>JAVJAQ010001913.1:97918-753876 GCA_032362365.1 Zygogramma bicolorata | reverse complement strand
AATTGTCAAGTGTATATTCAAATTAGACTACCAGGAACCTACAGTCAACTTATACAAACCGAGACGACTTCTAGATATTTCCTCGCTTCATAAACTCAAAATTTGTACTGTCATTCACCAGATTAAAAATAACTTCAAACACTCTTACTTGGTTTTCAAACCTGTTAGTAACCATCATAACCATTCTACAAAGCATTCGAACAATTTGTCAGTTATGAAAATAAAAACAAGTCTAAGTCAACAATCAATTTATTTTCGAGGCATGAAATATCACAACGAATTACCAAATTTTTTGAAATCTTGTGGCAAACTGAAATTCGAAAACGATTTGTAAAAATATTTATTATCGTGATTTAGACTTTTTTGTTTCACAATAACATTTTTACTATTTGCACACTTGTGAATTTACATAAGTGATGTTTGGAAGTATTCCGATTTTATTACTTCATTTTCCTTTCCATTTTTTATTTATATTATTGTACTTTTTTGCCTACTATAAACATAATGTATGTTTCTTGGGAAATAAATGAATGAATATAATATAATAATATTCAGCATGTTTTATGGGAATAGATGTACCTATACTTCAAAGGTCAAGTTTGAAGATTATTACCTCCTCTCAAGAGTCCATGGATAATTGAAGTGAACAATTCTATTACAAGACATAAAATATGTTGATTGGTGTCTCTAACATCATCGTAATTGGCGTCATATTGAATTTAAGAAATGGTTTGTCGGCCGCCATTTGGAAAACCAGTGACCATTTATCGAACGGCAGAGAAAAATAAACAGGACTTATTTAGAGTTCTCAACTTGGATCCAGTTACCGCCAACCGGAAGTAATGTCCACCTGTTTCTTTTTTGAAAAAAACGATCTCAATGAACTACAACTTTTGTTCCGTGTATCAAATTTTTCGCCGTACAAATCCTTGAATGGCGCTATGTACAGTGATTTGGTAGTCACTCGACATTTAGGAAACATTTTTGTGTCAAGTTGTGTCTTTCAAATTCGGGTTCAATCCATAGACATTACAACTAATGGACTTGGCTTTATGACAGTTTTCTATATAACACGATGAGGAATACATTAGAGAGGATATGCATATTGAAGCGATATTGTGAAGGACAGAATGATATTCTATACTTGAATCGCTCTATCCTTCTTAACCTCTCTTTGTCCGCTACACTGAGGAAGGAATTCGCTTAGAGGTTATACTTGAAGTATTCTATTTTACTCATTCCGAAGTCCTGTCTCTCTTAGAGCTAGTCCATTAGTTAGGGAAATTGAACTCTACAAAAAAAATTTGCTTTTACACCAAAGGTTCAGAACTCACCGTTTATTTGTTCATTGTACAACAAATGTGCACCCTCCTACTTTGTGAGCAATTGCCAAGCAGTCGTTAGCATACATATCCTTCGAATTGTATAACTCTGCTGTTGACGACGAATATTAGTCCGATAATAGTTCGATGTACGAGATTGGTTTATGGTTTCCAGATGACCATCACCCTCCTCCCACTTTCACTCCACCAGAGTTGCCCAAGAAAGTTCATGTCCGAGGTACTTTAGAGATATTTTAGTAACCCTGCCCCACCTGCGCACAGATTCAGTTGTACTTCGGGAAATAGATAGTTTTGAATTGCAGAAAATGGCGTGGGTTTGGTTTCTTTCAGGAATGATTGGGTGCAAATTTCAGTTTTCGGGGCTAGGGGACGTGTATTTAGACAAGATTATTAGTTAACTATAGTCCGTTCATAATTAGTCGATAGCACAAAATGAGGGCCCAAGTCATAAAACGGTCGTAAAAGTCGTAAAATCATAGGCGGAGGTTCCTGAGGTGTTTATTCATTAAAATTAATGGAGAGCTTAGTAATATAAAGCTTCAGTTTATATTCGAAACTTGACTTGAAAGGGTGAAGTTGTTACGAACGAAAATAATTTTTGGTTTAGTACATTTTTTAATCGCATTTAATTTACGGCTCGTTGGTGTTTCGGCGTCTACGGCAGTAATTAACGTCTCTAATTTATTTTGCGAATTTTGTGCAGTGCGTGAGTAACTTTTTTTCATATTCCTACAAACATATACGTACCTTTCGTTCCTGCTTGTTTTGTTTGATTGCTTGCGATGGCTTCGTCATCATCATCAACATCATCAAGTTTTACACCGGTACTGTTGCGTACAGTCAGTAAGTCTGTCTATTCACCAAGAGAGAAGACTATTGTTTTGAACGTTCACGATGCTCTGGTTTCTCAGAATCTCACAAACACTGTTCAGAACATAATCAAGAGTTGTGCCCACATGACGGGCGTAGGGGAGTCAACAATATATAGGTTCCTATCAGGAAGAAAAAAACAAGGTATAGCTAACCCAAATACAAACGAATACTTAAAGAGGGGGAGAAAACCTATTGAAATTGATGAATTCGCCAAAAAATGGTATTCGAAGGAAAATTCACAAATTTTTTTACAAAGAAGAAATACCCAACTTAAACAAAATTTTACAAGAAGTTAGAGACGACCCGGATTTGCCTCATGTCGGACGAACCAAATTGTGGCAAGTTTTAAAAGGATTTAATTTCCGGTGGGAGAAATCAGATCGAAAATCACTTTTGATTGACCGGGAAGAGATAATATGTTGGAGAAGAAAGTATCTAAGATCTATACGAAAATTTCGGGCTGAAGGAAGGCCAATTTACCATCAGGACGAAACGTGGGTAAACGCAGGTCATACTCCCACAAAAATTTGGTCAGATAAAAATATATCAAGCTCCAGGCAAGCCTTTATGGAAGGTTGGTCTACTGGTATTTCCCCACCCTCTGGTAAAGGCAGTAGATTAATAGTTTCTCACGTTGGCAGTGAAAAAGGATTTGCTAAGCATGGTTTGTTGGAATTTCAATCCAAAAGCACAAAAGACTATAACGAGGAGATGACAGCTGTTGTTTTCGAAGAGTATTTTGAGCAGATGATTGAACATAAACCACCAAACTCAATTATAGTATTAGATAATGCACCTTATCATTCACGACTAGTAGAAAGACTTCCAACGACTGCGTGGAAGAAACAGGATATCATTGACTGGCTGCGGAATAAGTCCCTGCCTTACGAAAGATGGAATGGTTAAAGCAGAACTTTTAAAAATTGCCCGGCAACACAAATCTAAGTTCAAGAAATACGTAGTTGACAAAATGGCGGAAAGACGGAAACATCACAGTCCTTAGACTTCCACCCTACCACTGCGAATTAAATCCAATTGAACTCATTCGGGCACAAATGAAAAGCTATGTGGCTAGAAAAAATTCGCCATATAAAATACAAGCCGTACGTGAATTGTTATATGAGTCTTTACAACATATCACAGAACAAAATTGGCGAGATGCAGTAAGACATGTAATAGAAGAAGAACAAAAAAAATGTGGGATCTTGACAATATAATTGATGCGACTGTAAAGACACAACCGCTAATTATTAACCTGCAAGACGACTCGGATTCCGAAGATGATCCTGTTTATTTTGAATTTGAATAGTTGAATAAATGTATCTTTTACATATTGCAAGTAACTTATTATTTTTGAATAAAATAAAGAAATTTTATTAAAATAAAAATACAGTTTACAGTACCTACAGTTTAAGAATATTAATATATTTATTTATTTAAAGTAACTAACGTTTTAATCATATACTCTACTACACTGGTCAGTCATTTCCACTCAAAATACCTGCATAATCGGATTAAAAGTTTTATAGCTGTATTGTATTTCTTCAGATACAAGGTGGGTTAGTCGAAAACATCTTAAACTGCCAGTTTTAGTTTGGTTTTTGTTATTATATCATATTAGCTGTCCTCTCTGTATTTCAGTTCTAATGATGGTCAAACTTGCAGTGAGCTATCAACAAATTATGAACGGACTATAATATGCGTTTGAAACTTCTAGAGATCAATTACCCTAACAACAAACTGACGCGCGTTTCGCTAACAAGAGGTGTTTTATGACGCTCTTGTATTCAAAACGTATTGGTCTCCCCATCTTTCTCTCACAATCTGGCTGTCCGTAAGTGAGAGAGAAGGAGACAGACGAATGCGTTTTAAATACATGAGCGCCAGAAAACACCTAAGGTAGGGGTAGTCATACAGTATCAATTTTCTTCTCCTGAAGATGCTAACCTTGTCGAGTGCAAAAATATCAGTTTCGTTGTTTCTTGTACGTTGTTCTCGTTTCTGTTTCTTTCGGCGTTCTCAGTGTTACTGTGGCTAATATTGAGTGAATTTTTCACCTCTAGTTCCAACTGGAAAGTTGCGACCAATTATCCTCATACGGCTTTCTTCACGATCATTTGCCATAAAACACTAAGCACGAGGATCCCCATATCGTACAAAAATGATAGTACCAGAAATCATGATATTCATAATAAATCACTGGGATTTACGTGATTAGTACGATCTATCATCTTGGAGGAAGCCGTATATTAATATTGGGTTGTAACTTCCAGTTTTGGAAGGAAAATCCAGTTTATCCCAGTATATACTCAATTTCACAGCTGATAACTGAGGCAAAGTGCTATAAAGGAATCGTCCAGAACATGATTTATGCTGGGTCATTTGATTCCCTAGAGAAGTTTATATAGGTATGTAGTCCAAAAGTTTCGATCATACGGGAAAAAAATTAACACAGAAAATTGGAGAGATTGAACTGAAGATATTTTCCAAGATGGCGGCCTTGGCCCCCCTCCTCCCTCAGCCGCGAAAGAATTGAAATTTGTTCTCAGGAGGCATCCCCAAATCATTCCCAGAAAAGAAAGAACCTAAATCACTTTTTGCAAATCTGATTTTGAGTTCCGATTTATGTTCAGTTGCCGTTATTCACGTCATTGAGGGCCATTGGATCACACAACTTCATCTCATCACCAAACATCATTTTCCATTCAAAATCGACGACCATTTGTATTCAAAGAGATTTGGTACGACTCCTTTTCTGAACCATGATACGTGTACAATAAAAATGGGTATTCATCTCAGTAATAGCTTTCACTAACGCATCATTCATCTCATAATGTCATGCTTCTTGATAATAAACTCTGCTTACCTGATCACATCCCTAACAAAAGTCAGCTTTCTGGACTAACATACATAACATATTACAGGGCAGCTATAAATGAAAGAAATTAAGATCTTTGTATATGGTGTAGACAAGTGAATGGCTGGAATATTAGCGTTTCCAATGAAAATATCGATAAAAACTAAAAGAAGTTCTTACGAAAGTGGTAGTCCATACTAAAAGTGGAAGACCAAGTTTATTGTGGAGATGACTTCGTGTTGCTTTTTCAATAAAAATAGTTGGATTTCATTGAAAATCAGGAACTGCGAAAAAGCACAAAAATTTCGGATTTCACAGCCATTTTTAACTATCACGAGAATATTCAATTCAGGAAAAAAAGCCAATATGCTCATAGTAGCTAAAGAAAAATAAAAAGTTATTATGGAATCTTACGAAATAATTTTTTTATAGTTGTATAAAATCTAAGTAACGAAGTGAACAGAATTTCCAATGTATGAATTCAAACATTGATTGAAAAAATGAAAAAATAAGAAAATCTTGAAAAAATTGAGTATAAAAAATGTTCAAAAACATTTCATCAAAACTCCTTGGAAATCATATCAGGATGAAGAGTAACAAACCCCAGCTGTAACAAAACCCAGCTGTAACAAAACCCAGCTGCAACAAAATTAAGATAGGAATGGAGATTCAAAACAGAAATATCATCAAGGAAAATGGAAATGAAATATGAAAAACCTGTCAGAAAAAAGTGAACGGATTAAATAAAATGGCAGAGTCCTGATGAACGGGAAGGAGGAGATTTAAATTTCGACGAAAATCAAACTATTTCCAATGCGATAAAAAAGTTAGAGGACATAATAAATTAATAAAAATAACCTCTACTTCTCAGCTTTCCCTTCAATAATATTCTAATTACTTCACATATTACAACGCATTTGACTATTTTTACAATTTCAAGTGCCTTGTATATTCGGATCTATTCACAGTGATTTCTTTTTTGGATTACCATTTCATTCACGTTTTCGTCGCAGCTGGTTTCGTTCCTTTCTCCCGGCCTATTTTGATATTCGTGTATTTTTTTTGGTTCGGGAATTTTTATGCATTTTCAACCCTACGTACTGCGCTGGACTGGTGCAAAAAATATCAAACCGTTCTTTCGAATATTGATTTGTACTTTTTTCTTCGTAGTTTTTTTGGTTGTCAACCTACCACAATCCGAAAAAAAAATTAATATTATTTTATCTACCCCGATAAGTTGTTGCGTTATTTGAAAAACAGTTCCTTCTGAATGGACACGTTCTTAGGTGAGTTTAAACAGCAAATAAAATAAGAAACTAATTAAGAATAAGGACAGAAAACGTGTGTTCATACAGATGACTGAACTAAAATAAGAATAAACCAATCGAGTTGCAGCTTTTTTGACAAAGACTTTTGTGTTCTGTGAATATCACAATTTCGTTTTGACAGTGGCTACAGTAACTAACCTCCTAGTTGTTGATATTTTGAATTTTGATTCTATTATATATTACCAGTAAATAATATTCTGAGGTTGTTATTATGAGGAAAGAAGTTAAAATAATTTCAAACATGGAACGTTAAGTACAGAAAATATTTCGGTCATGCGCATTATCAGTTTCCAAATCAAATAGTGAAAGATGGCATTTTTTGTTGTTATTCTTATTTCTTATTTTATATTATTTCTTGAATGAACGCTTTCATAAAGATCTATATGTTTATCTTTCTTATTTTGTTTTTTTTTGTTCCTTATTTTATTTGCTGTTTAAACTCACCTTTACAGCAACTTATTTCTGAAAATTGGCCATCAATAGAATACAACAACTAAAAGGTGAGTTTGAACAGCAAATAAAATAAAATAAGGAACTGAATAAAACAAAATAAGAAAGATAAACATATAGATCTTTATGAAAGCGTTCATACAAGAAATAATATAAAATAAGAAATAAGAATAACAACAAAAGATGCCATCTTTCACTATTTTATTCGGAAACTGATAATGCGCATGACCGAAATATTTTCTGTACTTAACGTTCCATGTTTGAAATTATTTCAACTTTCCTTACAATAACAACCTCAGAATATTATTTACTGGTAATCTTTGCTATATGTAATAGAATCAAAATTCATAATATCAACAATTAGGAGGTTAGTACTGTAGCCACTGTCAAAACAAAATTGTGATATTCACAGAACACAAAAGTCATTGTCAAAAAAGCTGCAATTTGATTGGTTCATTCTTATTTCTTATTTTATTTCAGTCATCTGTATAAACACACGTTTTCTGTCCTTATTCTTGATTAGTTTCTTATTTTATTCTTATCTTATTTTATTTGCTGTTTGAACTCTCCTCAATATTCAGAAATTCGTAAATCCGAGTTAATAGTCAGATCTTAGCGTTTTTGCAACCAGGGCCAGAAACGCGCAATATGTCTGTTTTTGATATTTCATACTGTTTCTTGCAACATGAGCATATGATTAATTCTGTTTGACTGATTTCATTTTCTATTGAGTGTATATAATTCTTTCTGAATATATTTCAATAGCATTTCATGTGACTCAGTCCATTTATAGCTGCACTGTACCGAATGGAATTCTGTAGATCTGAAGAGTAGATCATAGATCGTGATTTAGTTCTAGCCGGAATATTCATTGTTTGATGGTCGCAGCATTTGCAAAACTTAATTCATTGCTTTCTTCTTTGCAGGTGATATGAATCGACATGATGATTTGCATTGTAAGTTAATCACTTGTGTTTGTGCCGTTGTTAGCGAAACTTAGCACTAGTCTATGTGCATTCGGTGTACAAAAGGGTATATGATTCAGTTGGAACGGTATTCATTGCAACAAATGCTACTGCAGTCAACCTCTGATCTTATCGTTTCGAGAACTATATACAAGTTTATGGTCTGAACGATGAATTCTAGTTTTTGATGCGTCTATTCCAAAAAATTCTTCATCATTCCACCTCAGTGATATGGATACTTGTTTCCGACAAATAAAATATTAGTGAATTAAGAAGGCAGTACAGCTAAGTTGACAATTTTTAGACCCATAGATGGCGCAACCTTTTCCATTTCGATATAAGCTAGAGAAACAATACTTCCCTGAGAAAAATAAGAATTTACACTTTGAAATCTTATTACTCTACTAGAGAAGGAGTGTTCAAGACATTCGGATTTATTAAATGTGTTCTTCAGGTTTTTCCATTTCCTTTGATAATGTCTGACATAGATAAAACTTCGAGCCCAACCAACCTGTGGACCAAAGCTGAGTACTTCTCATGAGACTGTTGTACTAAACATGATGAAGATCTGTGAGATAGACGAATATTTTGTTGTTTGTGAATCTGAATGTTTTTTGTTATACAGTGTGTCCCGCTTATCATGAAATCACCTCCATTTTTTTGGTACCGATGAGTTGGTGGGCATATTGAAATCCTCCAATTTTCTTAACTCAATGAAAAACGTTCGTTTTACATTTGTGTATTATTTTATGGCACAAATCAGTTCCTTTTTGTGCGAACAGTCAATTAAGAATCGATATATAAATGAAAATCTTCGCACTGAATAAGGATTTTTTCGAAAAAAAAACTAATTGGGGGAGGAACAGTTTGAAATATTTTATTTTTCAGTGTTTAGGGTTGATTCAACTCTAGAAAAATTGAAAATGTCTTGAGTACCGACTCTTCAGTAAGATTCGATACCTAAAGTGTAGTTCCTAAATTTTAGATAGTGACTCATCGTACATTTTCAGGTTTTTAGGGTATTTGAAAGGGCGGAGAGGTTGTAAGAAAATGGCAAAGTAAAATTTGATTCGAAATGTCAGTACCTAGATAATTTATGTTCTATTCTTTGAACTGCTTCGTATCAATTGTAAACCGTACAACCAATGAGTCTATCTATAATTTAGGAACTGGACTATAGAAACGACCCGACTGAAGAATAGAAAATATTGAAACATGCCAACTGAAAAGATTTACTTTTTCCTTTCCTTTCGTGAGGTAGAAAAAGATTGAAACAGTGTTTTCTCGTGATTAAATATTTCTGTCACTGTATGGCCAGGCAACTAGCCAAATGGGTTCAAGTGTGTGTAGGTTAATCATACTCATTTATTTTTGATTATTATAACGGAATGTAAAAAAAAAAAGTTACACCAAATATTCCCTTGGCTTGTGTTCTCATAGTTTCATATGGATTCACATGTTATCTTTATATCATGATCAAATATAAAAAATATCTAGTTTACTGAAATAGATATTTTATGTCTCGTCTTCAAATGGAATTCTTTATTTTAGGTATAATCTCTGTAATCGTATGCACTTTGTGAAACTTATACTTTTATATCCACAGTGGCAAACAGAAACCAGCCGCACAGAAATAGCACCATCCCCACGGCGAATATGGTGAATTCAACGAAACAAGTCAATAAAGTGAAGCCTAACATTACTAGGAACGCCACTGATAATGTGGTATCTCCGGGTTTCAACTCGAGGTGAGTGAGCTACTTTCCAATTAATCTACGCTTTTCTAATCACTGTTTTTATTTTCAATTCATTTGAAATAATCATTTGATATTCTGTGGCCACCAATTTGATACTACACATATTTCAGCACGATTCAATTTCCACAGAATTTATTGTCTTCGCGACATGTTTCGATACACTGTATCGTTTTCAAGCAAATGTATTATAAACACTAGTGTTTATAAAACTTTCGCTTGAAAAAGATACAGTGTATCGAAACATGTCGCGAAGACAATAAATTATGTGGAAATTTAATCGTGTTCTACCTTATAGCGTAATAACTATGGATTTCCATCAAGTAAAGGCCACCTCAATCCAAAATATTTCAGCAGGTTATAAATTTTAGGTTATCTTTTATATTTTTTTCATTTGAGTTCTTCAAACTTCACGACATAGAATTCAGAAACACTATCAAAATTGCCACCTAAGATATTGAAAATTCATGTCTGCATTATTGAGGAATTGAAAGAAAACTTGTTGATATGAGGTTGAAAATAATCCTTGCTGGATTGATTCGAAGTTTCTTTGTCTATGTAATTTCCTATATTGAAATCTGTGGAAAAAGCTTATTAAGTCGAAAAACTAGACTAAAACGAATACATCAAAATACAAACGAGAGCACAAGAGAATGTAATTGAAAAATAAGCACAAAAAGCACAAAAGTGGGGATGAAACCTTTTTGTAAAGCTCAATTACCCTAACAGCAAACTTATTATAGAGAAAATTGAAAGGAACTGTAAATCAAAAATAGAATTGAGAATTGTGAATAATCAGAAAAAGTAATGTAATTGAAAATTTCAATAAAATGAAGGTGTTATTGTTGAAAATCTGGTTTCAAGTTTAGGATACTCGCAGTGTTTCGGACGATTAAGAATTCTTCCATGAACTTTTTCGTTTAGCTCATTCATTTGTTTTCCTCATTTAATTGTTCATGTCTGTTATAATCAGTCATTTTAACTGTTTCCATTTTCTTTGAAGCGTTGAGTTGAGTTTTATTGATTTTCTTCAAACTATTCAGTCATTTATAGCAGGTTTCAAAGGAATTGAATATTTTTGACAAATTCAAGTTCTCTATTTTGTGACAAAACCTACTTCATATCCCCAATATTCTGATATAATCTATAAAGTACATAGTATTCGCTATGAAAATGTTATAATAAACTACTTCGTGATATTCCTCATATTCATATCTATCGAACAAAAAAAATGGTCCAAATGCTTAGGGGTAACAGTGGATGAAAGAATGACTTGGCAAACTCAGATAGATATAGTTTGTGGAAGATTGAGTGGGTCCAGTTTTTTAATTAGGCAGTTGAGGGGCACAGTCACAGATGATGTTCTTCGGCTGTTGTATTATGGTTCTGTAGAATCTGTTTTGGCATACGGGCTGATATTTTGGGGATGCTCAGCGCACGCAGACAGGGTCTTTGTGGTGCAAAAAAGGATTTTGAGATGCTGGGCTAATGTACCACCTTTGACTCAGTGCAGACAAATTTTCGTACAATTTTCTATACTTACTCTGCCGTCTTTGTATATTATATTATATCTTGTACATAATGAAGTATCACCCAAACATGGTAACAAGATCCTCAGTTCATGGTTATGATACACGGTCTAAAAACTGTATAGACCAGAATCTTTCGAGACTGTCTATTGGTCAAAACTCATACTTGTATAAGGGAATTCAATTTTATAATAAAGCACTAGCTATATTAGGCGATGAGATTAATCTAAACAATTTCAAAAACAAACTGCATCAGTATCTGTTGGAGATGGCATTTTACTCTTATGAAGAGTTTTTGAATGTATGAACTTTTAATCAAATTTTAACAGTGAATGTATTTTATTAATTATTTTATTGTAATGTGTCAGCTGATTGGGCGACACGTCAATGTAGGTCTTTGTCCTCTATTTTTTTCTCATTATTGACAAGTCCAATAATTGTATGTATTAGCTATATGCAATTGAGTGATGAATAAATGATTATTATTATTGTTTTCTGTGATTTCCTTCATACAATTTCAGTCAAGCAAATGTTATCAAGTCAGCAATAATATAGGAGATACGCCAATTTATCAACCTGCATTCGACCTCTCACTTTTGTAATTGCATACACATCATCCATTTGAACATTTTTGATGACATTGAGAACGAGACTTCAAAGAATAATGAGATAGTGCTTCAAGAGCACTGCATGATTTGTTAACACTTATCACACTATCACAAATCTCATACCCCTTTTTCAAAATCTGACAACATTGGGTATTTCACATATTAGCCATATGCAACAAAAATTCTTTTTTGGTTAATTATAGTTGAAAGCACGGGCACTGATAAGGAACTTTCACCAAGCTTCAGTCAGTATTTCATCCACAATCATGTCAAATTGAATTATTTATAATATATGATGAAAAAATCTTTATGGTAGCGTTAATTTTCATAAATATTAATACTCCATATTGCAGAGCTGGAAATTAGACATCAAGCTTTGAACAGATTGCTATCATTGTATTGAATCGATTCGATTATTGATTTCGGTGATCAATCCAATCAGCCAGCGAACCATAAAAATGTGAGTTCTAAATCTTCTGCAGTTCCGAAAGAAAATGATAAATCAATGAAAAAAGTTGTGGAACCACCTTGTATAATTGTATGGATATTTTTACCATTGATTTCAGGTGGTGTATGTGTAATTCATATATTTATAAATCTTATATTGTACAACTTCAACATTTTTTTCGTATTCCATTGATGTTAGAAGGTCAAATCCCTGCAAGAATATCTCAAGATCTTGAGTTTTTAACTTCTGTTATAGCAAATTTCACCTTCCAACACCTATCGAGTCGTCTTGCTTTATGTTTTATCAATTTTGTGAGCAAATATGGTGTGCTATCAGCAGTGTGCTGTTTTCAGAGAGCCGGAACAAGAGGCAACGTCTTACGCTGGCTATCACCTAGCCTATGAAGTGAAAAAACTCATGTACGCTTAGCATATACTTACACTTTTACCTAAATCTATGTGTTGTTGCTTGCATTGCTTGATTGTTCGACCGTACTATGAAGACGTAGACTGGATTTTAGTTGCCTATGTGAATGTATATTGTTTCCAACTCATCATCTTTGATTTATCCTCAAGATATTTCAATTTTATACTCAGCATTTCTTTGTGCACTGCACTACACAATGAAATCAATATATAATCAAAACTAAAGGGTCAGAATATGCGTGTTCTGTTCTCTTTGGATGTCCTGGAAAATATTTCTTATACTAGGAGAGATGTGAGCTTTCTGGTTGCTATATATGGAGTGAGTCTTCTAGAGCCAACTGAAGAGCTAATGTAACACCTCTAATCCTCAATCAGAAAAAGACCTCTACAAACGAAAGCGCCACTTTTGTCAGTCAGATTGGTATATACTGAAATACAGAAAGCTCTACAATTGGAAGGTTGAGACCAGGGGCGCCGGAACCATGGGGGCTCGAGCTCCCCTAGAGAATTGGCTATGGGGGCGGAGCCCCCATAGTAAAGTTCTAGTTTCCGAAACTGTAACCATGATCTCATAGCAAACATTTTTCGTTTAGAAAAGATCATGTATCGGTCTCATTGGTGTTGGGTTATAAAGATTTTTATTATCACGCTGGCAACAGTGTCAGTGACAAAACCGCCGCAGTTACTCAAAGCCGTAGTCACTATTAGCAGAGGTGCGTACGTATACCGTATATATTGTAATAAAAAATATTTGATATATCAAATCAAAAACGTATTCACGGTCCACGATGACACAGCAAAGACTAAACGATTGTGCTATTTTGAACTTCTACGGAGCTCCTTTTTAAAGAAGTTATGGTCGGTTCATATACCACACTTCAACTTTTACTTTATTTTTTACTTTTACTTTAAGAAAGTTTTCACAATGTAAATCAATCGAGTCGTTCATACACGGCACTTTTACTTTTAGTTTAAGGATGAGAACTTTTACTTTAGAATGAGATAATTTTAGGGACTGCGCATGCGTGCATGTGAAGTCATCACAGCAAGCAGTGCCACCAACATTATAAGGAAACGTAGCCCTGTTCTTCTTCTGAATATTTTACAGAAATTATATAAAATGGGTGTTCTGAGAATTCAGATATAAACAAAATAGCAAATTGCAAATCAAAACAATGACGTAACCCACGATTACTTCCTCTTCTTCGTTTGTTTTTGATCACTGCGCATGCTTCCTGTTTACTTTAACACTCGTGTATGAACAGTCCAATTCCATTCTTAAGGTTGAAGTGAAAGATAAAGTAAAAGTAAAAGTGTGGTGTATGAACCGACCATTAGTAGTCACGAGATAGCAAATATTTTCATTTAAAAAAACCAAAAACCTTCTAACATGAGTAAAATTATAATTTTAATCCTATTCGTTACATATATATTATATAGTATTGGATTGCAGAAATTGGATATTTGTTTCTTCAACAATTTTAAACAACAACAACAACAATTTTGTAGTACTCAGACTCGCCATTTAGGATTTGAGGTTTGAAACTGGCCTTGATCATCAGTTTTTTTGTTTTTTCTATACATCACCGAAGAGTTTGGAAATTATTTTTATTATTTTAAACATGTTGTTCATGTGTGGTTTTGATTTATGATGTTATAATACACTGGCTTTATTTTACCTATTTTATTGTGATAAATATATATATATATATATGTTTATTTTTGGAGAGCCCCCATAGTAATTTTGAAGTTCCGGCGCCTATGGTTGAGACTGAAAAATTGATTTCCATAGTTTAATGAAGGATGTCGAATATATTGAAGGTTCCAGATGAACAAGGCGGCAGTGAGCGATTTTTTGGATCAATTTTTAATGAAGGGGAAAAAATTCGTAATCTGCAAACAAAATACAACTTGAACTAGTTTCATCGTGAGATTGACGAAAATTCATTGGTCAGACTCTTTGGAAATGTACAGTGTGTTCCAACAAATGCAAATTCTTGATTTGACATGAATAAGATGCCTGAAAACCCTGGTGTGTTTACTCATACCTGTAGAAGTTTGGGATAAAAGTGGCGAAATCTGGATTGCTTGATTTTTGGTGGATAATTGAGCTTTTGGAGGTTTCCGTACAATATGTACAGATGTCGCCAACACGCTCTTGTCAGTCAAGTCTGAAGCTGAATTTGCACTAAGTAAAAATGTGCAGTCGGGTTTTTCCATTTTCATTTGATTGGCTAGTGAGAAGAGATCGCAGCCTAAAGAAGAATGGGTGGACAATGAGATATCAGTAACAACGTTTCGATATTAAAAAGCAATGAAATCAACAAATAAACACGATAAAAACATCTTACACATCAAAATTTCAAAGTGACATGATAATATGACAATTAACTTGACACTTGTCATCAAATTTGAAAATGGGAACATAACGCCCTCTACCAAAAAATAGGGGAAACCTTCAAAAACGTCGATTGTTTTTTTCGCCACAAAAATCTAAACAAAATCTAATCAGTTGAATCACCAGGATTTCTAGGCATCTTAGACATGAAGTACCGAGCACCTGCTACATGTTTTTGCATATTATGATTTCTCCTACCTCTAAGTATTTTCTCTTTTGAAAACAGACTGTAAAAAATTGGTCCAAAAAATCTGTCACGGTCGCACGGTTTGAGAGCACTCATAAGATATCTAATTTGCTTCCATTCACGATTAAACACCTGCCTTTGACAAAAAAAAGTACAGAAATCAAGAAATAGGTGATATTTAACAACCACACAGTTTTTTGCGAAGCATACATACTGTCGAATATTTACCGTACAGATAGATACAAATACTAGAGCGAGACCCACAGCTCTCCATTTAGGTACAAATTGTCAGTGTGTTGGCTCGAACAAAATTATTTTCCCAAAATTTCAGATTATTCAAAGAACCCAAAGCAAAATGTCGGCGTTAGATTTATTTGGGATGAAAACCCGTATATTTTCTAAACAAATGAAAATAGTGAAAATATTGGAAACCTGTTACTGAAAGCTCACAGAGGAGCACATTTAAACGCAAAAAGATAAAAGTATTATGGGGAGTGAGGGAAATTTGAGTCGATGCTTGTGGATCTTGAAAACGGTAGGAAGTACAAAAAAAAGTTAAATGGATGCAGAGTAACGTATTATATTGGGCTCATCATTATAATGTAAAAATATTCGAGCTGGCCCTCTTATTTTTGAAGATATGAGGAAACATTCGATTTTGTTTCCTTCACTTTCATCTGGTTCAATTGAATGGATTTTCGAAAACTTTTGGCACTTTTTCATGGCAACCTCAAATGGGTCGTTGAAATATGCTCAAGAAAGTACTTCACAGGGTGTTGTATTCCTTAGGACACTTCCAACTTTTCAATACAGTCATATTTATTAGGTAATATGGAATACTTGTCAAAATTTTCATTGGTTTCGATAAGATTGAGTCTTCAAAGATTGGATGGCATTTCGAAACTTCAGAAGATGTGTTTCCGGTATTTTTTCATTATAATTCATATCATCACATTATGAGCCCTAAAACTTATCCTTAGGAGATTCAATTTTTACTGATGATGACTTATATTCTCCCGAAACAAATGAACACTCTGTGAAACTCATCGTTTAGTATGTTTTACAGCCCATTGAAAATACAATGACGAAGTGCAAACAGTTCTTGTAAATTTATTCAGACAAACCAGTTACACGGCAGGAACCAAGATTTTCCTCCTGTATATTTCTCTAAAAGTAAGAGGCTAGCTCATCGTTTTCGACCAGATTTGGTTTTGCGATACGCTACTTTGCATTATTTCAACCTCTTCTGTTGACCTCACCGTTTTGGTGTAACCAAAGTTCTCGACTTGTATCTCATCAAATAAATTTACCTCTGATCTCGAACCACTATAATTACAACACCTTTTTTCAAGAAACAAACTTGTATTACATAATATTGAATTATTATTCATATGTAGAGTTCGGTATCAAAAAATACAATGTAGCTTCTGGATTCCAATCAGAATAAAAAATTCGTATAGTTCATGATACGCCCTTCTCTTGAAATATCATTTCTTATTTCACCTTTGGTATTTCCCTCGCGATTAAGGCGATGAGGGCAGTTTTTAAACCGTCTCGTTGTGAGTCAAGATATTAGTCGAATCTCTCTCTCTTTCTCTCAGGTTTTCAAACACAACAAACAACTTGCGAAATTTGTTTCCTGTACCACTGAAGAAATGAAAAGAATAATCCGACTCTACAGATAATCATTGTCATGATTATTGAAGTACTTTCTATCCTATTGTTACAAATGTTACAAAATCTCGGGAATAACTCTGTTTCCACCTTGTAACGAACGGTAGGGTTTGTAATTGTTGTTTTACTTTTATTTCTCTTCTAGGTACCCACAATAATCTCTCAATATTTTCTTTCTAACACCATCGTCCATAGATATTCTAATAAGTCCGCTCACTCTCAGCAGCGACCCGAATCATCACCGTCCGTCCTCGCGCGTCCCTTGCCTGGCCGGTCGGTCGTCAGTGCCCGTCTGACGGGGGAGCCAGTTTAACAGAGTGTCTCCGATTGAACAGTTCGCATCGTTCCGGCCGGTTGAACTGAGTGCGCGAAATGAACATTCACTTTGAACTTTTATTCTTGTAGTTATTTGAACATTTTTTGATGAGGAAAGAAAGTTACGAATTCTCTGGAATTTATTTTTGGTTGGAGGCTTACTATCTCCTCCCTCCGTTTTGAATTTATGGGAAATAATGAAAATTGAAAATTATAAATTTTTATTGACGCGTAATCTCAATCAGGATTGTCTCGAGAATTACTTTGGTCAAATCAGAAATGCTTGTGGAAACGCTAGAAATCCAACTGCCATTCAGTTTACCAGAGCATTTAAAAAACTTTTTGCTATAGGATATTTGCACGAGACAGAAGGCAGCAATTTTATGGAAGACAGTAGCGATATTTTGCTTAATATAACATCGGAGTCATTGAAAAATATTGAAAGTTTTCAGGAAAAAAATTAAGAAAATATTTCTCCAATTATAAAAATAGAATCAACCGATTATAGGAATTTGATATCAGAGGAGGGAAATGCACTGGTCTATGTTGGTGGATATTTTTTACGTAGATGTCTCTTTAAACATTCTTGTCATATTCGTTTGGAATATTGTTCATCATCCGAAAGAGACAAGTCTACTTCATTTTGTGAGCTCAAAGCTTACAAAGGTAGTAAAAATATATTTATTTTTATATATTAGTCCCTCCTAATGATTTTTGTAAGTATTTAATACAATTAGAAAATATTTTTGTTTCGAATTTTAATGATTGATGATTTTAATGATGATTACTGCATACACGATGGTGTAGGAAACATATTTCTGAAAGAATATTCCAATGTAGAATTCAGCCATCCATGTAGCAATTTTCCCAAAGACTATTTACTTTCATTGTTTACAAGAGTTCGAATCTATTACACAATAAAATTTGCAAACAGGCAAATAAGATCTCAATGTTTAAATGAACAACTGAACTGAAACCACTATTATCGTTGCCGACGTTTCGACTTTTATAATGTCATCCTCAGGGCATTACAAAGTTGCAGTGAATCAGATATAAATACACACATACAGGTGAAAAATTATTAAAATTTGCGACTAGAATCACTTCTGCGAACGAGAGGTCAAGATTGAGTGAATTTGGTACAATTCAATTGACAGTAAAAATGTAAAAAGAGACATGAACAACAATATCAAAAATGTAGGAAACGGTAGAACCCAATCTCTGGTTTCTTGTCTATTAAAATAAAAATAAAAGGACATTTACATAAAAATTCCCAGTACAGAAGTATATTTCTGACCGACGAAAAGTCCACTGTGTTAGCGACCGTTGAAAATAAAATTAGGAACTCACTCACTTCCTGCACTCAAACAGAGTGTTGATTTATATATATATATATATATATATATTATAAAAAATAAAATATATATTTCAGTATCGAAAACTGGGAATTTTTATGTAAATGTCGTTCAATTTTTATTTCAATAGACAAGAAAACCAGAAATTTATGTGAGTTCAACCGTTTCCTACAGTTTTTAATTTTTGTTTATGTCTATTTTTACATTTTTACTGTCAATTGAATTGTACCAAACTAATGTACTCAATCTTGACCTCTCATTCGCAGAAGTGATTCTTGTCGCAAATTTCAATAATTTTTTACCTTGTGTGTATGTATATCTGATTTACTGTAACTTTGTAGTATCTTGACGATGACTTTATACAAGTCGAAACGTCGGCAAAGAAATAATAGTAGTTTCATTTATTCGACCTAACTCCAACCAACCCCCAGCTAAATATTTGAAATGTGTCTAAATATATATGCCAAAGTACTGAATAGATTATCATTATACTATTAGGGTATACTCAAGAAAACAACAAATCACCATTCAATTAGGTAATATGTTAATAAAGATTGTTCATCTTCATTTTTTCTTTATTGTGAAGTCCCTTTATAAGTATCTCACCTTTTTACCTGCCCATAATTTAAGAAATCAGGTGATTCATGCCAGTTATTACAACGAAATATTCCTCAATTTATTGTTATTAGAATCTCATATAATATAATCATCTCAATGAAAGATCATACAAAAACATAAATAATATATAATGAATATGATCAACACTTGACGCCTGACCCTCGTAGACACACTTTCGAGTAAACATATTGTTCGCGCTGCTGACTGACCCTCGTATAATGTATTTCTGCTTGTAGCCCGCATGATTTACGACCGCTCGCAAAAAAAGCGGCATATTTTACCCACATCAAAGGAGTTACCAGACTTATTAGAATATCTATGGACGATGCTAACACTGTACCTCTATTTCAACCTATCTGTATCAGTTTATGTTTACAGAATAGACAACTTTACAATTTACAATCCCTCCGCTCTATTACTAGTGTGGTAATTGCTGAAAGGGTATCATTTTTGTTAATGGCACCGACTGTCACCAGACGTAGATTTCTCTACATCAACTTTTGGATGTTAAGGCAATTTCCGAAAGGAACATGAATTCGGCCCTTTGCACGAAGAAAGGGTCTTTAGTGAGAAACCTAGGGTTTAATTTCTGCTTCCTCGTATACTCTGAAATCTGAAAATAGGGCGGCTTGTAGGAAATGAAATCCTCTGATAACTTTAAGCAATATATTAGCAACGAAATGAAAATAGGAACTTACAAAAATAGATTAGAAAAAAAATATATAACAAAAGAAATATGCAGTGAAAACAATTTAATAACAAAAAAAAATGATATGTACCGTACTATTGAGTTTAATCAAAATATTGAAAAATGAACTGAGACCGGCAATAGTCTTCTCTATACATAAGAATAATGCAAGTTCCACAAACAGAAAAAAATGTGTACTCAGAACAGAAGAATCTGACGTACTTATATCAATAAATGTCTCTAAACTTGCCCTATTGGCTAAATGTATATTATAGGCCGCCCTACAGCCCATCCCGATAACTACTCGATGTCAGAGAGAGTCAGAAACATTCCTCAACTTGTGATTCAAACAACAGATATAAAATTAATAATGAATTCTCTTCCCAAAAGTGAATAAAATGGTTATTTACGTTAACACACATGAAAATTCACATACCAAGTCTTCTATCTATCTTGCATGGCTGTTTCCATTCCATTCCATAGATTTTTTGGTATTCCAAGATATGGCACTTTGCACACGAATTACTAATATTCCTATATTTACTGATTGTAATTAACTTCTACCCCCGTGACTTGAGACGCGACCCCATGATTAAGGGAGGGACTACGAATCCCTCCCGCGCTTAACGCGCGATTCCCCGCTCGCGGAGATCTCTCGATCTTCTTTCTTCGTTCAACTACCTAAGAGCGACCTTTTCTCGTCCACTCTCAGTTTTGCAAATTTTGCAAAATCGCAACTCTTTCATAGCGTGCAAGCTGGATGAATGTAACCATTCGTCGGACTGATCCCACGCGAAGGCGATGTTTTGTCTTTTTTGTCAAAAAAAAGTTCACACGTCGGAAATCTCATATCTCGTCTAGACTGAAACAAAGACTTCTTGCATTGGGTGTTTCGTGAGAGGAATTCTCAAATGAATTTTAATACATTGTATATGAAGCTTTCATATACAGGGTGCGAATACTTATATTGAGTTCACTTAAAAATGCTCACCATTACAACCTGTCTCCAGTTTTCCAAGTCACTCTATAAATCTTCATATCCGAATGGACCAGCAGACTATGAAAAACTCCGGAGTAACTCTAACCCTCAGCTTAGCACTTTGTTTTATCGCAGAGCACCATTTATTTTGCTTGCGCTGTTACTGAAAGTTTGTTCTTCACTCGAGCATCTCTGCCTCAGTTTTCTGCTTTCCTTCGTCATTTCTGAAGCTATCTGCTGATAGCTCATCCAAGGAAAAGATGCGCAATACGCAATAAACGGTGGTTATATGACGCAATATTTATTGATTATTCGTAGTCGTTGCATGGGTTATTCCAAATATTCGCGGCTATGGTGAAAAATGTGTTTAGGAGGTAATGAAAAAAGTTTAGTGGAAGAATCAAATATAATTTAAAGTTTCCGCCTTGGTGAATCACGTTCTATTATGTTTGCAGTAAAGCCTTACTGATCTCTGGAGCATTTTCAAAAGAGCAGACGAAATAAAAATATCTTGAATGATTCATTCCCAGTGTCAATTGTATTCATTGAAACTTTTGTCACTAAGGTATATCCTGATGGACCCGAAGGCAGTGACCACTTTTTCTGGCCAAGTTTTTGCTCTCCGTATTCGAAAGGGCAAATAGCTTAACATGGTATTCTGAAAAAAGTTAACGTTACGCGATCCCCCCGCATGATGCATAATACCCCTGATCTGAATTATATAAAATCTTTAGCCCAAATTCTCGGTATCCCGTATTCTTGATTCTAAACAGTTCTAATCAAAAGAACAACTTCCAGAGCTCTCAAACAGAGAAGCATTTCCTGAATCTGGTAAAAAAAAATCATCATAAATGTAACCAGAGGTGAAAAATTCACTTAACAATAGCAACAGTAACGATAAAAATGGAAAGGAACATAAACAAGAACAGCGTGAAATGGACGACTTATTCAAGCTGCCTTGCATCTGTTATACATAAAAGCATCATTCAAATTACAACAAGAATCACGAAGGCATACTGGATCAAATGATTCAAGGTGACTTACAGCGTGCAGGAATCTGTAACGAAAAATAATGTGATAAAAAAGCAGTATTGTCAATACAACTTGAAATAGCATCATCGAAATATTGATGAAAATTTCTGGGGCATTTTATTCCAACAAAGGAAAATTCTGGGTACTTGCTCTTTCGAAGGCAGACTGTGAAAAATTGGTCTAAAAATATGTCACTGCCCCGGTCTATAGTAGTCAAAACCTTCGTTTTTGTCTTGTTTATTGAAATCACTACATTATAAAATTAGATCTGATGAATGGAAGACAGCAATATTATTAGAAAACTGAATTTCTCTATTGCTTAGGTATTGCTGAAACTTCTATTTCAAGAGAGTTTCGATGAATATGTTTGTTTGCTTCGTCTTTGGTTTCTTGAAAGACACCAGAAGGCTTTCAATAATCCACTAAAATATAATGTTGCTCATAACTTTCAGGAATTATCTAGTAAAAACCTAATGGAGAAAATGTGAGGCTCACTATTAGTCTATGGTCGTTATTATGAATAATAGTCTCAGGGTTTTTGAACTTCGTGGATTCGGGATAATGCCGTTTCTGTTGACATACCTGATCTGTATGCATATTGGTTCTTGTGCAGTGGTCTGGTAGCCAATACACTATCCATTATGTGTCTGTCAAGCAAGTCCTAAGTACGAATGACATGAGACATGAAGGTCTCAGGGCTTTTGCAGAAATTTGTCCAGTTTTCTCACGTTTCGCTGTGAATGTGACACTTATCATTTCCCATGCCTTTGGTATATGGCCCAATGCCAAGCTGGCTATGAGCAATACGCATACTTTTTGATGCACAAGTTCCAGCCCTTTTTGCATAAGTACAGGATAAATCCCGTCTGAACCCGGTGATTCATATTTTTTTAATGAGTCAATGGCCAACCGAGGCATTTTATAGAGTCTGGTACATTCCGGAGTATGTTCTATCTTCACATAGTGTCTCCTCATCCTCTTCGGATTCCCCAGAACTTTATTGTATTCAGTTAGGGACTTTTTGTAGTTATACCATCTTCCCGATCTCCTTACGCTTGAAAGTTTTTCTTATTTATCGCCTCATGTAATCCAGATCTTCATTCCACCAAGGCACATTCCTGTTTGATTTCTGCATCGCTGTTGGAAAGTGTTCATTGAAAGTTGTGATTATAGCTTCCTGTAACAGGTCCGCTGTCATCACCAAATCTATTAATTACTTTTTTCAAAATTCGCCCATCCTAAGTTATTCTCCAAGTATGTCTTGTCTGTCTTATTGGTTTCCCATTTCGTTTTCCGAGAGTTTTGAAATGTATGTTTCTGTGGTCTGAGCAACTCTCTTGATCAGACACATTCCATTTGTTTACAAAGAAACTAACAAAAGTGGTTTCCATTCTTATATCCATCACCTCACTTCGTCTGCTGTTTACAAAGGTCGGTTTATTGCCCCCATTTATGCCGTCAAGTCTCTGCAACAGAAATAATTTTCCCGCAGTTTATCCATTCCCTTCCGGATTAATATACATGTTCATGGGACCTCCGACGTCCTGCTGTAGATCAGCTCCCCTTCACTACCCTTTACCCGATTATTTTTCCCTGGTATATCCAGGGTTCTTGAGGAGGGACGACATCAAACCCCTTCATAACCTCAGTAAGGACCGCAGAAGCCCCCTCACTATGCTGTAGGTTCACCTGAATAACCCTTATGTTAGTCTTCAAGACCATTCAGGACCTTGAAGGTAACCATGCCCAACTTATACTAGGATTCTTCGTCGATGGAGAAGGCTAGTATTTGTCCTCCCTCCTCCACCTCCCTTCTTACTTGGGTCCAGTTTCCCACGGATACATTATCAAAAAATTCTCGGTTCCAAGAATGTACGCTCGTACATGCATGTGTCATACTTATATTCAACATAGATTGGTTACCAATGACCGCCTGATGCCAATTTAGAAACCCAGTATACTGCAATACTGCAGTTTGCTTGTCAGGAGGTCATTTGTAACCACTGCTCATCTTCGGTTAGTCCATATTATAGCCCAAGGTCTAACAATACCTGCATAGAGAATGAGCTAGTTACGTAGTGCAAGTTTGTTGATATTATTCAGATACCTGATAGAGTGACTGGTTTCGAAATTTTTGGTTTGCGCAACAGGATTTTATGGTGTTTTCGAAGTCAACAAAAATATTTTGTTTAGATACAGAGCGTGTATATATTGTTTAAATAGGAACAACATATTCATAATGGAAAATGTTTTCAACTAATATCATCATAATATACTTGCAACAGAATTCAATTACCATAATGACAAAAGCAAAGAATACTATCTAACTATAGACTTTTTCTTCCTTTTTGTGACTGAATCGAATTTGAATGATATACAAATATCAAGAGGGTGTTCACTTATTCTTCATATTAATTTTTCATAGTTTTGTATTTCCTAACCAAGAAACATCTAGTATTCATTTTTTTTAAATAGGTTGTCAGCTAGTTTTTTGTCATATAAAAATTTTCAAGACAACGATTGCCTGATTATTGAAAAATTCTCATTGTTTTGAAAGGAAACGAATATTATTTGTCGGAAATGATATTTACTTGATTGACACGTACACAAACGATTATGATGTTGAGACACTTATTTGGCCTCTTCTCCAATCGATATAAAAGAAAAGAAGACGTCTATGAAGAGAAAACCAAAAATAATACCGAACACTCTCTGCTGGAATATGTATATCATTCACTGGTTGTTGGGTCATACACAAAATGGAAGCGAGAGACTTTGTATCTGATAGAAGTTACTTTTTCTCAATCAATTTACTTAGCGCAAGGACACGTAATTCAAATCAAATAGAAATTGATAGTATTCATAGGATATTTCTAGATGAAATGAAGGAAAAATCATGTAAACGGATAATGATCATTTGACATTATGATGGAGTAACATTATGATGAACTAAGCATTCTTAAGTGTGCATTATAATTATCAATAGTTCCTTCTTAGTGTTGTTCTTTTTATTATGTCGATTTCAAGTGATGATATAATGAAATGTCAATGTCAAAACGATGAATCTATATTTTTCAACGAATTTCAATTGGATACAGTGCTTCATAACATCTCCAAGTTATGACAATACGTGTGACATATGTTTCTTGAATTTTCTGTGGATTTATGAAGTATTAAAATGCTCCAATAATAATATGATTTTCATTTTCTCTTTTTTGACACTATGATTCTGTAAATTAGTGTATGTGTTTCTCAGAATCGGATGAGATATTTTTTGGAAGAAAAGTACCTCTGGACATTTGTTTTTTACAGAACATCCTTTATACTCTTGAGAGCCATTCTCCTACAAGCATGCGTAGAACCGAAAATTTCGACCAGCCTAACCCATGGTTTCTCCTTGCTGTTACGTGCTGTACTTACCGTATTCGACAAAGTGGACGTTTTGCAATTGTAGCTATACCCTTAATGAACGAAAAGATCCGCTAGAACAGTGCAAAATGTGTTTTTCCAACTTGCAGGCCGACGAGTAGAAGCAGTGGCGGCACGAACCAAAACAACAACGGGGTCGCTCTGCCAGTGGGTTTGGCTGACGACCAGGCCAAAGACTTCGATTTCGAGAAAACGGAAATGAAGTATGACAGCACGGGCATGTTTCACTGGGGACCAGCAAGGAATTTGGAGGAGTGCTTACTGGTAATATATCCAACATAATCGACCATATACCAAAGGATTAGATATAAAATGAAATGAGGTACCTACTGGTAGGAAACTTCAATGATTTCTAAATCAAAGTTCAAATGTTATCGATTGTTTTTTATTGGAAATTTCATCAATTTTTTCAAGAAGAAGTAGGTAGTTTGTATCCTATTGAAATTTAGCAACTATCGAATGAGCCTGATTTTTATGTATAAGTAACGCTTTTCAAATTCCAAAATATGGCATTTACTGAACCTTTTAGTTTGTTTATATAATTTCACAGGGATTTTCGATTAAAATGTTGTAATTTAGGAAATGATCCAGTACAATACATAAAATCACCCTGTTTTAACAGAGTGCAATTAAGATGCCTGAAAACCCTGGTGTGTTTACTTATACCTGTAGAAGTTTGGGATGAAAGTGGCGAAATCTGGAATAGTATAACTACTTCTCTTCGGGCTTGAAGGCCGTCGTTCTTTGGAATTTCTTCCTGACGTTTCGCTAGCGCGAGTGGCCAGCTTCTTCAGAGGCTTATTCATCTCCGATGATTCAAGTTAGAAGAGAAGTAGTTATACTAATAACCTCGGCCGCGAAAGCCTTAACCATTTTGAAATCTGGATTGTTTGATTTTTGGTGGATAATTGAGCTTTTGGAGGTTTCGGTACAATATGTACAGATGTCGCCAACACACTCTTGTCTGACTTGTCTGAAGCTAAATTTGCACTAAGTGAAAATGTGCAGTTGGGTTTTTCGACTTTTATTTGATTGGCTAGTGAGAAGAGATCGCAACCTAAAGGATAATGGGTGGACAATGAGATACCAGTAACAACGTTTCGATATTTAAAAGCAATGAAATCAACAAATAAACACGATAAAAACATCGTACACATCAAAATTTCAAACTGACATGACAATATGACAATTAACTTGACACTTGTCATCAAATTCGAAAAATGGGAACATAACGCCCTCTACCGTAAAAATAGGGGAAACCTTCAAAAGCGTCGATTGTTTTTTTCGACACAAAAATCTAAACAAAATCTAATCGGTTGAATCACCAGGGTTTCTAGGCATCCTAAGAACAATCTTCCATTGAAGGAAAGTTCTTCTGTATTGAAAGAAATGGGAAATCAAGATTTCAAAAATTGTAGGAATCATAGTATCCTGAACATTCTGATATTATATTATTTTGTTGGACTCCCATCGTGTCCTGGTATCTGGAATCGTGGAAAATAACTCACATTGTACTACTATGAATAATTCGATAATGAATACTCATATAAACTTAAAATATGGGAATGATTACTATATATACTGCTGTAACTGAATAACAATGGACTAACGAGCACAACATTCAAAATATGTAACCAAAAAAATAAAAACTGAACAATGACTACGAGAAAAACAGAAATGAACAATAAGGAGAAATCTACGAACACAACAATAATGCGGAACCAAAAAATTTATTATGAACAATAAGAAGGATTTTAAGAAAATGTTGACTTATCAACAATAATATATTTACCAATCTGGTTATTTTCTCGCAATTGTTTCAACGAATTTGTAAACAGGAAATATGGCACAAATTTATACCCGACATACGATAATTCCCAATTTAGATAGCAGGGAGGGACGTAAGAGAGAATCAGCACTAACAGCCGATTGCACCGACTTTTTCTTATGTTAGCATTAAGCTAATGGGCCATTGGAGGTCGTTTAACGTCTGCAGCGATTGCACCATGGAGTCTCTTTGTTAATGGTCTCTTAAGTCGATGCAATCGGCTGTAAGGAAGACTCTTTGGACTGTCATCTACTTTTTATTTGGAGCATGGGCAGACATTCCACGCTGCCTATAGCGCTTATTTGTTTCGGCATCAGGTTACTGCCCTTATTATCAATATTCGTAATTAATACATATATGGTAGTTACAGGCAGCTTGAATTGAGATTTTTAGAGCGCTTTATCATAAGACTAAATGATTTCTTCTATTATACATCAATATTCGAAGTTAGTTATCCAGAAATTATACGAGAATGAGGCGAAAAAAATATTATGAATGATATTAGAAATATACTTCATTGTAATCAATAACTTGTTGACAGAGCGTGGCCAGTAGAATCTATATTTTGATATACAATTAATTATTATTTTGATTCGAATATTTATCGTCCTAAGAATATCAATAGGTTGAGTAATAATACCACCATTTATACAATTGAAACTTATTCGAAAAATCAATAAAACAGATCCATTAAACAAAGAGGATCTGCAATAAACAGTGATGGTTTGCTTAGCGAATAAACATAACACATAATTAAATCTAGTTATCACTCCTTACCCTTGGAAACGATGAGCTTGGAACCTCTGCTGCAAAACTTGAAACTTTTCGTAGAGATCAATTACCCTAACACCAAACTGATATTATTTGCGCTTTTCGATAACAAATTTAGCATCTTCAGGTGAATAAAATTGATACTATCATTAGTTACTTTCACTACCTAAGCAGGAAAAGTGAGTACTTTTAGTGCCCCGTCGTACATTTATGACGTATGAAATAAATATTCATAATACCAGTCAAAAAACTGGGAGCTAAAATCTCGGTGGATTTTATTCGGGAAATTGTGTTTTCTGGAAATTATATTCAGATACGAATCACAAACTGATGAAATATGAATAATATTTTTTGATCTTACCGACATAATAATAAAAAAAGCGTCGGAGCGGTTTCCGAGATTCAGATTGTTTATAGAAATATATACACAAGAATTGCTCGTTTAAAGGTATCAGATAGACGAGACAGATTAGATCGAACTAAGCGTTTGGTTTATAATACCATCAATCACGTTTACTACTACTATTATTACAATAAATTGAATTGAAAAAATTATTGATGAGAATTTTTTGAACTGATGTTGGAAAATTTTGAAGTTAAGAAATTCTGTGAATTGTTTTAGGAATTGCGAATTAATTGGTTGTTTAGTGTTTCTTCTGGTCTGCCTCTACTCATGTGTATAATGTATACCTCGGGAGAAGTACTCGCAAGTAATTTCAAAAAAGTGATATTTTGTTACCTGCCAACAGAGATGAAATATCAAACGTCTCTGCCGCCACAGAAAAAAAATATTTTTGATTCATTTCAGGACCGGAATCAAGCAGCGATGACCGTTCTGAACGGTCACGTGGTCGTGTGCCTTTTCGCAGATCCGGACTCCCCCCTCATAGGGCTCAGGAACTTGGTGATGCCCCTTCGAGCCAGCAATTTCCATTACCATGAGCTGAAACACGTTGTGATAGTCGGTAGCGTTGATTACATCAGGAGAGAATGGAAGATGCTGCAGAACCTACCCAAAATATCTGTTCTGAACGTGAGTGCGTCATTGAATATATCATATCATTTGTAAATAACTTGGAAGGTAGGCAGAGCTACAGAAGATATCAAGTATGAGGTGAACATAAGATGCATTTTTGTAAACGATCCATTCGTGTAGAACAGCTCTCAATCACTAATTTGCTAAGTCAGTCTGGGGACACTACTAGACAGTAGAGGGTGCTCATTGATCTCAAATTTCGTGGTGATAATTTTTAATTGTGATAATCTCATAACCTTTGACCTATATTAGAGGTTGATTCACATGAAGTAGTAAATTAAGTGTCAAGAACCGTAAGCACACTTCACCGATCGATGACAATTGTTTGGAGGAGGAGTAACGGTAGTGCTTAACGTTCGCTATGGTTTCAGCATTGTTGTTTTTTTTTTTGCAAGATCCTAGCATTTTTCTCCCATGAATCAAATGAATTGGTTATCACCTAATAACTTACACCCCGTTTCGACGATGCAATTTTGTCGCTGCAACTTCTCGCGGCGACTTGTCGCTGCGAGATTTGTCGTTTAGCTGTCAGTTTGCATTGCCAATATTAAAAAATAACACTGAATGTTACCAAGATGAACGTCTACATTATCACAACTGATATATAATTTCATTCATTTCTGATAATTGATATTGTGATTAAATCACCTTATTACTCAACTTGATTCCTCAAGTCTCGAAAAATAATTGAAATGTTCGGAATCAATATTCTTCACAATGATGCCACCACATATTTGTGGTTTGCGGCAACGAATTCACCATAGAAATAACTAAGTCGCTGCAACTTATCGCACCAAAAAAGATTCATGCAACACGAAAAACTTGCATGAACACATGCAATTTTCTGGAGTTGCAGCGACAAACTTGCACTTGAAACAGGCTATAAGAAGTCAAAAGTGACATTTATATATTCGTGCCACCATTTTTTGAAGCGATTTGAGAGCTTTGTTAACTTCAATCTTCTGATAAATCGAACGGACAGTAAAGATACTCAACTTCAAGGTTGCTGCTACACGCTAGAAGTGAATATCTAACTGTAGATTTCAAATACAATTTACTATGTTGTACATAGTGTTCATTTACCCCTCTTAGAGCCGTTGAGGGACTCAAGAAGTCACCATCTCGATCTCTTCCAAAACATCCAATCAAAGATGTCAACAACTCTTGACAGCGCTCGTTCATCAACTGGTTCGGCATTTTTACGAATATCTTCGAAATAGGCAGTTTTTTTTACCAAACTCAAGTATATCGGCTTTGATAATTCATCACTGAATTGGATGTCTAGTTACCTCACCGGTCGAGCTCAGAGAGTGAAGCTTGATCAAAATATGTTATACTCATCTTTTAAAGAAACCAGTTTGGGTGTTCCTCAGGGGAGTATTCTCGGCCCTCTTATGTTTTCGATTTTTATTTTTGATTATCCTTCTTTTATAACTAATTGTCATGTTTATCTATACGCAGATGACTTCCAGTTATATTTATCTTTTAAACCCGACGAAATTGAAAATGGTATTACACTCATGAATGAGGATCTTCAAAATACTACAGTCTACTCAAATAATCATGGGCTGAAAATAAATCCCACCAAAACAGTTGGCTTGTGCTTCGGATCTCAAGCACAAATCACTGAAGTACACGGAAGCCATTCGCTAGTCTTAGATAACTCTGAAATAAGCTGGGTGGATTCTGCAAAAAACTTAGGTGTGACTGTGGATAGTTCTTTGATTTTCGATAGACATGTGAGAAGCATTTGTAATACTTCGTTTTTTAAGCTGAAAAACTTATACAAATTTAAATTTCAACTTTCCTCCGAAACGAAACTCAAATTGGTCAAATCATTAATTTACCCTCATACTGATTATTGTTGGATGTTGTACCACAACTTCCTAGTAGAATATAATAAAATGAAATTGCAACGTTTACAGAATGCATGCATGAGATTCGTTTGTTGTATACCATATAGAGAACATGTTACGCCTTACATAATGAATATGAAAGAGTTGGACGTCAAAGCTAGGATAAAATATCTCACTTGTTTATTCTTGTATAAATTGTTGAAAACCAAAATTCCTTTTTACCTGTTTCGTTCACTGAATAGACGGTCTGACACTCATACAGTTAATGTAAGAACTGACTCATTCTGTATTCCTCAGCACCGAACTGCAAAATTTGAAGGTTGTTTCTCATTTTTCGCTCCTTATAACTTGAACAATATCTTGGCACTACTGAATAATTCGTTTTACCTGTTCAAAAGAGAATTAAAGTTACGACTGATGAATACTCAGATCTAATTCTTTTACAATTATATTGTGAAATATTCACGGAACCAAATATGGTATATATGTATGTAATAATATACTGTTTGTTTTTGTACTGATATAGATATTTGTTACGTCATAGTCTGATAACCAATAATTTCTCTACTTTGAAATGTGTATGTAAATTATGTTAACTTTCTGTATTCGTATTCTATTTTTGTTTATAAGATTTCATATTGTATTACACATGTCAGTTATGGGAAGGGTGGAAGATAGCCTCTGGCTAACCCGATTCCTTTTGTGTCTAAAATGTACTTTTATGCACAATAAAGTATTACTTACTTACTAATGTTTAAAACATACGAGGGTTGACGTTCGTCTGCTGGTTAACGGAAACGAACAATGACAGAACAATAGATTTATGTTTTTTTTGATCCCACCATTTTAAACCGTTCATTACTTATTTGACAGCTGTTAAGTAATGGACCATTCAGAAGACACGTTTATTCTAAATTAATGGCGGCCGCTTCCGGAATTGTTTGTTTTAAAATGATGGGATATGAAACCTTCAATTGCCCAAAAACCACACCCAGCCAATTTTCTTTTCGAATTCTTTGTGAAATCGAATTGAAAATGATATTTTCAGGAAAATTATCGTTTGACAATTCGTGGATTGGTACTGTATCTAGTTATATCCATGAAGCAAGCAATTCTTTCACCTACTTGCTGTCATCCAGTGTCGCGTTGATTATTGAAAATAGGGGATAACGAAGAAATTTGTGCCACACCAGCAGAAACTACCGCACAAGCGTGGTGGCAGTAGAACAAGTACAGTACTCAACTCGAGGATAAGGCTAGTTACGTGAGCTCGCGAAATGCCGCACTCGGCTAACGCCCCGTGCTCGCAATTTTAGCCCGTACGTAATAGGCTACTCGTTACGTAATATACTATTATTGTAACCTGTTACATATTTATAAGCCTTGTACCTGAATGGCCAAATGAATTATTATTATTATTTTTATTAATTTGTTTGTTATTTTTTACGGTGTTGTGAAAAAAACAAGTTGTCGAATAAATTTATTGAAACGTTACTTCAACACTATTTGACAAGTTCATCTACTTGTCTTCATACAATATTATGGATTTTGTTGAAATTCATTCTGTTCTGATACATGAACAAACGAGTTATTTCGTCGGGCTGAATGGCCTCAAACAAGCGAGCAGTGACTCTAGCAAAACAATTTTTTCGGAAATGGAAGTTAACAATTTTCAACTCGTTCTGGAATGGAATTAACCATGTTTCATGGTGGCGTTGAGATAATTTTCAAAGAAACCATACTGAATCAGTGAAAAGACTGAGATGAACTACCCTCCAATTTATTCTCCTACACTCATCTGCAGTTTTTCCAACAGAAAAGCAAACAATAAATGTGAAATTTGATTATAATGATAAATTTCAACATTGAAATCTAGATTTCGTTAAATCGTCAAAATGAAGTGACTCAGAAATGTTTGTAGTTATTCTGATTCTTGAATCCCACAACTTATTTGTGTTATTCATCAGTACCAAAATTAACGGGTTGATGTCTCCTTAACGTCAATTTCGCATCGAATGTTTGGGTGAATTTCAATGAATAGGAAAAATAATTTTCTACGTGATATATCACTCGACCCCACTTTCCATGAACTTTTCCATAAACTTTACGAGTCCGAGCCTTTTTGCTCGAAATCCCGAACAAAGGATAAAAGCTAACTGCATAATTTTTGTTGGACCACTCTGTATAATATTATGAAGGCCTCGGTAAGTAATTTAGGCGTCGGTTAGTGAATTACGTACCTGGCCTAGCAACCAGTAAACAAGAATTGCCGTTTCGACAACAACGGAGACGGTAATCAATCAAAAAACCAGGATCTTGCAAAAATAACCTTTTTTTTTCAGTCACAGCATACCTGAAAACCATTCTCAACCAACTACATAATAGTATAATTTGTCAGTATTTTCGAAGCACTTACGTTTGAAGTTCCATAGTCTTTTTTAGCAACGAAAATGTGAAAATCGAATTGAACTTTCATGGTATAGATTACATAATGAACTAGTATGTCCCAGAAGTTTATATGCACCACACTTATAATAATAATAATAATAATAATAATAATAAAGGTCTTTATTTCCCATCATACTACAAAACTCAAAGGAAAGAAAAATACAAAACATGGTGGGAAAAGGCCGGAGATCAGATTAGCTGCAAGCAGCCCCTGTCATTATTAGATGTGTATTCAGATGACTTACAAACCCCTCGGGCCAGAGGCTTTCGACTCTGTGAGGTCGTCACCTTCAGGGCATAAATATCTACTTCATACCCTTAGTACACAGCTATTCAAACTTTAAACAGTATTTTTTTCTTCAAAAAGTATATTTCATATTTGAATATTTGCATTGTCCGACTAAGTATAGGTAGTGGTGGACCACGTAACGACGTGAAGAATTTTTTTCTTTTACTCTTTGAAAGGGGCAATTCAGTAGGAGTAATTAGATGTTTATACAAAACAATCTGAGCGCCTACCACTGTTAAACGCTCCAGAATGGCCTAACATACTTCGGTTCAGTGTTCCACTAGACATTAGAGCAAAGGGTCAGCTTCAGATATGAATCTTTCGTATATATCATACTTGATTATTTCTGTAGTTATCTCTTTTCTCTTTTTCTATCGATATCATCACTAATTTCGTATTTTGTTCGTGGTTTTGTTTTCAAACACATCATTTGGAGTACAGATATCGCATATTTTTTTCATTCTGAAACATCATCAATCAATCCACCTTTATCACTTTCGTCGAAATTGACCAGACGAGTACAATATTTCCACCCTTTCAATGCCATCTTGTACATCTGCCATATAATTTTTCAGGACTGACCGCTTTTCTCATACAATTCTCTGATTTCAGGGTTCCCCTCTGAGCAGAGCGGATCTCCGCGCTGTCAACGTCAACCTCTGTGATATGTGCTGCATCCTGTCGGCGAAAGTTCCGAGCAACGACGACCCCACGTTGGCGGACAAAGAAGCTATTCTGGCGTCTCTGAACATCAAAGCGATGACCTTCGACGACACGATAGGAGTTCTGAGTCAGGCGAACGGAACCAAGGAGGCAGGAACCCCCGTGGGGAGCCCCATCATACTCCAGCGAAGGGGATCGGTTTATGGAGCGAACGTGCCTATGATCACAGGTTAGTGGAAAATCGGGAACTGAAATACAGCTCAGGATCACATCTACTAGGTGAATATCGGTTGTTGTATATGGATGGTGTTAGATCCCCAGTGTCAGATTTACCACTGTGGTATTATTGTTTTTCACCCTTATCATTTGTATGTGGGAGGTTTTATGTTATTAACTAGTTAATTTATCAGACCTCCGGTACATTAGTAGTTACTCTACTATTCGGATTGACTTTACATAAACTATAATTACGAATCCCAAGGGTCTAAGCTGGGGCCCCTTTCATTCAGTATTTATAGCATGCAATATTTCCATAAAGAATGCTTTTTATTGTCATGGAACTACACCGTGGTCACAAAACCCTAATCGAAATTGGATCGAGACTTTCACAGTGGATTGTTGTCACTGGATTTATCGAAGACTTTTGACTCAGTCGATCATAATATCCTAAAAAAAATATTCAATATAGACATTAGAGGTTTGGTTCATCGTTGGTTTGAAATTAATTGAGCAATAGACAACAGTTTGTTGATGAGGGAGGCAAAATGGGCTCACTGAGAGGTGTAACATGTGGTGCCCCACAAGGTTCAATTCTGGGACCTGTTTTGTTTCCCATAGGTATGTATGAACTCGGTTTCAAAACTGGGTTTGATTGGCGAAATGAAATTATTTGCATATGACGTAACGTACTCGAATTATTGCGAGAAAAAAGAAAAATAAATTATTAGATGCATTAATGGCGATGAAAATCAATTTCATTTTGCTGGAATACTCACAAGTTAACTTAAATATTGGAAAATCCTCATTTATGTTACTAGCGAAGAAAAAAACTAACTACGCTGAAATTATTTTTAATGGTCAGAATATATAATATTCTGGAGTACAATACTTTTCGGAATAAACATTGATGAAAGATCATATTGAAAATTTGAGAAGAATAATAACTCCATTGATTGATAGTTTTTTCAAAATTCGCAACTACATTCCCTCAAAACATATCAGATTAATATTTTATAGCTCAATTTATTTGAAATTACAATATTTGGTATTAGTATGGGAAAATGATAATTCTTTGATCATACGTCCCCTAAAATCTTTGCAAATGAAACAATCAAATGCATATTCAGATTACCTTTTCGATATCCCACTTGCGATTTATATGTGAGAACTGGGCGTTTAGATATCACCTCTTTATATAAATTAACGATTCGTTCCTTCAACCATCTCGAAAAAAAAACTAAAAATAAACATTCAGCTGTAACCTTCAATACAATTGAATCAATTCATGAGCAGCAAAGTAGGCAGTCCTAAAGTTTGAATACTATCAGTAGACCAACAAACTATGGAACAAATCTATTCTATACAATGGAGTTTCAATTTATAACAAACTACCAAACAAACTAACTGGAGATTTTTTTGACAAACGTTAAAAAAAACTCAAAGAAGTATTTGATTCTATAACAATTTTCTTCTTTCCTTATTTGATTAATTGATTGATATATGTAGTAAAAAAACAATGTTACAAGGTAACAATGATGTTAATAAAGTACTTTTCATTTCCGAGACCCATGTTGAAGAGGTTGTAAAAAATATGTACTTATCCGCCATTTTATTGGCGGCCATATTGAATTTTCATTTTCTCTCCAGTGAACTCCATTTTACTAGTCACACCCTTTCGTTTGATACCCATATTAAAGTAGTTATGAAAAAATTTGTAATTTGACGTTTTGAAGCGGCGGCCATCTTTGATTTACAATGAAACAGAATCTATTTGATTGTATTGCCATCAGAACTAAAGGTGTGTACCAAATATCAGATCTCTCGAAAAAAAGGGGTCAAATTTCAGCTGCTAAAACAAACAGGGCTAGCTAAATATTTATTTATTTCACGAGAAAACACAATGTGAGATAAAATTTCACAAACACAAAATATATATCAAAATACACAACGAAACAATACGAACTACAAACGACATGAAGGTGTTCAAAAACTGAATTTCATTTTCTAAAGTAAAGTACTTGAGAAGAAGTATTTGAGGAGCCACTGAACTCACAATTTTCAACTCATTTCATTTCAGTGTTCTATCAAGTGGAGAAGAAAAACCATAGTTTGTTGAGTGATATCCTATATGAAATGTCAGATTGGACCTCAGTGTGCGACTTGAGATCATGGTTATTTATACTTTATGATGTGTCAATTTTCCTGAATTCTCTGAAAAAGCTAATAGCGCAACATTTCTCCACATTCAAAGATAAGTTATTTCGATTACACCAGCGCGATAAATTGTCAAGAATCTTCTGAGCCAAGACAACTAAAGATCGGAATCAAAGAGTAATAGTGCACAGTGTGAGCCTTGGGGAACACCAGAAAAAAAAACTCGTTTTGAGTGAAAGTTATCCAACTTAACCATCTGTTTTCTATCGGTCAGTATACAAGCTCTTCTTAATCTAGTTTAGTATTTTATCATAAAATTCCTTAGTGGACAGCTTGAATAACAGAATTTGGTGGGAAACTCTGTCAAATTGCCTTAGCTCTGTATGAATGGCACCTATCTGTATTTTTTCCAATGCAGGTAGGATATAGGACAGATATGTATGTAGATTCGTTACAGTGGATTCGCCTCGAAAAAGCCATGTTGATTTACTGTCAAAATCCCTTTGAACGACCATGTCAACTCATCATATACTAAGCTATCGAACAATTCTCCCATCTAAACAGATTGAGGCAAAATATGTGTTTTTTTTTTCCGAAATCATTTTTGATTCACTTTCAAACTTTTCATCCCTATTTTTTTATATAATTATTATAGCAAATGTCTGTGAGATTCTTACATTTAGCTCTCGATTCTGAGAAGGTTCGTCCCCGTCATTTTATACCTTCTATGAGCTCTCTTTTTTGAATTGTTAGTAGGTGCATGAAGTTCAGTGCTGAAGTATTAAGGAAAACTGGATGATTTGAATCTTTTTGAGAAATGAACTCATCGATGCCGGCATTTAATACTTCATTAAAATCCACGATGATTCCGTCCAAATCGTGTTTAGCAAAGATTTCCCTCTCAGTTTGTTGAAGCTGAAAAGTTGTTGAGATCAATATATTTTGCGTATCAATATATTTTGCGTTTCTGGTATCGTGATAAAACTCAGCCAACCCAAAGCTTGTTACATCGTTGCTATTATTTGAGCAGATACTAAAATTATAAGAGACTAGCCGACCCGTGACACTTCGTTGGGCGTAGATTATATCGTTTGTTATAAACCCCTTTTTTCTGCAAGTTAGTCGATGAGTTGCAATAAAATTGTTGTTGAAGAATTTGTATGCAGAATTTGAATCTACTTCAGTAGATTGGACCAAGGCCTTTCTTTCCAAACTCTAACCCTTGTCGGATACCTACGTCATACAAAAAACACATTCTCCAAGTTTCAGAGCCCAGATTCTATTTCACGAATTCGATTATCGAATTGTTCAGAATATGCGTATATTTTCGGTACAGCGCATTCTACAGTCACAGTCTGAGCTACTCGACAATCGAATTCGTGTAATAGAATCTGAGGGCAGGTCTCTACGATCAGCGGTTCAGGCTGACAGGTTTCTGATCAGCCTAAATTTGATCTAAAAATCTAAAGCTACCGGATCGTCGTACCATCGTATTTCGGATCTGTCAGAATCCAGCCTTAAGCCCGTGTCTCACCGTCAAACAATTCGATCAAATCAGTTTGACGTGACGTCATTTCAAATGTTTGTTGAAAATTAGAACACAGAACAAAAACTAGACTCCAGATCACTTAGCCTAAGGATTAAGTGGGGAATGGGAAAAAATACCAGCGTGGTTCAAACAGAACTGGCTGGTATCTCAATCGCCACAAAAGAGCTAACCAGAAAAGGAATTTCTGGCAAAAACATAATAATCTGCACTGATAGTAGACAAGCTACTACTAACCTCGAATAGACAACGTATGATCTCAGGGTTAGCACTAGAGTGCCACCAAGATTTAGCTAACGCCTCGGTAGATAATAATACCTTATTAAGGTGGGTGAAAGGGCACGACAGGAGCAAAGGTAACCGCATTTCTGACTCTTTGGCCAGGATGGCGGCTGGACTGAAAATTTTGGGACCAGGTGACACCCATGGCTTGACGACTTCGACAATTGCTGAACTAGCCAAACGTTACACCCATACTCAATCCCTCAAGAGATGGGATGAAACCGAAGGATGCGATTTTGCCAGGATCACCCTGGGAAGCTGGATCCGAATAAATATTTAGCGATGACCAGGAAGAACCTACGTTTAACAGTGGGATTTCTGACTGGGCACTGTCAACTAAGGAAACACCTCCATATTATGGGGCTAGTGGACACACCTCTATGCAGGATGTGTGAAAAGGAAGATGAAACTGTCAGACATGTCTTATGTGGATGTCTGAAGCTATCGTCGATAAGAGAGTGTGTGTTCGGTGAGTCTTGGCCTACACCTGCCGATATTAAGGAGATGTCCCCTGGTGACCTGTCCTCCTTCCTGGATAAGGCAAGATGGACAATGTCCTAGGAGGGCGACTCCTTGGCCTAAGTGCTGTGGGTCCACACTCACCCTCCCTACTTGCTCTACAGATACAGAAAAACTAGACAAGTTTCAAACGTAAGATTGGTCATTGAACAGTCAATAGTAGTTGATTTTGATCAAATCGTGTGACCACAATCAATTTGAAAGTTCATCAAATTTACTGACAATAAAAAGAATGACGTCACATCAAACTGATTTGATCAAATTGTTCGACCGTGAGACACGGGCTTACCATTGAAGCATCACACACCTCGCCCGATTTTCTCCCACTTAATTTACATTTAATATAATTTCTCACTGAAGTTTTTGTTTAATCATAATAATATATTGCCTATATCACTCCTAGATAGTGTTGCTTTCTGTTATAATAATAAATAATAATTCTCATGATCGGATCAGTACTTCCGAAGATAACCCCCACAAACATAGAAAGTCAGAAACAAACTTTTTTGTAATATTGGCATAGAAGTTTAGATATGGTGAAAACTATACGGGAAGAGGGGATCTACAGCCTGGGAAGCTCTACTATAATCAATGTTGGTAAAGAGTAGGTCTAGAAACGTTTTTATTGTTTGGTATAACGTTAACCTGGTGTAGGTGTGAAAATGCGAAGTATCGACCTATATTGAATGCAGGGGAACTTGCTATCATTGGTCCAGGTAGCGTCCAGCGGGTAATCACCAAAAATGTAATATTTCACTTCTGGATAACTTTCAATAATATTTTCCACTCCCAAACAATGGTCAGAGTACACATCTGGTGAGGAGGAATGTATATTGCACCAATAATAATATCCCGATTATGATGATTGCAGGTGTAAACTGTTCCTCTACGTTGTGGGTTAGAGAAGCTACCCTTCTACACGAATGGCAATTAGTACCCCACCACCACGCGTTCTTTCACTAGTCGTAACACTTCTATCCCTCCAAAATATTAAATATCTATAACATTGCAAGTCTGAGTCCTTGTACTCCAGTAAAGGAAGTAAATTTTTTAGTAAAATGAAGGACTAATTCGAGACCACTCAGATCAACTTAAATTTTTTTGGAATTTGGCAAAAAAGGTGTTAAGTATCCGAGTAAATAAGTTTGGTTACTGGACAAAGCTCCAAATCGCTGTAAAACTTGGCCAAACTGTTTTTTTTTTTGGCCCAAAATTATTAAATATTTAATATCACGGGCAATATTAAATGAATTTTCGTGAAAATAGGTACCGGGTGTTTTTTGGGTCACTGATTACGATTTTAATGTCAGAAATTTCTGAAACACCCTGTAAACCGTAAAAACTACCTTTTTTTAGGGTTTCTAAAAAAATATTTTGATTAGAAATTTGACAGCAGAATTTAATTGGCTTTTCATCTAAACATACAGTACTGCACGAAAAATGTTCATAAAACTTATAAATAGAGGGTCCCAATGGATTAACTATAAAAATTGTATGTGATCGATGGAAAAAAAAAGGTTTTTTGGCCATAACTTTTTTTTGGCTGATGATAACGAGATGTACCAGGGACCATTCTAAAGCTAAGGTTATCGCCGAAATTTCATGTCGTACGCAACATTTGAATTGGATGGGCCAATTTTTTTTATTTCGCCCGACAAAAAAGAGCAATTACCGTTACAAACATAAAATAGGCAATTTTAAACGGACAAATTTGCTTACAGATGAAAAATTATAACAAAAAATTGAAATACAACTATCCTGGAATGAATGCTGAAAAATTTGGTTGTTTAAAATAAATATAATGTTCACGCTGCTGGCCAAAAACTGAAAATGTTTTAAAAAATACACGATTTTACCCAACTTCAGCAGGCCAAAACATAAACAATAATTACCCGATAGGGCCAAAAATGGCTGGACATATTCAGGACAAAGTGTTCTGACTTTTCACCAAAGGATTTTTTTTCCAAGCACCTTAGCCCATATGGCGCTAAAAAATTGGCATTAAAGATTTTAGAAAAAAAATTATTTTGCCCATAACTCTTTTTCTTCTCATTTTAAGCGGTTCTGGTTGGTCTCAAAATTTTCCCGATTTTGTCATCTTGCAAAATGATAGGAATCATTTTTTTTGTAAAAGTTATATTTTTCGAAATATTTACGCCAGAACGATCCGGTTTCTTCATTTTTCGTTAAGCAACCATTTTTGCCATGTCATATCTCCTTTAATATTAATCGTACAAAAATAAAACAAAAACCACTTTATTCGTCAACTAAAATACTTCAAATAAGTAATATATAATTTTTTTGTAATACTAACAGATTTTCAGTAAATTAAAAAAAAATTTAGAAACTTTTAATTTTTTTTTTGCAAAAATCACACTTTTCCTTGCGCTATTACTCGAAAGGGGTGCATTTTTATGAAAAATTGCAATCAATGTTTTTATGTTAAAAAATGATAATTTATCGATTGGTTTCATTATTTTTTTTTCAACCTCCCCTCCCCATTGAGTTCCACCCCCCCTACCCCCCGCGCTTTTTCCCAGTAACGGAAATTGTTTACTCGGATACTGGGCACCTTTATTAACAAAATTCAAGTTACTCCAAGTATCTGCAATTGGTCTCGAATTAGTCCAGTCAGTTTTTACTTCCTTTACTGGAGTATTGATATTGTCATATAGCCAAGTTTCGGTTATGATAATTAAATTATTATATAATAACAGATCGTTGTAGCTACTGTTTTTTGAGTGGATTCAAATAACAAGTGTTATACAACTTTTGCAGTTGAAAAAATCTATTTTTTTTTAATTAACGTGCTGTAACAGCCTGTCATAATCAATATTCGAAATATCTCTGGATTTCCTGCTTAGCAGATTGAATATTGAACGTTTAGCATAAAACTGTCGAATAGGAACGCTTCGTGCAAGAGGTGTACCTCAGAGATCTGTATGGAGACTCATCCATTTCACCGAAGGAGTTTTAAACTGTCAATAGAATGCACCAAACGACTATTACAACTAATGACTTGCTTTTCCAGAATTGGTCAACGATAGTAACGTTCAGTTTCTGGACCAAGATGACGATGACGATCCAGATACGGAGCTCTACTTGACCCAACCTTTTGCATGTGGTACAGCTTTTGCAGTGAGCGTGCTGGATTCCTTGATGTCCACTGTGAGTATGTTTTATCGATGAAACATCAACATGTATATAAAAATTGCTACCTGAATTCGATTATTATGATTATTTTCCCTCGAAATCCTGCAAATGTCGGTTGAAATATAAAGTAACTTAATCACCACCCGATAGGAACCATATGAATTTTTAAACTTTTACGACCAATGGATAAGAGTTATGTGTGAGGGTTTGCATTTTCTATAATTTTACCCAAATCTCACAATATCTTCAATTTCAAGCACAAATACTCAAAACTCAAATGGGGTATATGACTTGAAAAAGAACAATTGTGTTTTCTGAGATTATCGAAGTAAATAGCATATCATCAAGTGTCCCGCTAGTTCGGGACACATATACTCATTCAGTTCTTGGAATATGAGTATGGATAAATAGTTGGAGATATTAAAATGGCATCGAATGAAAACCTTGGTGAAACCTTTGAAAATGTCACAGAGTGAATTGATCAAATGTGTATACTTATCGACTTGATTATCGGGAACTAACACAAAATTTATATAAACCCAAAACACTTTCAGATATATAAAAATTGTATAATTCCTGAGTCCTGGAGAACAGCAAGAGTTCAGCCAGTTCCTAAAAAAAAAAAGAAAACTTTACCTTGTAATTATAGAACAATTGCATTGCTTTCTATCATTTCCAAAGTCATAGAAAAAGCAATCAATAGGAAGCTTATCAAATATCCAGAGAAATCAGGAATAATTAATAATCGACAATACGGATTTCGCCATTAACGATCAAAAAGACTTATTGGCTTATGTTTCTCATATTTGGCAGCATTCAATCGAAAAATTCGGAGAAATGATAGCTGTTGCACTCGATATTTCAAAAGCATTTGATCGAGTTTGGCATCGGGGTCTCCTTTCTAAACTGCCGTCTCATGGTTTGCCTCCTCAGTTGTGTGCTTTGTTGAAGAGTTTCTTGTCTGATAGGTCTCTATATGTGTTTGTTGATGGAATATCATCTGATATGCTCCCATTAAATGTAGGTTCGAGAAAACATCTTGTTCAGTACATAGTTTTGCGGACGACAATACTCTTCATACTAGTTTCTCTTCCAGTGTCCCCATACCAGCTCGAGAAATAAAATTTCAAAGGAACATTCACGTCAATAAAATTAACGATGATTTGGTAAAAATAATAGAATGGGGTGACATGAACTTGGTGGAATTTAATGCTAGGACAACCCAGGCATGTTTCTTCTCAATGAAAGCCATCTATCATCATCATAGTATTCAGATGTCACGAGTAGCTATTCCTACAGTCAAGTATCTCGATGCTAGGTATTACGATCAGTGATAATCCCTCATGGAAAAACCATATGAGATCGAGCGCTGAAGGTGCTTTCCAGAAACTTGGATTTCTATTTCGTGCGAAGAAATACTTCACTTCTCGTCAGCTTCTAATGATCTACAACCTGTCTTGGAATATAGTTCTCATGTGTGGAGTTCGACACCAAAACATTCATTGAGGCTTCTCGAATCTATTCAGGGAAAGGCAATCCGTCTTGATGATTCTTCGCTCACAGACTCGCTAACTTCATTGGAACCCCGTAGAAGGGTCGAAGACTGGTCTCTCTTCTATAGATATTTTCACGGTCGGTGCTCTTCTGAATTGCTATCAATCGTTCCACCCTTGGCAATATCTACACGGAATTTGGAGACCTGTCGCACTTAAATAATAAAACAACTGAGCTTTGGAACTCCTCGCCGAAAGAGTTTTTTTCTGAGGCTTACAAATTTCAAAAATTCAAAGTGTGAATCTGCATATAAAAGAAATACTGAAACTCCAATCTCACCTTCAAGATTGATGATAACCTACACATTTATTCAACCAGATATTCCATAAATAATTCAACATTGAATCTCGAATCAAACCTAGGAAGAGAGTCAATCAAGATGCATATATTCTGGGTCAATTTATCACACAGGAGAAACATTTCGTATAATGGATAACCAAATGCATCAAAAAAATATGGAAAACTTGTCTATATAATGAAAAGTCTGACATTATGAACTTTTTTTCAATGTATGTGTTCTCATAGTACATTTTCCCTTCTATAATATTTGCAAGTGGGAAATGAATGTTAAGAACAACCTCCAAATTACGTTTTTTATTCCAGACCTACTTCAATCAGAACGCCTTGACGTTGATTCGGTCGTTGATCACCGGAGGTGCAACTCCTGAACTGGAGTTGATTCTTGCTGAAGGAGCCGGATTGAGGGGAGGATACAGGTAAAACTACAACTTTGATCCAATAGACAAACCCATAACACTTTTGATGTGGTCAGCATGAACTCAGTTTTCAACAGTATAAATAACTATATACATAGTTTTTCTAGAATGAAGCTATATGTCTATCTATCTCAATTCATTTTTCAGCACGACAGACAGTTTATCCAACAGGGACAGATGTCGTGTGGGCCAAATTTCCTTGTACGATGGGCCACTGGCGCAATTCGGAGAAACCGGAAAGTACGGTGATTTGTTCGTAGCTGCTCTCAAGCAGTTCGGTATGCTCTGTATCGGACTCTATCGATTCAGGGACACGAGTTCTTCGTGCGATGCCAGCAGTAAAAGATACGTCATCACGAATCCCCCGGACGACTTTCATTTGCTGCCCACAGATCAGGTAAGACGCTATTAACCGTTTGATGCTTGGTATCACTGAAATTTTTATCGCGTGATATATCATAATTAAGAACAAGGATAGATGTTAAAACATTAGAATTTAATAATTTTGACATACTTGAATTTTTGTTTTCAAGAAATTTGTTTTATGAGGTACTCATTCCCTAATTTCGTCTCCAAATGTAATTTTTAAGTATACAATCAAAGAAATGTGTCGAAATGAATTATTGAAAATTAATATACATAGACCCTCTTGAAATGTTTGTTACCAAGTATTGGAAGAATACATTTTATTATTATTATATTGTCGTCAAAACAAACCTAGTCGGGCCCTACTCCCCACTGCTCCGACCCAGTGGGCGAACGCGCTAGTATTATTAGCATATGACTTCTCCCGCACCACGGTGTAAATGATCACTGGCTCCGAGAATCCTCGGAGAAGTCCTGAGCAGGCGCAATGAACCGAGACTAACGGCCTTCTGCATGCGGCCGGCCAAGATCTCTGCTGCATTTCGGCAGGCCGGTATGGTCTTGAGCTCCAAGAGTATCGTTGGTCTGGAACCACCGAGAACACCTATAATCAGAACCACTAATTTGACAGAATAATCCGGGTGGAGCCTGCGGAGGTTGTAGTAAGTAAATCCTTGTACTTTGTCCGCTTTTCCTCCTCTTTTCGGACGATATTCGTTTCGGCAGGGGCCGAAAACTCAATAACGAATATCGTCTTACTTCGGTGGTCGAAGAGGACTATATCAGGCTTATTTTCCTGTATTTACCTGAGGGTGGGGAATGAAAAGTTCCAAAAAATTCGACACCTTTCATTCTCCACTACGGACTCAATATCCCCTGGAGCGTAAGGCAGTACCGGTGTCCTGTCTATTTCATACGAGTGCCGAAGAAAATAGTACAGCACTCGTAAGGCCGCGTTATGGCGATGGATATAGGCCGAGACCGCATAAACTGCACAAGATGACAGCAAATGCATCAAAGTCTCGGGCGACTGTCGGCAGGCCCTGCATCTAGTATCAGGGACCTCTATACCCATCACGCGGCTCCGGTAGACTAGGGAGTTGAAGACACCGTCTTGGCACGCCATGATAAATCCTTCAGTCTCCGACTTCAGCTCACCTGACCTGAGGAAGGCAAATGTCAGCTTAACAGACAAGCCATGGTCCTCGATGTTCTTGAAGAAGACTCCATGCATTGGCTTGTCTGTATGCAGCTGCACCATTTTAGCATTCTCTGCAGCCTTGATGTGAGCTTTTCTCCGTGCGGGCCCCAACTCGGTGACAGAGAGTTGGTTTACCCGCTCGGTGTCGAAGACTATATCAAGTTCATCAGCAGCGCGCCTTGCTGCCTTGAATAAAAAGGCTCCGATTCCTGCATGTTCATGATCTCGGACCATGCAGTTTAGGGGAGCCGAACTCCTGATGACTCTACAGGTTCTATCCAGTACCATTCTGTTGTGGAGACACTCCAAACTCAAAAGTCCACGGCCCCCTTGTTGTCGAAGGAGGTATAACCGTGGAACGGACGATTTGGGATGCATGCTTCTGTGCATATGCATCATTTTGCGAGTCCTCACGTCAAGTTGCCGCAACTCTTCCTGAGTCTACTTGACTACTCCGAAGGAGTAGAGTAGAATCAGAATGGCAAGCATGTTGGTGGCAGAAACTTTGTTCTTGCCCGACAGCTCTGATGACCAGATCTGCCGTAGTTTCTGCCTATACTTGCCACGGAGAGCATTTTTCACCGAGTCTACCTCTTGGGTGTGGCGTTGTTCCACACCCAAATATGTGTATGTCTCTACGGCATTCAAATGATGTAGAATGCTTCCGTCTACGAGTTGGGCATCCTCAGCGAAATCCTCGCATCGTTCTCTTTTGAGATGAACCAGTGCACATTTGTCAATCCCGAATTCCATACCGACAGCATGCGTGAACTCCTGCACCACCCTGAGGGACTCCTCTAGATCCCTTTCTCCAGAAGCATAGAGCTTGAGGTCATCCATATAGAAAAGATGGGTGACCTTATGCCTCCGGTTTCCAGGGGTGCCACAGTTATATCCCCAGGTTTTTCTGAGCGCAACGGACAATGGCATTGGTGAGATGCAGAAGAGAAGAGTGCTGAGGGAATCTTCCTGAAAAACACCTCTTCTTATGATGACCGGCTCTGTTTGGATCCTGCTTTCACCTGATGTTATGGTGAAGCGGGTCCTCCAGAGCGGCATCAGTTGTTCGATGCATCTCACTATTTGATCGGGTACCGCAAGGCACTCGAGTTATTATTATTATTATCATTAAGATTTAAAAAGAAAAGGAAGGGTTTTTTCCTAACAAAATGAACAACAACAGACTTTTTCAAATCTGTTTCTATTTTTATTTTTGACTATCTCTTTTACTATATGTATCATTGTTATATTATTTATTTTGATTCCGTTCCCTAACATAAACATTACCATTGTTTCTTGGGATGAATATAGGAATATTTCACGTAGAAAAACGATTTAGCAAAAAATAATAACAGCGATAGTCGATCATCGAGGTACTTTCAAAATAAAATAGATATAAATAGTATATAAAATAGCACTTCACCAATATTTTTACGTTTTCAACTCTTTTTTCGGGTAATAATTTGAATTATTGAGATTTTTTTTCATAGATTTTTTTCAATTTGTTTATTTTCGTTTCGTCCAGCTCTATTATTTTGTTCCGAATAATTTTTTTTGTCAACCAGATCCACACAAACGAAAAATTCTCACTCAGGTTATTTTTTCAGGTATTTGTTCTGATGCAATTCGACCCCGGCTTGGAGTACAAACAAGTCCGAGGGAAAACCGCCACCGGCCAAGGAAGCGGGACAGGAGGTGGAGGAAGCAACAAGGACGAGAACTCTTGACTACTGTTATGTAGCGCTCTTACAGACGGACCCTACTCGTACATATAAAAAAATGAATATATAACGAGTCGTGTCCGCAGATGTTATACCCACCATTCCAAACCCTTTTCCAATTTTTTGATATTTTTAGTTTTATTGTTGTTCAGTGTACGGATACGATAGTTTCGTGTTGTTTTTCGGTGAGAGTTTACTTTTGACATTTTCGAATTTATTGTTATGTAGGTATAGATTGATTGAATCTCCTCGATGGTGTATTGGAATGTGGTCAGGCCGACTAAAAATATTAAAAGCCTCCTTGGTGCACTCCACCTATTCCGATTGTAATTGAGAAAATACCAGATGTAATTAGGATTAGTCAACTGTCATTCAGAAAATATCAATTGCAATTCACAAAATATCAAATGTTTTCATGTGATATTGTTAATGCCGATATCATACGTTCAACATGTATAATATGAAATTTTTGTGCGTTCCTAGCAATATATTTATATTATCAAAATAAAGGTTCCTCAAAAAGTTGACCAAACAAAGAACCCCTTCTCTCTTTTTCATAGAGATTGATTGAAATCTTTGCTGAGGAAGTTGTTCATTCCAATATTTTTATTGGGTCTGGTATACCTACCGTATCACTTGGTATAATATTATATCCATATAACCCTACATTTCTTGAAAGTACTCTGCGAAAGTAGTGCACATATAGAATAATGTATAAGGTTTTCCATTTGGCAAAATTGAGAAAAAGTCGTATTCGAGTTCTGATTCACTCAGTATTATAAAAAGGCTTCAGTTGGAATTATTATGTTAATAAAATGAAATAACTACATTTTCAGAACTTCATTATATAATCAATACTTTTCCACATCATTTTGAGCACAACTTCTGAATTGCTCGGTATATATACTCATTCAATAGTATATTATAGTTATTTTCGAAATGAATCTGAATATAGAAAGCACAATATGTTGTTTAATTTGAAAAAAACATTATTTTGATAAGCTTCGCTTTCAATCTGTATATTGGAAAATAATTTTTAAAGGCTAACATTCGTTGATATCTCCCACACGTTTGCATAACGTGCACTTTTATTTCCTGAATTACTTGAATTGAAATTGACAAGTTCTGAAATACGATTGCTACTTATCAAATTACAATTGGAAAAGGTGTTTCTCATGAAACAAAGAATCTAATTTGACTGATCACGTCACGACTAATATATTATTATTTTCTGATTGAATTAATTGTCAACACCCAAATGAAAGTCAATTCAAAGCTATTCAAATGAACGTAAAAATGTCGTGGAATCAATATTAAATATTTACATTTTTCAATTGAACCTGATTTTGAAATTCGGATTCTATAGATGCACAAATTCGACTTTCATCTTTGTGAGGGATCATGAATTTCACAATGAAAATCCGTAGTCATAACGTCAAATTATAATCAGTTCATCATTCACAAGAAACACAAATGTTTATACAGGAAATTAAAGCACATAACAAATAGTACAGAAAATCTATAAAATTGTAGAGAACAATTTCGATAAAAAACAGTTGAATCAGATTGATTATCTTTCATTGATATGTCTCTTTTATATTTGAAATACATTAAAATTTATGCTGGCGATAATAATAATAATAACAATAATAATAATAAAGTTTATTCAAAATTCATAAAAAGGAGCATATACATCAATTTGTAAAAAGGTGAATAAACAGTTCAATTATACCCGCGAAGTTAAAAACTTGTTGCGAGAGATACGACTTACATTTATGTATAATATATTTGATAAATTTTTAGAATTCAATGAAATAATATTGAAAAATTAACTAATTTTCTTAATTGAAGTGAGAGATTTCATGAAATAAATTTCGAAGCCATTCTTGAATCCATTTTTTGATCTGTACTTTGAAAGATACTAATTACTTGATCATTTTTATATGATTTGGAACCAAATCATAGTAGAATGGCAATAAATATTTAAAATTTTTGAGACATTGTTGTTTTAACTCTATTTTTCAATGTGATATTATTTTTAATTCCTTGTATTATAAATATAATCATTGAAATTTATATTCAATTTGTGTTTATGGATATAAATCATGATGCAAAAGTATTATAGAAAAAATTGATTTCGAAAAAGATTCAAACATTATTTCAACATGATTTCACTCTTATAAGTTGATTTGAGTTTCGATATTCAATCCGCAGTCATGTATATATTTGAAGAAAGATAATTTTGAATTTCATTCGAAAGGAAAATTATATCATATAAATAACATGAGGTTTACTTGGTCTATGTATTGATATGATAGCACGTTGACTTGCAAAGTACATATAGACAAAATTAAAACCAAACCATTTCACTATCAAGCATTTTATATAGAATTGGGATGTATACTACACTGACATGTTTGAAAATAATGACTTTTCTCTTTCGTTTACTCCCGTAACTATGTATTATTATGTTATTGATTGTAATTCCTATCCCTAACATAAACATAATCATTATTATTTCTTTGGATAGGAATAGATCATAAAAATGTATTTTTTGAATGGATTTCTATTTTAGCAAAAAAATCGTGTGCCTACATTTCATCTTAGTTCAGCTTGACAACATTCACAAGACTTTCGACTAATCGTACCAATTTTCAAGTGTTGATTCAATCTTTGATCGGGAAAATGTTATTTACCTATAGACTACTTGATTTCAGAGTCTCGTCTTATATCCTTAGTGTTATGAATTGAATGTGGGTGTCTACTGAAAAATCTGTGAAAGCGCTACATCTCTCTGAATGAATAAAAAAACTTCCTAGTGCTTTATCTTCATCACGAGAATACACTAAACAAAAATGTTGAAACATCGATGAAAAAGACAATTTCGATACGTTTTGTAATATAGCCCTCATATGAAAAATGACAACTTTTTTAAGTGGGTGAATGTTAATAGAAAGTGTTGTACTTTTTTGTAAATAAGTAAGAGAAGAGCTTTTTATAATATATGACCTAGATACGCTGTTGAAAGAAATCAGAGGTGGGTATAGGGGCACTAAATGTTATTGGATTCGTTTCCATAGTATATATTGAATTATTTTTTGTACCAAAGTATGTCTCATCAAGAATGTTCGTTCAGTAAAGAGATACAAGGATATCAAGGATGTGACAGGCATTTTTCACAACCAATAATTGCTAACAGGGTTACAAAGTTTCCGAATAAACTTTCTTGAGAAGGCATCGACTTTTATTAGGATGAAATTGTAAATATTTGTTGAATCCAAACCGAGGGCTTCGAGCAGAGAAGAAATTGATTATATAAAAGAGTACGGAAATATAAAATTTCATAATAGCACTCGTATGAACATCAGATGAATCACAAATCATAAAATATATAAAAAAATTGCTAAATTAGCACAATCCTTACGAATCCGGCAATAATTTGTGGGGTATTGCAATTTATGAATAAAAAAATTCTGAAGTTCTAAACTATCGAATATTTTTCATGATTCTCTGAATTTCTGAATTCAACTTTTACTGCAAGCTACTGGATGCTGGTGGAGACTTTATTGTAATGTAAAGCTCAAATCACAAGAGAGAGTACATAACAAATGATCTTCTCTTTGGCATACTCTTCTTCGTGTGAAAGAAAGTGAGTCTCAGCACTTTACTAGTAAAACAAATTCAATTTTGCGGTGAGTGGACCAGAACAAACTCCAGATCAGTTGTCAATTGCCATTCGAAACCTGTTAAATTTGACATCATTTCTAATGAATCTTCTACAAATCAGGTTTTTCACTATCGAGTTCTGAGAACAAAAATGCTCGGCTTGCTTTCAGCCCTCTACTGTCAACTTGTTTTTTTTTCAATTCGATAGTTCGGAAATTTCGCTTTACCGATTTTCATCAAGATCCTATTGCATCTAGTTTAGTATTTTTAAAAATTACCAAATTCAAGTCAGAATCGGTTCAAGTCAGGGGCTACCTTATGGAAAAACAGCAAGAAAGAAAAGTAACAGAAAAAAGTTGATATTTGAAAGAGCGGTAAAATTTCGAAAACTATACAACCTTCACTCAGGATTCTAGCCAAATCCTTGTATTCATCAGTTTGCTGCAAGCTCTCGGGATATTTTGTGATATGTATATATTTAGTTATAGTTTCTAAGCATCATTTGAAAAATTAAGTATCAGACGAACTGTTATCTATTATCAATGCAGCAATGTTGTGTAAATATGTGATCTTTAGCAGAACTATTCGTTCAAATGTCTGATAGAATAACCACAATTATACACCGGACATTTCTAAATGTACCATCAATATAATTAATTTTCAATTGTAGTGAACACTTGCATTTTTGAATGAGTATAATTATTGAAATGAAGTTATCTTCTTTCCGACATTCATATTTATATTTACTTTATAGTGGAAGTTCCCTAAGGATCTGCCTTGGAACCGTTAACATCCTCCACGTATAAAGGATAAAGGGCCGGTTTTTCAATACAGGAATAAATGAGTTATCTGTCAGACTGATGGAAGAGATGAGAGGGGGTGCGTGAGTAATGTTTGGCAGTGACAAGGATGAAAACTGTTGGTTATTTTTATCTGATAGATATCTTGCATTGAAAAACCGGTCCTAAGTAGTCATGACTTGATGATTTTTTGTTTATTGTTTATGTGTAAGTTATACATGAAATATGAATTCTTTCATTCAAAAAACTGCCACCTTGGCATTCTATCACGACTATTGAGTGTCATAAAGGACACTTTTTTTTGAGGGAAGGTTTACTTCAAAATAAGTATACTCATCATACAGGTTTGTTCCATAAACCATATTTCCCGCCATCACATTTTCAATTGTACAGGAAGCTTGAGCATGTGGACCCATCTCTGGCAGAGGCGAATTTGAATTTTTGATTATGAAACACACTACAATCTCACGCATGTGTCTTGTTCGTGTTCTAGAATAAGACTATAAGCTTCACTTCACTCTGAATTGATATGTTGAAATCGATGCAGTTAGTTGAATTACATATATTATACCGTGTCGAAATAGAACAAGATATACAAGCAATCGTCCATCTAGACAGGAAAAAATTAAGTCAGATACTAAGTAGTGAATTTGTGTTTTTTCTTGTGCAGTTTCAAAGACACTGCAATTGTGGTAGAAATTAACCTCAAGAAAATATAAAACTGAATTTCATCTGCGCTACTTAGACTCTATGATACATTATTTCGAAGGTCAAAGAGTATCTTTTCAAGATCGTACTAGTTTTCTGCTTCTATCACGTCACTAAATAAACGAAGACTATTTTTCCTGGCTTGATGACAGATATGTTAATGGCTCGGTGGTCTCTCAATTGTTCGATATATTACTTCGATGTAAATAAATACATGTTTGTACTTGGGATATGTAGATTTTGTCAAAGAAATTTTAATTTCAAATCAGTTGAAGTCTCACATTTTACAATTTTTGTAACCACATTATGCGCTATTTTCCCATCATGAAGAGTGATAAATAAATGAATTATTGATACATTGACTGTATTTCTTTTTCCTGGTTTACAATAGTTATATGTAGCGGAGGGTCGAGGTCCTTTCTCCAATAATTTTAAGTCGACGCAGTAACTGCCCATTATAAATAGATGTTCATGTCACCAGTTAAAAATGGGTACATGAAAAATAGAGTTTCACTTTTCAATGAGCTAGCAAAGAATGACAGCAACTATATTGAAATATGTAGGAAAGTAAACAGATAATATAGGGAAGAGTTACAAGCTATGAATAGAAAATATTATGATGAATTGGTCACACATTCTAACAACAAGTCTAAAACAACCTGGAAAATTATTAATGACATACAAAAAAAACATCCCAATACAAATGATCTGATTCTAGTCGAAAATAATATTCAATATAAGAGTGAAACTCTGGTTGAAAAATTCAATACTCATTTTACGAAACATTTGTCTGAAAATTTCTCAATTTCTCGAAAATAATATTTCACTCAAAATATCAACTTTTTTTCTCCAATCACCGAGAGGGAATCAATTAAATTGATTGACAAACTGAAAAACTCCAACTCGTACGGGACTGACCAAATATACAAGTTGATTAAATGTTGCTCATCTGAATTGTGTTCTATACTTACCTTCTGAATCAATTTGTCAACAGAAAAAGGCATTTTTCCAAATAATTTGAAATTAGCCAGTGTATCTCCTGTATATAAAAAAGGTGATACTAATGATTTAAATAATTATAGAGCAATAAGTATTCTCTCCAGCATCTCGAAACTATACGAATTAAATTTAAAGGAACAACTGACCGCTTTCTTTACTTCGATGAAATTATTATCGCCATCCCAATATGGTTTCACGCCTAATAAAAGCACTGATACAGCTCTATATGACTTTCACAGACGAATAATAACTGCCTTGGTCAAAAAAAAATATGTGTTTCAGAATTATTTATTGATTTTTCACGTGCGTTTGATTGCGTGAATCACAGCCTTTTACTGGAAAAACTGTCGAGATATGGAGTTCCAGGATTGCCACTAAATTTACTGAATTCTTACCTGGAAAATAGGAGATAAGTAGTGAAAATTAGGGAGAATATAAGTTCTGAAAAACATATTACTGATGGTGTACCACAGGGATCCATTCTGGGTCCATTTTTATATCTTGTTTTTGCTAATGATTTATTAGTTAATTATTTAAGTATGATTCATTCCAATAAAGGAAAAAATAAGCCCATTTCATCAGCATTAATAACTTTCAATGAACTACCAGAAAAAATGAAAACATCCAAATCCATTCACATTTTTTCAAAAGAACTTAAAAAATATTTGCTTGCATAATGATGTTCACCAAATTATCAAATGAATATTATACTCCAATTTATTATTTATAGTACATAATTTTATGATGTTTTTTTTTTGACTTCCCCATACCGGAACCCTGTTCTGTCTGGAAGCTGTATATTGAATAAATAAATAAATAAATAGGAATTCTGTCATTCATTGCATATGCTATGCTGATGACACTAATACATTAGTTATTGAAGATGACTTGAACACACTGAGAAATACAGCTGAAAGCACATTTGAAATAGTCATAATTTGGTCTGAGAGAAATAATTTGCATATGAATAAAACGAAAACTAATATGTTACAGTTCATGGTAGAAAGGCAACAAAATGTTCTGTTTGTGAATACTGACTTGGAATTAAATGCAATAACATCTACAAAAATGTTGGGTGTTGTTTTTGATAACAAATTGCAATGAACGCCACAAGTTGACAATTTATGTAAAAAACTAAGAAAAGTCTGCTATTCTCTTAGGTATCTCTCAAATTATTGTAGCGAAAACATCCTGCTAAGCCTATATTATGCAAATTTCAATTCTCATCTTAGGTATGGTATTTTGAACTGGGGCACAAGCTCCTCTGTAGGCCGAGTGTTCACCATACAGAAGTATGCTGTAAGGATAATTGCGAAGTTAGGATTTAGGGATTCTTGTAAGGAAACATTTCGGAATATGAAAATATTAACAGTTGCGGGTATATACATCCTTGAGGCTTGCACATATGTATACAGCAATAAAAACAAACTGGCTGCCAATAGATCAGCACATAATTACTGTACACGAAATGTCCACCTAATCCTCCCAAGTCAACATCGCACTGTACTCTATCAAAAGAGTTTTGAATATCTGGAATGCAAACTCTATAACAGACTTCCTGATGAAATCAAAGTCTCACGAAATGTATACATTTTCAAAAAAAAAAGTTAAGAAGCTACTATTATCAAAAAATTGCTACACTGTAGAGGAGTTCCTATCATGATTTGGCATTTGTATGTGATGTATATGTTTTTATACTTATATAAATTTACAGTTAATCGTATCTATATACAGATTTGTCCTATGTGTACCTATGTGATGTTTCTATATTAATATCCACTTCTATTTATTTCTTTTATTCTTATACATCTATCTAATGACGTTTCACTCTTTTTTTTTTGTAGTACCACGCTGTTGGTGTGCAAACTAATTTGAGGAAATAAAGAACTTGATACGGAAAAGACGATAGAAAACGGTCTACATTATATATTATAGCCTAAAAGTCCATATAAATGCATGATAAACGTTTATGGAAACTGTGAAATGCAAGAATAAGATATGTTCGTCTATTCTTTAGTGGGAAATCCATTTGAGATGGCAGACAATACAAATATTCCAACTCAATGAAATTTTAAACATTTCGAAGATAAAAAAATTACCCGAAAACGATTGCGGATACCAGCAATAGAAACGTCGTGAGTACACTCATTTTGAAAGTTGGTTTCAACATTTTTTCATAATATTTCATTCGATTTCTTCATTTACATATTTTGACTAGTATTTTACTTTCGATTCCTCAATTTCCTTGTCACAATATCATTTCATTTATTTCGTTATTTTATTTTGACTCATATTTCATATTCGATATCTCGATTTTTTGTAACAACAGTATTTTTCTTTGATCAATCAATCCCTAATTTCAGTATTGACCAAAAATTTGATTTTGATTTGATTTTCTCACTTGATTTGTATTTTAATCCATCCGGTCTTAGCAACAGGTTTCAATAGAGTTATCAATATCAATAGACAATGGAAGTCCGAGCCTTTACCACTCAGCATTACCTGAATCATTTTGAAATCATAATATTTTTAGGAGGCAATAATAACGATTACCATAATAATATATTGGAGGTTTCGTTTCTGAGATTTTTATTCAACAATAAATGTCCTAATAAATTTTTCCTCACTTGAATGAGCATACGAGAGATTCCATTTTTATTATTAATTAACACGCTTTTATTAGCTTGGGTTGTAACTATGTATGTAACGGAATCTTTGAGCATAATTTTCACCAATTTCCAGAAGTCTGATTAATTTGAAACTTTGCATACGTATCAAGGACCGATGACAATGCAATAATTTGATCATAGTTTTCCATTATAATAATAATAATCTTTATTTTCCAGTTGAAAATTACACACAATATACAATAACTGAAAATGACGTCGGAATACAAAAAGAAAATAAGAAAGAACAAAAAACATTGTTTTAAACACTATAAAAAACTACCTACAATGAAATAAAAATAACAAATTTGCTCGTATTGGTTTATATATTCACTAAAAGAGCTTTGTCTGATTATCCTTATAAGGACCACCAGGATTAATGAATTCTTTTATAGATCCTCTGTAGTGGAGTAAAAAAGATAGAGCTAGCGCGCGTTCTGCGCATGCCTGCAGTTTCGGACTTACTCTTTCGTTCTTTCGTTCGGGCACTCGGCACAGCACAACGGAGGCAGAAACGTTTTCAAGTTTTCAGGGTAGTTGCGTTCTCACAATGTTCATTCCTTATCTTACATGCGTAGGTGTATATGAGTCTGATACATGCAAATTACTGTATATGATATTTATGTAACATATAATATAGTTCCCAGCGAAATACAGCCACGGAACTGCTGAAAGACGAATGTTGCCAATAATCCTGAGTTGGGCTTCGACCGTTCACAAGATGCAAGGTTGTACAGTTGATCATGCAGTAATTTATCTAGGCTCGCGATTCTTTGCTGCTGGACAAGCCTATGTAGCACTTAGGGCGGGTACTTTACGATCTGATTAACAGTCCGTTAAAATAATCGGTGCTTAGGCTGTGTTCTCACTCTAACAAATGACAGGATGTGGTGTCCATTCTCAGCACTGATTACTTTAACGGACTCTCAATTAGGTCGTAAAGTACCCACACTTAGTCGTGTAAGATCTTTAGACGATATTCGGATTGATGAACTTGATTGCTCTAAGTTAACAGGAAGTACCCCATGCAATAGTGAAGCTTTAAATGAAATGATGAGATTGCGGAATGATTCGTAAGAAATATCACATTTCCACTAGAAACTAATTGAAAAATTGAACTAAAAAATTAAAAATAAATAATAGTTTAAAAAACTAAAAAACACGCTTTTATAGCTAACCGAACTAAAAAATAGAAAATAATTTTTAATTACAAAGAGTTTATATTACGGTATTACGATCATTCATAGTCAATCAGCTCAAAATAAAATTATAATAAAATTTAAGTAATTAACAGAATAAAGTAATTCAGAGTAAAAAGCGTGGGGTGCATTTTACTACATTTCATAAGTCTCCTCTCAAAGATAATTACCGATAGAATGATTGCAATATATAATATATCAAGCATCCCACGATTTTAATCTGAATTACTTTATTCTGTTAATTACTTAAATTTTATTATAATTTTATTTTGAGCTGATTGACTATGAATGATTATTTAGCCTTCTACTACCGTAATATAAACTCTTTGTAATTAAAAATTATTTTCTATTTTTTAGTTCGGTTAGCTATAAAAGCGTGTTTTTTAGTTTTTTAAACTATTATTTATTTATGATTTCATTGTACGGTCAATTATTTCACTTTTCGTAACAGTGATTCAAAATAATCCATTCTATAACTGATTATCAAAAGTAAGCCGTTTTGAAATAACTGCCGATTTTCAAAAGTGGCAAAATTAGGAAAAAATTATATGAGGCCAGTCAGCATTTTCGTGCAATACCAACCGAAGACAAGAATGAAACACCGACTACAAATCAACAATAATATATTGTACTCAACGAAAAAAATTATTTCTCCTCATAGGACCACCCATAGGTGTTTCTAGGAACACATTTGATGCTTTCCTCATCACCTTCTTTCTCTCCAGCAGAATATTCGAGTTCACCGACAGCGCTGAAAACGTTTTCAGTGCTTGCCTGGGAGTGGCTGAAATCGACCTGAAATGATCGCTTACATTGATGGGCGGTAAAACCAAACGATCACAGTGATTTTTCCGTGAAGGAACTGTTCGTTTGATATGCTGGTGCAACTGTTTCTTCTCAGCCGGAACCTCTTCCACTTCGATAAACGGCAGCGAATCAAACTCCAGAGACGACTCTGGATACTCTTTGGATATCTGCCGATTCAGCAGAGATTTGGACGAGTGTTTTCTCTCGTTGATGAGACTGCTGATGGAGGATATTCTGAGGTATTTTTCAGCGTCCCAGCTATTGGTTTTGTTGAATACTGTGAAAACATTCCTACTCTTGAATCTACTTTCTTCCGATGATTGTTTTCTGGTAATGTTGGAGCCTCTCTGATTGAGCAATCTGCTTGGCGAGATTTCTGAATGTCTCATCGCTGTCATTTTCCTTCTTGGGTTGCGTTTGTTTGAAGTATCATCATCACTGTTTTTAAACGACACACAATACGAAGTATAGGTAGAATTTTCGACGGACACAGCTTTTGTTTCGTTTCCTAACTTTGCAGTCAGATCCTGTGTCGAATTCACCGGTGTTTCAGAAGAGTCGAATATACTGAAAATAAGAGATACATCAACATCAATGTACTATGCGGAGGGGTGCGTCTAGGTATATCATAATAATAATAATTGAATTGAATTGGCCGATACTTGATGAAAATCCATATTAACAAAAATATATTACAGTTTCCTGTATGATTTTCACTTACAATGGGTTTACAAAATGAATTTTATCTTGCTTGAAGAAGCTATTGTAATAGCGAAACACGTGTCGCGGTTTTGTAAACCATTTGTAAGTGAAAATCATACAGGAAACTGTAATATATTTTTGATAATAATAATAATAATGATTTATTAACCATTTGTGGTACAACCAGGTACATATGGTAGGTCAGAAAATATAAAGGAATGAAAAAATGAGAAAAAAGGAGACAAAAGCACCATTAACAATATTTGAATAAATATTGAAAAAGGAAACACGGAGTCATCTCCACAACGAATTTAATTCCTAAAGGAACTATGTCCTAGTTAATAAGACATATTTCGAACATATATATGTTCATCTTCAGTTAGGTACAAAAAGGCTGAAATAGAGTTAACAATGAGAAAACAGTAGAAGTGATTTTTTTACATGATACTTACGAAAGTTGGGAGATCAAAATTGACAAACTACATATTAACTATCCTTAAACTACTTTCAAGAACCAAAGTGGTTCAAGAAGTTGAATTATATGTTATAAGATGGGGGTGGAACCCCAGAATAATAATAAAAACTGCATTACAACTTGGAAAAATTAACAAACACCATGCAAATGTGGCGTGGGTAGACAACAAAATGGACGAAATCGTGAAACAAAACCGAGATATAATCATCAAGGAGACAAGTGGAGGCACCTATAGAGTAATGGGGCAAAACAAAAATCCAAAAAAACTAGATTTATTTCTTAGGGTTCAGAATGAGTCTGTTACGATCACACCAAGATGCAAATGTATCAATGATTTTCGTTACTTTACCAAGTAAGTTGTCAATATTAGAACCTGAGACTGTTATCGTAGTATCATCAGCAAACATAGTTAAGTGGCAGTCAATTATGTGTTCAGGCAAGTCATTCACAAATAGCACAAATAATAGTGGACCCAAAACCGAGCCTTGTGGAACACCCATTTTAATATTTTGTTCACTCGACATAGCAGAATTATATTCGACAGTCATACAACGATTTTCCATGTATGATCTCAACCAAGTTGAAATATTTTCTGGTAAACCAAGTGCAGCTGTCTTAATGGTTGAGAAATCAGATGATACTGTGTCGAATGCCTTCGATAGATCAAAAAACAGATTGATGACAAGGTTATTAGCGTCAATCTCTGCATAAATGAAATTGAGAAAGTGGTAATTTGCTGTTTCGATAGAATGCCCTTTTCTGAATCCATGTTGATTATTACATAATCATTTGTTTGCTTCCGAATACTCCACTAACCTGATAGCTACTATTTTCTCGAATAACTTGGACAGGGAGCAAATCAGAGAAATTTGTCCATAATTATCAATCTCATTTTTATCACCTTTTTATATAAAGATATAACTGAAGCCTTTTTGATTTCGATGGGAAAGTATCCTTGCATGTAGGACTGATTCATCAGATAGGTGAGCGGATCGATTATGAGGTCCATTACTTTTTTGATGATGATAATAGACAGTTCGTCTATACCACGTGATTTTTTATTTTTCATTTTATTCAAAGCAGTATATATTTCAGCTTCGGTAATCGGTTCATTAGTAAACGGCTGATTGATTATTACTTTATTACTAATAGTACAGGGTGATGATAGATTTTGCACATAGTGACTATCAAGACTTATTTTTGAAGCCTTAGAAAAATGGTCAGCAAATACTTCTGCTACCTCCTGTATATCATCCACAATTTTCGAATTATGTTTCAAAAAGATGATTTTTGCATCTGTATTATGGTTCCCCAATTCAGAATTAATTATTTTCCATGTCTGTTCGGTTTTATTATGCGCATTTTCATTTTTTTTCCATTTTAGAATAAACCTAGAATAACCGAAGAATATCTTATTAGTTAAGCCCAACTAGCAAAATAGACCCCAAAAGAACGAAATTATTTCATAAGCACCGCTTGAAAGAATATTTTTTTCAACGCGACAATTTCATCATAAAATAGAGGAATTTCTATAATGATGTTGTATAGATGTTCTAACAACTCATATCATACGACAAGTGATTATACAAATTTTATAACAGTTGCATAACGCCCTATAAAATTCATATAAAATAGTTTTAAAACAGTGTTATACAAATCATAATACGGTTGTATAGCTATTTTGTATGACTTACATTAGCGACGTTAAAAGTTGGTTGTAAAGGAAGCTGTATAAATAGTTGCATTAGAGTTCCTTAAGAAGATTGTTGCTTTACGCAGAAGTAAAATATTTCCCGATAAATATAAAAGTTTTTTATAATCATCTTATAACTACAACAGTATTCTCTCTTATGAAGGGCTAATAAAATAAATATGTAGTTCCCAGGAATTAATTCATCTCAAATTCTGCTTTATAAAAACTATATCATCTACATATACCTACGAACATATATAAATAAACATAACCCAATAGTAATAGAAAAATTACTCGGGTTTTCTAACAGGTGAAACCGGAAGTGGAAACAAATCATTTGTAGGTAATATCCTGAGTGATACACCTTAGGTGTATATCATACAAAACTGACACTAACTAATGACATAAAATACGATCTTTGCGAAAATCACTACAATTATTGTATTCGTCAGTAATATTTACTTGCTGATGTTATTTCGGAGTCACTACTTCACAAGTTTTATACTTCGTGAGCTGTCAAACAACTGTATATATATCTATGAATGAAAAAGTAATTGATTACTATTTCTGGATAAACTGTGATTGTCATCATTATTATTATTGTATGCGATTGCTCTTTTCCAACTTTCTTGTAGTCTGTTAGATATTCCTGAATATTCTCGAATAACCTTCGAAAAGTTTTACCAACCTTATATTAGGAAAATGGTGCATCCACTGCTCATACTCCTCTGCATCATAATGCGGTGGTATAGCTTCTTCACCTTTCAGTACTCGATGCATTCTCTTCAATTCCTCAAAAAGTTTTTTCGTGGTAGATCCCTCATATTCGTCACTCCACCCCAGAGAACTTGATGAGCTTGACCCCCCTAGTCGAACAAATGCATACAATTAACTTTACCTAATGAATTTTTTGAGTTAGCAATTATACTTCATTTGGTGCCATCCGAATAGATCACCTTGTAGTAGCAGTACCTCTATGGCTGATATGCGCAAAGAATGAATAATCATGTCCGCCACCCCACGACATCTCACTCAAATATCCGTCAATATACGTCTTGCTCTGAATATGATAGGTTCGGAAGTGCAAATTGAACTCAAAAAAAAGGAACGAAAGAAATGAGTGGGCATATATGATTGGAAATAGATGAGACTGACTATGATATTTGATCTTTGATCATCGGCAGGGGTAATCTACTTTGTTAGCCGTTTTTTGCTCTGCACAGTTCCTGACTTGTGCCAGCACAAAAACAATTTCTTTTTTGTTGGCGCAGGTTCGTCGTCAGATTCGACATGGGACTTTTCCGCCACCAACATTGAGTCTTTCCGTAGAGATAACGCTGTTAATAATAAACTAATTTTAATGGACCTTCAAATTAAATTGAGCAAAGATTGGGTAGCCCTCAGTACAGCCTGCTGGGTGATAGATATGCTAAATTATTTGTTTGTTTGACAAGTGTAAGCCTTCAGAGGTCGAAGCTTCTGCGAGCAATGGATTGACAAGTCCTTCCAATCTGGCGTGTGAGTCCCAGCACGGTGGCCCAGCAAGGAATTGCACCCTGTTCTTCCGCTTGATGAGCAGACGTTTTTACTTCTACTCTACCGCGAACCACCGTTCAAGACGAATTTGTCTGACTTGGGCAATGATGGTAAACTATATTATGCAACGTACAGCTCATCCAATCCATCTTGGCACAAACTCAGATACTTTTCCAGTTGCACACTGGTAGTCTAGACTATGACGAAAGAAAAAACAACTTCTATGAATACATTTCAACACAGTGAACACATATAATAGGTATTTTTTATCTTAGTATTCTTCTCAGAGTTTGCTGGGCACATAAGTTATTAGTTCTGTGCCAAGGTGGATTAGACAAGCTGTACATCCCTCGATTTCAAACCACAGGGGGTTTCTGATTGTACTCCATTTCAAACAAGGAATCCAACAAATTTGCGGTCGCACAATCTCCAGATGTTTTTCCGTTTGGAGAATATCAAAACGAGAAGTGGAAAGCGATAAAATACCTCGAATCCACCGCCAAATACTTGAAGGCTCAACCTTCCCCTTCAAAAAACTTCAAGGTCTCCTCCCAACGAAGCAGATGGAAGTCTTAGAATAATTAAGAGAGAGGAAACTCCAGGCAAAATAGAAGCCGGGAAGAGAGACAACAACAAATAGAGCAGGTAACATATCCGACCTCTTATGCTGGTCGCATTAAACATTTGAATGGCCAACCATAACCAACAACGCCTACATTTTCGAATGGGTTCAGGAATATAAAATCCCTTTCAATACCCCACCTTACCAAAAACAATCACCTGAGCCGCCAACTAGCCAGCAATACTTCAATTATGATAGTTCAGCCATATTACTGGAATTTGGCGACATAAAACCAACACGTAAATTTGAAGATCAATATTTGTACAGCTATTTTCTCAGGTTCACTGTAATGGTAGATATATATCCATTATTACAAATCTGTAACATTTGAATAAATTCATTACAACCCTCCACTTCAAACTGGACCATCTGTTGAGATATTTCCATTTCAAAAAATCACCAAAGACGGCAGACCTTCTATGAGTAAAATTATAATTTTGATCCTATTTGTTACAGATATAATATATAGTTCATGTAGAAATTTGTTATTTGTTTCTTTTGTAGTACTCAGACATTTGGCATTTAAGGTTTTTACCTGGCTGTGATTATCAGTTTTTTTTTTGGTTTTTTCTGTACTTTACCTAAGTTTGGATATTATTTTTATTATTTCAAACATGTTGTAGGTACTTAGGTCGTTTGATATATATTTATATTATTCTTCCTATTTTGGAGACCGAGCCCCCTTAGTAATTTTGAAGTAGCGGCGCCTATGTCTTTGAATACAAGTACCTATCAGAGAGTGTTTGTTAAACTTTTTTGATTTAACTTCTTTCGTAGCAGTTGGAAGTTCTATTATTCGATTCGGCCAAAAAATAATTCCTCAGACTTCATTCTCTTCACAAAAGTAGACCAGGTTCCTAATTATCATCATGAAGATGGCTGGGTTGGTTATCAAAAAAATGAATGTCACCGAAATGTTAATTAAAACTGATAACAGACTTGTCACGAGTTGAATATTTTGTTTGGTGTATCTAGTGGAAGTGCTCCATAATTTTACCATTTTCCCATTGAAGAGCTCAAGAGATGATTTTCTCTGAGCAAAACAAGATCTTGTCTGGGCTTGAATGAAATATTTCCTTGGCAAATGAGATTTTTTTTTATAGTTCTCAATTTTGGATTCATTTTGTAGATATTTCCTGTGTATGCCATCTTCTTGATTCAATTTCCGTATGATTGGTATACAAATTGAGCAAAAGTAATTTATATGTACTCAATGCCCGACGTGCCATATAGACAGGGGAGTAGCTGTTTTAAATGGACTCTTTCAAGGAAGAAAAAAATTCCTCAAATTTCATTTTCTACTCAAAAATGCCCAAGTTTCCGAAATGTCTATATCATTCTTTACGGAGATTGAAGAAATGTCACTTCTCAGAATAAATTCTTGATTATGGTGATTTTTCAGGCTATAGTAGTGGAAAATACTTTTGATTTCTACCCGATTATCCTTCGAGTATTTATGAAGTTTTCAGATCAATTATTTGTCACCTCTATAGTTTCAACTCTCTTCATCAAATTTCAATGGCAAAATTCTCAAGGAGAACGAGAAAAAACCTTGGCAAATGCCTTCTAGTACACCTTCACAAAAGTTTTTTTCGTGCAAGAATGGTTAGAATCTTTGACAGTGATACAATTTTTGAAAACAGTGATTTTGAACATTTTTGGACATTTAATCACTAGTAATTTCACCTCAACTTCCGAAAAAATTATACTCCACTTTTTTTTAAAAACTTGAAACTCTCGCTTTTTATTAACCATCACACCTTATACCACCTGCATCTGACATTTTGTCGAACAAATATTTTCATTTTTCAGGAAAAAAAAAAGATTTAAAATTAGGCGACGATTTAGATGGATCGGTTATTTAGTTAGAGTCAACTTTTCTTATCAAAAATGGAAATAGGTATTTGCTATGAGTGTTTCGTATCATTGTGGAGGTGGATTATGCATCTTCTTCTTTTTTGATTTTGGGGTGATACTACGGAGTTTCCCGATTCGTGTTCAACGCGTTAGAATCAGTGGTGGATTTACATTTTTTTAGAGTGTAGGCCACTTTATTTCTGACGCCCCATTTACCTTTCTTAAATAATAATTTTCCATATGTTTCATTATCTCTGCTTCAAGTATAAAAAACCATGAGATAACCGGTGAACTTTTTTTACTATTAATTCTGAAATCAAGTAAGATTCCTCTAAAATCTGCCGCCCCTAGGCCGCGGCCTATATGGCCTATTGACAAATCCAGGACTGGTTAGGTTAGAACCAAGAAACTTCGAATCTAGATGCTGCAGTTCAAATGAATTTATCTACAACATTCATTTTTGTAGTGTTTTTTCAACCTACCTAACTCTACCTAACTCGCACGAACTAAAAAAACTCGAAGGTACTCACAAAGAAGAAATTCAGTTGAATATCTGTGCATTTCCAGAATTCAAAGATTACAATTTAATTGGAAAATTAAAATGATTTCTTTCTCTCACTGAATTCGAAATACAAATATTACAATTTGTCTCATCACGCCACTACTAGTATTCGGATAATGAAATTTTATGCAGCTTTTTCGTTAGCAATAATAAACAGAATCGATTGATTACTGTAGGTTGAAAATCGGTGCCCGTTTGATCGGTCATGTTGTATTTACATGCTTCTTTTTGGAGAACTCTTACCTTCAGTTGTTGACAGTGTTGTTTGAGAAGATGATCGTCCTGTGTGAAATGTCCACGATATTCTATTCGCATCATGATCTTGGAGGATTTCTGGTACATTTTCCTCTTTCTTGTCACTAGGATTTGACAGATCAGTAGAATCACTTTCAGAACAACGTTGGTTGTTTTTTGTCATTCTACATTTCCAACACACTCATTTTTAATTTGGACACTAAAAAGTTGCCGAGCTGGCCAGCACAACCGACTTCAAAATTTTAAATTCCGATTCACTTGACCATCTGTTGTAGGTTGTTGTAATTGACGGTTGCTAGGTTACGAATTACACGATACATTGGATGATATCAATGTTGCCATACGGATGCAACTGACCACATTTATGATGAATGATGACTGGCCGTACTGAGATTAGATATGGTCGAAACTTTCTAATTTTTTCTCTTCCAATTTATTGTCATTTTTGTATTCAGTTGTAAAAATGGATAACACTTCGGTCGCTATGAGCACCTTTTTTTAGTTTTAGTAAATTTTTGTGGAACTTACGGTAATACTTCGGTCGCTATGAGCACCTTTTTTTCGAAATTTTTTTTTGTGGAACTTACGTAACTCGGTCTCCTCTACAATAAATGTAAATGAAATAATCGGCGGTCTCTTATATTTTCGGAGATACAGGGCCTTTTTGGTGTAAAACTTCACAATTTTCCTCATCAAATTTCTGTTGTTTGAACACACAAAATTCCTCCTTCTTCTGATCAAACACCACACACTCTCTTATTTACTCGTTTTTAACATTTTCAAGCATAAAAAACCATTAGTTTTTCAAAAAATGCAATTAATTTCAAACCATAACCAATTTGTTGTGATGTCATAGTGCAATGACAGTCGAAAGTGATGTATTTGCAGTGTTGCCGCTCTCATTGTTATTGTTGAAAACTGAATGCATTAATGTTGACTTTTGGAGAAAGTTGGATTTTTTGAGAAAATGATGTTTTTTTCTGCTTAAAATGTTGAAAACGAGTGAATAAGAGAGTGACTAACGTCTGATTAGAAGAAGGAGGAATTTTGTGTGTTCAAACAACAGAAATTTGATGAGGAAAATTGTGAAGTTTTACACCAAAAAGGCCCTGTATCTCCGAAAATATAAGAGACCGCCGATTATTTCATTTACATTTATTGTAGAGGAGACCGAGTTACGTAAGTTCCACAAAAAAAAATTTCGAAAAAAAGGTGCTCATAGCGACCGAAGTATTACCGAACTTACGTAATTCGGTCTCTACAAAAAAATACTAATAACATTTTCAACACATAGTTCGTCCTTCTTCTGGCCGAACACGCCCTCATTCACTCGTTTTCAACAGTTTTTAGCAGAAAAAAAAACATTATTTTTTCAAAAAATCCAACTTTTTCCGAAAGTCAACATTAATACATTCGGTTCTCAACAATAAAAATGAGAGCGGCAGTACTGCAAATTCATCACTTTCAACTGTCATCGCACTAAGACATCACAACGATTGAAGAATGGTTTGAAAAGAGATGCATTCTTGGAAAAAATAATAGTTTTTTCTGTTTAAAATTGTTGAACAATAAGACCGTGTGTGGTGTTTGATCAGAAGGAGAACAAATTTTGTGTGTACAAACAACAGAAATTTGATGTGAAAAATTGTTGAGTTTCACAACAAAACGGACCTGTATCTCCGAAAATATACGAGACCGCCGAAAATGTTATAAGAATTTATTGTAGAAGGGACCGCATTACGTAAGTTCCACAAATTTTTTTTCTGAAAAAAGGTTCTCATAGTGACCGAAGTATTACCAAAATAATGTTATATTTCATTTGTTTACAATTATATATAGATTTTTTCCAAAATATTTTTTCATTTTCCAATTGGCGAAATTAGAAAACGAAGGTCTCCTTTGTAATCATTTCCTTCATTTGACTGATTATTCGAAACATTCTGAAGAGGAATGATTGATCTTTAATGTGATTATACAAATCTATACCTAACTATCCTGAAATCCAGTTCTATGTCAATCTTCAAAACTCCGGGCACACTGGTGTTTTATGGCAATCTACAATCTGCGGAACTGAACCCGTTATTCGAAGTGGCCAACCTATCAGAATCTTTTGGTATATCTCATTCATATATTCCAGAGATGATCGACAACTTTGGACATACCGGAGTTTTAAATCAATTTATACTTTCCGGAACTGAATCAATTTTCCGAAGTCGGCAACCTATCAGAATCTTCTGGAATTTTCAGATATTCCGGGGATGACCGAAATCTCCGGGCACACCGGAGTTTCATATCAATCTAAAATATTCGGAACCAAATCTGTTTTTCGAAGTCTCCAACCTATCAGAATAATTTTCTTATATCTTCAAATATTCCGGAGAAAACTCCGGACACATTGCAAATGTATGTCACTCTACAATCTTCTTAGCTATAAGTCCGTTCTTCGGAGTAAAAATACGTTTCGATAGTTCCAACAATTTCTGGTATTCAAAATATCCCTCTGGAAGTGGAGAAAACACCGGAGTATCACTCCAATTGCCCAAACTCCAGAAGTAAATATAGGTATTGAATCAAATTTTTTTTCGAACATGAAAATGTAAATCTTGATAATACCTAACCACTCCTAGAAAATGCCACTTTCACTGCCTAGTTACTTATAGAAAATAATTCATATTCTGTAAAGTGTAAAATATGACATCTCACGTCGTAACTAGGGATTTTTTTTTAATTCAAAATTATTCGCAGAGATGCGGAACTCACTCGAATGTTTGTGTATTGCCAGAATTCGTAATTCACATTTCAATTGAAAAATTAAAGTTATTTCTTCTCTCACTGAATTCAAAAAACAAGTAACTGAATTTTTCGAATCACGTGTCACTAGTTAGTATATATTTTGGTGAAATTCTTGGTCAGCCACAAATACAGGAGTCGAATGCGTACCTCAATATAAGTATAATTTTAAAATCGAGTTGAAAAGAAAAATATTTCGAATTAATTGATTGATTTTACAGCATTTTCACGTTCATTCCAATAACTTTTATTTTTCAATTGAAACTGAATTTTCAAAATCTGGTTTATGAAGACATACATGATTGACTTTCATCTTGGGGGTTGAGCATGAATTTTACCAAAAATGAATTTTACCAAATAATTCATAACCTAAATTATGGAAAATTGCATCTCCCACCAAGAGCTTGTTTCGGTCACCAATGATTTTTATTCAAGAAACCAAAGCTATAAATATAATATACCAAAAGTGACAGTTTCTGTTTTCAGATGGGCGTAGCTGAAAGACGTGATTTTTAGTTTTTGATTAATTTTTAGTTTCAGTTTAGTTTAGTTTATTTATTTTATTTACCTTCTCAGCTTACATGGCAATATAATATTTACAGAAAACAGGTAAATATGGTCGAGATTCAACTAAGTTGATCTTCCATCTCACCATTTACAATACACACACATATATAAAATGATTATCATGCACATATATATAGAGAGAGAGAGACGTTTATTCACTACATTATGTACATGAACATTTGTAGCAGGTCCTATTCGATAGATTCCTAGATCTAAAATTTTTGTACAGCTATACACAAATACATGGATATGAGAATGAGGTACACTGTAAACAGACATAAAAAAGGAAATCACTACACAAAAACACTACATTTGGTGTCACAAACAAAATACACTTTAAAATGAGTTGATTATATGGTTACAAGCTAACTAGACAATTAAGTCATCATGGCATAAACGAGGTTGAACTTCAACATATATATGACTACTGAGGAAAAAAAGAACAAACAAAGTATTATTCAACTTATATAGACATATATGCACACACATGTAGGTAGGTGCAGAAATATACATAAAAATAGGTTGGAATACATGTACCAAACAATATTTCCTTATACACAGTTCTGGGTAAACACTGGGTTAGCACAGTGAAGCGACATCAAATTTCGGTAGCCTGGTTTGTTAATAAAAATTGTTTAATTCTTTTCTTGAAATTGTATAAACTATTATTTTTTGTTTCATTTGGCAACTCATTCCACATACGTGCAGATGCACAAGTGAAGGAGTTGTGGTATGAACTTGTTTGGTGTCGTGGTATTCTAAAGTGATCATGGTGTCTTGTATTATAAGTATGCATATGAGGATTCAAACGTTCGAATAAATACTTTGGTTCTTTGTTATGAAGAATATTGAAAATGAATGAATAATAGTGTAATAACCGTCTGTTCTTCATAGTTAATATATGTTTTGTGTTCAAATGAGGAGTTATATGTTCTCTATATGGAATATTGTATGAAAATCTCATGCAGGCATTTTGCAACTGTTGTATTTTCTTTGATGTATCTACTGTTATACATTAATTGGTTATATACAATATCTCCATAATCAAGTAATGGTAGTATCAAGGTATTACACAGTTGAAATTTAGTTCTTTCATTGATCACATATTTATAAGCGTGCATTGCTTTCAATCTCATATAAGCTATTTTTCGCCTATTTGTTACATGTTTTTCGAAGGTTAGACCACTATCGAAATCCATGCCCAAATTGCGAGCATCCAACACGACTGGAACATTCGTTTGGCCTAATGTGACAGAGAAAGTTGACAGATTTTAGTAAGATGCGAGACTTACGTGATCCAAATACTAATGCTTGAGATTTAATTGGATTTATTTTAAGACTATGATCAACAGCATATATCTTTATTTTTTCCAGCTCTGATTGGATTGTTGTTTGTATTTTTATGTTAATTTATTGGATCGAATTTTACACATATTTGGGAATCATCAGCTTATTAATGTAGCTCATTATTATTCATAGCAGTTTTCATATCCGACACATATAAAGAAAAAAGGAGAGGTCCACGTATGGTTCCTTGGGGTACCCCATGTGAAACTTCTTTGAAGGTTGATGACACAAATCGAAATTCCGAGGCAATCGACACACACTGTCTGCGACTGAAGATATGAACGATCTGAACCATTTAACACTATTGGTTGAAAATCCCAAGAAATGTAATTTGGATAATGAAATGTCATGATCTATAGTGTCAAAAGCTTTAGAGAAATCCAGCAGTACCATACACGTAGCTTGACGTTGGTCCATACCTTCATTTATGTCATCTACAATACAAGCTAACGCGCTAAAGGTGCTTTCTTTCAAATCCAGACTGTTGGACACTATATAAACCATTTTCTTCCAAATATTTATTCACTACAGTGTGAATATGCCTCTCAACTACCTTGGAGATCGCTGGCAGGATGCTGGTCTCAAATCATTCAAATTTGATGGTCTAGGAACTTTTGGTAGGGGTTTGATAATGGAGTGTTTCCACAAAATTGGAAAGGTACACTCAGATATTGAGGTGTTATAAAGCTTTCAAACAATATGGTATACATAATTTAATGGCTTTTATTGAGTACCCATCATGCCCAGCGACTCCAGTTTTTATTCTGTATACATATTCAGTGATCTCGTGAGTCTTAATGTGAGGGATTTGAAGTTTGGAATTTTCATTCACGTTACCGTGTAGCCTCGAGGAATAGTGGTTTGTAACAGACAATTTTTTAATATTATTTTCATAATTTCGATTCAGGAAATGATCATTCAGCTCTTCTGCATTAAAGAGCTCTTCAGGAATATTATAATTTTTTGGTTTAGTGAGTTTCAGGTTTTGTACGTTTTTCCAGAATGAATTACGATTTTCAGGTCCAGATATGAAATCAAAGTATGCTCTTTTTTCATTTTTGATAGCAATATTCGTTAAATTTTTCAGTTGTTTATAATATTCTTTTTTAGCATCAGTAGGATTTTTTTAATATTTTGCTTGGGCTTTATCTCGAATTCTCATCATTATTTTTACTACTCGGTAATCCAGGGGGTGAATGGTTTTTCAATGATGGTAATATTTTTTATAGGAGCATGGACATTCAGCAAGTTTATTATGATGGAGTTGAAAGCATCGATTTTCTGGTCAATTTGTTGTTTGACCTCTCACATTTTCCCAGTTCGCGTTGTGACAGTCATTTTCGAAGTTCTCCGAGTCAATATTGTTATAATCTCTATAGGTTATTTGCTTCTTGTGTTTTTTCAGTTTTTCTTGATGTACTGTTGTAAGAGTGAGACAATGATCAGTGACATCTTCAGGCATATATATACACCTCTAACATCTGATAAATTCATTTCAGCAGATGTAATTATCAAATCCAGAAGAGTGCCCTCTCCAGAACTATAATTGAATCTGGTTGGTTGGTCGACTAACTGTTTCAGGTTATATACATTTAGAACTTGTTCGAGTTTTGGTTTCAAATTACAGTGACCCAGTAGGTTTATATTAAAGTCCCCCAAGATTATAATACCTTTAAATAATGCATCCAATTCTATTTTTCAATCAAGGTTCAATTTTGTCCTTCAGGTATTTTTGCCTTTTCATTTTAAATTTAGTTTATCGATCTGTTGAGTTTCTCGAAAGGTATTCATTGGCATTAGTGCTTTTTTTTAAATTTTAATACTGAGAGTGACTGATATCATTGAATTGGACAGTGTTAAACTTATCTACAAAATAAAAAACAAATTGATTGAAACAGAAATCAACCTATCCCAAAATTGTGACATGCATCATTACAACACTAGAAACAATCAAAACTTCTACTTACTTACTTGCAACAAATGTTGGAAAGAAAAGAGCAACGTATCAAGCCCTAGAATGGTTCAATCAGCTTTCAGATGATGTGAAAAATAGTGCTTCCTTAGACAATTTCAAAAAAAATATAAAAAACTATCATTTCATAGAAACTCCTGATGTTTGTCTCGACGTATACATATACCGCATCTTATGTTTATCAATTGATATACTCTTATGGATCTTTGTTATCTTTTAGAGTTGATAAATTGAAAAAAAAATCTGCCAATTTGAATGCATTCTTCTGGTTTTTTGGATTTTTTCAATTAATTCGTCTTTTGTATTGTTTCTCTTCTCGATCTACCACGTTTTTTGCGACAGACTTCAATACGAGTAAACTATATGAGCAAAAGAAATTCTGAATCCATTTTTTGGATTTTCTCTCCCTCAAAATAGTTTGATGATATCCGCTTTTAGGGCGAATTGGTATTTTTGCCCCGATACGTAACTTCGATATTACGAAAAAACAAAATTCGCTATTTTATCAGTTCTGTATCGTATTTTTTGTGAATTCAAAGATTGAAAGGGCTTGAAAGAGGAAGAATGATAGTTTCCGAAACGTCACAAAGGGAAAATATATATTTTTAATTTTTCTTTCAATCAATTTCTAAATCCACAAAGAATACGATACATAACTTGACAAAATAGTCAATTTTCTTTTTCGATAATTTTGGATTACGTCTGTGGGCGAATATACTAATTTGCCCTGAGAACAGATATTAAGAGAAGCTTGAAATGATGAACACATCTACGTCCATAGACGTTTCAGGTCGGTTATCGGCCAACTTCATTACCAAAGCTTATGCTGCATTACAACGGTGCGAGTATAATTCACAAACAACCCCCTATCAATCAATCAAAATATGCTTTATTGTCAGAAGATTTACATCTCATTGACAAAGTCTAAGAAAGATTTGGTCATTACAAAAACATATAACTTACTCAGTAAAAGATATACAATGAAATATAATAAAATAAAACAAATTATAGTAGAATTTTTAAGTCAGAAGGACAACAAAGATAAAACAGGTATAGAGTTTAATGAAGTTAAAGCTTTTATTGAAGTATTCATCGATTTCATAAGAGAATCATCTTAACAGTTCTCCTAAACAACAGTATTGACTCAATGATTTGGACTCGTTCCGGAAGATGGTTGTATATTTTGGCTGCATTGTAAATGATCGAGTTCTTTGTTGGATTTGAAATAGGAATAGGTAGTCTTTTATGTTGTTGTTTTGCCGGGTGGATCCAAGATTGATATTATATATATGTAAGTTCCTATGAACTAAACATGAAGTTTCCAGTATAAAAAGAGAAGAAAGGGTAAGGAGTTTCTGTTCTCTGAAAAGTTCCCTACAAGAGACCCTAGGCCCCACCTTACAGATGTAGCGAACAGCACGCTTTGGTAGGGTGAAAATCATGCTGAAGCACTGCTTGTTGCAGGTTCCTCAGAAGGGGATGCCATATGCCATATCTTATATGTGATTCAATTAACGCATGGTACACTATTTTAGCCGTTATCCTACCCAATTCATTCGACACCACACGTAAGGCAATAACACCCTGAGGACATCTTTTTGCTCAGTGCTTCAACATGGTTACGGAAGTTCAGGTTATAGTCAAGACAAATCCCCAAAAATTTATTGGATTGAGTACTTGAGTTGACATGTCTTCCTAGTGGAACGTCTGGTATAGTACATTGAAATGACATTAGATGTGTTTTAGATATATTAAACGAAAGTAGATTAGAATCGCACCATTTTTTAACAGCGGCAACATCGAGAGCAATTTTTTCATGAAGGTTAAGTGGGTTCTCATCATGCCACAAAATGGTTATATCGTCAGCAAAAATAGTAAATATACCATCAGTTGTAATATTCCCAAGGTCGTTGAAATACAGTAAAAATAGGTTGGGCCCAAGAACGGAGCCCTGTGGAACTCCATGCCTAACTAACCCGACGTCAGAGAGGCTGCCCATTTTCACGATTTGTGTTCTTTGATCGAGATAAGATTCAACCCATTTGTAGCTTTGTTCTCTGAACCCGTAGTGGATAGAATAGAATCAAATTTCACTTTCTATATTCCCCAAACCATTACGCTATCACTAAGATGTCTAGAAGGATGGTGCTGGGACTGATGCGATATTGTTTACAATTTTATGGCGACACTTTTCTGTCATTAGTGTCATTTTTACGTATCGTGGTGTGTTTCTCAATTTCATCGCTAGTTGACGCTAATTGGAAGTGCATAGTCAACCGATCGATCGACAAACTATATTCTTTGATTCGAGCAGTCAACAAAATGAGCAAAATCTAATGTCATACTCATAAAAAACAAAATCGAATGAAAGGAACACAATTATAGGGAATTTGGCCAGTATTCTAAACGAATAATATAGGTTGTTGATCAGTCAGCGTCCAAAAGTAAAAGTATAGCCAGCCGTCAGGTCGGCCGTTTATACATTTCCTAGGAAATTTGTGACTCTTTTCGTTGCAAACGCCATCTGAACTGATTTGATGTCGAAAAGCCATGATGCTTATTATCATAGTAGGCATGTGTCGCCAAGTATACCCCAAACATGCCCAGGTATAACTCAGTACACCATCCTTCTAGACATCTTAGCTATCACCGAAAGACTTCTTTTTATTTCCAATCAATTGTTTATACTTAGACCTGACGACTTCTGGTTTATTCCGTAGATACAGGATGGATGGATATGAAACTTCAATGTTCATACAAAGCAGTTTTATTCAACAAAGAAAATGTTTAAAAAACAATGACCAACATCACCTACGAATTAAAAATATCTCAAGTGGTTCGGTACTTACAAAGACAAAAAAGTTCTGAATTTTTATTTTGATTCCATGAGTGGCCAGACTTTCACAGAAACGAATTGACAAATATTATCGAACAAACTGCACCAAAAATCATTTCGAACATTCCAAGAACAAACGCAATCATCTTGAAATCTTCGACAGGATGTGAAATCTAACACGTCCTTTGAAACTTTGGTCGATAGAAAGAATCGTTCAATGGCTCACGGGACTCAATTGAAAAAAACTAAGACTAAGGAGCTACAAAGTGACATGCAAATTTTGATTTAAAAAACGAACAACTTCCTTCATAGAACCAGAGGAAAACAAATAATAAATATTAAATTAATCAGGCAGATAGATGTATTTCCAAAATTCACTAACAGCAAAGTTTGAAAATATTACTCGATAAATTTTTTTAATCAAAACTGGGGAACGAATTGATTTGGACAAAAACTGCATTGGATAAAAGGCCAAAGGTTTTGTGCTGAAATACAGCCATTTTGCTGAAAGAAACGAGAGAATTCACCTAGTAATTTTGCTCAATTGTCAAAAATCAATTCAAACTTCATCCAATGGAATTTTGGAAAATTGCATCGACAAAATCTTTTCAATATATTCTCCCTTGACCTGTTTAGCCATCACTGGAAAACAAAAGGAACAATACGATAATCAACACGAAATCAAAATGCACAAAACCATTTGACCCGTTCAGCTGGAACAGCCGAAAAATTGTATAATTCAACTATTACAAACTATCTTCTTCTTCAATGTGTATACTAGATGATAAAAAAACAAAGATACGGAAAAAGGTCGCGTTTTGAATTGTATTACGGAAAAATCGTTTATGAAACAGTCCAGTGGATCCCTCAACGAATTGATTCACTCGAAAACCTTTCAGTCTATGTACTGCGCCAGCCAACGGAAACCTTCTCCATAACCCTGCCTCTTCAGGATGGAACACATGAACAGCTCCAGGGGACGACCGGGTAAATCAGATCTTGCTACCTTTCCCTGAAATAAAATTTCAAAATTTATTTTCATCCATATATATTCAAATATAAAGGCTGTTTTTCAGCTGATATCACTATTGCTATTTTGGAAACGGTAAGGATACTACAGTATACAGTATATAGCATAAGTCATAAAAATAGGTACATCATAATAAAAACAAAGTACACAACATAAAAAAGATTGCTTAGAGTTACATAAGGTACATGACCAGAGTGTGTCACATGAGTTAACAAACTTTGCACAAATAAAACACAGAATATCATGGATTATAAGTAGGTACTAGTTATTTTAAGATAATTTCAAAACACAAAGTCAATCGTACATTAAATGTTGAATTATTTCCAGCCAGGAACTCATCAATTGTATAGAGGCAGCTTTCAGCTAAGCATCTTTCGGTTTTTCATTTGAATTATGTGTATGTTAAACTAGGACTTTTCATTTCATCAGGCAATTTGTAATATAACATTATGCAGTTGTAACGAGGACTTTTCTTAAACTTAGCTGTTCTATGGAAGGGTATGTATAGGTCATTATGTCGTGTGCTATAGCTGTGGTAGTCGCTTGTGAACTGAAATTCTTTTAAGTTCTGTCTTACGCAGGTTAAACACTTCAGTATGCTTATGGCGGGAAATGTTAGTATTTTATTAATTTTAAAGGTTTCCCTGCAACTCTCTCTGAAACTAAAATTAAAGATTAAACGTACTTTCCTTTTTTGGCCAATAAATACTCGTTCCCAATCGGTGGCAAAACCCCAGGTCATTGTATTGTATGAAATGTGGCTATACGCAAATGCATAATATAGATTCAACAGATCATTTGTGTTGAGGTATGCTTTCATTTGAAGTATTGCATAAAAAGCTTTGTTTAGATTTTTACATACGTGATCTATGTGGTTGCTGAAGCTGAGTTCCCAACAACTTCACTGTCTCAGTAAATTTGAGTGACAGGTCCAAGTTGATAATGTCATTAATGTAGATGAGGAATATCAGTGGCCCCAGAGTCGATCCCTGTGGGACCCCAAGGGTTACGTTGTATGCACTAGAATAGGCTGTGTCTATTTTAACTATTAAAGAGCGGTTTCTTAGATATATATTTAACCAGGTCAATAGAACACCTCTTATTCCGATGTTGTTGCATTTCTTGAGAATGAACTCGATATCTAGACAATCAAAGGCTTTTAACATATGGAACATTAGAGAAGCGACATATTTTCCATCATCTAATTGTTTATATATATTGTTTATTATATTTTCCTACTTCAACAACCTGTATCTCTGAAACTAGTCATGAGATTAGCTTAGGCCAATGGACAAAATTGTTCAGGAAGTCAACTACAATACACCCATGAAATTGCACCGAAGCCCATTTCTTCATAAGCCGGCTGCCTGGTCCTTTCTAACAAATGAGGTTTCGTTCATTAGATTTCACCATAAACATTTTTTGAATTTTTTGAAAACGGACTATTTCATCGATTTTTGTAGAAACTGTCATAACAAATTCATTTATTTATAGTTTGTTTTCAACCCACTACCAACAAGAATCAATATCGGAATCTATACAAGTATTGAAGGGCAGATTTTTAATATCACAACATTCAAAACAAAAAATATCTTACGTTCAATACTCACACACACTAAACGACTATGACAGATAAAATAACGGAAAACACAAAGAATTGTATTAATAAAATTTCTTGTTTGTTCATTCAAAAACATAACGGTGGAACGTCGAGACCTCTGGAAGTGCGAAAAAAGAACACAAGATGTATATTGAGAATAGAAAGATTGGTGGTTCAGTTGATATAAATCGCACCTGGTTACCCCTCTTGAAAGACATATAAGAGAAATATTTGTGAACAAGTTCTGAAAACGGAAGCAGAAGGTTTCCACAACGTTAACAATGAGGAGTATTTCAATAAATATTGGTTCCTGATAAGCAAACTTGAGTTATACGAGAAGTTGTTGACTAATAGATTATGTTTCATTCAGAAACTGTTTTAAATCAACTCTTCTTTTCAATCTATAAACTTGTATAGATTCCAATATTAACTATTATTCTTACACAGTAGGTACAGTAGGTAAAGAACTCGAAAAAACTAAGTAGAAAGATTCCATCCACCACAATAATGACTTTCAAATTATTTATAAGTGGGAAATTTATATTACTGAAAAATACAGTTGAAACTAATTCATTATGCCCTGAGGGAGATGATCTCACAATGTCGAAAGTTTCTATCCAGAAGGTTTGTAAGTCGCACGAGGGCATACCAGTGGTGCATACATACTTTCATATCAAACTAGTTCGTTATTGCAACAACAATACATATTTTTATTCGATTTCAACAGAATACTAGGATAGGACATTAAAAATATAATATGCAGAAAAAAATTGTCATTATACCCGCGCGGACATAAAGTACATTCCTATGACAGCACAGACATAAAATACATAATAAAGAACTGGTATGACATAGTACTTTTTCGTAAGAAGACTCCAATATTCTGAAAGCTACAAAATCTGGGGAAAAAATGTATCATTGTCGTCTCACCTTGCCAGTCGTCTGCCCGAACAACGCGTAAAAATGTCTGAGTTCGTCTTCGGAAGCTGCTCCAGGCAAATCGATTTTGTTGCCCAATATGAGGACAGGACAATTCGAAAGCGTCTCGTCCGTCAGAAGGGAATCCAATTCTCGTTTGCTTTCGACGAATCTCGACCGGTCGTTGGCGTCTACGAGAAACACGATGGCGTCCACGGCGGGAAAGTAGTCCTTCCACACCCGCCTCGCTGAAAAAAATTGATAGATTTATTCGGGGGACATATTCCGAGTGCACCAAGTTTGATCGGTTGAAATGTGTGCACATTGCACATCTACTATTTATCGAAATTTTGCTCAGCAAATGATTTGCAGCAAATCTTGAAAAATATATGCATTCTAGTCGATGACATTGGCATTGACATAGGCGGGATATATGCTGAAATTATTTTCAGTTAATTCAAAAAACTTCGAAATCGAACACAAGAATTATATTATATAGTATAGTAGTTTTTACAATAAATGGTATTGACTGAAGGATTATAATAAAACCAATTAGACCCTTAAGTTGTAAAATTCGAGATGCACATCATAAATGTAAAAGGATCGGATTCAGGTAATTTTGTTTCTCAGAGAGGGATTGTAGGGGATTCCAGCTTACACTTCTTGTTCATTTTAGTCTTTGTATTTCATTGGAAGTGTTCACTTGTGTTACGGCGTGCAATAATTTTATAACATTTATTTGTTATTACAGACATTATTAGCAAATATTTTATACCCCAACGTACAGAATAGGTGGTATGTGGCGTCCGTGGATAAAAAGTAATAGTGCTTCTTCCAGTGGTTCGTTAAAGAAGAATCACTTATCTTGTGACGCGAAAATCATTATAAAAAATGTGTATAGTTCCTTACTTCAGCAAGGATATAACGCGGGTGCTGCAGCAAAAGTAACCAGTTATTTGACGAAGGTGCCTCTTACTTCAGTTAGACGAATTGTTGAAAATTCCATGGAATCAAGAAAAAAGCGTAAAGATTCCGGTGTCACAAAAAGTCTAGACGACTGGGAAATAGATTTGATAAGGCGAAAAATCTACACTATGTACGATGAGCAGCGTGTCTCTACAATCAAAAGTCTGAAACAGCGGCTCATCAATGACGAAACTCACATCAACTGTGCCCTCACTACTCTTTGGCGAGCTCTGTCTGCAATGGGCTTCAAATATCGCAAAATTGACAAGAGACAAGTAATAATGGAATCCACACGTTTAATAAACTGGCGTTCTGAATATATAACGTCAATAAGAAAATACCGGTCTGAAAATCGGCGAATACTCTACCTCGACGAGACGTAGATTTAACACGCATGACACCCCTTCCAAAGGATGGTCTGATTCCTCTGATAAGTGTAAAACAAAAGGACCATCAAATAAAGGGAAGAGAATCACAATATTACACGCAGGATCAGAAAATGGTTGGATCCCAAACGCTATGTGGCTTTCTGCCACTTGTGTTGATTATCACGAAGATACGACAGCAGAGCTTTCTGAAGATTGGTTTAAAAATTGTCTGTTACCCAACATTCCGCCAAACAGCGTTATAGTAATGGACAACGCAAGCTATCATAGTCGACAATTGCAAAAAATTCCTGGCCAAAGAATACTAAATTGGAGATTCAAAACTTCATGGCTGGAAATGACATATATTTTGAGGAAAATTATACAAAAAAAAAATTTTACAAGTGCTGCAGTCATTTTCTTTAAAAAAAAACGTATGTTTGTGATACAATTGAAGAATTGGGACATACAGTGTTACGACTACCTCCCTACTACTGCGTGTTCAATTCCACAGAGCTTATGTGGCACCAACTTGAATCGAGCGTGCGCGGACAAAAAAACTTCTCCGACTTTAAGTGGTAGTGTGGTAGAATTAATTAGGAACTGTATGAATGACATTCCTACCGAGAGTTGGAAAAGTTCTGTTATTCATGTTATAAATGTTGAAAACTCGTACCTTTCTGTAAAAGCAATTGCGCCAATTATAATTAATTTAGATGACGATAGCGATAGCGACACTGAACTAAATATAGAATAGAATTGTAACATTTAAATAAATTACTACATTATGCAAAATTCAAATTTCTTAAGTTCGACCCTGTAGCACATTTGCATCTTTTACCAGATGATTTTCTACACAATGAGATTAAATCGGGTAGTTTATTGCAGTTAATAAGCCAATACCATTTACTGTGAAAAATACTATACCTGAAAAGTGATCCAAAATCCAGTTTCATTTAAATCAGTTCAATCGGTTAAACAGGTCTACTGCAATTATTTGCTATAAAACTCTACAAAAGCGGTCTAGCCTTCAACTTTTTCATCGTATATTCGCATTGAGGGAAATAATCATCTTCGAAGCTTTATACAAAGATAGTACAAAACTGATAAGCTTAGGCAACAAATGAAGACATGATTTCCATAAAAATTTTATAAAAACGTACATGACATAAAACAATGTGAATTATGTCATAAAATCCAATTTTGGGTTTTGTCTCCCCTTGAGAAATATAGAGCACACACACACACACACCAATATTCAAAAAATTTCTCAGACAAAATTGATCATTCTTTATATCCTAGACTGATAGTTGATTCAGACCGGTGAAAACTCAACGGCATTTCTTGAGCCATTTTGGCAACATGACTTTTCCGAAGTAAAAATGCCTGCTAAATCCGATTCGGAATGTTGCCAAGCCGAATTTTGGGTCCTTTCCTCAAAATTCAAGATGGCGGCCAAAATTTTCAAAATTGTATGCGCACTCAAATTCAGTCGAGTCAGGTGTCCAAACATACGTTTCCGAGGTTGGAGAGCTCTTTTTTTATGACCGGAACTGTGCCCGTGCACCGAAAGTGGCTCGAAACAAGATGGCGGCAATGTTTTCAGTAATTAAGGATATTTTCGTTTTCCTGCAAGCGGCGTTTGATGGTCGATCTGACATGTCGTTTTTATGGTCTCTGGGACAGAGAAACTCGAAAATCAACACCGGAAGTGCTTTCTGTGACCAACGGAAGCACTTCCGGTTACCGGCAAAGAAGGTGCAGACTCAAAGTTGAAAGCGAACATATCCAGCAAGTTAGGTATCACGTTTTTTTGTAGCGTATTCAACGAGGTTGAAGGTGAGTAGATAGTGCAAGCTATACAGTTTTATTTGGTCGTACGGTGATGTTTTCAAATATTTACCGTACAACCACAACCTGACCTCACATGCTGTTTTTTCCTTTCTGTCTACTTGTGGGTACATGAATCAATTTATTCTAAATGGTTTGCACCATAAATATGTTTAGTTGATACAAAGGTTGGTTAATAGGAAATGACGATGTAACCAGCAGCGACCCTTGTTCCTGTGGATGCTGAGCCGACAAAATGTGTTTTATGCCTTGAAAAGACAAAGGACAGTATTATAGAGAGCAGCGACGTCAGTGCAGCTAAACTGATTGAGTGCGCTAAATTATGAATATCATATCATGACACCAAACGAGCTGGAGGTATCGAGAATGTCCTAGAGCATGACGGGGCGACCATGCACTATCATCGCGTTTGCTACCAGGAATTTACTAACACGGCAAAAATAAAGAGGCTGAAACCAGTTGTCAATTGGCAGACTAAACAAAATCCACTACAACGAGTCTTGCCCTCTACGCCTGGTGCCAGCGTGGACAAAAGTCTCTGCATTGTATGCCAGGTAAGACTTTGTGAAATTCTGCGCGTTTAATTTCGTTTTGAAAAAGTATGCTGCATGTAGAGTTCTAAGAAATCGATCGTCGTCTGTGCGCCCATTCCGCAAGACAATTGATTCCAGAGCTGTGCCACTCCCAAGCTGGACTAATTTTGTTGCATTACCAGCAAATAAGGCTGAGCTTGCTGAGTTTCTATCCCAGGAAATTATTACCTATGACTTCGGTACAGCTCACGTGGTCATGGCAGGGGGCTTCGCGCACGAGACAGAGGTGAAAGCTTCGAGTCCCGAGGTCGACACGTCACAACTACGAGCGACCCATGAAGAAGCTGACCCTCGGGTAGTTCTTCACGGTGTGCACAGCCCTCACACGCGGCTAGTTATCAGCGCCAGGGACACAGATGTGTTCCTTCTTCTCATTTTTCATTACGACAAAATGAAAGGAAAGGAATTCTTCCTAATGGCAGGAACTAGTAAGGACCGGAAGTTTGTTCCAATTCATGATGTGGTGGCTAATCTGAGCCCTTCTGAGCGTCAAAACATATTGGCTCTCCACTCCCTGACTGGCTGTGATTCGAATGGATTTATTGCAGGTACATAATATCCAATGACGCATTTGCGCCATCAAAGCAAACTGTACATTTTCATTATTCGAAACGTGTTCCTTTTTTTTCCTTTTAGGTATCGGCAAACGTGGCGCCAGGGCCATATACCACAGCCATTCTGAACTGCTCACCGGAATCGGGATTCACCCGCTCAGCGAGAGCACCCTGGCCCGTGCTGAGCAGTTCATTGCGTTACTCAACAAGTCCAAGGAGCCCACCTGCGATGAAGCAAGCCACGCCATTTTTGGAACGACTCCAGGGCCTGCGTGCCAACACATCCTCCGGGCCCACTACCAGACTGCCGTATGGCGTGGTGCTGCTGAGGCCGACCCGCAGTTACCCATCCCAGCCGTCTCCGGGTACAAGGAGGTCGACGGGGCTTTTGTTAGCGTTCCGTCCCTCCTCCCGCACATATCTGAAGCCTGCGTTGCGCTCTTGTCGTGTGGATGCAAGGGCCGGTGTGCAACTCTCCTCTTCAGGTGCAAGCGGTCGGGGGAAATGTGCACCAACATGTGCAAGTCATGTGGGGATGACTGTGTCAACAGGAAAGAAGAGGACGATCTAGTTTTCATTTAATTTGAATTGAACGTCTGCAAAGTTTTGTTTCTCTAGCGTTCCTCCTTCATTGCCGGTAACCGGAAGTGCTTCCGGTGGTCACAGAAAGCACTTCCAGTATTGATTTTCGAGTTTCTCTGTCCCAGAAACCATAAAAACGACATGTCAGATCGACCACCAAACGCCGCTTGCAGGGGAAACGAAAATATCCTTAAAAACTGAAATCATCGCCGTCATATTGTTTCGAGCCACTTCCGGTGCACAGACATACTTCCGGTCATAAAAAAATGAGCTCTCCGACCTCGGCAACGTATGTCTGGACACCCGACTCGACTGAATTTGAGTGCACACACAATTTTAAAAATTTTGACGCAATTTTGGCCACCATCTTGAATTTTGAGGAAAGGATCCAAAATTTGGCTTGGCAACATTCAGAATCGGATTCAGCAGGCATTTTTACTCCGGAAAAGTCATGTTGCCAAAATGGCTCAAGAAATGCTGTTGAAGTGAGAAAGGAAGGCTATTTCTGAAAATAGCTACCCGTCTATCCAAGGTTTATCAGAAAAAAATCAAACGTATAGGTAATAGATTAAGTACAAGAACAATATTCAACAAATAGTGCTGAGTCAAAACAAACATTTAAACACGGAACAGAATTTAAAAAAGTGTGCTAGGGGTATCCCATGTGTAGGTGTGGTAGTGTTTGTTCTGATGAAATATCACAACAGTTGTTAAAAACTAGGATTGGTGGAAATTAAAACTCAAGAAGAGAAATAGCACAAATATTAACACATAATATCGGTCATAATTGCACGAGTGCATAAAAATTACCGATAATTTTGCAAGAAGGCGTGATATCTAAACATTGCAAGAGTTTATTTTCATATTTTGGCGAAAGTGCCCGAGTCCGAAGGAAGAGGGCTCTTTTACTTCAGAAAATTATCAGAGAATTGGATAAAAAAATAGATACATGAACATTGATGAATTCAAATTGAGCAATAGCGACAAAAAAAAGTTATGTTATTAAGCGATAACTGTTAGTGTATGGTTAAAGGGACTTGTCAATATTTCTAGATGAACCGAGGATTAATTAATGACCCGAAATCAGAATACAAACCTATTATCGGTTATAATTGCACGAGTGCATAAAAATTACCGATAATTTTGCAAGAAAGCGTGATATCTAAAAATTGCAAGAGTTTACTTTCATATTTTGGCGAAAGTGCCCGAGTCCGAAGGACGAGGGCTCTTTTACAAAATATGAAATTAACCGAATGCAATTTGTATAAGATATCACGCTTGAAAGCAAAATTATCTGGTCATTTTTATACACGAATGTACCTAATTCATTGGAATATTTCACGAATAAAGAAATTCTCAAGGAAATGTTATCTATTGTGTATTTATACTTTCCTCTATAGATTGTATGGAGCACTCACCTAAACGCGAAATGTTTTTCTATTTTTGAAGTCTATCTGACATTTATTTGTGTTGTTTACTGACCTCTAGCGATACCGTTTCAAATGTGTTGTTATGGTGACTTGATACAATGCAATCACCGCTGTGAGTTTTCGATAATTGCATGCTCTTATCTCTTATGGAACATTTTATATATGAGGGAAATATTCAGTAAATGGTACACTTATCGTTGAACGGAATAATATAGATTCACTTATGAAAAAACAGAATGGAATAAAAAGGAAGCTGAAAGAGGCATTTTGTTAAACAGAATAAATAAATTGCTGCTTGGTCGAGTATGTTGGATGCCTCATCTGGAAAGGAAAGTTATGGGAATATTTAATTCGGAGTAGGTTGTGTAAAAATAAGCACTTGGTAGAACTGATGATGAATCAGTCATGCCAGTATCAAATTTTTGACACTTATTGAAAAAGGTAACTACTGGAAAAAAGTTGAAAGAGAAAGCAAACTAGCTTCAAATTCACAAAAAAATAACTGAAACCAATTTTGCTTTTTCATTATATTGCACTCACGTGTCGGGGCAGATATTACGATTTGTCCAGAAACAGATAATATAAGATTTTGGAGTTTATCTCCTATCATTCAAACATAATACACAATATACATGATACGGAAATTTAAAAATTCAGTAGAATAAAGAGGATTTATTATTAACCAGTTGAATAATGGTGTTTTGAATAAATCAATACTGGTATAACACCAAGAATTCAGGTATAGTTCAAGCAAACGATATTGTTTGTGCACAAAGTAGGCGGCACTCTCAAAGGTAAAAAAAGAGACGTAAAAATGAATCGGCTGAGATCTAGTCCACGTGGACTGTCGAATTGGCGTTTCGTTTTGAATGATTTGCACTAACCGGATCTCATGATTGGCTGAAGAGAAATTAAATTAAATTCGAAGAATTTCAACAATGGCCGATAAGGGTATCGACGTCGCTCACCAATGCAGAGTGCAGGAAGTGATCGCGATTTAGGTGTTGAATATATAGGTGGAATATTTCGTTTATTTTTGTTTCCGATCCATTGCTCACTCCTCTGATCCACCATTTTCCACTTCTTTTCAGGTGAGGAAAGTGCTATTGTTATTGTGATGATTATACAATCAGAAACAGTTATTTATTTCCGAAATGCCTTAGCTCCTGTACTATAGCCTTGAAGGGGAACTGTTCGAAGTTAGGTTGCACTATTTCGTTTACTTCTACTATACAAATAGTCTGTTAAGAAAGAATGCTTCCAGTTGGTTTGACCAAAAACACAGATCTCATTTAACGGACCTATCGAACAGTCATGCTACTACAGTTGGCCCCTTGCCATTGACAATCGTTCTCATTCTACTACTGCTGGCTACGAAAAGAAATCATAATTTCAATGTATAAAAACATTGCATACACATATCCAACGCCAGAACACTGTTTCGACCCACAGGAGTCTTCAGTGACGCTGGTCTGGGCTCGCAATCACAATGCTTCATAAAATGACTGCCTCTTAGAAGATAAAATACTGAATTTAGGTACAGATGGTGTAATGCATTGAAAAACAACGCCATACGTTGGATTGGACCAAAAACTCAAACTTCATCTAGCAAGTATATGAAATTCTCAATTAACAGGCCTATCGAACAGCGATGCTCTTACAGTTGACTCCGTTTCCATCGAGAATCGTTCTCAGTATATTGCAGATAAGGCTGCAACTCCAAATTCAATGCCAGAGCCCAGCCAAGTGTCACTAAAGAGACCAATAGGGAGTCGAACATCGAAATTCTGAATGCCAAGAACATCTATGGCATGGTTGAAACAAATAATGAGTTGGTAAAGTAAGCCATCTTGTATAGTTTGAAAAGGTATACCTTCATGATTTTTGCAATTCGAGAGATGTTTTTTGTAACAAATGAAAGGCAGCCTGTAAAAAGTTCTCAAAATTTCTCTTGAACTTAACAAACGTTAATTCTGGGTTTTAGATGTATCTTGCAAAGCGAAACTTTATTGCATATTTCATCTTTCTAAAACAGACTAAAAAAAATTGGTGAAGAAATTCTGTCTCTGCCGCCCGGTCGACAAGAAGTCAATAAAAGCTTATCTATTCCATCTTGGCACAAACTCAGGAACTTTTCCAGTTGCACACTGGTAGTGTAGACCATGACGACAGAAAAAAAACACCTAGGAATAAATTTCAACACAGTGAACACATACAATAGGTGTTTTTTTTATCTCACTATTATACTTCACAGAGACTGCTGAGCATATTCGTTATTAGTTATAATTTGATTTGGAAATTGGGAGCTTAGTGGTTGAGTAGTTATTTCGAATAATGTTAAGTACATAAATGTCTGATTGCGAGTTTTATGTGATCTACTTTTACTTATATGCGAAAAAAAAATAATTTCATAACAGGTGATATTTTCTCCCTCTTTTTCTGCATCAAAATAACGATCAGACTATACATGGTTACATTCATCAGGTGTCCTCTACAACTCAAGGCATTTCCATTTCAAGATGAAAAACGGTATAATTAGGGGAAAAATGGTGAAGGAGGTAGAATAAGTTGTAATCTGACAAATAAAAACGATTATGCCCCTCAATAAGATCGGATATGCCCTTTTTCCAAACTTTGAAGCGCCATAACTTCGGAATAGAAAGAGCTCTTTAAGCGGCTCAAAGGTGCCGGTGACCAGAAAACAGACTTTTACTTAAATGAACAAGGCTGAATAATCATCACAGCCACTCAATGATAATGAAAAAAATTCTCCTCAAATTAAAATAGTGTGTACATGATCTGGTAAAACTGACGATAATCGTTATCTGCTGGGAGATATCAAAATATACACATCATCCCATTCAAAGGAACGAGACGCTCAATAAAAAAAATTATCAACTCTCAATGTAAGCCTTTTTTTTTAATTCAAAATTTTCATTACCTTGGGAATGGCCCCCCAGATCAAATGTTGTGAACCTCATACTGCCAATGGATAACTCCTCTGAAGCTGAAATTGTAAAAGAGTAAGTATTGTAATATCATTTGAATTCCAAACTATAGCAAACAAATAAACATACAATAATATCAATTAGAGAGAACTGAAATAAAATAAATTCCACATACTAATATACTATATTCCAGAAGTAAAGGAGGTTTTTACAAAACTGGTTGCATTTGAAAATTTTATACAAGGGTACCTTTCATACACTGCTTCAAAAAATAGCCTTGTATTATTCTGTAAAAGCTTCATAACAGAAACTAAATCATTTTTATTTTTTTCCAAGATAATAATGGGACACTGTAATCTAGCAGTAAAGTTGTCATGATTAGATGCATTCTTGAAAGTTTTCTTTACTATTCAATAGGAAAACAAGAATTAATATCATAATATCCAAATACTGGAAAATGAAGGAAAACATCAACTGAAAGAAACATAATTGAAAAAAAGTTGGATTTTTAGAATTGGAAAATTCAATATCTTACTAGGATGTAATGTAGGAAGATGCTGTGCTAGCCTGTCATCCTTGAGCATGTGCAGTAAAGTTGTTTTTCCAGCATTGTCCAGTCCTAGGAAAAGCAGTTTGCCTGATTTCTTCCATAGTCCTGCGCAAACATGCAAAACAATATCAATGAAACATTCAAAACTCACCTTCTTGATCAGGTGTAAAAGACTGTTCTGCTGATGTATCTTCAAAAAGATATGGGAAGGTATCTAATTGACCCTCTGCTATCAAATGTTTAGCCAAAGTGGTTCTTCCACTTCCTGGTAGGCCAAGAAAAATATATTTCTTTTTTCTTCCAACCAGACCTGGTTGTGAGAACTGGTGATAGAGTTTTGTGTTCAAGAATAATCTTACCCTAGTGATATGAAATCAATGAATCATAATTCGAAAGTATTTGGAAGATTTCTTTCTCAAGTCATAAACAAACACTTTTAATGCCTACTTCTACTTCTGTGTTCTGTACTGAATACTTTTCATGATTTTAATTTTTTTTCTGTACTTCAATATTAATTTTCAATATATTAAGTTTATCAAAGTAAAAATGATTCAGGAGTTGATTCCAAAAATGTATATATGTTAGGTGCATATTTATAGTCAACAGTACTAGAGGTTAAATAGGTTGAACAATACAGGGCCAAGGTGAATGCCTTGAGGTGCACCTATTGAGAAAATGCCAAACACATATGTTTGATTTGATTAAATATTGTTACAATTTCGCAGTAGGTTAATCAACTTATAAAGTACCTAGTGTTGAATAATAGAGGGCCAAGATGAATGCGTTGAGGTGCACCTATTGAGTAAATGTCAGTAGATATATATGATTTGAATAAATATTGTTGCAATTCAACAGTAGGTTATGCAACTCACAAAGTGTCTAGTGTTGGTGATTAATTTATGAAATAAATAAAATAATATTTATATGCCCACAATACTTGCTCTAATTTTCAAGATGAATCAGTACTACAAAAGAATGATGAATGATTTATACAACGTTCCCAAGAACTAAGCCTATGATAAGGAACTTAAAGCTAAGAATTCAACACCAGGAAATCAACAAAGGCATCTATGCAATTATTACTAGTATAAAGAACTGAGGCCAATTTTCAAACAAAAAGTTGAGTTCTCAGTTAAAAAAGGTAGTATGCACGCTCCAAATAAAAATATAAATGAATGATAGCTTTCTTATAGAACTTGTCAAAAAGTATGAATTTCCGTTTGATAATAGAGAAAAGTTTTTTGAAAATAAAGCAGATAGGAAAACTATTTTGCAAATTTAAATTTATTTCGAGTACGCGAATTTCTTCTCTAAGAACTAACACGAAATTGCATAAACATCACATTATTACAAGGACAAATTATTTTGTTCTGTAAAATATGAATCATATCAGAATCTACATTTTTGATAGTTACAATGCGTGGAACATAAGAATATTTGTTCACAATTATATAATTACAATATTGAAAATAAGGAAATGATCATTCGAAATCACATCAATAATTAAAAACTCACCCAAATAGCCCAGTACACCAGTGAACCAATCCCAAATAAACATATTTCTGAAAATGAAAAAGAAACTCGATATGAAGATCACTAAATTATCATCAAATCTCAATGTGGAATCACAATTGTGATAATGAATTACGTCAAGATAGGTACAATGTACAAAACGTTACCTTCACTGGAATTCACCCTATTTTTTGCAAAAGTGCTTCATCATTGAAAATAATGTTTTTCATTAACTTACATAAATTTGTACTATCGCTGAATTTCAACACTGTTCAAAAAATTACTTCTTATATCACAACAGGAGAGGTCTTTAAATTAGCTTAGCTTTTTATCTAAAAATTTTATTTTATAGTTTTTGTTACTTATGGTTGACAAGATGACAAGTTGGCGCAGAATGACGGTCATGACGGATGACGGATAGATGCGACGTGTAAATTACAGTGTTGTTTAGGTGCGGTGTTTTTACAAATGGCCAAAATCGAGAAATGAGTGTGTCTACATCGGGATACAGGGCAGTGCTTTGTTGAAACTGACCTTTACACCAATGGGGATGACGGCTGCAAAACTCTACCACTAGGAGCGCCACCACTGCATGTACCTTTGACAGCCTCTCAAGTCAAATGACAACAATTCAAAACATTAAACGTCCCTTCTTTGCAATAATTAAGAATATAAAGATTTGAAATCGACATAAAATGGTCTAATGTAGTGCCTTTGTATGTAAAAATGTAGGTACGCATTTATTTCCAAAAGAAACAAAACTGAGAAGGCAGTGGAAAGTAGCCCTGAAAAGAAAGAGCTTTCAGGCTTCTCAACATTCTCTCCAGTCACTTACAAAAGAACGTAGCAGGGCTAGTAGATGGTTATTATGATGATTTTTAACGAAACACCTCTGTAATCAGTTTGAATTTTTTACCTCTCACTCAGATCTTTTTTTTTTCCTTTGAGGGATCCACCACGTTCCCTCAACAAACTTTTCAGTTCTGGTACAGACAAACATCCATATCTATCGGTTGGAGAAAACATCCTTATGATTCTTGAGTATCTTTTGAAAATATTCATTAAAATAAAAATGAAACATAACCTGCAAAATCACTCGTTAGTTCGTTAGGCACATCATATTTGGACTTTTACAGTCTGCAATTTGGAAGGTTCTGGTTAAAATAAGAAATGATGGAAGTAATTTTTTTTAAATATATCATCTACGCTTCGAGCGGGGATCCTCATGCATTTGAATTATGGATTTTTTCTGCAGAATTCTGCCAATATTCCTATCAACATTGGGAAAATTCCATAGAAAATTTATGAAATTCGGTACATAAGTGTAAGGCTACCACTTTTCGGTGGCCTTTGAAGCATTCAGTCCCCTTTTTTTTTAAAAATGTTAAATGCTTCAGACCAATAATTTGATCATTAAAAGCGTATATGTTACTACTGAGCCTGGATCGGAATGTTATAGGGTACATACTTGAACGATAAGTACCTGACACTCCTCGTAAACCTAAACTACTAACCAATAATATTTTCACCATCTCAATTCTCCAAGCGTTTCTAAATATCAGGTCCCTTTTCGACCATTTTCATCATCATTTCCAGTAAAAAAACACTCAAGTTCAAGATGGTGTAAGTTTCCGGCACTTATATCCATATTCATTTTAAAGATCAAGCAGAGCGTAGCTAGGTGTCTTGAACATATAGTCATCTCATCATTATATACTTCCTCCACATTTGTTATCCATCACTTCTTCGGAAAGCTACAGCATTAAGATTTATTATTCTGAAAAATTCAACACGACCGCAACAGGTCTTAGAAGTTGAAATTCAACCCACCTTATTTGATGCTGGAGAAGCTGCCATTATATATGCCAATGACTTCTGGTAAATCTTCCATTTTATCAGAGCGTCAGCGGCGGCCTTAGGGGGTGGCGAACAGGGCAATCGCCCGGGGCCTCGCTCTTGCAGGGGCCTCGCGCAACAACCCACCCAAGCAAATTTAAAAAAATATAGATTTTTTCAATTTAAAACTTTCGATTCTGATCCTTAATTATTGTTACGAGGTAGGAGGTTCGATTCAATAAAAATTCAGCCACTATAGTAAGAGAGCTTCGAAGTCTTCAGTCTTCCTGTATCGCTTGTATCGCATTCAAATTTTAAACATCTCGCGCCTCGGCGCCATCGCTGCGCTTAGGCCTAGCTAAGCTAGTAAAGCTTGGACGCTTGGACTCTGTATGATTTAGGTACCCTGTGACCAGACGCTACTTGAGAAGTCCGCTAGATGTAGCCTCTTCTTTCGCTCGGGGAATCCCCTTGTTTTATTTCGTTCGTCAACTTTTGTCATCTTGGAAATATTTTGCTTTCAATTACAAAAAGAGTTAAAAAGTCATTAGGTACACATCGTACATATTAATTACGTAATATTATTACGTTCTTATAGTATTTAAAATATTGAGTGAGCTGGAAAAGTGTAAATTACAGTATTTGAAGTATGGAGTAAGCTGAAAAAGTGTTAAAAACTGTGTGATACTTGAACATTATTTCTGACTTAGCGAAACAAAACAAGATTTACGAAATGAGTTCGCGTGATCGTGATACCGGTAGAAAATTTGAGTCAGGTAGTTCAGAAAGGAAACGAGCTATCAAAAGAAAGCAGGTACAAGAAAATCTACGGGGATCTTTATATAAATATATAAAAAGTGATGATCAAGAAACCTCTACAAAACATTTATTGACTGAAAGTGACTCTAATCCTGATGCAAGTGAAAACATTCCATTCGAAAATGATGTAGCTCATTCGTCGGATTTTTGTGCTTTAATTAGAGATTTTAGTCTTCGGAAAAGCCGCAAATATCAATTTAAAATTTATCATCTCTGTATTTGTTAATTTGCGGTAAATCTTTCTATGTATAATTATATAAATATTTTAAAACTCAATTGTTATTCATTTGTATAACTTTAGCATTTCTCGTCAAACATGACAAATACCTAAACCAAACAACAAGACCTACTTTCGCATCACATACATTTCACGAAGAGCAAAGGGCCTGCCGCCCAGAGCCTCGCAATGGGTAAGGCCGCCACTGCAGAGCGTCTAACACATAGTTATTCAGCTATATACCTTTGGCTGTTGAATACAAGTCATAAAATTTTGCCAGTTTCAGGGAACATATAAGAAGCAAAGTATACTTTTATCATAATTTACACTAGTAAATCTCACATCCATTATCCATTAATCGATCTCAACCTGATAAGCTTTTTCAAACTGAACTGAACTGGCATCCAGTTATCTATGCTCCCTGTTTGATTGCTCTCGAACCTAAAATGCGTGGCCTCTAGGAAGATATTAGTTGTTCAAGTTGAGTTTTGATCACAGAAACCAGAAAATAATTCTCACTCTGCCCTCTACGGCCCAAACCTTTTTTGTCCATTCATTACTGAATAGCATTGGTAGTTGGTAACAAAGGCCTACTTGTAGAGGTACTTCTGTTGAAGTCAACAACACGTTTGAGGTGAAATACCAGAAACACTTACCATACCTTTAAATTGTACAGGATTCTTCCCTCATAACGATAATTTGACATTTCTTGCCCATTCAATTATTTCTTTAAGACCTTGGAATTTCTTTTATCCTACCTGTCAGCATATCAAAAGAGATATCGAGTAAAGGAACATGATTATTTTTGTAGAGAAAGAAGTTTTTACAGTGGCCATAATTTGAGCCTTGATTCTCCTTACAGGTGTAGGCCTTTCATGTTCAAAGAGCAGCAGGGAAAGCCTACTGCCCCCTTAGTTCATCTAAAAAAAACAGTCCCCGACAGATATCCATTGATTTTAACAATACCTACACCTACGTTTCTCTGCTGCCCTATTGTGCTTTGTATGATTGAGGAACTTCTGAATACAATAAGCATCTGCGAACAGTCTTCCGGCTTTTTGCTAGGGTTTCTATGGCAGGATTATTCACTGGGTCATTGTTAACGAATTGCTGTTGGAGCATGTTTCAAGCACCACACTGACATTGAAAAATGTGTCTCTTTTCAAAGGTACCCTATTTAGCAGTCCCTGCAAAATGAAACTCAAACTGATTATCAGGCTAAGCTGGCCTGAACACTCTTGTTATCAAAAAGATCCTATAAGAATAATGTTTATTGCACAAAATACAAAATATTTGCCACAAATTGTACATTGTACTGCATTGCACATTTTCATATGTACCATGAGTAGAATAATAAAATTCTTGCCTTTTTTCACCTATTGCGAATTATAAATTTCCAATGACGAACATCACGTATTGCGACTGATAGGATCTCTAGGAAATAAATGTTCTTAAAATAAACGAACTTCATTATTATACCATATTGCCAAACAACTCGTGCTGAGACTGACAAAATCTCTGGTACATCATTGCCAATTTCTGTTGCCAAAACATCTCCTGCAACTATACCAACAGCTTCTCTGTGAGATGACTGCTACGCTATATTTTCTGTTGCAACAGACAGACTCTCTGAGGAATCATTTCTAAAGCACACCACCTCATATTTCAACTGATAGATTCACCATAGCTGATCTCTCAGAAAATAGATTGAGATAGTCTCTCTGAGAGATTCATTTCTTCCTATCTGTTGTTATAATGTATCATGATGATTAGTGGTTATATTTCTGGTATATACTTTCACCTTTTGACATATTTCACAATTTACCTGTACTTTTTACAAGTTAATTGTTGAAATGAATGATTAAAAAAAGCACATCTCCTATTGCGACTGATAGATTCACCATAAGCAGCTGTTGCTGCAGATGTTTCTGACCGATAATATCAATTACGAGGAAATCTCTCAGAAAAGGATTGGAGCTAACATATTTCTCTGTATTAGTCTCTTAAGTAAGATTGATCCACATATACAGGGTATACACGTGGGAGGACTTCGCAATTCGCAAGATCTGTTTATTTCTTCCATATTCCCCATCATTTTCAAGTGAAAATGAAGATGAACAGTGGCTAATATTATTATTATTATCAGATCTAAAATTAGATCCATTTTCAAAAAACTGAATAGAAATGGCCGATACACTGAAAATCCATATTAATCCATTTTAATTATTGTGCCGAGGCCATCTTGCACAGTAATCAATATGTCAGATGGACGACGCTGGCGCGGTGCAAGGACAGTAAACTATTATAGAGGATGGCCAGTTCCCTATACTGCAATGTCATCCTGTCAACTGACGTCACCACGATTCCTTCCGTAGTTTATATGTACATTTCGTGATGCAGTGGAACTAATATGATGAAGTTTGAGACTACTGGTACCATCAGTCGTTAACTTTCATAGCGACTTGTTTTAGTTGCAGATGATGTGAAATTGATTGTCTCTTCTTCCGGTGTTTCTACCCAATGTAGACACATGAAATGAATTTTATTTAGGATAGGTGTCTGATGAGTACTTGAAAAGGATAATAATTACTTTACTTATACAAAAGTTTACTGTCCTGGTGGATAAATTAAATTGACAACGAAAATTCATGCTTCCACCCTCAGCTGTTATACCGCAGTTGGATTTCAAATTATCAATCAACTTGAGTTGTTCAATTTCAGGAATTCTGTATTGAAAGGGCAGTTGGTTTTCGGGGAAAAATCTCTTCTTTTCCATGAAGAATGCTTCCTTCACAGTGTAATCCCAATATAGGTATAATGAGTATTTTTATTTCATACTAGTTAATGACAAGAATTCATAACAATTGAAATGACTATCAATAATAAAACAAAACATTAGTATTGTGAATCTGTTTTTGTTTATGTTTACGGAATCGCGATGACGTCAATGACAGCATAATGAAATTGGCGAATCGGGCCATCCTCTGTAAAAATAGTTTACTATCCTTGGGCGCGGTGGCTGTGTTACTGGACAGCTTTCTGATTAGTCTGAATTTAAATTTAGACCAATCAGAAGGCTGTCGGATCGTCGTACCATCGGATTTCGGATCTGTCTGAATCCATCCTATTAAACAAATAATATACAGTGTCTGTGAGATCTTCACATATTAACTAATCATATTAATTATATGTGAAGATCTTACAGGCAACTGTATATTATTTGTTCAATGTGGATTTTCATTAATTAACGGCTACTTCCATCCAGTTCCAGCCTATTAAAATGTGATCATCCAGTACAGAACGGCCGTACTATATCTACTGATATAGAGGACGAGCCGCTGAAATATAATGATATATTTTTCAGGAAGTTATCTATCCCAAGCCAATTCTTTTGAGATGATTCGTGGTCAATTTCTTTTTTTGAAGATTCGGCAAATTGAGAGATGAAAACGAACAATTGTTTGTTAACATTTGCACGAATTCTTTCAAAAGAATTCGCTGGTAAATTTTGGTATTCTATGTTTATTATGACTATGACTGCGACATCTAGGTATGGGATACCGAAACACTAAAAATTACGACACATTCATTTACTTTTTATAGAATTTTAACTGCACAAACTTGTTTTTCTATCTCTTTCCGAAGCTTTTTTTCGAAAAAATCAAAGAGAGAGATAGACCTCTCTTTATATCAAGAAAATTCGTTTATTTTCCGAAATAAGAGGAAATTAGAGCAAATTAATTCAGAAGGAGAATAATTAAAATTTGGGTCGGAGAGGTTTTCTATTTCGTAATGATTTTGTTTTTCTTCCTGAACGGTTTTGACCATGACAATCTCTGAATGCGATCATTGAACTTGAAACTTGGCTGGGTATAGATTTTCTCTTTCTATTTCTTTCACAGGTTCTGAAAAATCTCTCCAGTTCATAAAAATAAATATGAAGAAAGGCCCAATTATCGTTGGTACAGTCTGCGTTGTCAGTACAAATTTTGACCCCATTTTGAGTTTACGTTACTGTCTATTCGATGCCGTTAGCTCAGCCTAAAAGATTGTCAGTTTTCTTTATTAAAGTTGCGACCTTCTTCCGTGTTTGCCGAGTGTTAGATTAATGTCGGGGGGGAAGTGTGGAAAATATTGGGCATATTTTGAGTGATTTTTTTCAAGACGAAGTGGTATTGATTTGCCTCAAAGGCTTGGCCCGGCAATATACAGACTATATATGAGTTATAGGGGTCTTACGAGGTTTCTATTGGCTCACTGACTCATAAAAGACCAAGCAAGAGACACATTTTTTATTGTAATTTTCCAAATGACTGAACATTCACATACGCGTATCCAAATTTTGAGAAAAGGTCATCGGAAGTTTGAAGTTATTTTGCTACAGAAAGTGATGTGTTTTGTGTTTACGGTAATTTTGCACCTTTGGCAGTGTTTTGAAAACGAGATGAAGCTCTGAGAAAATCCAAAAAGGGATCAAGTGGTATCGATTTTTTCGTGTTTTGAGGTTGTTTTGGAAGGTGATTCGTTTTTTTTATGAAACGTATTCTCAAACCTGTAAATAGATAAATAGTTTGTTTTTTTCAACATAACCAAGAGAAACAGTTCAAAATGCTGCCTCAACAGTATTGTTTAAGATGGAGATATCACCATTCCAACTTGCAGACTATGTTTTCTCAGCTTTTGGAACGTGAAGCATTCTGTGATGTTACTTTAGCGTGTGAAGGAAGGACAATCAAAGCCCACAAAATTGTCCTGTCTGCCTGTAGTACATATTTTGAAACTATACTTTCCCAATATGAAGAGAAGGATCCCATACTTATCATGAAGGATGTAAAATATGTAGATATCAAATGTTTAGTCGAGTTTATGTACAAAGGAGAAATTAATGTAGAACACGTAAGTATGTTGGTTTCATCTATACTATTTGAGATATTCTGATTTCAAAATACCCTCGAATAGAGGTTTGATCATCTTCGAATAATTCAATTCTTAAACTCGAATCTACAAAAGATACCTCTTGACAAAAGGTGGAAAGCTGCAGTTGTTTGAGGGGCGTTCTTTTGTTTGTGAACAGAATCAGACTCTTTTTGATTTTGTTTTGGTTACCTACTTAAAGAGAAAAAGACTCTTAACTAATGAGACTAATGTAATGTATGTTCACATTTCAGACTACAACTTGATTTACTTTCATGTAGTATGGTTGAGAGAGAAGACCTATTTGTTTATTTTTTTTCTAATTCAAAATTGGTTCAGGTGTTCATGTGACAATTCATCGATGAAACACAATATATGAATTCTAGTTTATAGATTTTCTTATCAGGTAATAAATTTCACTCCTTGGTTGAGGGATGTTACAGAAAGATGTCTGATAAGTGTATGTGGTAGATCAATACAGCAAGTTCAGTCTACAGAATTCTCAGGAGTACATGTTGACAACTCATTGAACTGTAAAAAACACATCAAGTTTCTTTGTAAAAAGCTTGCCTCTGCTTGTTTTGCTCTGTATAGGTTAAGACACATCACAAATAAGTCTGTTCTACTATCGTATTACTATGCACTTTGTTACTCTCAATTGAAATATGGAATCATTTTCTGGTGATCTTCATTTTACAGAAGAAAGCTGTAAGAAATATTGCATCTTTGAAATTTAGGCAGCTGTGTAGAGACTAATTTAGAGAACTGGGAACCCTACCATTACCTTGTATTTACAACCTAGAAATGTTGATGTATGTGAATTCAAACTTCAAAACGTTCATACCTTATAATTTTAATCACAAATATTTCACACGAAATTGTAATGATTTGTTAATCCCATCACACTCTTGTGCATCTTATGAAAAGAGCCCGAGGTATGTTGGAATTATCATATATAACAAGCTCCCTAATGATTTGAAAACAATTACAAGCCTTTAATTGTTCAAACACGCTGTTAAAAAATGCTATTAAACAGGTTATTTCATTCTGTGCAAGAGTACCTAGATTTTAAATTTTAGTATTTTTATTCCTTTGTTTACCTATTTTATTTATATTGTATAATTGAATTGAATTATATATTGTATAATTGAAAGACTTTGTTCTCGAGACAATACTTCTCTGACGTGTCCCATTTCATATAAATGATCTTATGGACAATAAAGCTACTACTACTATATTTCCATTACAGAATGTTTTCTCGTGTAAATTATTGGTTTCATGAAACAGATATACTATTTTCAATATTATGTTATGATTCATGCAGTAGTTTTAATAAGAAATAGGTAACTAATACTCTAGAATAGTCTAGAATTTTAACCTTCACTTTTCAATGAGAACATTTATGCACTTTTCATGAGAAAATGGGATAATTTCCATCTCTTATTACTTAAAGCTTATTACTTTTTAAATGAAACTGCTGTATTAATATGGTGTTCATGTCGATTTTAATATTCAAGCGTTAGATTGCTTAGTAACAAATTCATTTGGTCATTTTTATCCGAAGGGTTGATAACTCTTGTAAAATTTGTAAACCATTGGCACTGAAATATCAAGTACTGAATTAATATAAGGGAGTAGTGAAAGACTTAAATATGAACTGAAACGAGGACTGAAATACAGAAACAGGTGTTGAAATACTGAATTGAAGTAATTAAACAAGTACTGAATCAAAATATGACTGTACTGAAATACAGAAAATTCGAAGTTGTACACCTACTGAAAGAGAAGTTAACCCCTCGTTTCTATCTCTACCAAATATATGTATTGATCATTCATACCAACTATTAACATTTGCATGTGATTGATATTGTATTGTTTCATTTTGTGATCCAGTGTCACCTCGCAACTTTACTGAAAACAGCAGAAGAACTCAGGATAAAAGGTTTAGCTGAGGTGTCTTGGCGAGACGAAGAACAACCAACAAATACAGATTCGAATTCCAATGGAGTACAGACTGCAATACCTCCAGTTCAAACTGTCATGCCCAACAGGTAAGCAACTTGGAACCACTTGTATTTGACGAATAATAATGATAAATGCGTTTATTGACAGCAACTACTGTCTATTTACACTTTTTTATTTCGAGTTTTTGCTTAAAACTAACTTTGCTTGTCAAAAGGACGAATTCAGAATTCGTGTGAAGATATTATTATTCTGCTCTTCCACTCAATCTCGATGCTCTCCCTCCCAACCTCAACCCAATTTGTTTTTGATTGTGTGACTTTTTAATGCATTCTGTTACACTTTCCTTGCACAAAATATTTTTCCGTTTGGTTCACAAATATTTTTTGTGTAATGGAAATACTTTTCAAATATGGAAAATCTTATTGTTATTGACACAAGTTGAAACAAAATCATGAAATCCATCTTTAAAGATAACACAAACAAAATGAGTTGCTTTATGATATGTAAATATTCAAGGGTGAGAATCTACATGAAAAAAATCATGGTAGGTTACTATGTCAATTATGGTCCGATTATGTTCGATAACGAAAATATAAGGTGCAGAAGATTTGGAAAAAAAAATTCAATGAATGTTTATATTTAAAAAAAAATCATTTTCAACTTCAACAGTGGCGTGGGTGCGAAAATTGGCTTTGATATTCTTGTAGAAAAATGATACGCCTATTGATTTTCCTCAAATGAAATTTTCAGGTAGCTTTGGTTTGGCTAAATATTTAGGATTGATGAGGCCTTATGACACTGAAATGCACAGGGTTGGGCTGATTAAAATCAAGTGATTGAAATCACGATCAAAATCATGATTTAAATCGGTTGATTTTTGAAATTGAAATCATGACTTGAATCAATTTTAGTTTTTTTTATTCAGAACCAGATAACAACATAATATAAAAGTTTTCTCGAAGATCAAAAGGAGTATTTGCTTTTAGCGAAAACAACAAAAAAGAAGTACATAATTCCAAATTCTCAAACTAAACGTAACAACTAAATTTTATTACTGTATATTATCAGTCTATTCATTTTCGTTATACAATTTAAACAAAAACACGAGTTTTCCTCCTTTTTCTATGCCTAATCTGGGCAACGTCAATTTATAGGTTGAGAAGGAAAACAAGCCTCGACAGGAATATTCTTGCAAAAAGCACAACAAACGCGTTCGTGTTCATGCCTCACTCGGCACTGTATAGCGAGTGTATAGGACAGAAGGAAAACAAATCGCGACAAGAATTTTCTTGCAAGAAGCACTACAAATGCGTTGTCACACGTTTTTAAGCTGCAAATTTTATTAAAATTTTTAGACTTATAAATTAAAAAAATTAACAATAATTTCAAAAAACCAAAATGTTCAAATTTTATATTCAAATTTAAAAAATCAAATAAATCGTGATTTAAAAAAATCTATGATTTTTGATTTTTTTTATTAAAATCAGATTTTGCCCCACCCTGGAAATACATCAATGAAATTCTATTAATTGCAATTTTTGTCAGTTGGGATGTAAATGGAAAGTCATTTCAAAGAAGTAGTCATATCGAAACTTTTTATGGGTTCATACATGTTACGTTCATTAACGATTTCGCCAACATGATTATCAAAATTGTCTTACTATGAATAAGATGTAGCTAGCTCCCAAGTGAGATCATGAGGCATCACATTAGAGCTGTTGGTGACACATGCATCTAGATTAATTATGTATGCCATGATTTTTATTGGAAACAAATTACCCATAAAAAGTATTTCTGTTTTTATTAAACCTGTTAGTGATAAATCTGTACAATAACTTCAACATAAATATGTAAGTGTTGCTTCGTTTTGAATCTTTATCTGGACTTATGCTGTAATACATTCATTTATTCATTTTTAATTATATGCCATAGGAAGTGGTAGAATGAAATGGAAATTGTTGTATTGTAAAGTAACAGCGGATTGATTCCTCTGTCGATTTGTTTTGAAGAAAATTATTTCTGTATTTTTTGTATTCATTATTTTCTCTCACGAACAATTTATGTAATATTGAATTCAAAATAAAGTGATGGTAACTTTTAATAAGATAATCAAATAAAATATTTAAGAAATAAAACTTCCGGGAAAACGGACATTATAGAGAACGAATACTATAAGCTGACATGGTGTACAGAGAAAACCATTGTTTACATCCTTATCCCATCATCGTCGGTAAAAATGTCATCAACTCTTGATAGTTCTCTTTAGCATCCATTTATCAGAGATCGTATGTTATAATCGCTATAAAATGGTTCGTTTCAAATCACACTTGTCAATTGATAAATATCAAATGAATTGTGGCAACATCAACTTCCTTTCCATTCTAATATCATCAAATAACAGTCGCAAAATTTAAAATCCAATGTTTGAATGTTCAAATACACCGATCTGAAATATTCGTTTAAATGTCTACCATCAGGGAAATGCTATTTTGCAGCAAATTATGTTTGATTGGTTCAATTTGATCATCTCCAATTCGAAAATACTACTCCCCTGTTCAAAACCAGTTTTTCCAGAAAAATATATTAAAAAAAAAATATATTTTTCCTGAAGGTTAGTGGTGAATACTTCAATGATGGTCTATAATACTATATATTTACTTCTTTATATATATATATATATATATATATATATATATATATATATATATATATATATATATATATATATATATATTGTACAACAATCTTCACTCTGTCAAGATGGGTTAAGGAGACTTAGGCCTCGCCACCAAGTGAAGAAGTCTTGAGAATGGCTCCAAAGTGGGAGTCGAAACGTCGAAAGAAGAAAAATTCCAGACGGGTCTTATTCAGTATACATATTTTTTATTGAACTACGTTACGACATTGTTTATATCATCTTCAGGTTTAAAAAAATATATCTATTTCATCATTCACCAGAGCGGTTATAAGACCATTTTAAAGAAAACTTTGAAAAAAAGAAAAAAGACTGAGTTTGCAACAGAATCATCTATTGGAACTACCATTTTGGAAAAATATGTGGTGTTCTGCTTGGTGTTCTGCTAACTTGGTTTAAACTTATACCATTACTTTCCCATCAGTTAATAATTTGAGAATATGGAAAGCTCAATATCAAAACAGTTGTATCAACAACTTCACATAAGTTAGCAAGACACTATATTTTTTTAAAGGAAATAATATTTTTCCTCCCGCAACTAATTAGCAAATAACTAGAGAAATCTGATGGTAATCAATGTTCTGAAAAACTCAATGCTAAGAGAGTTGTAACTTGACGTCAAATTAGCGAAAATGTATTCTTTTGAAAGATGGAAAAAATATTTTTGCGCAACTGTGAAGCTACAACATAGCACCAAATTATGGATTTATTATTTTTCCACATTACATTTCAAAAAGTATTATAGCGAATTGAAATACCATTTCCACCAACGTGTCATAAGACCCTCCTTTCCATTGAGAGAAGTGACGTCACAAAAAAATTCATGAACTACTGAAATTCATAAATTATCGTAAATTGGTTTCTTGTCTCGTTCAACATTGAAGGCAACATGAAACACGTTTTGCGTATTCAGACATTTTTTCAGGTGAAATTTTTACTTAAATACGAATACCCCTTTCCTATATCAGTCGAATAAATTGAATTGACTTTCATCTGGAATTATGATATTTAGTGAGAGTAGAAATCACTTTTATATTTCATTAGAATTGTGAATTTCGAGATCTGGTAATATACAGAAATTTAGTTGACTTTCGTCTTTGTGGAAGCTTTATTAGTCCCATACATAAAAGTGGTCCAAAGATAAAGTTGATAACTGTAGAGGAATTTGCATTGAATCAAATATTCCTAAGTTTTTTGATGCCCTAGTTACTGAAAAATTAATGAGTGTGTGTAAACCATTGATTATTCCTGAGCAGCATGGGTTTATGTCAGGTCGATCTACAGTATCAAATTTAATGTGCTACCAGTAATTCATAACTCAGGCGCTCGAGGGATCTGTGCAGGTGGATGCCATTTACACAGATTTCTCGACAGCTTTTGATAGAGTTTCACACGATTTGTTACTTAAAAAATTGCTTGCCTTGGGTATTCATGGAAACATGCTCAAATGGCTGGCTAGTTATTTAATTGGTCGTTCTCAGTCAGTTCGATTACAACATGCAGTCTCTGAACCCATTCATGTAAAATCGGGCGTACCACAGGGATCACACTGTAGACCCCTGCTGTTCTGCTTATTTATCAATGATATCCACTCATACATTCATAATTCAAAACTTCTCCTTTTCGCGGATGATTTGAAAATTTTCAAACGAGTGAAAAGTATGCAGGATGCGCAGCTTCTTCAAAATGATCTGAATGGCGTTGCTGATTGGTGTGAAGCTAACTGCTTGTATCTCAATATAGGCAAATGCTTCTCTATGGTTTTCAGTAGATCACAATCACCAATATATTTTGATTTCAAGCTGAACAACATATTTCTTGGAAGGAAAAATGATTGTAAAGACTTGGGTATATTATTGGATAACAAGCTTTGTTTCAACAAACACGCAAATTCAGTAGCTCAGAGGGCGCTGAAGATGCTTGGATTCATCTTAAGATCATCAAACGATTTCTCTGTTTTCACTATCAAAATTTTATACTGTTGCCTGGACAGATCCATTCTTGAATTTAGTACGGTTATCTGGAATCCATATTATATTAAATATACACAAGTCATAGAAAATGTACATAATACATTTTTAAATCATATAGCTTACAAACTAGGATTAGTAGTAGGTGAATATGATTATAATGATGTTAGAAATGCAGTATATTTACAAAGCCTGAAGGATCGTCGTGCAATTACATCTTTAACTTATCTTTACAAAACAATAGCTGGTCACATACATTGTCCTGAAGTCCTTTCGCTGACATCATTTTATGTTCCGAGTAGACCAACCAGACAAAATAAGGTATTTTTTGTGCCATTCCATTCAACATATTATGGTTATTATTCACTCATCACATGTATGCTGAGATTAGGTAATATGTACAGTAAATTGACTTTTATGCTAATAATCTGAATTCTTTCAAAAGCCAACTCTGTCATCTATCTCTTAGGTGAAATTCTATTAGTTAGTTTCACATTTTGTTGTTCATTGTTATCTGTAGTATCAGACTATATATACTTGAAATTTTTGTAAACTAAATTGGGGTTTTCCCGTATATAAATAAATAAAAAAAATAAACATTGAATTTGAAAAAAATCCTTGGTGACGACGTGAGATGTCTCAAGTTTAAACAAATTTTGTAGGTGTGATGTCTGTGATATCTTCCTGTAGTTTATTGTATTGTCTATAGATTGGCATGTCCTGATTTGTCTTTGTTCACATATATTTTTCAATCTTGAATCATTTCTTGTGTTATGTTGATGAATTCCACCTACTTTCTCTGATTCAATATCGGTTTTAGCCATTCATAATTCCATGTATCAGTTTCATTTACTCATGATCCGATTTCCAAAATAAGAGCTCAACACGGTGTGATAAGAGATCATGAAAAAGGTTTGTGAAAGAAATCCCCGTTTCACATCACGTTCGATTTCCCCAGTCCCACCCCGTCGAACAGAAGAAAGCGAGGTCGACCGCCCATAGACGACTACGAGCAGACGTTCACGACGCCCAAAATCATGACGGTATCGGGAGGGCAGGACGACGCCTATTCCAACGACGCGATGTCCAGCAGCGAGCATGACCTCAACATATGGGAGGAGGACCAGTCGGCGAACGAGGGCACCGAAAATACGGAGAACGAGGAGTCGCCGGTCAAGGTCAAGAGAGAAGTGGTACGTATCATGAGCGAAGTAATGATTTTCGATTCGTTGTTGAGAAGTCGCTGGGTGCTTACGTGGTAGAGGTTTACAGTGAAAGAAGCTTTGAAACAAGTGAAAAAATATATTGTGAATTGGTATGATACATAACGAGGTGAAAATGCATATTTTATCTCGGAGGGAAATTTTTCGTTAAAGGAGAAAGTAAAATAGCGGGCTGAGAGGAATGCACCCTTTGCCACCATTCAAACTCTTTTTACATTTTACCACTTGAAGAATGCATTGGGCAGCCTCCTATCATACATATGTTTTATCAGTCTCAGATTGTTATCACCAATTCTATAATAATAATAATAATAACAATTTATACACAATAAATATCAATAACAATGCAGAAAAACATAACAATATGTGAATAAATAATTGAACCTCACGAAGTTGTGCACTTGTTGTGAGGAAACATTACATTAAATTTTTATATAATTCAAGTGAATATGAGAATATAAACAAAAATCATAAATATCAAAGATAAATAGTAGTGTAAAAATGAATAGATACAATAAAATCATGACACAGGCTATATTGGATATTTTCTTTCAATAATATTTTGGAAATATAGTCTAGGAGTTTCAGTAATCCATGTGTTCACTTTTTTCTTATAAGTGTATTTCGATTTGGTGATTTTGATTGAATTTGGTAATTTATTATAAATGATTGGAGCTAAATATAGAAATTTTTTTTGTGCTTACTATAATTACTATACTACTACTATAATTAATGCAATTTTTATGAGAAAATATATAAGTGAGTATCTTGAAACTGAATAATTGCCTAATATCCATTATTTCACAGTCAGAATATAATTTATCAGAAGAATATCTTAGGTTTTTATTAAATATAATTTTCAAAAACCAATTTTGTAATATTTCCAAAGGCTTAAGATATATTTGGTCAACTCCCCCCCATGATAAAATACCATAATTTAATTGAGATTGGACTAGAGAAAAATAAATCATTTGCATGTGTTTTCTATCCAAAATATTCTGTAAAAATTTGAATTTAAGTATGATCATTGTGCTCCTTCAGGAGGGTTTTGATAGCTCATCGACTCTGGCCGATGTAACCTCACATATCCCGATTGCCATGCAATACCTTATATACTTGGATTACCAAAGAGTTGTAATTTATAAAAAGTTTCATATTCCACTTTAATATTTACGATTTACGAAAATCTGTTCTAGCCCTCTAGTGTAATGAGGTTCATATATGATAATTTCAAACTTTTTACAACTCTCATCTTCTCGAAAAGTCGAAAATTTACGAAGCGTTTTCTCAAATTTGCAATATGTTGTGTCTCTTAATATGTTCGATTTCTCAAAAGACTTTGACTGCCTCAACATAAATTTCATATTGTAGTTATCTGGGTATAAGAGGTATCTTGTTAAAATGGTTCGAGTCTTATCTTTCCCACAGAAGTGTTTTCATCAAAGTAGAACAACAATTATCAAATGAATTCACTACTTCTCTTGGTGTTCCCCAAGGATCTGTCTTGGGACCCTCAATTTTTCTCCTTTTTGTAAACGATATTCCCAATCATATTACCGCTGGACAAGTAACAATGTTTGCCGATGACACAACAGTTACAGTCTGTGGAGAAACCCTCGAAGAATTGCACAGTACTATAGAAAAAGCTTTTATTGAAATGAAAGAATGGTGCCAAAAAAATCGACTCATTTTAAAAACTGATAAGACAACCTGCATAAATTCCCATATGAGAAAGCCAGTTACAAAAATCTTCTATAAAAATCTAATATTTAGCGACAGCATCAAATTACTTGGGACGTGGTTTAACTCTGACCTTAGTTTCTCCTTCCACATAGAGTTTGTTTGTAAACAACTGAATAAAGCATACTATGAAATACTTCAAATGAAACCAATTTCGGACCAGGGAGGGTTGTTGAACTTATACTATGCGTTTGCATAAAGCCATATATCAAATAATATTGCAACATGGGGACCGGCTACTGAATGTAAAAGAGTTTTCACTTCCCAAAAAAACAATAATCAGACTGTTATTCAATCTAGAATACAGGGAGTCATGTAGGACTGTCTTCAAGAAGCACTTCATTCTGCCCTCCCATTCTATATTCATTTTAAAATGTGTAACTTTCGTTAAAAGCAACATTTCTGACTTCAGTGTGTTAGGAAGTCATCATAACTACCCATCAAGAAGTACTATTTTGGAAATACTAAAACATAAAACTGCAACATTCAAAAGGTCTGCATTTTATAATTTCATAATTCTTTATAACAACTTACCAAAATATATAAAGGATATCAATAGCTATAACAGTTTTAAAAATGCAATTTTTAAAAAATTTAAATTTTCATCTTTGTGTAACGTGATATTTTTATATCCACATGATGCTTTTTCTTCTTGACCTGCCAATTGTACTCTGTATGTAAATATGGCCAATGAATACCACTACTACTATCTTTCTCTGAAGGACTTTGAAGCCCATAGACGAGAAATTGCAGTGCTGCCATTTTATGTTGTGGACAATGATTCGAGTCGTTGGGAATGTACCTCGTTCGTCATTTTTCCTATTCTATCTTGTTCTCTTTCAGGCACATGAGGACGACATGATGGACGAGCAGAGCAACGCTTCCTTCTCGATGAACGACTCGAAAGACGTCAAATACAACCAGTCGACGAACAAAGGCGGCAGCCAAGGAGGCAGCAACGCCTCCAACGTCACCACGTCCGGGGCGCAATCCTTCCTGACGCCGGCGCTGGAAAAAGAGTGGCCGGACGTCGTCAAGATGAACGACTATCTGAACACCGGCCGGCGGCAGCAGTTCTGGGAGGAGCCTTTCACCAAGCGCGTGATGGACGCCATCAAGACGAAGAATCTGGAGATGAAGGTGGCGGCGGAGTTGTTGGGCGTGTCGTACGGGACTTTGTACGGGAGATACAGGGACTCGTACGGTTGTTTGAAGCACCCGTACAGGTAAGGGTAAGCGAGCTCCGACGGGTTTTTTGTGGGGTGGGATCGGATGACAAGTTCTGGTTGAGTCAGTGAAAGAACCAGATGGTTTCGATGGAAGATTGATGAATCGATGATGAATGAGAGAGAGAGAGAGAGAGGGGGGAAGAGTTGGAGATGCGGCTGGAGAAGGACGTGATAAAGATGAAATGGTATCTGTGGTTGCTTAAAAGAGCAAAATGTCCAATTTGGAAATGATCATTTCGAAGTCTATCGTTAATAAACCATTTTCAAGACTGACTTATGATTTGTCGCTGACACACGCTTTTATATATGACAATGTTAGGTTATCTCAGCCTTTTCACGTGGTTCGAGATACTCGAGAAACTGGTTTGGATTTATAAACATTGATTCGGTGTCTACTCAGGAAGATTGAGACTGGTGTTTTACAGGCATAAGGAGAAGAATGGAAGTTTGTGAATGAGGTAGGTACTTACTAATAGTCTAGTAGTAATTGACGATTGTTTTTTTTTCTTTAGTAAAACGGTTTATTCTTCATAAAGGTTGTTTTGTTTCATACACCGTGGTTGTATACTTTATTCATTCCAACTTCCATGCCTGAATGGTCCCATTAAATAATGATTGTATTAAGGAAAATGGTGATAAGAAAGTGGTGGTGGTATGAAACGAAAGTGAGACACGAGTAGAAGATAGGGTGATTATTATTGATCTTAGGTGATTAGGGAAATCGAGTATTATGAGGTTGTGATTCGGAGTTGAACATCTTCTTATTAGGTTATCCCGAGGTCTGTCAAATCAAAATCAATATGTCGCCTGTTGGTACACATTTTCTTATATGCGACCATATTGATAAAACTGTTTAAATTTTTCTTCTTAGTTCTCTAGGTTCTCAACCTACCACAATCTGAAATAATTTAAAATGAATATTGGAATCTATATAAGTGTAGAAAGATATACTTTTATCTACGCCAACAAGTTGTTGTTATTTCAGTTGAAGAAAAATGCCTCTTTTGTGCGTTGTAACTTGCTGTGCACCTCATTATGACAGAAATAAAGTTTGATTTTATTCTGTTCCTAGTGTTGTGAAATACGAAATTCTTAATGAATCAAAACGACTCATCCAGGTTTATTCTAAGATGACTGAATAATAAGATAAATTTCAATGGGTTTGTCACTCTTAGAAAACCGTACCAATTTTAGGTATTATTTTTGAACTTTTTATGACTAATCCTACACAATGTACCTTTTGATTGGATAGAACAGAATAATGAAATTAAGTACTCCCAGGCCGCCTAGGATGCTTAGTATTTTGTACTGTAGTGTTCCACAGCTAGTTCGATCCAGTATTTTTAAATGACACAAAAAACATCAACTGCAACTTCTAGTTTATCAACTGTTCGGGTTTTCACGAAAAAAATTGAAACTTTAACATATTCAAAGTATTTATAAGATTCCAAACTTGCCTTCATCTGCACTAGGGATTGGAAGGTGTGACTTTATAGCAAATACAAAACAATATCCGTATTCGTAACAGAAGGTACACCATCAGTTATATATTTCAAATCATAAATATTCATAACACCCCGTTTCGACGATGCAATTATCACAACTGATATGTAATTTCATTCATTTCTATAAATTGATATTGTAATTAAATCACATTATTACTCAACTTGATTCCTTAAGTTCCGACAAATAATTGAAATGTTCAAAATCAACATTCTTCACAATGATGCCACCACATATTTGTGGTTTGCGACAACAAATTCACCATAGAAATAACTAAGTCGCTGCAACTTATTAGCCTGTTTCGACGATGCAAGTTTGTCGCTGCAACTCCAGAAAATTGCATGTGTTCATGCAAATTTTTCGAGTTGCATTAATCTTTTTTGGTACGATAAGTTGCAGCGACTTTTTTATTTCCATGGTGAATTTGTTGCCGCAAACCACAAATATGTGGTGGCATCATTGTGAAGAATATTGATTTTGAACATTTAATTTTTTTCGAGACTTGAGGAATCAAGTTGGGTAATAAGGTGATTTAATCACAATGTCAATTATTAGAAATGAATGAAATTATTTAGTTGTGATAATGTAGACGTTCATCTTGGTAACATTCAGTGCAATTTTTAAATATTGGCAATGCAAACTGACAGCTAGATGAAATATCTCGCAGCGCCAAGTAGCCGCGAGAAATTGCAGCGACAAAATTGCATCGTCGAAACGGGGTTTAACTCACCAAAAAAGATTCATGTACTCGAAAAACTTGCATGAACACATGCAATTTTCTGGAGTTGCAGCGACAACTTGCATCGTCAAAACAGGCTATTACTAATATAGATCTATATTATTGATCAATCCAAACTTAGTCAAATCTGTAACAAACAATGATCAAAATGTAAACAGAAGATATATTTATTTTCAAGCATGCCTTTCACTAACGTCTCTGTTGTTCAACATTAATGTCCTGAGGTAATCACTCTCCATCCAAATATCACTCTTCAACCTCACTAAACCTCCGAAAATAATCATATTCAATATTTACTCCCGAAGGACTAGCATCACAGTGATATTCGTATGGCGAACGCTAGTTTGCGTGTCAGCAATCGCCATTTTGTGTCACGTGATACGGATTGCCCGCTAGGCGTTTAAGAAAAGATGGTTGAGTTTTGTGAGGCAATGTTTTCTAGTCGAACATCGAACGTGACTTTGCGTGTTGCAGAGTGAGGGACTTCTGGACGGAGCAAGGCCCTACCGACGTGCTGCTGAAGCTGAAACGCAAAGAGATCACGCTGTTCCGGGCGGCGGAACAGTTGAACGTGACGCCGCAGACGCTCTCTAACTACCTGATATCGATGTCGCAGCTCGACACTTCGGACGCCAACTCGAGCCGGCAGTCGAACGCCGGCGAGTCGTACGACGATTCCGAGGACGAGGCCGACTCGATCCTGCCCGACATTCCGTCGAACAACACGAACGTGTTCAAGGTGAGTGCCACGCTACGATCGTCGTTTGTTTCTAAACTATCAGATCGGCGCCCTTCAGTCGTTTGTAGGGTTGAAAATTAGATATTTGCATTTAGTTCAGATAATTAGGCATTCAATATACTTGTCAAAAATGTCAAATGAATCGAAATGAACCAATACGGCGCCATCTGCCCCCCAGAAACTATCGTTTTTTTTTCTGCAAACGAGTGTGTGATTGGTTAAAACTTGTGTTAGCCACCCAGACATCACGTGATCTGGAATGCCTAATGGATCTGAAAAAATGGTAAACCTCGCAATTTTTTCGTCCAGCACCGATTTGTACAAAAATTTGGTATTAGGCTTATTACACCCTCTAGTTCATTTTCTATATTGGGCAGTTGTACGCTTTTTGCTTTTTAGGGGTGAAAACTACCCCTAATTGTCAAAAATTATAAAATAACATTAAAAACCTAAATATGGGTAAAATAGTTAAATAATGATTGTTTCATGCTTTAGGATACATTTTCATAATCTTTCAACCTACCCTTGTTATAAACTACCCTTGAAAACATTGAAATTTTTATAATATGTCTTCGAACTTCAGAATACATTGGCAAGAAATCAACGAAATATACACTCACACACGCGAGCAGATTTTTCTTCTCCTCTGCCTTCCAACTTTCAATATGAATGTAAAAAGTGGAACATATAACGTATATCGGCCGAATATACCGGTTATGTCAAGATGCATATAACCCTGTTGCGTTGACTTATACCTGAAAAATCGTAGTCATAAACTCTCGATATCTGGCATTTTTGATTTTGAAGAAATATAACTGAAGAAATCCCTTCGAGAGTTTGTCACCAGAGGCGCACCTCACGAATCTGCTTTCGAAGCCTACCCTGATCTACTGAAATTTAAATCTGTGATGCCGTGAACGTCAACGGTCCCGCCTTTCGATTAAATCAAATTTATAGGTTATGTCAAAAAGGAAATTTTTCAATAAACAGCAAGTTTTTGGGGACGAAGAAGTCTACATATGTATATATTCCAATATTAATTCTTAATTTTATTATATTGTAATAGTTAAAAAAAACCTGAAAACTACAAACAAGGAATTCATCCACCCAAAAATAATGTCTCAAACAGTAACAATCAAAGAGGATTTGTCATCAATTGCCATCAATTTTGGTGTTGGTACTTATATCAAAAATTATCTTTCTATTGAAAAGATAATTGATACATTTTCTAACAATAAGGAATCATTTACCTGCGGTACTTTATGGATATGGATCGTAGATTCTGCACTAACACCACAAATAATGCAAAAATGCTTCATAATAGATCTAACTATCAGTAAAAAATCAAACACGAACAGTAACAATGAACACATAAAAAGAACACAAACAAGTAAAACAAGTAAACGTTAAGGAAACTAGGTACAATTAAGATTTTGATTTTATTATAGGAACTTCCAGATGCATTGGAGACGTTAATATATTCATTATTCTGGATTTGCCTCTACAGGACTGACTGCCTTTTGTTGTTTCCTAACAAAATTCGTAGGACTCTCTTCTGTACCCCAAGAAAACCTTTCGCGCTTCCCAGCTACCCCCCCAGAACATAATGCCAAAGCGTATTAAAGAATGGAAGTTTGAAAAATACAGTTCTACAACAAAATCAGTTTCCAATAATTTTTATCGAATTTAAGCACATTCTCAAAATTCACATGATTTTCCTTTCTTTTTGTGTTTTTTTTTGTAACTCCCAACTTCATCTTTGTTGCAACGATATTTAACATAACTCTAGAATTTCACAATTAACCTTTTTAACGTAGCAAATGATCTACAAATAATACTGCGATTTGGTTATAGCTTTTTTCAATAGGCACTAATCAGAATTTTGATTTATCATACGGGAATAATTGAAAAAACAATTTTTTTTGGGTTTTGGACTGACTTCATATTTGGGCAAAACTTCCATTTTTAAACAACTTTTTCTCGTGGAATCATCCTATATGATTCAAAATGGGGGTACTTCATTCTTGTATAAAAACAATATTTTTTCTCCTGCCCTGTATACTGTTTAATCAGAAGCCAATCTGAATGCATGTAAGTCTGTTATCGAACATGCACCGTCACTGTACATGTTGAAAGTCTGAACTTCGAAACAGTTTTTCAATATTTTATATTTTTGTTAACTGTTTTTTTAAAATTTCCGTTTCAATGAAATATTCGTAATCGCATTCCAGAGCCTGGTGGCGACATCGACGGCGCCCAGCAACACTTCATCCTCGTCGTTGGCCCATTGCCCGGACATCACCATCATCAAGAAGGAGAAACCGGACGGCAGAGTCAACAACAATTCCGATCATTCCGAAAGCGGCAGCGATCACGCCAAATGAGCGAAGTAAGCCGTCTCGCGAGCGTAGTGTACGCGCGCATATTTCCACTTTTTAGTATTTTGTAAAGACCAAAGTAATTTTGTACTATTGATTTTAGTTACGTACTGTTAGTCGGTTACTGATGCCGCTGCGTCGGATATGTATGATATATATGAGTCGGGGAGCAGTGATGCGGACGATGATATACCAAAATGATTAACGTTTTAACGGAAAAAATGCTGTAAATTTGCGCGAGAGACTTTTTTAAGGGGGTCGTCCGATTTTTGCGATTGAATTTTCAATAGGATGCTCGAGTTTCGATAGGTAAATGTTGCTGGTTCAAGGTCATTCTAGACACTTTACGTCATGGATCTCGTAGTTCGAAATCATGGAACACGAATTATATCGCAATCTGTCACGTGTCGTCTGTCACTATTGAAACGCCTCTCTATTGCTGCCAATCTTGGAACATACATCGATCACACTATCTAGGAATCTGCAGCAAAACAGGTTCAAATCAGAACTGCTTTAGGTTGAAGAGCAGCTTCAGCTGAGATAAGGTCAGCTTTTGTGAGTATATCAAAACTGTTCCATCTAGAAGTTGTACAAACTCCAGTGAACCGTGGTTCAAGTGACAAGTTGAGCGACAAAAGATTCGATTGGCTAATGCTTAGCAACTGAACCGAGTTCTCTTGACTTAGACATGAACATGGATTGTACAACCATTGTTTTTAGAGAAATAGAATAGTCAGCCAATGTCTTCGCAACAAGTATTTGGAGCGTTTTTGTGTATAATCTACACTATAATGTTGATATTCCTGTTTACTTGACTATGTCCAACAAAGTTTCAGAATATTCGTCGAAATATGATTTATAACACTGATCGAAAATCCCACTTCTGCATCTGAATTAGTTGCAATCTTTTGGCAATATGTATAAATGATCAAGAATATTTACACAAGCAACGACCTTCGTGAAAAAAATTTGAATTTACATAACCTGGAAACGAACTCACTAACGCCTTGGCTAAATACGGAAGAAAAGGCCAAGAAATACTAGAAAAAGAGAGAGGGAGAACTCACCAACGCCATCTTTTGGCAGTATCCACCCTTCAAATGATATTTCGTATGGTTGGCTTTCTTTATTTCTTCAAACAAAAGTACAATTGAATCTTGAAGCTGTTTCGATATGCTGACCTTCCCAAATACACAAACTAGGCTACCGCCTAGAATCCTCAGTTTTGACGATATAGCTATTTGTAGGGGCCCTGTGTTTTGCCCTACTGTACAGACTCAAAACTGACCCAACAGACATTTGATCCAACGTTGACAGCGATAGGGTTTGTGTTTTAATGTTCTGAATACCAGTTATGACCTCATTCTGTTTGGAATGTCCTTGAACATAATTAAAATGATCATAATGGGGTTCGGTAGTCGAATGGGGATGTAAACTCTGCTTTTATCAACTCTGACTTCAGAATCATAGACAAGTAGACTTTGTGTTCTGTCACTGTTTACATGTCGTGTGCCAGAGGTGAAACGCCTTTATCGCTATAGGAACCAACCGAACAAATCTCAAAATCTCTTACACTTCATCTATGATCCTTCAAAAATCACAACTTCAGTTGGATTTTCTTCAGATTAGGTCAGTTCCACCGTTGTGTGAGTGCTGTGTAGTCATCAAAACTATTTCAATAAGGGAGAACACCCTGTGGAATCGTATTTTGCCTGATTCAACGAGCGTTCAGCGGTATCCACCCTGGAATAAACTCGTGTGAAGCTGTTCAAGACCTGATTTGAAGCTTTCTTTGCCCAGGTCATATTTGGCGCCACAAACACTTCAAGGTTAACAGGTGGCCAGAGTAGCAGATCTCACTCAGAATTCAGATTCATATCTGCCATTTCTTTCATTTTGTGTCTCTCTATTTTCTCTCTATTTTTCCGTCTAATTATGTTAAATTTTTCGTGAGCGGCTGTGCTGTGAACCTTCCTCCTGTATATAATGAATTGCTTCAAACAAGCTTGAAAAAAATATTAAATATGTCAAAATTTATACCCGACATACGATTATTCCCAATTCAGGTAACAGGAAGGGACGTAAGAGAGAAACAACCAAGACTATTGACTGTCATCTTCTACTTTTAATTCGGCGTATATGCAGAAATTCCGCACTGTCTATGGCGCGTTTTTTGTTTCGGCATCAGGTGACTGTCCTTGTTATCGATATTCGTAGTAAAAACATATATATGTATGATAGAGGTACAAATCGACAAATCGCCCTGAATTTCATTGAACTCAAATTTATTCAGTTGACAAAAACTGACAAAAACCTTACAGTGGTATTTGTGTGAATTTGTCATTAGTGTCAGTTTTCACAGCAAGTGCTCTATACACAACTCTCGTTTATGTCTCTCCGTGAGATATAATTGAGTGTTCGGTGCATAAAACACGTTACATTTGACGTGAAAACTGATACAAATGTCAAATTTACAGAGTAGCCAACTCTGAAAAATTAATGTGCTCTAAAAGAAATCCTCAACCGATATGACCAATTCTTGGCTGCACTGTGGATGTGGCTTATGTCTCAACAAGTATCGATGGTTATTCAAGAAAGGCAAACTTCGTTTGGTTTGCTTAAGGACTCCCTCCAACTAAAAATTATTTTATCAATTGGATACACAAAACCGGACGACCTTCGATTGTAATTGGTAGATATTGGCAATGGTAGTTTAGTGTTAGGAACATATCACAGGGTCCTTTGAGGACAGTCTTCTGCACTGACTCTAACATTGCAGTCCTAATCATAGTGCTTTAATTAGTAAGTTAAACGAGATGTGTCGGTTGCGGTATGGAGAAGAAAGAAGTGCGTGCCAGAATAAATTGGTGACACTATCGCATGAATCGAATGTAATATTTTTTAACATGAACAAGATCGAGTAGATAGCCTAAGAGCCCGCGACGGCTGGACCTTCATTATTTTATAGAAGCTGAAAGTGCCTCGGTGCATGTCCCCAACATTGTGAAGAGCAATCAGTGACTATGGAGTTACGATCTTGGTTACTTAGGCAGGAAACAGTATGTCCTAGGTTCAGTCGCATATTTTCAGTGGCGGATTTAAGGAAAAAGGGCCAGTCGGCAAAATTTCTTCAGCCCCCCCTCCCCCCCCCTCCCAGAAAATTATGTTGTGTTAGGTGTTCCATGGAAAGTGAAAGATATATGTTTCAGGAATTTAATGAATATAACATTTTTTTCATTTATTCATCGAGCATTATAAAAGTTATATTCTTTTTTACATCGAGAATCCTTTTCTCGCTTTTTTCTCCGCGAAAACTTCGATGGTTGCATCCAGATCAATTTGATTAGCGACTTGCTGTTCGATGAAAAGTATGCTGAAATCGTCCAATGCTTCTGCACTCATTCTAGAACGTTGACGATCTTTGACTCTCTTCAATGAACTCATTGTTCGTTCGGCGCTGGCAGTGCTGACGGGAAGGGTCAAGAATAAACGCAATAAACTGCACCACTCCGGAAAAATTGAACTTGTGCTGTTCACAAGGGACTCACCAAAACATTTTTTCAACAAAAAAATAACAAAAAGAAATCGAAGGTGTATTTTTCAGCAAGAGGGGCCCTGAAAGCCTTTCGTCGGGGGGGCCCAGTCGGCAAGCGCGCTTTTGCCGACCTGTTAAATCCGCCACTGCATATTTCCTTTATTATACATATATTGGAGTGTCTGGAACATTCAGAACGTTGAAACCTCTGATTACTGTTACAGTGAGTGAATTCGTATTTTTTATGTGGAATGTTTTTTATAGTATAAATGGTAGTTTACCAAAAAATTTTTTGTGCTCGCGATTTTTTCATTTTTATACATACAATAAAAAAATATTTTACGGATATAATTCTGCTTTCGATGTTATTTTCTTCGTTAAAATGTGAAATTTCACTTGGATAGATATTGAAGAATATTCATTCAAGATACCTGTGTGTATCAAAGGTCAAGAGGAACAGGAAATAAAACGTGTAGGGGAGAACGGAAGAACAGTTTCAATGTATAGCGGAATTTATCTGTCAGTTTATAAATGACACGTGAAATTTGTATTTGAAATATTTTCTTCGCCTTAATCCATTTGTACAATCAGCGGAGTGTTGGAACAACTATTCTCGCTACACTTTGAACATGCTACACTACAGTATAACCCACTCTTTCGATATCCACAAGCAACTGCACATTCCTTTCAACACTTACAAAATAATATTTGCTATAGATCATCCAGAGCTGGTGGTTGATTCCTCGTTATTGGGTTGTACAGTTTTTTGAAATACTTCCAACTCCAGTTTTCAATATCTAAGTCATTTCCTAGCGATATCGGGATTTGCAGGTAGAGCCTTTTCAGATGTTCAAATGCTGCATCACATGTGGTAATGATGGCAAAAAAACACTTGTATTTTTGCCTGCTGCTCTAATGAACGAATTAAACCTCGATGTATTCAAATCTTGTTCTTGTTGCTGCATATGAACCCATAATATATGCTACACCTGAAATACATGATTGGGGTCCTCATCGACATTTATTGATACTTCTACTGAGTTGTGTAATTCAGTCTGCTTCTCAAAAATTTCTGACAAATTTGATTTTCCCTTTATTAAAAAACGCAGAAGTAGTATCACAGTCTGTGAAAGCATGCAGAAAGAGATTATTTTCCTTACATTTCGGTAGCGAGTTTCGAAGGTAACATTTTTTGTTGAGCTTTGGCTCGAGATGGTTTCAAAAAATATATTTCTCTATCCTCATTCCCTAATGCTGTTGATAACACCAAGACATCTTTATATTCTGGAACTATAGTAACATTTTTCATTTAAAATTTATTGCTGTATCAACAATTAATTTGTCGGCGTCGCTTTCTGCTTGGCATGTAAAAAGTTTATTGTCACCTGATTTTTTTCTAAACATTTCTATAAAGCAGCTTTTATTTTCATTATTCGACAAAAAACATTCTTAAGAAATTTTCAAAGACATATTTTCATCGAATTCGATATCGGTACACTTATTTTTCCATGCGCGACGATTTCTCTCAGCTGATTCAATACCGTATCATTGTAATTATTTCTTGAATATCCCACATAATATAATGCTCACATATCATTGCAAAAGTTCCATTCAACTGCTATTTACAACAATGTAGTAGCATGACTTCATCAATAACATAATGAATATTTTCTACACTTCTAATTGGAAGAAATTTTCAGAAATGATTCGTGCAATGTTGATTTTTTTGTCTTTCGCTGTTCGCCATCTTCAAATAGAGCCAGTGGATAATGATGCCAGCTCATAATTCATATATTTTTCTAATTCTTCATCGTTTTTGTTCCAAAATACAAATACGTTGAAACAGCAGCAATGGATCAACAGCAATAACATTGTTATGAATTTTAATTTTGTTATTTTTCCCCCATGAAGGATTTATTTTATCTTTCCTCAATAATTTCAATTCGGGGATATTCGGTCCCTCTGTTTTTTTCATTGCCTTCAACACTTCTTCGAAAGCATCCTAACAATTTATCTCTTCATTTCCAATAATTCCGCTATCAATGGACATAATACCATCTGTATCAGGAAACATTGTTACAACGTTACAATCCCTTATTCTAGCATCTGTCGAATCAGTGTGTTGATGACTTTTTTTTTTTTAAATATATCACAAAAATTTTCAATGGCTTCAATAATATATTGATGATCAGTAACTCCTCTTAGTAGAAGATCCGAACCAAAATCGACCTTCACCGAACTGATAATAGAATAAAACATATAATGATTTTAGTATCTTAGAAAATATATTAGGAATGGGTTTGCTAAAAAAAATCCAGTCTCAGACTATTTTTGAATATTTTTCAAAAAAAGATTTTTAATAAAATTTTGCAACATTAAGATAATGAAAAAAAAGTATCCTGACATAAAGTATAGAACGTATAGAAAGTGCACCCGTTGGGTTGTCTATTACTTACCTGGCCGAACTACTGGGTTGTCAGGTATAAACAGGTATGTCGATTACTTTCACTTGATTTGATAATAGAAAAAAATGTATATCACCATGAGCGCTGTTTTATTGTGAACACGTTGATATAAGGTTGTCTGCAAAAAAATCGGTCCTACTAGGGGTTTGCGAATTTTAAAGATTTCAATTTGAACGTGCTCGAAAATGTATGACAGAGAGATCCGAGGTAAGTTTACCGTATAATAATAAAGGACCCAACATCGCAGTCGCTCGGGATGGGACCCTGAATATTAGGAAGTGCGCATGCTCAGTAAGTAAACTATGGAGGGTAGAGGTACCTCTGCCCCCCTCCATATAGTAAACAGTGCGCATTTGCGCATTTTTTGGAGCAAGTGGTCTCGGTAGTGTAGTGGTTAGCATATCTGCCTATCAAGCGGAAGGCCGGGGTTCGAATCCTCGCCGGGGCACCGTGCTGGGTAATCGCACGTTAAAAGGTAAGGCCTCGTTGATCCATTGCTCGCACAAGTTTCGACTTCTGAGGGTTGACGTTCGTCAGCTGGTCAACGGAAACGAACAATTTTAGAACAACAAGTGACATTTTGAGTTGCAGAAAAAATCAATTGATTACGTAACAACCAAATATATTTCATATGAAACAATATTACATCAATTGAATAAACAAATAAATATATATATATATATATATATATATATATATATATATATATATATATATATATATATTGACTTATAACTGTAATGAAAATATCTATATTAGACAAGCATTGTAACTCAAAATATGGTTACGTAAATAATTCAAATATCAATCACTTACTTTGAAATATTTTTGCTCTTTCTGGAAAAACTTAAAGAGAAACAAAGTGGACAGGCGAAAATTCAAATAAAAAAAAATAGGCTGACTAAACAGCTTTTATTACAGAACAGCACAAATATACAAAAATAATATTAATGAAAAATAAATTCTAATTAACGCGCACTGTTTACTATATGGAGGGTGGCAGAGGTACCTCTACCCTCCATAGTTTACTTACTGAGCATGCGAACTTCCTAATATTCAGGGTCCCATCCCGAGCGACTGCGATGTTGGGTCCTTTATTATTATACGGTAAACTCACCTCGGATCTCTCTGTCATACATTTTCGAGCGCGTTCAAATTGAAATCTTTAAAATTCGCAAACCCCTAGTAGGACCGTTTTTTTTGCAGACAACCTTATATCAACGTGTTCACAATAAAACAGCGCTCATGGTGATATACATTTTTTTCTGTTATGAAATCAAGTGAAAGTAAGTGGCATCGACATACCTGTATATACCTGACAACCCAACGGCTGCACATTCTATACGTTCTATAATTTATGTCAGGATAAAATTTTCTTATTATCTTGATGTTGCCAAATTTTATTAAAATTCATTTTTTGGAAAATAAAAATAGTCTGTCCAAGATTGTTTTAGCAAACCCAGTTTTAATATATTTTCTAATATACTAAAATAATTATAAAATATGTTTTATTCTATTATCAGCTCGGTGAAGGTCGATTTAGGTTCGGATCCTAGACTATCTGATCCATTTATAAACCACGCTTTCAGTGGCACCTCGTTTGGAAGGACCTCTTTCAACACTCATTTCTTTCATTAATGTTTGCTCAATAGTTAGATCAGTTGCAATGCCAGAAAAAAATCCGAACGCCTAGATGTGAAATATCTTACCGAAAATTTTTCAAATTCCGTGGGGTCCTTTGTATTCCTTCATATCTTGCAGATAAATTTGTACAGCCTTAGCAAAGATAAAATGCTCCGATGCATGAAATGAAGGAATCATCAACTCAATACTATTTGAATTTAAATTCCAATCTCCTATTGGGTCCGCAGCAATTCGAAAATAAGTAATACATAGTTTTGAGTTTTTGTTTTTATACTCGAGCTTAAATAACTTATTTTCAAAAATTTTAGCAAGCGTTTGAAATCCTTGGTTTTCAATTATTTCAGTATAGTTGGAAATTTCAAAAAGAATGGAGTCTTTTTTTTATCGTTGAATCCAAAATCCCTGTTGTCCTCTATGAGATTTTCAAAAATGAATTGTGATATAGTTTGCAGTAAAAGAGTATGGGCACGTACTGCTCTAGAATATGCACGTCCAGGTGTTATGTGATCAATTTTATTTTCAGCATATATGGTAGATTTAATCCACTTCCTGCCATAATATAACCGTTATGTTGGTTCAGAAACGGCAGCACTGAACCCAACTAGCAGAAAAATTCCATTGTACCTTGCCACTCCGCTCTCCACTACACGTTTATTTCCTGTTCAAGGTTTACAGGTGTTTTTCAATAGATGTTCATTACCTATTCAGGTGATTTTTCTCATATAAATGAGAAACAATACTATTTAAAGCAGAATTTTATGCTAAAAATAATTTTTTTATAGTAATTTGGAAATCAATTCAGAAACAGGAGTGGAATATTTTATCAATATCATAGAACATTCATATTTTTTGAATATTTTCAGCCCTAAACCTTCGTTTCGTTTCCGTTTGGATGGCTTTTGCTTCCCATATCGGACGCAGTTAGCCAGTCGTCTCCTGTGACGTCACAGGAGCTTCGTTGAGGGACGCGGGTATCTTGCTCGTAGCAATGCCCACGTCCGATAAATTGTTCAAATTATTTCAATAAAAAGTTCACTGATACGTTTTTGTAGTCGACTCCAACTAGGAACCCCTTTTTACCACCAAGGTGGATTTTTATTTTTTTACGAAATGCCTCCCCTACGTGGTCGCCCGGACCACCCCGGCCTCTATACCGGCGTGAATAGGGAAGGGTTATTTTTTTCCCACATAAAAAACTGTCACACAACGTGGATTTTCTTTTCTTAAGATGCTCGAACTAACTCGGCAGACATACACAACACATAACTGAGCCCCGTAAACACAATTGATATCCACATACCATCTTTGTGAACGGTCGTTATCAACACATCCGTCCACTATCACGGCGACCACGAGACTCTAAACCTTCGTTTTATAAATGAACTTCTATTGTCAGTCGAACCATTGTGTCAAACTGACAAATAGATATCTACACCTATTGTACTTCAACCTGCAGAGAAGATAACTTTTTGTTACCATTATTTCAAGAGAAATGAGATAGTCAGTCAGTGTCTATGTAAAAAGGATTTGAAGCGTTTTTGTTACACCATCGACACTATAATGCCGGTATTTTCGTTTACTTACCGATACACGATAAAGTTTTCTTCTCTGAAGGATAAAATAGATGCAGATTTGTGTATGTCAGTTTGACTGAAATTATGAAAGAGCTAATGAAGCTTCAGAATAGATTTTATGATAGAAGTTTATGACGGAAATGAAGGTTTGGACTTCGAAATTATCTTCAAAATCTGAATGATTTACATTGACAAAAAAATTCCACTTCTCTTTCTGAATAAATTGCCATCTTTTGGCATTATGTATAAGTAATCAAGAAAATGTGTGAATCAAGCTACTTCGTCCATTAGAAAAATGAAAGAAAAGACATGACTCGTGAACGAAATCACTAGTATGGCACTAGTGATATCGTAGTACCTGTAGTATCCATACCATCAAGTGAATTTTCCATATATCTCTATTGGTATCATGTTTTAAGATCGAAGCGACAGTGCGGATAAAAGTCGAACTAGAGAAAGTCAGTAGTCAAGATTTGTCGTGGTTATTTGTATTCAATCATTCTTGTTTAGACCGGTGTAGTTATACATTGTGAAATTTATAGTTTAAAAATCCGCCTAATAACTGATGAAATCAAACCACTTTCTCATATGTAAACAAAGCAAACTACTGACTAGTTATAGTTCAGATTTGTACACCAGATGTCGTATCGCTTGTCTTGCATTGCGAATAAACAATGGTGTTAGATTGTCAAGTAAACGAAATTATCGACATTATACGGTAGATGGCGCTAAAAAAAAAGCTTAAATACTGTCAAACGTAAGTATAATGGTCGGTTCATACACCACACTTTTACTTTTGATTTATCTTTTACTTTTACCTTAAGAACGGAATTAGACCGTTCATACACCAGTGTTAAAGTAAACAGGACGCATGCGCAGTGATCAATAACAAACGAAGAAGAAGAAGAAGTAATCGTTGGTTACGTCATTGTTTTTATATGCAATTTGCTATTTTGTATCGGATAATGACAGATATTTCACATAGCACCCATTTTATATCATTTCTGTAAAATATTCAGAAGAATACGTTTCCTTATAATGTTGGTGGCACTGCTTGCTGTGATGACTTCACATGCACGCATGCGCAGTCCCTAAAATTATTTATTTATCTCATTCTTAAAGTAAAAGTTCTCATCCTCAAACTGAAAGTAAAAGTGCCGTGTATGAACGCCTCGATTGATTTACATTGTGACAACTTTCTTAAAGTAAAAGATAAAGTAAAAGTAAAAGTGTGGTGTATGAACCGACCATAATTTTAATTTAATAAAGATCAGAGGTGTTTGGCAGGGGGTTGTAACCGTAATAAATGCCTGGTGATGGATGATATGATTTCTAGTATTGTTCGGAAGAAAATATAGAAAAACAGCTTTATACATGAGGACATTGAGGTACTATTTTATACACCTTTGCTACCTGATAATCATCATCCCAACTTCATAGTCACTGATTCTTTTCAGCTGTGTTAGGGACATGCGCAAAGAAACTTTCAGCTCATGGAAGATAAAACGAAGGGCTGGCGGTCACAGGCTCTTTCTGTATAAGCACTTTTGGGCTATTTTCGTATGAAGCAAAAGGGTGGCGTTTTGAGAATTGGGTACTTATTGTGTTCTGAAAATATTTTATATACAGGGTGTTTCAATGTAGGTGGTTTTCGATTGGAAAATTAATGAAAATAAGCGTCATTTCGGTAGTCGTGTACTATTTTAGACCTGTCAAATTTGACAATTTCTTAATGAATCTCGGAAAATCAGGTTTTCAACTGAAATTCTGTTGAATTATAAATCACCCAGCCAAAGTATGAAGGTGACTTTTTGACAAAGTGTTGATAACAATTAAAAATTTTAGTTTTTTGCTTGTAATTGAAAAACGGTAAGTGTATTCGGAAAAAGTTTCTAACAAAAGCTGTTCGAGTGAAAAGGGTTCGTACGTTGTCTGATTGATATCATTTTTCAAATGTGTAAACGTTTTGTAGTGCCTGATTCAATGCGCCGAAGTATTCTAGTGAAATAGCAATATATTTGCGGTAATTTTGCGAATAATAGAACAGTTTCCTTAACTCTGTCGTCGATATAGAGGAAAACTTATCGCTTCATTTGATGGACTGTTTCATAAATCAAGTTCCTACTGTCCAATTAAGTTCTGACTGGCTAAATGGGTAACTACCCAAGGCCATTAAAAAAAAGTTCCTTCTGGCAAAAAGCCTGACTATAGGATCTGTTTCCAGGTACAGTAAAACCATCTTCGAGTTTGTCAGGATGGTCTAATGTGAACAATGTTTTGTTTTGAATATTTACTTATGCACATATTACTATGTAAAGAACAGAAGAAATTATTGGAGCCAGGCGCGTATACAGCTCAAGTTTATAGGGGGGGTAATCACTCAATCAATTATGCGAATCCACCATTTTATCAAAACACAAAGGCATATTGGCCTTTTTACAAACTTACCTTTCACAATGACTTAAATTATTAGGAAATTGTGGAATAAAAACGTCAGATTTGTTTAATCTTCATTCTTTTCATAAATAAAATTGGAAAGTCAGACTTTAGAGATAACTAACATTTGCCTTGTCAAAGAAACTTAAAATAAACCGTTATAATGATATTCGTTCATGTATTTATCATACTACATATCAATATGAGTAGAATGAAAAGTATATACTTATTGAACACAAGATAATGCAACAGAAAAATTAAATAATAAATTTATTTAGAGACTATATAATCTTCTGAGATATTCTATAATTTTGATAATAATTTTGAATTTGATTACTGGATTCTGCGATCTTACAGGGTTACAAAGAGAAAAGGTGAAATAAAATTGTGATTAATGAAAAAATGTAGGCTTTCACGGCCGGTGTTAATACATCTCTGGTTTTTAGGGCTTGAGGGCCGTGTGGTGGAATTTTGACTTCCGGAGCTTTCGGCTACATCTGCGGCAGCCATCTTCAGCGGCGTGGTCTCAGTTGAACTCCTCTATGTGAGTTTACTGGGCAATCAGTCGTAGTAAACTCACATAGAGGAAGGAGTTCAACTGAGACCACGCCGCTGAAGATGGCTGCCGCAGATGTAGCCGAAAGCTCCGGAAGTCAAAATTCCACCACACGGCCCTCAAGCCCGAAAAACCAGAGATGTAAAATTGTGATTGATTTTTCATTCATTTATTATATTTTTTGATATCTCTCTATATTTTTCAATATATTTCGTAATATGTTATGTGACTGAATGATCATGGGGGGGGGGTAATTACCCCCTTTACCCCCCGTTGTATACGCGCCTGACTAGAGCATTGTTATGTACCGTAATGTCATCTTGACGCATAAAACGATAAGTGGTAATTAAAATTTGTTGTTGGAAAATGAACGATTAACTGAGAGAGAGTCAAACTTGAGCTTCAATACTCATCAATTATCAATTCAGTATTATATTTTGATCGAGTATTTTTGCCATTTATTGATTGGGAAGAAGATACCCACATTCTTCGATTCCCTGTATTGACCCCCCTTCAAGTATAAAAATCTACATGATTGAATTTCTCAGACAAATTTTTTTCTCCCCCCCCAAACAAGCGACACGCACCTCTCTCCCATTACAACATCTCCTCAAACAAAAAAAATTTTTCTTTTTGAAAGAAGTAATAGAAAAAGAAAAAAACGGGGGGGGGTTTTGTAAACCCATTGGGAGGGAAAATAAAAAGGAAACGTAATATATTTTTGTTAATATGGATTTTCATCAAGTATCGGCCAGTTCAATTCAATAATTGAAAAGTAGGTACAACTGATAAATGAACATCAATTATTATTTCAAATATCTTCCATGAAAAATTCAAATTACAAACTCAAAAATATATGATTGAAATTATTCTTTTATTTATACTCACGGGAACTAACAAAATTTGGAATGGGTTCACCGCCGAAGCACAGAATATTTAACCATTATACAGGAGCGAATCCAATAACAGTGAGTATAGACCCACAGCACTTAGGCCACAATATGGCCCATTGTACATCCTCCCAAGGAGTCGCCCATCCTTCCTTATCCAGGAAGGAGGACAGGTCACCAGCGGACATCTCCTTAATATCGGCAGGTGTAGGCCAAGACTCACCGAACACACACTCTCTTATCGACTATAGCTCCAGACATTCGCATAAGACATGCCTGACAGTTTCATCTTCCTGTTCACACATCCTGCATAGAGGTGTGTCCACTAGCCCCATAATATGGAGGTGTTTCCTTAGTTGACAGTGTCCAGTCAGGAATCCCACTGTTAATCGTAGGTTCTTCCTGGTCATCGCCGAATATTTATTTGGATCCAGATTCTCAGGGTAGCCCAGGGTGATCCTGGCAACACTGCATCCTTTGGTTTCATCCCATCTTTTGAGGGTTTGAGTATGGGTGTATTGTTTGGCTAGTTCCGCAATTGTCGAAGTCGTCAAGCCATGGGTGTCACCTGGTTCCAAAATTTTGCAATACTAACCTAAAAGGGACACTTATCCATTTACTCTTTGAATGTCCCATTTATAGGTAATGAAACAAAATGTTCCTTGTCTTCAGGATATTGATTCGTTAATAGCTGCCCTTCGAAACATCACATCAAATATTTCATTTCTTTTGCTTTATTGAGTCAGATGAAGACAGCTAATCAGTTTGACGCATGTCACGATGAAAGTGTCGAAGTTCGATCAAGGTCAAATATTTTTCAGACAATTGTGTTAGGTTGCATACTGTTTCGCTCCTGTATAGTAAGTAGTTGATTATTCTGTGACTGAGGTGTCATATGGAACTTGAAGTCGAAATGGCAACATTGTACCCGAAACTCGAACGGATTTTATCCGTTTCTTTCTCGCGCTGTCAAGTTTTTCTGGAGCCAGTGCCGTGCGAAAATTAAGGATTTTGGGGTGAAAAAAGTTTATGGCGGCTAAACTATGAAACTTACATTTTTCGTGAAGAATAAAATTTCCTGCAACGTTTGTTCGAAACTTTTTCCAAAACAAATCACCGTTTTTCGCTTACGAGCAAAAAACCAACATTTCCAGTTGTTTTCGACACTTGTCGATGTCAAAATGCCACGTTCATATTTTGCTGTGTGATTTATAATTGACAACTTAATTCTACACCAAAAAATCGGCTTTTCCGGACGAATGTCTATTTCAGATGAATTTTTACTGGTCTATTAGGCAAAACCTGATTTCAATGGGGATGACGGCTGCAAAACACTACCACTAGGAGCGCCACCACTGCATGTACCTTTGACAGCCTCTCAAGTCAAATGACAACAATTCAAAACATTAAACGTCCCTTCTTTGCAATAATTGAGCATATAAAGATTTGAAATCGACATAAAAGGGTCTTATGTAGTGCATTCGGATGTGAAAATGTAGGTACGCATTCATTTCCAAAAGAAACAAAACTGAAAAAGTAGTGGGAAGTAGCCCTGAAAAGAAAGAGCTTTGAGGCTTCTGAACATTCTAGATTAAGCTCCAGTCACTCACAAAAGAACGTAGCAGGGCTAGTAGATGGTTATTATGATGATTTTTAACGAAACACCTCTGTAATCAGTTTGAATTTTTTACCTTTCACTGAGATCTTTTTTTTTCCTTTGAGGGATCCACCACGTTCCCTCAACAAACTTTTCAGTTCTGGTACAGACAAACATCCATATCTATCGGTTGGAGAAAACATCCTTATGATTCTTGAGTATCTTTCGAAAATATTCATTAAAATAAAAATAAAACATAACCTGCAAAATCACTCGTTAGGCACATGCAGTCGTGCTGCCACCTACTAAAAGCTTTGGGTCATCTTCCCCATTACTTAACTCTAATGATACAAAACCACCTAATATTTGATCATTGGAGCAAAATTCTGGACCTGTTAAACTTGACTCCACTAAATTTAAATCTTCTACGATCGCCTCAAATTTCTAAACTTTTTTATTTTTGCTCCTCCCTTTTAGAGAAAACCTTTGATAAATACAAAACCTACACGTAATATCTATTCCTTCAATGTTCTGGGCTTCTCAAAGTTGACATTTTTTGAATAAATCTTCAAAAAATCAGGTTTTACAAAAAAATTTGGGAATGCCAAAAAGAATTTCTAACATTATACCTATAATCTGGTTATAGGCAAATGATAATATTTTTAAAGCAGATATTTCATACAGTTATCGAATCTATCAAAATTACGGAATTCGAATCATTATTCGCGTTGGGTCCGAATAATTGAATATGAAAACTTTTTCCTCCAGCATTTTACGAAATATTGGATGAAAATCCTGGAAGATCGATTTGAAAAATGTCAAATTGATGGGTCGTGAATAGCACGTTACGACTGATAACTAGCTCATTTTCATTCATTTCTGAAGTAAAGATCAACGGAAACAGTTGTTCCGATCTTTTTCACGCGTGCGCACACTGTATACCGCAACTGACACCTGTCTTAAATGCAATGTATTTGCTCCACTCTCAGTATTTGTATTACGTGTGCATTATTCGTATGGGTTCGTTGTCCAAATGGGCCTGCTAGAAACATAAAGTACGTATATTATTTATGTATACCTAAGCATAAATTTGTAGAGAATAGCTATAGAATTTGTATTCAGGCATGGGTATCATGCTTTCGAATTACAAACTTATATTATACAAACTATATTTATACAGTTATTATTTGAGTGCCTAATCATAAGTTATACACGTATGTGAAGTTGTATTTTTTACCTAGGATGTCCGATTTTTGGAGTAGATATTTAAAATGTCGTATTTTTTTAGGTATATTGAAAATTATATTTTTCGTGAATCTTTAAGTTTCATGAAGCACTCGAAAATGTTCAAAAACATAAAACTAATTTTATCAGTTACCAAAATTATGATAGTGGTGGGTTTTTAATCGGGGAGAAACGAAACCTCCTAAATTCACAAGGATATCAGTCAACTTTTTTTTTTCGACAAACAGTGCAATACCCATATCTGGATGTATAGATATTGGTGAAAAAATAACGAGAGAAACCAATTCAAAGAAAAATCGAATTGGATATATCAATGAAATCATGATAATCAATATCAATTATTTTTACTGGTAGATTTGTTGCTTTCAGTTGATCATTTAGATCCCAATTTTTTTTCACACAAAAACTTTGAATATTCATTTATCAAATCTAGACTCCGAGAACAATTTTTACTTTCTATATGATTTTTATTATGCCTTTCAGGAGGAAACAAAACCAAGGTTAATGTTTGAAGTTCATATATCATGCCTGAACTCTGAGATAAACTTTTACGTACTATAATGGTTTTATATAATTATTGTAATATTTTATAAAAATACCAAGCTCTATGATTTGTCCGAGTATTCTGAAAAATATTACTTGTCCAATATTTTTTACCTGAAATCTAGTCATTTTTTTCGGAAAAAATTCTCACAGAATATATAATTAATTCATACTCATTTGGAAATTAGAGCGATACAATCAGTACTATGTGAAAGTTTTTTTTATAATTGCACAATAGAATTTTTTTTGAAGAATGAGGAAAGCCCCACTTTATTTTTTTAGGACCTCAGTTTTCTAAAAAAGCTTGGTAGAAAAGTTGCTCGGGTTTCAGTTGGATACTCTTGATGAAATTTCAACTTTTAACTCTTTTTGATTTTTTTTCATTTTACAGACATTTCACTCAATATCTGGTTTGGAGAATATTTCGATCTATCAGATGATCGCTCTTCTCATTATTATTGAATTTTAATGAGGTTTTGTTCAAATCGATATAGCGAAGGTTTATATGCAAAAAAAATAGATGGAAGTAAAGTTGAAAATTGTTAGAGAAATATAAAGTTGAAAACTGAGCAAATTTCCATGACAACCAATCATTTTTCATGCAAAAAATGGAATAGAAGAAATCTTTATATGGTTCGGACTTCATGCCTGTCTCTGTTTAAAATATCGGGTGTCAATTTGACGCACCTATATCGACGTTTCGAATATCTACTTCCACCAGGAACAGTTTATTTTATATACAATATTACTTTTAACGATCTGTATAACATTTATGTTTGGTTTAAGGAATCAAGTAGCGAGTGGCGTGTTCTGAAATACTTCTTTATGTAAATGACAACGGAAATATTTCGTAACCCTTCCATTCTTACACTATGTATTGAACATTTTATGTAGATTTTTTTATTTATTAAACATTTTGATATATTGCTTGTTTTGTCATTTGGCGAAGTTCATTGTGTGGATTTTTGTGGTAGAGGTAGAGCAATGAGGGAAGTAATTTTTGGCTTTCTATTCTGTAAGACAAAGAAAAGAGAATACAAAACTTTTACAGTGAGGTCTATGAAGTGTGCAACAAACAGGGTTGGGCTGATTAAAATCATGATTTAAATCTTTTTTTTTATTCAGAACCAGATAACAACATAATATAAAAGTTTTCTCGGAGATCAAAAGGAGTATCTGCTTTTAGCAAAAACAACAAAAAAGAAGTACATAATTCCAAATTCTCAAACTAAACGTAACACCAAAATTTTATTACTGTATATTTTGAGTCCATTCATTTTCGTTATACAATTTGAACAAAAACAAGAGTTTTCCTCCTTTTTCTATGCCTAATCTGTTTCTAATATCCGAGTGTACAACTAGCGAAATGCGTCAAATTGTTGGGCAACGTCAATTTATAGGTTGAGAAGGAAAACAAGCCTCGACAGGAATATTCTTGCAAAAAGCACAACAAACGCGTTCGTGTTCGTGCCTCACTCGGCACTGTATAGCGAGTGTATAGGACAGAAGGAAAACAAATCGCGACAAGAATTTTCTTGCAAGAAGCGCGACAAATGCGTTGTCACAAGTTTTTGAGCCGCAAATTGTATTAAAATTTTCAGACTTATACATTAAAATAATTAACAATAATTTCCAAGAATCCAAATGTTCGAACTTCACATCAAAAAAATCAAATAAATCGTGATTTTGAAAAAAAATTAATGATTTTTTATTTCTTTAATGAAAATCAGATTTTGCCCCACCCTGGTTACAAATACGGATATTGTTTTGTATTTGCTATAAAGTCACACCTTCCAATCCCTAGTGCAGATGAAGGCTTATTAAAGTTTGGAATCTTATCAATACTTTGAATATGTTAAAGTTCCTATTGTTTTCGTGAAAACCCGAACAGTTGGTAAACTAGAAGTTGCAGTTGATGATTTTTGTGTCATTTAAAAATACTGGATCAAATTAGCTGTGGAACACTACAATACAAAATAATAAGCATCCTGGGCGACAAGAATTTTCTTGCAAGAAGCGCGACAAATGCGTTTTCACAAGTTTTTGAGCCGCAAATTGTATTGAAATTTCTAGACTTATACATTAAAATAATCAAAAATAATTTCAAAGAATCGAAATGTTCAAATTTTATATTCAAATTTTAAAAATCAAATAAATCGTGATTTTTTTTTTAATCAATGATTTTTGATTTTTTTAATAAAATCAGGTTCTGTCCCACCCTGGCAACAAATGGAAAAAATGTATTAGTTGATCAAGCGAAATTTAGATGCCGCCAAAAGTTAGTGCATGTTCGATAACCAACTTACATTGGCTTCTGATCAAACAGTATACAGGGCAGGACAAAGAGTATCGATTTATTCGAGAATAAAGTAGCCCCATTTTGATAAATATGGAATAATTTCATAATAGAAAGATTTGAAGAAATAGAAGTTCTGCCCAAATTATTGCCTCAGCCTAATGCTCGACTTTTTTCAGTTTTTACGCATGATAAATCAAATTTCTGATTGGTACGCATCAAGAGTAGCTGTAACCAAATCACTTTCGAATGATTTTCACCGAATTGAGGCACGTTATTTAGATGCATATGCTTTTTTTATTTGTTTTTTACCAACTCCATAATTTGTTTCAACGATATTCAACATAGCTCTAGAATTTCGCAATTTTGAAAGTCAAATAATCTAATAATACTGTGATTTGGTTATAGCTTCTTTTATCGTTCTAAAATTGTTTGTTTCCGTTAACCAGCTGACGAACGTCAACCCTCAGAAGTCGAAACTTGTGTGAGCAATGGATCAACGAGGCCTAACCTTTTAACGTGCGATTACCCGGGTGGGAATCGAACCCCGGTCACCCGCTTGAAAGGCGAATGTGCTAACTGCTACACTACCGAGAATACGTACTAATTTCATTTATCATACAGAATCGATTACAAAAGTAATTATTTTTTCGAGTTCAAGGCATAGTTACTTCATATTACCAAGTTTTGTTGTCAAAGACTGTATTCATGCGTTGGTGGAACCACTTTTACACATTTTCAACTTAATTGTGACTTCTGAAACCTATCCTGAGGTATGGAAAAGGTCAAAAATATGTCCCATATTTAAATCTGGCGATCGATCACTAGTATCAAATTATAGATCAATAGCAATATTGTGCAACTTTGGAAAACTTTTCGAAATTGTTGTTTACGATCAAATATACAGCTCTGTTAGAATGATAATATCACCTAATCAGCACGGATTCATGTCCAAAAGATCGACAGTTACTAACTTGGCAAGCATAACAGAATACATTTCGTTGTGTCTCGATTCATCCAAACAAGTAGATGTTATATACACCGACATAAGAAAAGCCTTTGATCAGATTGACCACTTTTTATTGCTAGAAAAACTTCAGAAAATCGGTTTCTCAAAGCCTTTAAGAGAACTGTGCAATTCCTACCTGTCAAATCGAATCCAGTTTGTCGAATACGGTGGTGTACAATCTAATCAGTACATTTCTACTTCCGGAGTCCCACAAGGTTCTAATTTGGGACCACTTTTATTCCTACTGGTCATTAATGATATATCGGAAAGGATACCATGCCCTCATTTACTTTTCGCAGATGACTTGAAGATATACTCAGTAATCAACAACGTAGAAGATTGTTGTCACTTACAAACCTCTATCGGCGAAGTTTATAGATGGTGTAATGAAAATAGGCTACAGCTTAATTTAAGCAAATGCAAAGTGATGTCCTTTTATAGAAAACGTCATCCAATAACTCACAAATATTCTCTCGATACTACGACACTTGAAAACTGTGACACATTTAGGGATCTAGGTGTTGTGTTTGATCGAAGGCTCTCATTTGACATCCATATATCCAATGCTGTATCGTCGGCATTGAGGCTGCTGGGATATTTCTCCAGGAACTGGGGAAACTTTTCAAATGTGAATACTCTCAAAATGTTGTATGTTACTTTTATCAGAAGTAAGGTCGACTATGCATCTTTAATATGGTCCCCAATCTATCAAAATTCCATTCAGCGTTTAGAGTCTGTTCAACGTAGGTGCATGAAGTTTATGTTCTTCAAATGCAATGGATTCTATCCGCCCAGAGGTGCAGACCATGCTACATTATTGAATACATTCGACTTAGAGGCTCTGTGCGATAGAAGAAGTTGCTCTGCTATTAAGTTCCTGTACAAACTCTTGAACAATGAAATTGACTGTAGCGACCTATTAAGCCAAATTCAATTTCTTGTATCTAGACCACAATCTAGACTTATGAATGCCTTTTATAACAAGAATCCGAAAACAAATCTACTAAAGAAATCGCCTGTGTTTGTGATGTGCGAGCTGTTCAATAAAATATCCAACGAATGTGACATTCATTATGACAGCAAACACGCTATTTTGAATACATTCAAAAATTCGATGTTATGAAAGTATCAAACAATTTCTTTATGTATATATATTTCCAATTGTATACCATCCCAGTAAACCAAAATATGTGTCTGAAATATTTCTGAGACCGATCATTTTCCATTTGAAACGTTTCACCTTTTGACTCAGACACGTTCCTGAAACATGGCAGACACCAGAAATGACCTAGGTATGAAACGTTTCAAAGTAATGTTTCATGTGAAACGTTCCTGATACAAAACATAACTGCATATGAATACATGAAAACACGTATCTGAAACATTTCTTGATGTGTATAGTCTGACACTTTTTTGAAACATGGGAAATTCAGAAGGTATCTCTTGTATAATGGGAAGGTATTATGGGATTCCAAAAAAAAAGGTAGGTTTCTATCATTTTTTATTGATCACATAATTGAAATATATGCACGATTGCTCATCATGCTCATCATTTTGTTTTTGTGAAATCATGCCGACGTGAACCTTTCAAAGTCTCTGTCATCAGAGAAAATCTTTTCCAGGCATAATCTACAAAATATTATACATTTCATCATTATCATTGCTCATTCTAAAAATACATACCTATACATTCTCAGAATTGTTCTTAGAACAAGCACATATGCTCATTTATTCATTCCCCTGTGAACTTCTTGAAATCGCTGTCCGTCACTATAACAATGCATTATGAGGGATTTTAATTGAAAGATGTTAAGAAATAGACTCACCTCTTGAAGTACAAATTACTTGAAGATCGTTCAAGGGATTGTAAAATACTCCATTTTCCATGCACATAACCTATACACTCCGAACAGTAATATTTTGAAGAAGTTTCGTTTTGATCTCTCATTTCTAAACTAACTAAACAATCCTCTTGCACAATGCTCATATGTGAATAGCACAAAATAGACTTTTACCGCAAGAAAACATGAAAAAGTGACGAGACAAAGATGGATGGACGCTCTAGCTCTAAGGAAAACTGTATGCATCGAGTATTTGTGCGCATGTCCTTTTGTTCGTGCTAACAACTGACAACTATATACGCTATTGAAATATTTCTGGCATGTGTCATTTGATAACATATTATATTGCCTATTTTTGAAATATGTCAGAGACATTGTTTTGATACTTTGATTATGCCACGTTTCTGGTATATTTCTGAAACCTCTATTTTCAATGTTTCAAATATTTTCTCACGTGATTCATTTGAAATGTTTCAAACATGTTATGTGTTTACTGGGATCATACTCAGTACTTGTATATTCTCTATTTGTGGGGGTAAACCTGTTGAGAATAAACGAATTATTATTATTATTATATTCGAGTGAAACATTTTTTCTTCAACAACTTTCCCTCATGAGAATATATCCTATGTTTTTGTAAATTGCAGTACTTTTCATTCTTGAAGTAATCCAATATTTTGTGTGCTTTACGATGCAGAAAAACTCAAAGTCGTCTCCACAATTTAATGTTTGAAAGAGTTCAGTACGGGAATAGAAGAATTTCGACAGTTGACAGTTCTGTCACCTGACTCTCCTCCATTTCCTACTCAATCCAATCTGTGAACGGTATTGTTTTTCCAAGTTTTTTTGAATGTGGATTTTTCTAATATTGCATATTGGGCATAAGGGCTCCAAGCCCCCCAATCTTCAATGTATTTATGGTGTTAAGGATGGTCCCAAATTCCCCTAATATCGAATCAATCATAATTGCCACTACAAGTTTTTTTATGTTCCTTTGAACTTCACCATGTGAATTTGCTATTTTTTCATCTCCATGTAAGTAAATTTTATACTTCATTTATCAACTAATATTATATTACTCTTCCTTTATTGTTGAATTCAATGTAAATTCAACTGATGATGAACCTATGTAGGTTCGAAACATGTACTGAATCACCGTACTGACATCTTTCAAACATTAAAGTGTGGAGACAAAAAAACAATCTCTTTTGTTTTTTTGAGAGCTATAATTTTGCTCTCCGCAGGTTTTTCGATTAGATGCATTATTTTCCAGTTATTTGCGAAAAAGGATCTGAAAACATGTTTTTTTCCTGAAAACCGACAATTTCACTCGCGAATAAGTAGAAATGTATTGCTTTTCAGAAAAAACTTCATTGAACAAATGGTGCTTAGAATTAATCAATCCATTGATTTCCGCAATTATTTCCAATAAAAAAATTTTCACCCCCAAGAAGGGGTGGCATCCACCCCCAGGGAGAAAGCAACCCTCGGCACAGGGTAGATTTTGAAAAAGAGGGTATGTAGATCCTGAATCCAAATTTTCATGCGTATCGGTGCTGTATGGGATAAATACACGGGTAAATGGTCATAGACTGGACTAATAATTGATGTTGTAATTAAATCACCTTATTAGTCAACTTGATTCCTGAAGTCTCGAAAAATAATTGAAATGTTCAAAATCAATATTATTCACAATGATGCCACCACATATTTGTGGTTTCCGGCGACAAATTCACCATAGAAGTAACTAAGTCGCTGCAACTTATCGCACCAAAAAAGATTCATGCAACTCGAAAAACTTGCATGAACACATGCAATTTTCTGGAGTTGCAACGACAAAATTGCATCGTCGAAACAGGCTATTAGTTGCACAATAGAAATTTGAATCTCGACAAAATTTAGTGCATAGTAGGCCAATACTTTGGATTCAGTGGCGTGTCTAATGGGGGGTGGGGGCAGAGGGGCCCGGGCCCCCCTAAAGCAGCTCGTGTCGCTCAAAGGAAAAAAACGAAAATCTCCGTCCATCCACTCTGAATTGATGCCTAATGAAATCTACTGATAATTGATATATGATCAATTTTTCTTAATACACGAATGTATATGTATGTATGAATATATAATTTGATGAGAAACCCGTTGGTTGGGACCTTTAGTCATATTTGCGGCGGATACATGACCAGTGGAAAAGCATATTTTTGGTCGTATTTTCATCTCAACATGTTCGTTTGTAATCGGTAATAGGTAATCGGTGATAATGTCACGTAGCTGCTGATGAACCACGAATCGTGTGAAAGCACTTTGTTTTTTGAGTTTGTTCCCCACAATAAAGACTTTATACAGATATTTGCGACTCTACCAGTATCAACGGCAACAGCGGAAAGAACCTTTACAACTATTTATCGTCTGAAAGAAAACCCATTTGAGGTCAACCATGGCAGAAGAGCGTTGGAATGGTTTAACTTTACTCAACATTCATGAAGAAGTTGATATTGATATCGAATATGTAATATATAGATTATAGATTTGCTGCAAGTAATCCTAGACGAATGAACCTCAGAGATTGTTCAGGGTCAGAAGATTGAATGAAAAACATTAAAAAGACTAGTCATTCTGTTGTTCCGCTTGATTTTTCGTTCTTTTTTTATTTTGACGAGGTGAACCACGAACACAATTTTTAGCAATATTTTTCATTTATGCTTCGGCCCCCCCCAAAACAGAATTCTAAACACGCCACTGTTTGGATTTGACCATAACATCACTCCCTGGGAAGTTTTTTCAATTACATTGCATTGTACTTTTCGAATTGAAGGTACTTCTATCTTATTGAACAAATTTTGTGACTTAGCTAGCCATTGCAAATATAGTTTCGAACATGCACTAACTTCTGTCGATATTCATATTTCCGCTGTGCACCTACTAAAAAAAATCCATTTGTTGCACACTTACACTGTCTTGAATTTTTGAGTGAATATTGGTTTCTTATTTTTTACAACAGACTCAAACTGTTCAACGATTTATGAAATTCTTTATTTTGAGAATGTAGAAGAAAAAAGACCCTTTTTTATTTTTTTATTGCAATCTCAATACCGCTGCGTAACTACATTATATTGAAAAAGCAAAATTGACTGACTATTCGATCAGTTAGGTATTATATTCTTTATCAATTTAGAGATCGAATTGAAGAAATGTAATAGCTATTCGTATAACAAGGGAGAAGTTTACTGCCCGACGCGTAGGAGGAAAAGGCAGTTCACACTCATGTTATACCTATATATAATTTTTCCGTCTACCTCTAATATCAACTTATTTGAAACTGAATATGTATGAAACTAACAGAGAAAAATTATGAACTTAGGGCCAGTTGTATAGGTCACGTTTATAGTTTAGTTTAAACTCAGGTTTAAACTTACAGTTAAACTTAGGTTTAAACCGATGAAATGATAAAATATCTCTTGTATATCTTTCAGTTAAAGTCTTTGCAGCTAACTTCAAATCACGACATTAATGACAATTGACAAGAGAATTGAACTTGACCTGCCGCCGGATAAATGTAAATACCGTCGGATTGGTGGATTTGAAATAATATGAACAAGGAAAAAACATTATAAAACATATCTTTCGCTAAGAAAATTGAATATTTCCCGTACATACAGGTTTCAAATTTGAGATTCGAGACACAAGAGTAGTTAGGATATTCATGGCGCTTGTAACCTATTTCTATCTAATCATCTTTCGAACAATCTGTTCTATCTAACTAATTTGTTGGTCCTTATTAGTAACAGAAAAAAAAACATCGAACTGTAGATTCTAGATATGTGCACAAAACGCGCATGATTTTTATATGATGAATTCCGTGATTCTAATTTCCACAGTCATTTCATTTTCCTTCTTACGTTTTATATATTTTCCCTAGCTCCTCAAATTGCCCTCATTTTACCCGCAAAAATACCCACACAGTAAACAAACAGTATCAGTTATTATTCTCCGTACCACAGTGGGTGTTTTGTGCTCCGTACGTATGGTTTAACCAAAGCTTGTAGTTTAACTGCCCCTCCATCCATCAGTTGACAGTTAAACTATGAGTGGCAGTCACAAACACCTATACAACGAACTTTATTCATTAAACTAAAGTTTAACCAACACTTGTGGTTTAAGCTGAACCTATACAAGTGGGCCTGAGATGTAGAAATAGTGCATGCTCCTGAAATTCTCAAAATCCGGAGGACCTACAAAACAAAGAATTGAAAAAAAGGTCTCGGCACCGGATTCGAACCAAAACCTACGATTGCCTCCAAACCTATCATGAACAAGGTCTGTTACATCAACTCGTTGCACTATTGAGCCCAGTAAGAGACTTTCGCGGAATCAGGAATATAGCGTAAAGTACTTTGCTCCCTATACAATGAGGCCAGGAAATGTATACTTTGGATGGAGGAGGCTGAAAAAAATTATATACTTTGAAGAAAGAAGAGTAGTTTCTGAAACGTTGCAACGGGGCAATATATAGAATAGGAATTTTTTTATTTTTTCCATTCAATCCCTAAATTCGTAAGAAATACGATACCTTACGTAACTAAAAAAATTATCAAATTTGCTTTAACATGATATTACAGGTACGTATACTCTAATTTGCTCTAAAAACAGAATATAATTGTTATTTATGTACCGAGTGCGTTATATAGGTCCTAACGCCCGGAGGGTAACATTCGCCCCTAGGGATGAATGTTGCACGATGGGCGTTAGGATCTAGTAACGTTCGTTTATTTTTCACGTTTTGTTCTAAAATTGTTCGTTTCCGTTAACCAGCTGACGAACGTCAACCGTCAGAAACTTGTGCGAGCAATGGATCAACGAGGCCTTACCTTTTAACGTGCGATTGCCCAGCACGGTGGCCCGGCGTTGTTCATTTCATAAATTTCTTCTCATAGTATTGACTGCATTCTGGTCGACAACTGAGCACAAGTGAGCTTCTACGCAGTTGCCATGGAAACATTGAAGAGATTGATAAGGGTTGTTTATTCAATAAAACGAAAAAGAAAATGTCCCGAACGAAACCGAATTCACATTGGGAAGTTCATTATCGGTCAACTCACAGAACTTCAAACTTGGTACTGATTTTTCAGGAATATTTGAAAATTTTAATTTCTATTTGAGAAAAAATAATAATTAGTGGGCGTTATGATTCATAATGCCCTCCAGGCGTTATGGGTTTGTTAATAGCAACCGTTGCCAAGGTATTATAAAGCAGGAATGGACAAGTGAAAAATAAAGCCTGTTTCGCCTTCGGCAGTGGAAAACCCAAAAAAATTATGCTCGAGTGCCTAACAATAAATAACAATTCTCAGAATTCCAAAATATTTTGATAAGTCTCTATTCTTTTTCACTTTGTTATTTATTATTACAAGATTCAAATGTTTGTCTTTATATGTATATTACATACTGGCAATAAAGAGCTTGATACGCATAATGTTAATTATTGAGTACCTACCTCATCCAAAATTATTCTGAGGGGGCACGACTGATTTGCATTCCTACTTCTGGCAATAAAACTTCGATCAAGGGGACCGATATAAGCCGGCTACTTCTGTCGGTGGTACGTTTTCACAACCCCCCTTTTCTATTTGCCGCTTAGAAGGCACCGCTCTGAATATATTAACTTTATAATCGTCCGCCTCAAACAGAGCGGTCTTTTTCATAGCTCCATTTCTCTGAAAAGAAATTCGAAGCGGAGCCTCTTTTTCAAATCCTCTGGAATTAAACCTTGGAGATTCTATGGATTTGGTCATTTGGTGATACAACTTGTTGTCCAAACTTTTTAACAGAATTTCATTTTGAAATTACTAATTTGCATACAGTACCTATACTTCTTTTTGAAAAATGTGCGACGAAGATCTCTCATTATTTTTTTACGATGATATCATAAAAGGAAACATTTGAGTTTCCTGATGGACGATGATTTTCAAAATCTTTTTTACGGATTGAAACAGAAAACTTCCCTTCACTTCCGCTCGTATGAGGAAGAAAGTGAGTGAGTTTTGTTTAGTTGGTTCTGATGTATATATTATACCAGGTCCATCATTATTGTGGAACACAAAAATATAAGTAGAACACAAATTTTGGGAAATTCAAATTTAGAATAATTTTATTTTTACTCAAAAAATGATCATTTCGAGGAGATACTGGTTTTACCATAAATGTTTTTCAATATCATACATACAAATTTTCACCACATTTAAAAAAAATCAGTGTGAACATTGATTTTGAAGGAAATTGGAACTACTGAGGTAGGAAGGTAGTAGAATAATATGCTAAAAAGTTGAGACTGCTTGCTTTTGATTTGGCTTGTTGGTATCTGTGTCATTTTGGAAAATTGGTTGATCAATTTTTCTGACACTCCACCAACTTACAGAGATGAAAATTTGAGTAAATCTTGAACATAGGTGAAACAATAAAGAAACCGGTTTCATAGAACAGTGCCTTGCGGAACACCAATATCAGTATTCATTTGTTCAGATATAGATCTAAACATCTCATAGGGCAATTCGTTTGCAATCGGAAAATCAGAATACATTTTTTCATTTCCAGGCAGCATTTACATCACACAGCAAATATCAACACCAACCTCATCACTTCTTGGTCATCAAGCAGCTCGGGTTCCGTATCTTCTTCAAAAGAGTAAGCCTCGAAATACGTCAACGTTTGTCTACGCTACGAAAAAGCTGACCAACCCCTATCCACCTCAGCTGCAACCCCTAGGTTTTTTTTATTTGAGGCAGATTTGACAGAAAGCAGTTTCCAATATGACGATAATTTTTTTTATTATCGATTTTCCTAAGAAACTTACCTCCAATCCAACGAAAAAGACTGTTTTGGATGCCATTCAAGGGGATGGTTCGCAAAGGGTGGTTGGAGAAAATGCTCAACCGCTGCAAGAAAATCAGTCACCACCACAAAACGTGAGTTTCGGTCATTATGAAAAATAGGTTGAATTTTGCTGGAAAAAAAACCTTAAAAGAGAATATTTAATGTTTGCAATGCCTCGAAAAATGCATAAACCGGGAATGTTAAATTGTCATAGTCGAGACCAGAACAATTATGATGTTCAGATATTGTGGATACTTTAAATCAGTGTTTTTCAATCTGTGGGTCGCGACCCACAGGGGGGTCGCGCAGCCTTACTGGGGGGTCGCCGGCAAAAGAAAATAAGTTAAGGTTCTACATGATTCACTACCTACAGTAAAACACAATTTCAGTAAGAAGGACGAGCTTGTTCATTTTTAGAATCATGGTGCTATTTTTAAAATATTTACAATCAAATCGTTTTCTAATTCAGGCTTTTTCTTTAGTTTTGATGTCCACCATTGAAGAGAACGTTAGTTCTTAGAATATATAGGTACCTAAATAGAGGAAGTCACAAATTACATGTAGTCTTTTAATAACATTACAATTTTTTGTCTTTCTATGGCCCAAGGGGGTCGCCAGAAATGTTTATCCTTGAAAGGGGTCGTGTATTCAAAAAGTTTGAAAAGCACTGCTTTAAATAATATTGGAAGAAATATTTCTCAACCACAGAACTAGTTAAGTCCACGGAATATGGCAAAGTATAATCATTTACATCTTTGCGAATGAAGGTCGAAATATTTCATATGACGTCATCTAGCGTCGATGGTTCAAAAACTCAATTATTGTCAAATTACAGGAAGATTTAATTGCTCGAACCGATTCAGGTAGTTTTTCAATTATCGACTGTTAGATGGCGGAACCCATTTAGTTATCCATAATTATAATGAATTGGAAAATACACAAAATAATTTGTTTTGTTACATTTCTAATGCAGAGAATATTTTTTGAACCTTCTTACCTTCCAATCATTCGTATGGAAAATGTACTTCCAAATGGTTTATACTTATTACGGGGATGTTTCATGGATGATAATGTAGTTTTTGAACTAGTAGCTGGTAGATAGCGCCACAATCTATTTTTATGGAATATTGGAAAAAGCATAAAAAAAATCCTCCTCAGAAATCTTACTCATTGTATACAAAACTCTCGTGCCATACTTCTAACGAACAGATATAGCATTTCCATAAAATATTTCCACTCAAAAAAGGTATTTATTTAAAGCTTCACTCACAGATGTCGAAAAGAATATTAAAAATTGTTAATGGAAGAATGTACTATTTGTTTCGAGTGATTGCTATATACCACTCTAGTGAGAAAAAGAAATTTCTATGTTTCAAATAATAAAAATATTCTTTGAGGATGGTTATTTTTGTGGATAGACATTTTTTCCTTTTTTTTATCTTCAGGTCAATGCAAAAAAATGTGATACTTCTGAAAAAGACGTGACATCAAATAATCAGCGCAAACACTTTTGGTTCATACGTTTATTTCACTCATAGACTGTCGATTAATTCTCGAAAAGAAAGAAACAGCTACCTATATGCCCACAGATTCCAAGAGATATTTTTCCTTGAGCGAAACAAGCCCATCTGGGTTTGAAAATGAAATGTTGTACCGATGATGCATTTTTCTACAATGCTTCTCATCCGAAATCAGGAATAATTAATGATCGACAATACGGATTTCGCCATCAAAGATCAACCAGTGACTTATTGGCTTATGTTTCTCATATTTGGTAGCATTCAATCGAGGAATTCGGGAGAACGATAGCTCTTGCACTGCATATTTCAAAAGAGTTTGATCGAATTTGGCATCGGGGTCTCCTTTATAAACAGCCGTCCTATGATTTGCCTCCTCAGTTGTGTGCTTTGTTGAAGAGTTACTTGTCTGTCTCTGTGTGTGGTTGTTGATGGAGTATTATCTGATATTCTCCCAATAAATGCAGGTGTTCCACAGGGTTTAGTTCTGGCGCCCACTTTGTTTCTGCTTCATATCAATGATTTGCTCGAGAGAACATCTTGTTCAATACATAGTTTTGCGGACGACAGTACTCTTCAAACCAGTTTCCCTTACAGAGTCCCCATACCAGCTCGAGAAAAAATAATTCAAAGAAACATTCACGTCAATAGAATTAACGACGTCTTGATGAAAATAATAGAAAGGGGTAACATGAACTTGGTGGAATTTAATGCTACGAAAACCCAGGTATGTCTCTTCTCAAGAAAAGCCGATCTATCATCATCGAATATTCAGATGTCAGGAGTAACTATTCCTACAAAATCAAGTATCTCGATGCTAGGAATTACGAGCAGTGATAATCTCTCATGGGAAAACCACGTAAGATCAATCGCTAAAAACACTTCACTTCTCGTCAGCTTCTAATGATCTACAAGGCTCAGATACAACCTGTCATGAAATACAGTTCTCATGTGTGGAGTTCGGCACCAAAACATTCATTATTGGGGCTTCTCGATTCTATTCAGAGAAAGGCAATTCGTCTTGTTGGTGATTCTTCGCTCACAGACTCGCTCACGTCACTGGAACATCGTAGAAGGGTCGGAGACTTGTCTCTCTTCTATAGATACTTTCACGGTCGATGCTCTTCCGAATTGTTATCAATCGTTCCCCCCTTGGCAATATCTACACGGATTACTCGACGAGTACAGAATTCCCACCCCTTTGTTGTGAACTTGGAAACCTGTCGAACCTTTCTTGCTCAGTGACCTTTTTTCAGCAGAACAGCCGAGCTTTGGAACTCCTTGCCAAAAGAGGTTTTTCCTGAGGCTTACAAACTGCAGAATGTGAATCTGCATATAAAAAAAATATTATTTTTCTGGCCGTGGTTGATGTGAACGCGGATGCTCTTCCCGCTGTGCACTTGCAATTCAAATTCAGCTTGAAGAACGGAGAACCCCCACACGTGTATAGCTCTCACGTAACGAAAAACCGTGATGGCATCGTGGTTTGCCCGATTTTGAGAAAATATGTCTGCGATAGATGCGGCAGACTGGAGACCGCGCCCACACCAGATAATACTGCACTCTGTGTCATAAATGAAGTAGAATTTTTTTTATCATTCAACCGATTGTGTTTTGTTTACCTGGAATTTATTTTTGTTTTTTTAATTTTATACAAAAAAAATGTTCATTCGTTCGTATAGAAATGTTACAATGTCACAATTTTGAGATATATATGAAACTTATAATAGCCTAAATATTATTTGAATGTTTTCTGGGGAGGTGGAAATTATCTTGAAATCCATTATTTAGGTTTTCACTCTCCTGGAAATGAAAAACAGAAAAGCTTTAAGTCATTATTATATTTATATTTAGGGCACATTGGTATATTTGCTACGATATATAACTGCAATATAATAAAAAAGTAATATGAACCGACTATGGATTCCAGGACGTTTATAGCCTGTTTATTTTTTTCCAAACACAGCTTTACGAGAAATAGAGAGTTTTCTGATAAGTGATCCTCTATTTCTATTGGGAATTTATAATTATTTGTGAAATGAACAGCATTCCTCTCTTTAGGTCTCACTCTTTTCACTAAAAACTATATAATAAGAATAATCTTATAGAGGATGGGACGAAGTCACCAATGTATAAGTAGAAATTTCGGCTTAATTCACAATAATAACATATTTCCGGTTTCCTCTTCTAATATTTCGCGAAGTCACCTAATAAAAATTATCGCGCACAGCACTGGCTAGAAGCCGAAATCTCCGACGACACCAAACATCAGCGAGTGGGAATTGGTAGTTAGCAGTGCCGATAGAGGTTACAATTTACGCTCAAATATCGTGTCTGTAGCGGAGGCCTACTAGAGCTGAAATATGAATCGTATTTGATAAAATGTGGTGAAAACCACGAGAGTAACGCATGCGAAAAGCCCAATTGCAAAGAGGCGCACCCAGCTAGCTATAGGGGCTGCAAGCTGTTCCCCCAAGGCTTGGCAAACCCCACACAGGTTGTTGCAGGTAAAATCGGCCCCCAAGCCGAGTCCCACCACAACCCAAGAAGACCGCGGCCCCGAAGAAGCCGCAAGAATCGCGAGGTACCGTCGAAGCGGACCTCAATGCGATTTAAAGCAAAATGTCAGATGAGCAGAAAGAAAAATAAGGTGGCCCACGCCTTACTATCTGCACTCATGAAGGAAACCGGAAAACGATTACAACGGATACCGGAAAGCCTTGTTATAGGATCCTGGAACGCGAATGGCGCTGCAGGACGCAAGAATGAGCTGATAGAACTGCTGTCGCGTCTATCCATTGACGTCATGGCGGTTCAAGAAACTAGACTGGAAGCCACGGAGGACTTTCACGTGCCAGGATATAACACATATAGAGCAGATAGACCAGCAGGCCGACGGGCAGCGGAAGGCGTGGCCATCCTAGTGAAGAACGACCTAGAGCAAAGCGAAGACCGGAAGCCGGAACTTCAGGGCGGTGAGGCAATTGCTGTCAGAGTGAAGCTGAGACGACAAGACCAGCTGAGAATCGTGTCTGTATACCTGCCCTCGCGGTATTAAATAGCGAGAATCGACATAGCTGAGATGTTTTCCTGATCACCATCCAACAGTTTTCATAAAAGTGATTTCAACGCGAAATCACACGAATGGAACTGCAGGAACGAGAACAGGAAAGGCCGGGAGCTAGCCAGGTCTCTAGACGAGTTTGAGGAACTAGCAGTCATTTCCCCAGAGACCCCAACACACTACCACCACGCAGGCGGGGTACCGAACATACTAGACATTGCCATTGTCCAGAATATCACCACATCAGGGCTGGAAGTTCTGGACGAAAGGTCATCGGACCACAATCCAATCCTACTAACCGTAGGAGACGGAGAACTGGAACCGGTGGAACAGGCAAAAAGGATAGTTGACTGGAGCAAATTTCAACGTTCTGTCCACGATGAGATAGGAGACATTCCACGCATAGAGTCGGAGCACGAACTGGAGGATGCCACCTCACAACTTCAACAGGCAATGCACAGGCCCAGCAGAATACTGCGGCAAGAGCTGCAAACACTCCGAAACCAGAAAGGGACAACCCGTTTGGCAAAACTCGACACCGAAGCCCAGTCTGCATGGAAGATGCAGAAAGTTCTGGGGCAAGGCCGCCGAAAACCATGCCCTCCCATACAAGGAGAACAAGGCATGGTCCACACCGATCCAGAGAAAGCGGCCATTTTATTATATAGATAGTGTTAAATTATGTGATTACTTACCATTTATTATTTATGAAAAAAAAGTTATATAATAGGGTCTCAGGCTTACATTCATTAATTAATAACATGCTCACTTGTTGTGGCTATTATGTTACTTTTTTTTTTCTTTTTCTATTTTTTGTGTATAGTATATATGTTCTATCAAAACCTCATATATGAACAATAATTAATGTAAATGAGCGCACACACAGCATATTCTGATCTGCCATTGTGCGCTCAAATATTTTTAGTGATACCAGATGATTATTTTTATTTGTCACCTTCTTTGGTTTTCATGATTGAAATGTAAGTAAGACCATTGTAAGCTATTACTGGAAATATATGAATTTTCTAAATTTTCTCTTCTGAATATTGCAGTTTTGAATGTATCAATCCAAAATAAATGTTTCAGTGCTAAAAAAAAGAAAACAAAAAAAAATGGAATTCAATTATGGTAGAATGCCTTACACTGGAAACCAATTGAAGTACAAACATATTTTGATAAATGCTACAACCAGATTTTTTATTATTTTGTTACTTATTATATCAAGATTCAAATGATTCTTATTAGTGATTCTTATTATGTATATTTAACCCAAGGGAATTTAGAACTGAATTACCCTTTCCCAATTATATATATTTTTTTAAAGTCGAAGTCAAAAAGTGAAATATAATATGAATATTACCTACTGGGAATCAAGAGCTTGATGAGCAATATGTTCAGAGCCATATACAAAATTATTCTGAGTGGGCACGTCTGATTTGCATCCCTACTTGTGGCAATAAAATTTCGATCAAGGGGACCGATTTAAGCCGGCTACTTCTGTCGGCGGTACGTTTTCATAACCCTCCTTTTCTAGTTGCCGCTCAGGAGGCACCGCTCTGAATATATTAACTTTATAATCGGCCGACTCAAACAGAGCGGTCTTTTTCACAACTCCTTTTCTCTGAAAGGAAATTCGAGGCGGAGCTTCTTTTCCAAATCCTCTGGAATAAAACCTTGGAGCTTCTATGGAGTTGGTCATTTGGTGATACAATTTGTTGGTGTCCATATGTGTCAACAGAAGTCCACTTTGAAATTACTAATTTTCGTACAGTAGGTACTTCTTTTTGCAAAATGTGCGACGAAGATCTCTCATTATTTTTTGACGATGATTTCGTAAGGGAACATTTGAGTTTCCTAATGGACGACGAGTTCGATGATCTTTTTGACGGATTGGAACAGAAAACTTCCCTCCACTACCGCTCGTATGAGGAAGAAAGTGAGTAAAGTTTGTTTGGTTGGTTTTGGTGTATATTATACCATGCAGGTCTATCATTACAGTCGAACGAAAAAATGAGAACAAAATTTTTGTGAAAGTGTAGATTAGGATGAAAAACAATTTTATTTTTACTTGAACTGATCATTTCGAGGAGATACTGGTTTTATCGGAAACGCCAGTTTTTGTTTCTTAAAATAATACCCACCGGTGTATCATCCTGTTTTTAATTTATATTGAATTTTGAACTCGATTTATCAGCTTAGCTTATATCACTTGTCAATTTATATGGAAAGCACCCCCTCGTCAGAGTTCAAAAACTCATCCAGTTCATTTTTGTATCTATATTGCTTGGTATATATATATATATATCGAAACAACTGGTCCAATTTGTTTGTTTCTCTCCAAATATCAAAATATCGTTTTGAATTTTCTGATTTATAATAATTTTTTTTTTAAAAATGAATAATCTGTCTGAGATTTCATCATTTTATATTAGTAAAGTACCTAGAGATAAAGCGACCAAATTTTTTACGCAAATCCCCGTCTAGTAGCCCCTCAGAGCTCAGAAGGGTTTGAATAAATTAACTTTGTGATCGGCCGCCTGGCGCACTTCACAGATAGCGGCATTTTTCATAATTCTCTGAAAGTAATTTCTAGGCGGAACTCCTCAAAAACCCTTGGAGTCATCTATCATATGGGTTTTTCCTCGGTTTTGTCACATTTCGAGGAAACCCTTCTTGAAAATTCACATAACTTTCCAATGAACATTTTTTACTATATATACATATAAATGCATATATATACATGCATTAGCGGGATACAAAATTTTAGTGTAAATATTGATTTTGGAAGAAATTCAAATTATTGAGTAGGTAGTAAAAAGTTGAGACTGCTTTGCTCTTCATTTGGCTCATACTCACGTAATCGTGGGAAATTGTATGAGCAATTTACTTGATACTTCAATTTTATCACTCACGGGAATATCATAACATAGTGTAATGGTGCATAAATAGGTATTCAACATCAATAGGTAAAAATAGCAAAAGATAATCCAACTTAAGGCAGATTCATTGAAAACATAGTGCATTATTTATTGCATAATGCAAAACTCTTATAACGGAAAATTACATCTCTCAGTTCGAAATATTCAGATTGAACGCTCAAATAATTCGTTTTTTCCATCGGGCAAATCGTTTGCAATCGAAAAAGCAGAACACATTTTTTTTCATTTCCAGACAGCATTTACAACACAGCAAAGATCAACACCAACCTCATCACTTCTTGGTCATCAAACAGTTCGGGTTCCGTATCTTCTTCAAAAGAGCAAGCCTCGAAATACGTCAACGTTTGTCTACGCTGCGAAAAAGCTGACCAACCCCCATCCACGTCAGCTGCAACCCCTAGGTATTCCCTGTCTGAGGCAGATTTGGGAGAAAGCAGTTTCCAGTATGACGATAATTCTTTTATTCTCGATTTTCCCAAGGAACTTACCTCTACTCCTACGAAAAAGACTATTTTGGATGTCGTTCTAGGAGATGGTTCGCAAACGGTAAGTGGAGGCAATGCTCAACCGCTGCACGAAAATCAGTCATCACCACAAAACGTGAGTTTCGGTCTATGAAAAATAGGTTGAATTTTTCTGAGAAGAAAATTCAAAGAAGAATGTTAATATTTGCAGTGCATCAAAAAATGCATGAACCGAAAATATTAAATTGTTATAGTCGTGACCAGAACAATTACGTTGATGATCAGATATTGTGGATACTTTATTAGTATTGGAAGAAATATCATTTACATCTTTGTAAGCAGTCAATAGTTCAAAATCTCAATTTTTACCAAATTACAGGAAAATTCAATCCATGTTCAAACCGATTCAAATATTTTTTGAAGTATGATCTGCTAGATGACGAAACCCATTCAATTATCAATATTTAATGTGAATTCAAAAATATACAAAATGGTTTGTTTTGTTGAAATAACCAAATAAACATTATTTTTCAGCCCGTGGTTAATGTGAAAGCGGATGCTCTTCCCGCTGTGCACTTGCAATGCAAATTCTGCTTGAAGAACGGAGAACCCCCACACGTGTATAGCTCTCACGTAACTAAAAACCGTGAGGGCATTGTGGTTTGCCCGATTTTGAGAAAATACGTCTGCGATAGATGCGGGCAGACTGGAGACCGCGCCCACACCCGAAAATACTGCTCTCTGTACCCAGAAAGAACCCAGGAGAAGCCATCCGTTAGAGTTCTGTCCAACGGTTTCATTACGACGAATTGCTGTCATAAATGATATGTGGAATAATTTTTTTATTATTCAACCGATTGTGTTTTGTTTACCTGAAGTTTATTCTTGTTTTGAAGTTATCTTTTTAAAAAAATGTTTATTCGTTTGTATAGAAATATAACAGATTGTCAAATTTTGATAAATATATGAAACTTTTGATAGCCTAAATATTCTCTGAATGTTTTTTTGGAGGAAGCAAATGTCCTGAAAACCATTTTTTTTCTCTCCTGGAAATGAAAAACGAAAAAGCTTTGAGTTTTTATATGTTTTGAGGGCAAATTGGTATATTTGCTACGATGTGTAACTGCAATATAATAAAAAAGTAAAATGAACTGCCTATGGATTTCAGGATGATTTCATCCTGTTTAGTTTCTTCAAATCACAGTTTCACAGAAAATCGATTGGAAAAGCACGTGAACAAATAAAGAAGTGAGTTGTTTGATAACTGATGCTCTATTTCCATTGGGAATTTATAATTATTCGTGAAATGAACAGCATTTTCCTCTTTAGTTCTCACTCTTTTTACTGAAAACTATATATAGAAAGAATAATTTTATAGGGGATGAAATAAAAACCCTCCATCACAAATGAATCACTTTTCCTTACACAATTTGTCATTCATTTCCTGTCCTGCCATATAGGTAGGAAAGAGATTCGTTCATTAGATTTCAACATCAAAACAATTAAATGATCCGTATACAACAATAAAGCCCCTTTTTTTATTAATAAACACGCTTTTATTAGCTTGGGTTGTAACTATGTATGTAACGGAATCTTTGAGCATAATTTTTACCAATTTCCAGAAGTCTGATTAATTTGAAACTTTGCATACGTATCATGGACCGATGACAATGCAATAATTTGATCATAGTTTTCCATTATCCTTATAAGGACCACCAGGATTAATAAATTCTTTTATAGATCCTTTGTAGTGGAGTAAAAAAGATAGAGCTAGCGCGCGTTCTGCGCATGCCTGCAGTTTCGGACTTACTCTTTCGTTCTTTCAGTCGGGCACTCGGCACAGCACAACGGAGGCAGAAACGTTTTCAGGGTAGTTGCGTTCTCACAATGTTCATTCCTTATCTTACATGCGTAGGTGTACATGAGTCTGATACATGCAAATTACTGTATATGATATTTATGTAACATATAATATAGTTCCCAGCGAAATACAGCCACGGAACTGCTGAAAGACGAATGTTGCCAATAATCCTGAGTTGGGCTTCGACCGTTCACAAGATGCAAGGTTGTACTGTTGATCATGCAGTAATTTATCCTAGGCTCGCGATTGTTTGCTGCTGGACAAGCCTATGTAGCACTTAGTCGTGTAAGATCTTCAGACGGTATTCGGATTGAAGAACTTGATTGCTCTAAGTTAACAGGAAGTACCCCATGCAATAGTGAAGCTATAAATGAAATGATGAAATTGCGGAATGATTCGTAAGAAATATCACATTTCCACTAGAAACTAATTGATAAATTGAACTAAAAAATGAAAAATAAATAATAGTTTAGAGAACTAAAAAAAACACGCTTTTATAGCTAACCGAATTAAAAAATAGAAAATAATTTTCAATTACAAAGAGTTTATATTAGGGTAGTAGAAGGCTAAACAATCATTCATAGTCAATCAGCTCAAAATAAAATTATAATAAAATTTAAGTAATTAACAGAATAAAGTAATTCAGAGTAAAAAGCGTGGGGTGCATTTTACTACATTTCATAAGTCTCCTCTCAAAGATAATTACCGATAGAATGATTGTAATACTTATATAATATATCAAGCACCCCACGATTTCACTCTGAATTACTTTATTCTGTTAATTACTTAAATTTTATTATAATTTTATTTTGAGCTGATTAACTATGAATGATTGTTTAGCCTTCTACTACCGTAATATAAACTCTTTGTAATTAAAAATTATTTTCAATTTTTTAATTCGGTTAGCTATAAAAGCGTTTTTTTTTAGTTTTTTAAACTATTATTTATTTATACAACAGTCTGGTAGTATATGAGTTCTATCGAGAGATAATACAACTCTCATATGGCTGTTTTATACAACTCTTATACGAATGTTTCATACTCATTTATAAAGCTACTGTAAAATGATGTTATAGTGTGTTACGTAGTCAAATCTATAAAATGGGGTCGAAGTGGCACTATGAAGGTCTTACAAAATGGTTGCTTAATGCAATATATTTTTTTATAATGCTAGGGCGAACACAATGAAAACATTTTGTCATTCAGCAGTTTAGAAAAGCATTTTGTTGCCATCGACCTCTCTTCAGCAAGTAAGCTTGTTACTAACTCCCTACGCCATACCTCAGAAGCAGCATGAAACGTGGCAGAAATCATTCGCTAACACAACTGAGAAAGAGAAAAATATCTGCCCTGTTGGTGAAGCGAACCCGGAAAGTCTATGTCGACAGTGAAGAATATTATAACCAAATTATTTGAAATTAAAGGTGCATAATAAATTTTATTTGAAAAATGGAGAATCATTAAAACGACTTGGGTTTCTTGGGCGGACATCGGTAGTCAAAATTATAAAATCATTTGGAAGGTTTGTATAGCACAAATTTTGATACGCCGCAAATTTCATTGAAAGATTATTGTAGGTGTATGTTTGGCAGAAAAATAAAGAGCTTCAATTTTGGATAAGTTTCAAGCAGATAGTTGAATAAATGATAAGATAATAAATCAAATATTTTTTTCATGATTTTAATAATTCATTTATTCCTATGACAATTTTATTCTTTCACAATATAATTCTCTAAATAATAATGAAGTCACAATTTTCAATTTAGTTTCTTGTTTCCAACTCAATGGCTCAAAATGGCGGCGAGAACCCCTACAAGAATTCCTTATTTAAACATGGCGATTAATATTACAACAATTTCATCCCAAAGAAATGCCAGGGGAACTATTTCAGAACGAAGAATAATGAGGCACCATACAATTACAAATTATTTCAATAATGCTAAAATGCCTTAACCAATTGACAAAGTACAAAAATATTTTGAAAATTGGTACAACCACTTTTTTCATTATTTTGCTGATTATTATATCAAGATTCAAATGATTCTTATTAGGTATATTTATGTATATTCAACCCAAGGGAATTTAGTACTGAATTCCCCTTTTCAAATTATATCATTTTTCTAAGGTCGAAGTTGAAAAGTGAAATATAACAGGTATATTAACCAATGATAATCAGGAGCTTGATGAGCAATATGTTGAGAACTTTATCCAAAATTATTCTGAGGGGGAACGTCTGATTTGCATCCCTACTTGCAGCAATAAAATTTCCATCAAGGGGACCGATATAAGCCGGCTACTTCTGTCGGCGGTACGTTTTCATAACCCCCCTTTTCTATTTGCCGCTCAGAAGGCACCGCTCTGAATATATTAACTTTGTGATCGGCCGACTCAAAGAGATCGGTCTTTTTCACAACTCCTTTTCTCTGAAAAGAAATTCGAGGCGGAGCTTCTTTTCCAAATCCTCTGGAATAAAACCTTGGAGCTTCTATGGATTTGGTCATTTGGTGATACAATTTGTTGGCGTCCATGTTTCAACAGAAGTTCACTTTGAAACTACTAATTTTCGTACAGTAGGTACTTCTTTTTGCAAAATGTGCGACGAAGATCTCTCATTATTTTTTGACGATGATTTCGTAAGGGAACATTTGAGTTTCCTAATGGACGACGAATTCGATGATCTCATTTACGGATTGGAACAGAAAACTTATCTCCACTACCGCTCGTATGAGGAAGAAAGTGAGTAAATTTTATTTAGTTGGTTTTGATGTATATTATGCCATGCAGGTTTATCATTACAGTCGAAATGAGAACAAAAATTTTTTGAAAGTCCAGATTAGGATGAAAAATAATTTTATTTTTACTTGAACCGATCATTTCGAGGAGATACTGGTTTTATCGGAAACGCCAGTTTTTGTTTCTTAAAATAATACCCACCGGTCCATCATCCTGTTTTTAAATTATACTGAATCTTGAACTCGATTTATCAGCTTAGCTTATATCACTTGTCAATTTATATGAAAAGCACCCCCTCGTCAGAGTTCAAAAACTCACCCAGTTCATTTTTGTATCTATATTCTTTGGTATAGATATATCGAAACAACTGGTCCAATTTGTTTGTTTTTCTCCAAATATCAAAATATCGTTTTGAATTTTCTGATTTATAATGATTTTTTTTAGAATGAATAATTTGTCTGAGATATCATCATTTTATATTGGTAAAGTACCAGAGATGAAGCGACCAAATTTTTCATGCAAATCCTCGTCCAGTAGCCCCTCAGAGCTCACAAGGGTTTGAATAAATTAACTTTGTGATCGGCCGCCTGGCGCACTTCACAGAGAGCGGCATTTTTCATAATCCTCTGAAAGCAATTTCTAGGCGGAATTCCTCAAAAACCCTTGAAGTCATCTATCATATGGGTTTTTCCTCGGTTTTTTCACATTTCGAAGAAAGCCTTTTTGAAAATTCAAATAACTTCCCAATGAACATTTTTAACTAGCACACGTGGCATATTCTTCTGGAAAAATGTTACATACGCATTTGCGGTTTACAAAATTTTAGTAAATAATGATTTTGGAGGAAATTCAAATTATTGAGGTAGGTAGTGAAAAGTTGAGAGTGCTTTGCTTTTCATTCGGCTCATGATCACGTAATCGTGGAAAATTGTATGAGCAATTTATTTGATACTCCAATTTTATCACTCACGGGGATATCATAACATAGTGTAATGGTGCATAATAGTAGGTATTCAACATCAATAGGTAAAAATAGCAAGAGATCATCCAACCTAAGGCGGGTTCACTGAACACATAGTGCATTATTTACTGCATAATACAAAACTCAAATAACGAAAATTTACATCTCCCAGTTTGAAAAATTCACTTTGAACGCTCAAATATTTTTTTTCATCGGGCAAATCGTTTGCAATCATGGAAAAAGTAGAACACATTTTTTTCATTTCCAGACAGCATTTACAACACAGCAAAGATCAACACCAACCTCATCACTTCTTGGTCATCAAGCAGTTCGGGTTCCGTATCTTCTTCAAAAGAGCAAGCCTCGAAATACGTCAACGTTTGTCTACGCTGCGAAAAAGCTGACCAACCCCTATCCACGTCGGCTGCAACCCCTAGGTATTGCCTGTCTGAGGCAGATTTGGGAGAAAGCAGTTTCCAGTATGACGATAATTCTTTTATTCTCGATTTCCCCAAGGAACTTACCTCTACTCCAACGAAAAAGACTGTTTTGGATGTCATTCTAGGGGATGGTTCGCAAAGGGTGGATGGAGGCAATGCTCAAACGCTGCAAGAAAATCAGTCATCACCACAAATCGTGAGTTTCGGTCTATGAAAAATAGGTTGAATTTTTCTGAAAAGAAAATTCAAAGAAGAGTGTTGATATTCGCAGTGCATCAAAATGCATGAACCGAAAATATTAAATTGTTATAGTCGTGACCAGAACAATTACGTTGAAGATCAGATATTGTGGATACTTTATTAGTATTGGAAAAAATATCATTTACATCTTTGTAAGCAGTCAATATTTCGAAAACTCAATTTTTACCAAATTACAGGAAAATTCAATCCATGTTCAAACCGATTCAAATATTTTTTGAAGTATGGTCTGCTAGATGACGAAACCCATTCAATTATCGATATTTAATGTGAATTCAAAAATATACAAAATGATTTGTTTTGTTGAAATAACCAAATAAACATTATTTTTCAGCCCGTGGTTAATCTAAACGCGGACGCTCTTCCCGCTGTGCACTTGCAATGCAAATTCTGCTTGAAGAACGGAGAACCCCCACACGTGTATAGCTCTCACGTAACGAAAAACCGTGAGGGCATTGTGGTTTGCCCGATTTTGAGAAAATACGTCTGCGATAGATGCGGGCAGACTGGAGACCGCGCCCACACCCGAAAATACTGCGCTCTTTACCCGGAAAGAACCCAGGTTGGGCGATCCGTTAGAGTGCTGTCCAACGGTTTCATTACGACGAATTGCTGTCACAAATGATAGGTATGTGAAATATTTTTTTATTATTCAACCGATTGTGTTTTGTTTACCTGGACTCTATTTTTGTTTTTGTTATTGAAAAATGTTTATTCGTTTGTGTATAAATATAACAGATTGTCAAATTTTGATGAATATATGAAACTTTTTATAGCCTAAATATTGTTTGAATTTTTTTTTGGAGGTAGCAAATGCCCTGAAATCCATTTTTTGAGTTTTCTCTCCCCTGGAAGTGAAAAACGAAAAAGCTTTTAAGTTGTTATAATATGTGTTTAGGACAAATTGGTATATTTGCTACGATATGTATCTGCAACATAATAAAAAAGTGAAATGCTCTGACTGTGGTTTAACACAAGTGTCGAAAGTGATTTTGACACATAATGTGAAAAAGTTAATATTTGATTTATATGCCTATGATATGAATTACAATCGGAGTGTTAATTATATATATACAATTTTCTTTCAACTATAAAATGTTCAGATCAACGTGACAACCATGCAGAGTAGTTTCAGAAAAGTTGAATGGGAAGTATAAAACAGTTTTTGATTTTTTTTTTATTCACTCATTTCATAAAGAATAAATGAATACTGTACCTAAACGTGACAGACAAAATAGTCCGTCAATCCCTCTTTTTCATAATATAACAGTTACGTATCGATATGAGGCAAATAGGTACTCAATTCGCTCTAAAAACATAATTCAAAGCTACTTCATTATCAGGGGAGACCAAACCCAAAAAAACGGATTTCAATTATGCTAAAATCCCTTACACTGGAAACCAATTGTCTAAATACAAAAATATTTTGATGTGTGGTACAACCAGACCTTTTATTATTTCATTATTATTTCCATATTCAAATGATTCTCATTAGGTAGGTATATGTACCTAAGGGAATTTAGTACTGAATTTCCCTTTTCAAATTAAATTACTTTTTTAATGTCAAAGTTGAAAAGTGAAATATAACATGTATATTACCTACTGGGAATCAAGAGCTTGATGAGTAGTAATATGTTCAGAACCTTATCCAAAATTATTCTGAGGGGGCACGACTGATTTGCATCCTTACTTGGGGCAATAAAATTTCCATCAAGGGGGCCGATATAAGCCGGCTACTGTAGGCGGTACGTTTTCATAACCCCCCTTTTCTATTTGCCGCTCAGAAGGCACCGTTCTGAATATATTAACTTTGAGATCGGCCGACTCAAAGAGATCGGTCTTTTTCACAACTTCTTTTCTCTGAAAAGAAATTCGAGGCGGAGCTTCTTTTCCCAATCCTCTGGGATAAAACCTTGGAGCTTCTATGGATTTGGTATTTTGTCATTTGGTGATACAATTTGTTGGTGTCCATATGTTTCAACACAATTCCACTTTGAAATTACTAATTTTTGTACGGTAGGTACAAGTATTAGATTGTTGTAGTCGTGACCAGAATTATGATGATGATCAGATATGGTTGATACTTTACTAACTTAGGAAGAAATATTCCTCAAGCACAGAACTACGTCTACGGAATATGGTGAAGTATAATTATCATTTACATCTTTGTGAATAAAGGTTTAAATATTTAATACCCTAGACTGCGTGTCGCCATCTAGCAGTTGATAGCTCAAAAGCTCAATTCTCGCCAAATTACAGGAAAATTTAATCCATGTTCAAACAGATTCAGGTATTTTTTGGACTATGATTTGCTAGATGGCGAAACCCATTCAATTATCGACAATTAATGTGTCATTTGTTTTGTTAAAAAAAATATTATTTTTCAGGCCGTGGTTGATGTGAACGCGGATGCTCTTCCCGCTGTGCACTTGCAATGCAAATTATGCTTGAAAAACGGAGAACCCCCACACGTGTATAGCTCTCACGTAACGTAAAACCGTGAGGGCATTGTGGTTTGCCCGATTCTGAGAAAATACGTCTGCGATAAATGCGGGCAGACTGGAGACCGCGCCCACACCCGAAAATAATGCGCTCTTTACCCGGAAAGAACCCAGGTTGGGCGATCCGTTAGAGTGCTGTCCAACAATTTCATTACGACTAATTGCGGTCATAAATGATATTATGTGGAATGTTTTTTTATTATTCAACCGATTGTGTTTTGTTTACCTGGAGTTTATTTCAATTATCATTTTGAAACACCTCTATTTGTTTGTATAGATATCTAACCAATTGTTAGAATTTTGAGAAATATATGAAACTTTTTATATCTTGTTCAGTTTTTTTGATCATAGTTCTACAAAAAATCAAATGAAAAACACGTGAAATGAAGAAGCATTTTTCTGATTGGGACTAACTATTTGTGAAATAAACATCAAATTCTTTCTTAATGTTCACAGTTTTTACTAGCAACATACAAAGAAAAACCAATTACAAAGAAATCACTTTATTTTTATAATTTATGATTCAACGCCACACTTAGGAAAGCTCCACTTTGACAACTATTGCTATTCAATGTTAGGATTTTGAAAAACCCAATCCGTAAAATTTTGTGAGAGACAATTAGAGTTTTCAGAGTTTTTTAACTTATGTGAACGTTAATCATGAATCGTGCCTGATAAATATTAGTAATAATTTTCATTATACTCCAAAATTAGGGTCAGTGGATCTAGTAAGCTTCGCTTACACGGGTACGGACATTGGGTGGAGCTAATCGGAACGATTACCCAAAAATTGACCAATGGCATTGCACTTTAATTTGTTTAAACAATTCATAAAAGAAGAAGACAAATTGTCATTTTTCAAATTGACGTGACATTGACATTTTGATGCTCGATGCAAAATGTAAACAATCACAAAGGTTTTCGACTAAAATTTTGGGTGTTTCCTATGGATATTTGACTAATTTTAATTTCCTTTTAATTTTTCGGGTTGAATTCCAATAATTTTGCATGTGCACGACATATTGACAATACTGCAAGTAATATTTGTAACGTGGCTAGAGGAATGTTGAAACAATACCACGAGTTCTTTAGTACAGTTCATATTTTAGGTCGCTAGACATTAAATTCGATTAAATTCTAAAGATTTTCCTGTAATTTTCAAGAAAATGATAAACCTGATTTGAAAATTCAAGCAGTGAAGTAAGTACCTACTTTGTCAAACAATAATATTTGGCAATAAAATGTAGAGATGGAGTTCATGTTGACTGTCATTATTTATTTTTCTAGGAATACATTCTATAATATCTATGCCATAAAACAAATTATCCTACATTGCGATTGGCCGATTTTTGGGTATCTTCTGGGATTGGCTAATTTACAACAATTTTCGCCAGGGCCTCGCCCATTGTCCGTACCCGAGTAAGCGAAGCTTAAGGCGAGTTTAAACAGCAAATAAAATAAGATAAGAATAAAATAAGAAACTAATTAAGAATAGGGACAGAAAACTTGTGTTTATACAGATGACTGAAATAAAATAAGAAATAAGAATGAACCAATCAAGTTGCAGCTTTTTTGACAATGACTTTTGTGTTCTGTGAATATCACAATTTCGTTTTGACAGTGGCTACTGTAACTAACCTCCTAATTGTTGATATTTTGAATTTTGATTCTATTACATATACCAAAGATTACCAGTAAATAATATTCTGAGGTTGTTATTGTAAGGAAAGAAGTTAAAATAATTTCATACATAGAACGTTAAGTACAGAAAATATTTCGGTCATGCGCATTATCAGTTTCCAAATAAAATAGTGAAAGATGACATCTTTTGTTGTTATTCTTATTTCTTATTTTATATTATTTCTTGTATAAACGCTTTCATAAAGATCTATATGTTTATCTTCCTTATTTTGTTTTATTTTGTTCCTAATTTTATTTTATTTGCTGTTTAAACTCACCTTTACTAGATCCAGTGACCCTATCCAAAATGATATCGCAGCTCTACTTTGAGCTAGACTTCAACTTTGACATTGTTTGGAACTTTTTACCAGAGGGCGCCTCGATTATCTTGAATCGCAATTCGTCATGTTGAGCGACAGGCCAGAGATGGGATTCGTCAATATGAAAATGCCTCGGAAAATGCAGAAACGGAAAAACAAGTTTTTGAAATCTAGTAATTTAATGTACATTCCATATGAAATAATTACCTTATACAGTAATAAATAAATGACAATAGTGCGTCACCGTCGAAGATCAATAAGAGAAATGCGACGTCAGTGAAACTTTTTTCAAGTTTTTTAAATTTTATATATGGCTTTGACCTGAAAAAAAAATTGTACAGTGATCACGTAGGAAATGCAGTTTTATTTATGCATTGTTGCCAAAACTTTCGATTGATTAATTACCAGGAAAATAATTGTAATCATTAAAATGTGTACTGCAGACGTACGTATTATATAAGTTTTCTCGGTAAACCAAAAGTCTGTGAATAAAGTGTCCTATTTCTTTCCCAGAAGTTTTGCATTCTTCATACAGTTCACGACGTTTTTTAATCATTAGTGTATAACTATAAAATTGAATAAAAGTAGAGACCAATTTTTTTTTGTTCTAGAACTCAAAGCTATACACAAACTTCACATATCGGAAGAAAATGTTATATACCAGTTAACAAATTAAGAAAATTGATGTCAAAATAATCCCAATCATCAAACATGTATTATGAGCTGAATTTATTATGACAGTGTCAATAATTAATCCACATGCCAACTGATGAGGTTTGAAAAATAGTTTTTATCAGGGCGGAACAATTGAAATATAGTTTTTATCAGGGCGAAACAAGCTTCTCTTGGTTCATCAATAGAATGTCATCCTGGTAAGTGATAAATTATTAAAGACTACTCTCTATTTCGATGTTTTATTATATTGTTATATCAATTTGTATTTTGAAGGAGAACATCGTCAATTTCAGATAATTCCGATATTTTTATAGAATCGGATATATTTAATATTCGTCCTGGTACTAAACGAAATCATAGTTGGAATTTTTTTTTGGATACCTAGATAACGGAATTCCAATTACCTATAAGGTTTTCGTCTTCTCTTCATGTCATTACTTCAAATGGGAAATTCAGTACTAATTTGAAAGCAGGACCACTGATTGAACGTCAATTCGAACAAAGAAGACAACAATCACATTGTTGATAACTTATGAACTCGGTGATCCCCACTAGCTTTCCCGTCTGAACACAGTATATTAAGTTAATCGGCTATCTCCACACGAATATGTACAAGTACTATTGGAACTTGTCTTTGTAACGTTGCCACTGGCCTACGTCACCCTTCTTGGAATATCAACAGGTCAGGACTCCGCAAAATTCAATCAGCTTGACCAATGTTCGTCTACAGTAAGGTATGTTTCATGATTTTCTCTATATTTTTTTAAGTTGCTTCTTTCACAAGGAGTTTTTTTGAAAAAAAAAGGTAGAACATTGTTTCTGTAAACTTCGTTCTCTCTACAAAAATACTGCTATTGTATGTAGAACTTATTTTCCACTTACAAGAAATGTGAAAGTAATCTTATGCAATCCTCGATGTATTTATTATCTGCTAATTTTTGCTCGATGACATTTTTCTGAAATATTTAATTTTTTCATTGTGATTTCAACAATTTTTTTTATTTGGTTTATTTTCGTTCTGTCAAATATGGAGGCCTGAGAAAGAGGACTCATAAGGATACCAAAACCATTGAAATAACAAAATCATGTGTCTGTAAGAAATACAGTTGAAGCCGTTATATGGTTGACTAAGGAGAATGAAATGTAGGCCATTTTACGACACTTAATTTGATAACTACAACGCATTGTCTAAGTAAAACATAAAATTCATGAATCCGAAAAAAATTTTAAGGAAAATTTCGGGCAGGTCGATTTTCAAATCGTATTCCACTTGCTAGGGGCTAAATATTAGAGTGATGACCTGAGTGGCATTATATTTCTTCGAATCAATCTTCGAAATCGTAAAAAATACGATACTCAACTGACAAAATAGACGATTATGCTTTTTTTATAATATTCCAGTTAGGTATCGGGGAAAATATACCAATTTGTCCCAAAAACATATAATATAAGAACTTAGAGCTCTTTTTTTTTCATTTTCAGGGGAGGAAAAACCCAAAAAATGTATATCATGAAATATCTAGCTCCTCAATTGCTCAATCCTTAATATAGCTGAACTGATTATGATTAAAATTAATTGTAATTCTTTATTCGACAATACCCACGACGATATCGAAAATCTCGCATAACGTTTGAATTTACTTCGTGTGTATTTTTTTTCTTTTTTTCCTTCTCTTCACTATTGAATAGTCCTTCGAAATGAACATTGGACTCTACTCCCATGAAAATAATCTGAAGGGGTGAGATCTTGCTGGACATTTTATTGTTCCGCGTCTACCAATTACGAAGACATTAGACAAGAAATTCCAGTCCACTAATTTCATGAAGAAACTTCACGATGTTTCACATGCAGATGAAGCATTCTAATTTTTTTTTAAATTCCAACAGAAATTGCTTCAGAAAATTATCAGAGAATTGGGTAAAAAATAGATATATGAACATTGATGAATTCAAATTGAGCAATAGTGACAAAAAAGAAGTTATGTTATCAAGCGATAACTGTTAGCGTATGGTAAAAGGGACTTCTCAATATTTTTGGACGAGCTGAGTATTAATTAATGACCCGAATTCAGAGTACAAACATGTTATCAGTTATAATTGCACGAGTGCATAAAAATTACCGATAATTTTGAAAGAAAGCGTCATATCTAAAAATTGCAAGAGTTTATTTTCGTATTTTGGCGAGAGTGCCCGAGTCCGAAGGACGAGGGCTCTTTCACAAAATATGAAAATAACCGAATGCAATTTGTATAAGATATCACGCTTGAATGCAAAATCATTTGGTCATTTTTATGCACGAATGTAATTCATTGGAATATTTCACGAATAAAGAAATTCTCAAGGAAATGTTATTTTTTGTTCATATATACTTTCCTCTATAGATTGTATAGAGTACTCACCTAAAGGCGAAATGTTTTTCTATTTTTGAAGTCTGTCTGACAGTTATTTGTGTTGTTTACTGACGTCTAGCGATACGGTTTCAAATGTGTTGTTATGGTGACTTGATACAATGCAATTAGTGCTGTAAGTTTTCGATACAATGTAATTGCCGCTGTAAGTTTTCGATAATTGCATTGCTCTTATGGGACATTTTATATATGAGAGAAATATTCTTTGAAAGATATACAGAGGAGAGGTTGGCCAGCTTCGAATTATAGATTATTTTCAATCATTCGAGTCCACAGGCTACTGCCAGCTACCTAAGTATCGGTCGTTTGTGAAAAAAAAAAGTGTAGGAGGAACGGTGGTTTCATTGAATAGTTGATGGTCCGCCGCTACCACATCATCTGATTGTAACCTGGTTGACTGTTGCCTCGAACGGTAATCGAGGTAGATCATTCAATGACGTTTTGAATGAACTTTTTTTTCAGGCAATGTCACCGCTGTTAGTCATCCTTTTCATTCCTATATCTTCGTCTGTTTTTGGCCAAGAGAATATAGATGAATTGATCAACGAAATCTTTACCAGACCGGCAACAGGCAGCACCCAACAGACGAGCCCAGTTACTCCAGCCATAGACCTGTCACCAAATTTTGGAAATACGAGTACCGCCTCACCAGATGACCAGAATTGTACCTGCGTTTATTTTTATCAGTGTGAAAAGGGGCTAGTCATCAAAGATGGCAAAGGGATTATTGATATTAGGTAAAATTACTTCCTTCGATATCATATTTTTTAATGATACCAACATAATTGCAAATTAAATCAGAAGATTAGTACATCTCCTGCAGATGCGGACAACAGTTGGCAAAACATCTTGATCTAAGCTAAGTTGAAATGAGTCAAATAGAAACATAATAATAATAATATACTTTATTCAATTAGGAATCCTAATATACAGAACAGTAGGTATAATGAGAAATAATCAATCTGACAATGGTACACACTAAAAGTGACAAACATGCTATGGTAGATGGGATAAAAACCATAGTCGTGAGCAGGAACATATGAAAATTAGCAGATTGAATTAGCTTTTTATGAATTTCATGAGGTTTGCTTTGAATAAATACAAAGTTGCACTTTCCTTCACACTTGAAGGTAGTTCATTAAATTGGACAAGACCTTTATGAAATGAATTCATAGTTTTCCTATGGTTGGTACGAGCCACATGAAGATTAGTATTATTACGAGTGTGGTAATTATGCAATTGATTATCAATTGAAATGAATTGAGTGAAATAAGAAGTTCTCCTCTCAGAATTTTATAAATGAAAATCATTGAAAAGTGGTACAATCTTGATTTCAGAGTTGACCAGTCAAGTACCGAAAGCGTGGTTTCAATAGATGATCATTTTTTACATTCTAAAATTCTGGCAATTTTATTGTTTTTTTTTTCTTTCTCCTGTTTAAGTCAAATATAAAAACAGTTTGGAAAATTAATCAATATCAAATTATTTGATGTTCTTTGTAATATTAGACACGTGCCTGACAAATTGTATCATCTAGCGATGAAAATGAGAACAGGCCATGATTTGTAAAAGTGTCGCCATAACATTCTAAACAATATCGCATCAATAACAATACCTGGGTGTCTAGACATATGTCCCCATAATACTCCATTCATTTATGACCTGCAACCCCATTGGAGTTTATTCAATTTCTCAATGAGCGTTGTCTCGGAAAATGTTCGCAGTCACAAGTCAGTTCAGACTCACACCGTTTGATAACTCCATGGACTAAGATGCCTTTTCAGAAATATCAATGAAAGTTCCTAGATATCGACAGACTTCATTCTTGTGATTTTTCTGTTCGACTGAAAATGAAATATTATAATTGGAGTTATGGAAAGCTGTAAAGAAGCCAAGGTAGAATAATGTTGCGAATCGAAACCCTAGACATAGATAGCCCAAAATTAATTCAGACTCGCAATTCATCCATGTTTTCATTCCAGAATCGACGACAATCCTTGCAAAAACCAACTCGAAGTCTGCTGCGAACTGAAGGATACAAGACGAACCACACCACCCGTTCCTGTAATCAAAACTCCTGCAGGTTGTGGCCACCGCAACAAAGATGGAGTCGACTTTAAGATAACGGGAGATATCGACAATGAGGCGCAGTTCGGAGAGTTCCCTTGGATGGTGGCCCTGCTCCGCAAGGAAACGAATGCTTACCAGTGTGGAGGATCCCTAATCCACCCACAAGTTGTTCTGACAGCTGCGCATTGCGTCATCGACAGAAGCAAGACCTTCAAGATCAGAGCTGGCGAGTGGGATTCTCAGCATACTGCAGAGCCCTATCCCTTTCAAGATAGGAATGTCAAGAGCATAACCATTCACCCCAATTTCAGATCAGGGTCCTTATATAACGACGTCGCTGTGCTCATACTCGAATCCCCCGTGGATATGGCTGAAAACATCGCGATTGCTTGTCTACCCCCTCAAGACGAGGTTGTCGAAAGTGGAAGATGCTTTGCTACCGGTTGGGGCAAAGACGTGTTCGGGAAAAAGGGCAAATACCAAGTAATCCTGAAGAAAATAGAGCTCCCATTGGTTTCCAGCTCTCTGTGCCAAGAAAGACTTCGCACCACTCGCCTGGGAAAGTTTTTTCAGCTTCACCCCACTTTTATATGTGCCGGGGGTGAGCCTAACGTAGACACCTGCAAAGGAGATGGGGGTAGTCCGCTGGTCTGTCCTATTTCCGGGGAACCGGATAGGTATTTCCAAGCTGGTATCGTTGCTTGGGGAATTGGTTGTGGGGCAAACCAGATACCGGGTGTTTATGCCAACGTTGCTAAATTCAGATACTGGATTGACGAACAGATGAATTTGGCTAAGCTAGATCCTTCGAGTCATGAGTATTGAAGCAAAGTTTAGCCTCAAGTTGTGAATGTATAATCAACTAGTTAGGCATGAATAATTATTAGTATTATATGACTGAAACAATAATAAAATCAATAAATAAATATGCACTTATATTTGTGTGTATAAATCCAGTGAAAGCAAGTCATAACAAGAGTCGTTGCTTGTGTATATTAATTAATTCACTAGAAGAATATTTTTATACCTTCGTATTATCTGACTGATAATATTCATGTAATAATTCAGAATTGCTACTGTAGAATTTTCAATAACTCAAAGAAAAATGTGGATTGCCTAATGGATAGTATGCCCTTTCGATTTTAGAGAGCGCGTATGGCCAATATCTGACTTTAAATTACAAGTCGGCAAAACAACGAAATTGAAGTCACTGAAACGACTCACCACAGAGCCTCTTCCGATAATTCCCAGTAATATGTGATCTTCTTCGGTTGAACTCCAAGGAGGGCCCTCCCGACGAGATTTCTTCTGAGGATGCGCTTCGTAGAAAACTCCACTATTGTCAATACTTTCTCCGTTTACACTAGATTGCGTAATGCGAAACAACAAATTCACTTTGATAAGAGCGACAACTTGAAACAAATATGAAACAGCGAAAATTCTTGTACCGGCGAATAATAATCATTCGTAAAAATCGTAGCGTCTATATTTGTCAGTTCAGATTCATGGACCTGGCTTGGTGCGACCTTGCAAAAAAAGGCACTTTTTGCTCCATTCTCGGAAACATCGAATCAGTGACCAAATGCGACAAATGAAGTGAAATGAATTGATGAATATACCGAGGATGAAAAAAGTCAGATCATTAACCAACTGCGAATTGAAAACAAAATGAAAATCATTTGAAAATATCAATTTGAAATAATATAATATAATGAAACCGATAACTTAAAATTTATTATTGAATGTAAATTCAACAGCTATCCTATATACAACATCATAGTTTATGGTCCCGCGAAGGATAATAACAGAGTTTTCATGGCGAAAAAAAGAATTATACGCCTTATATTTTCCCTCGGCTATCGTGAGTCTTGCAGAGATACTTTCAAGCAAAAAAAATCCTTACATTCATAGGTATATATTTGTATAAACTTCTGAGCCATACTCTTACTCATAAAAATAGCTTTACGCTAAATGCAGACATTCACCAGTATTCAACACGAACGAAAAATGAGTTTCGCTTAGGAGCAACTAAATATGAAAGTCATAAAAAATCACCAAGGTATGCTGGGCCCTACCTGTTCAATATGTTACCAGATCATTTAAAAAAACAAACTAATCTCCCAAAATTCAAGTCCCAATTGAGAACTTTTCTTACCTCGAACGCATTCTATCATATAAATGAATTTATATCCCACTGTCAACACTCCTAGATGGATTATAATAACTGTCATAACTGTGACCAACGATTATTTTGTATTTATACCCATACTTGTATATACACTTTGCAATGCCTTTTGACTCTTGCATTGGCATAGTCAATCAAATTTAAATTTGTGATGTTGCTGATGATTTTAATATGTCTACAAAATGTATTTTAATATGTTTTTTCCTTTTCTGTGCTGTGCTTTATATGAATTCGAATATTTTCGCTCACCAATTGGGCTATTTCTACACTTTTTGACTTATCAATCCGATGTACATGTTGGAAAAATGATGAATAAATGTTTATCTATCTATCTATCTATCTATCTATCTATCTATCTATACCTCCTGGATACGGCCCTGTTCCTCATATCAGAAATAGTGAGAATGCAACTAGTAACCAAATCAGAGTATATTGCTGAAGAGCAAATAACTTTTACCATCCTCCTATTAAAGTACGTCAGAAACGAAAATGAAATATTCGACCATTTGAAAAAGTTGGTAATTGATATCAATTGAATTTTTCTTATCAATTGCCCTGACACCAAACTGATATGTTTGCACTCGACTCGGGTTTCGCTAACAAGGTTAGCATCTTCAGAAGAAAATTGTTATTTTTTTCAGTATCTATTTTCTTCTCGTGAAGATGCTAACTTTGTTAGCGAAATAGCGCGTCGAGTGCAAAAATATCAGTTTGAGGTAATTGATCTCTAGGAAAAGTTTCAACTCTTACACCAAAGGTTCCAAAACTCATCGTTTAAGTTGATATCGATGTTTTCGCTGGAATACAGAAAATATTCCTTTAGACGTTTCATTATCAAGAACTAACAGACAATTATTTCTATCAATACATCAAGATAATGCAAAATGCAGGAAACCGGGAATTATATAAAAGACTGCAGAGAGAGAATGCCACATAGGATATGTTATAGTTGTGGATGACCGGGACATTTCATAAAAGATTGTAAAGTGAGAATGCCACCAAAGGGTCATCCTTGTTAACAGTTTGAGAAGAATAACTGATAGCCTATGCATACCAGGAAAATTGAATGAAATGGACGTTATATGCACCATAGACACCGGTGCTGCAGTTTCCTTGGTACGCAGTGACATCCATCGCCCTCAAGCGTGAAGCCTAGTTCTTGCAACTTCGTGCTTCGAACAGTCACTGGTGAAAATGTACCTATTCGAGGTAAAGCTGAGATTACAATGATTCTTGGGCGACTCACCATCACAAATACAGTCTACGTCGCGGACATAGAAGATGAATTCATACTAGGAATTGATTTGATCAGTGATTGTGGGTTTTCATTCGAAAACGAAGAGAAAATTATGAGTTTTGGAGGAGAAGAGTTCGTCGTTACAACTCCAGGACATAGGACGATACCTGCAAACCGGCGTTCAGCGAAAACTGCGAGAATTCCTGCATCATCGAAGACAGTAGTTCGCGATACATTAGATAGAGACCCTGAATGCAGCATCCAGCCATCCGATGTATCCAGCAACACTTCGAATTTCGCACGAGCCCGGATGAAAACAAAACGAGCCGTCCCTGTCAGAGCCGCCAGGAGGCGTATTGGAAGTAAAAGTGATATCTGAAAGTTGAAAACAACAGGAAGGGCTGAAAGATGAAATGATCTGGTATACAAGGTTCAACGTAGGCCTAGAACAAAAATGGAAGTGGTTCACCTAGACTACCTAGAGAGATTCGAGAGTTTGGAGCGCGAATGGAACATCTACTACTGCTACTACTTGACTTGTTGGCGAGGCCTGAGTCTCCTTAACCCCCAGCTCTCCTCTTGTCCAAGTGAAGATTGTGTCGAGAAGTCTTGAGAATGGCTCCAAAGTGGGAGCAGAAACGTCGGCAGAAGAACAATTCCAGACGCGATATATATATATATATTATATATATATATATATATATATATATATATATATATATATATAGAGCTCTGAAATGTTCAAAGAACACCGCGTGAATCAAGCGACATTAGATACGACAAATGAAGTACCTTTATATTATCTGTATCTGTAGAGTAGGGAGGGTGAGTATAGACCCACAGCACTTAGGCCACAATATGGCCCATTGTACATCCTCCCAAGGAGTCGCCCTCCTAGGACATTGTCCAACCTGCCTTATCCAGGAAGGAGGACAGGTCACCAGGGGACATCTCCTTAATATCGGCAGGTGTAGGCCAAGACTCACCGAACACACACTCTCTTATCGACGATAGCTCCAGACATTCACATAAGACATGCCTGACAGTTTCATCTTCCTGTTCACACATCCTGCATAGAGGTGTGTCCACTAGCCCCATAATATGGAGGTGTTTCCTTAGTTGACAGTGTCCAGTCAGAAATCCCACTGTTAAACGTAGGTTCTTCCTGGTCATCGCCAAATATTTATTCGGATCCAGCTTCTCAGGGTCGCCCAAGGTGATCCTGGCAAAACTGCATCCTTTGGTTTCATCCCATCTCTTAAGGGATTGAGTATGGGTGTAACGTTTGGCTAGTTCCGCAATTGTCGAAGTCGTCAAGCCATGGGTGTCACCTGGTCCCAAAATTTTCAGTCCAGCCGCCATCCTGGCCAAAGAGTCAGCAATGCGGTTACCTTTGCTCCTGTCGTGCCCTTTCACCCACCTTAGTACGATATTATTATCTACCGAGGCGTTAGCTAAATCTTGGTGGCACTCTAGTGCTAACCTTGAGATAATACGTTGTCTATTCAAGGTTAGTAGGGCTTGTCTACTATCAGTGCAGATTATTATGTTTTTGCCAGAAATTCCTTTTCTGGTTAGCTCTTTTGTGGCGATTGAGATACCAGCCAGTTCTGTTTGAACCACGCTGGTATTTTTTCCCATTCCCCACTTAATCCTTAGGCTAAGTGATCTGGAGTAAACTCCACATCCTGATCCTTCCTTGGTTTTTGAGCCGTCTGTGTATATGCGTATTGCATTTGCAGCATCCGCCTCAGTGTTCTGTTTTATTTGTATTTTGTAGGGTTTATTAAACACAAACCTGGGTTCAATTGCGTCACCGGCTGCCTGTAGCAGAGGCACCGCAGTGAGTGCCTCCCTCCACAGGCCCCGCCTCAGTTGACCCATTCCTACCTCGGGGTTTACACCAGCCGTGCGCAATCGTAGCATGGCCATTAGCGCAACCTCCTTGACGTGCAGGTCCAGAGGTGTCAGACCAGTAACTAATTCCATTGCCGCGGTTGGTGTTGTTCTCATGGCTCCTGTGATGTTCAGACAAGCCATTCGCTGTATTTGATATAGTTTTTGGATGGCCGTTGCTTGTAGAGTTTTCGGTCCCCATGCAATGGCTCCGTACGTTAGCATAGGTCTTATTATTGCAGTGTAGATCCAGGTGACTACACGGGGCGAGAGACCCCATGTGCGTCCCACTGTCCTCCGACACTGCTCATAGGCCACATATGCTCTTTTTGCTCTGCTCTGAATGTGCGAGTTCCATGTTAACTTCCTGTCGAGGGTAATACCGAGGTATTTCACCTCTTCAGAGAAGTTTAGTTTGCTTTTGAAGATTTCGGGGGGTTTCAAGCCCGATAAGCTTCTTTTCCTAGTGAAAAGGACCATCTCCGTCTTCTTGGGATTGATCGACAGTGAGTGTTCTTTACACCATGTTTCTATTAATTTGAGACCATCCTGCGCTCTATCGCACAGTGTGTTCACAAATTTGCCGGTCTGCAAGATAACTATGTCATCTGCATATGCAATTGTGTAGAAACCATTATTGTTGAGGTGATTAATCAGGGTATCCAGGACTATGTTCCAAAGAAGGGGTGATAAGACCCCTCCCTGCGGACATCCCCTCATGACCAGTCCTCTTACTTTATATTTGTTTTTTGACGTTTGTAAGCAAAACCTCCTTCTGTGACGAGTTCTAGAATTCAGCTGTTCTATGCAAAAAAATATCCCTGAGCATGAGACGTTCGGCAGGTCTACAAGCTCCTAACGAAGGGGTGGGAATTTCGGACTCTCCGGGTTATCCGTGTTGATACAATCCAAAAGTGTACCGACCGTGAAAATATCTAAAGAATAGACAAGCCTCCGACCCTTCTACGATGGCTCAACAAAGTGAGCTGGTCCGTGAGCGAAGAATCACCAACAAGATGGATTACTTTTCCTTGGAGAGAGTCAAGAAATTTCAATAAATATTTTGGTGCTCTATACATGGTTTTTTAAATGAGAGATTATTACTGAACGTAATTCCTATCATCGCGACACTCGACTCTCAGCATCGAATTCCACCAAGTTGATGTTACCCCATTCTATTATTGCTAATACTATTGTACTGTCGTCCGCAATAATATGCATTGAACTAGATATTTTTCCCAGCAAATCTTTGATATGAATCAGAAACAAAGTGGGCGCATGAACTGAACCCTTGGGAACACCTGAATTTATTGTGAGAATATCCGACGACACTTCATCAATAACCACATAGAGAGAACTATCAGATAAGGAACTCTTCAACAAAGCACACAATTCAGAAGGATAACCATAAGACGGCAATTTAGAAGGGAGATCCCGTTGCCAAACTCCATCAAACGCTTTTCAAAAGTAGTGTGTAATAACTTACGTTTCTCCGAATTTCTCGACAGATATTTGATGAGCTACATATTGATAGTTTTCTCCATGACTTTGTTTAATCTTGATCTATTCGCAATTCTGTTGCTTTCAAAACTCTCAATTAAAAATAATTTTCAGTATTATAGATATGGAAGAAAAATATTATTTCGGTTCAAGAAATAAACAAAAACCTTATCTTGTTTGGGTCGAATATCCTATCTGATATATATTTATGAAAGAAAAAGGTTAAACAAGAGATCACGAAATGATAGATTGGATATTTTTATTATTGCCTGTCGAAAATGATTGGTTTCTTCGATCGAAAATCATTCTGGTTGGAATATTTTTAAACCACATGTTTTTCAGACAACCCAGGATCTTCATTAAAATCCTTATTCTCAGGGGATTGGGGATTGAGACAATATGTCCCCTATATCACGTGAGTCACATAAGAACTTCCATTAGAACTTTGAACTGGAGTCAAATTATCGGAAAATGTTTCTTATAAAAGTTCTATCTATCAACGTATTTAACCTTTTCAGATTGTTCATCAATACACATGTTATTGATTGAAATGGTAGCGTATCAAAGTTTTGTTTCGAATGGAACAACATATTACTTAGCACGTTCGGATTAATCTTCAAAACAAATTTGAAAACATAGGTCTTAACAAGTATATACCGAGCGATTCGGGAGTTATAATCAAAAAACTTAAAAATGATTCTATTCAATCGTCCCCATTTTCTTCACAAATTCAGTTGGAGAATCCAGTTTGTCATGACTTAGTTTTCAAAATTTAGTATTCTCGTTGTCGACTAATAATTTGGCCGGGTGAATCAGATCTCGAACACAATTTTTTTCCAAATTTTTTAAATAGAACTTTCTGAAAATATAGGTTGAAAAGAATATAAAAAGTTGAATTACTCAACAAAAACTCCATCCAACATTCCTGGGTGATATAAATGCAAACCATATTTATATCTTCTAGATGGTTAGGACCGCGGGCATGTGACGTTACATGCATCAGCCTGCTGGACAAACAAATCGTATTTCGTATTATAATTGCAATTCTGAGATACAAAATGCATGAATATACCATTGCCCATTTCAACTTATCAGTACTTAAATCTGCTCTTCTAGTTGCTTGAATCCACAATTCACGTCTCTTAACAGCAAGATAATTAATATTCTTTCTATTGTCGAAAATAGAAGGGAATCGATGGATTGAAACATCACAATCGCTCGAAATTGAGTTATAATCGAGAAAAAAAAATTTGAAATATGACACAAATAAATGCACAATAAGCATTTGTAGAGCTGTTTTTTTTGTCCAGCAGGCTGGATTTATACCTCAACATTTTTGAGCACTGAATTGAATACATTGTATCGGCTTAGAAATAATGTTTCGAGTGATCAGTAACAGTTTATGTGTCTGATGAAAATACCACCTATTTTTTCATGAATGTAAACTCATGGTTTCAAATAATTCTTTTTCGGTTATTCTAGATCATCATGAATCATCAGTAACATGTTTCACAAAGATGTATACGTCTATAATTGACTCACACGGATAAACAATCAGGAATATGTCTAACCAAGAAAATGAACGAGCAGAAGTCAATCGAAAAGCAATGATAATAATGAAAACTCCTCAATAAAAAGAGGTCAAACCACTAAATAAAATAATGCACTCAAATTCAAACAGAAATTTTGAAATGGATTACGGTCCAAGTATAAAATCAAAAAAATTCAAATGATCAGAAAATAATATTGCGATAAAAATCGAATATTAAATAGTGAAATCGAGCAAAATTTCAAATGAAGAAATGCAAGTCCAAGTATAAAATCAAAAAAATTCAAATGATCAGAAAATAATATTGCGATAAAAATCGAATATTAAATAGTGAAATCGAGCAAAATTTCAAATGAAGAAATATGAAAGAATATGAACAATTACAATGCTCGTAAAAAAATCTCACTCACCAGGATATAATTCCATTCAAGTTTCTAATTATCATTATCACGATGACTGGTTTGGTCATCACGAGAATTAATGTCACTAGTTGATTTTTTCGGAAATGTTTGGTGTATCTGGTGAAAGTGTTCCATAATTCATCCATTTGCCTATTGAGTTGTATCTAGAGGAAGTATTCCATAACTCATCTTGAGGAGCTCATGAGTGAATTTTTTCTCAGCGAAAGAGATCATGAGATTTTTTTTGTGAAGAATTGTTGAAATCTAGTATCAAGGAGTTACATGAAATTCATCATTTTCATCATTACTATTACTAGCAAAAAAATCTAGATACAATAACGTATAGCCTCAAAAGATGATTTGTTTCATTTCCACTAAATTAGTGATCGTGGGACTTGTGAAATCATGCCTATCTATGTAGTTAAACAATGCCATGACTTTGAATCGCTTTACTATTTTCCAATGGACCAGTAATGTAGGTCACTTCCTGATGTGAAGTATTGTTTCTCTTCAAAACGATGACGTAGCAGTGTCCTAGAGCATTATTTGGCAAAAAGGATGTTGGAGTATTGACATGAAATTGGATTCAATATGATACATTCTTGTGTCGGTTGATTTTGTGTGAAAAGCGTAGTAAAATCTCAGAAAATAACGAGCGAACTATCCTCAATTTAACTGCCTATCGTGTTATTTATAACCTCTCTCTCTTCAATTGAAAATATTGAACCTACTCGTCATTTCTTTTGTTTGAATGCCGCTCTTTGCGGCAAAAATTATTATTTTCTTAAAATATTAGTCAGTGAGCAGACTTGAAGACTGGCTATAAAGCCAAATCATGACAAAGAAAAATTCGTTCAGCCCAGTCTCTATTATTTCTACAGTTTTTAGGTACGTAGAATAAAAGACAAATATCATCTATACAAGTGTAGGGGGGTTGAATCCAGATATATCGTAAGTGGAAAAATTCATGTTGAACTAATATGAATTTATACTGAAAATCGATATTTCAATATAAATATTGGCTCTGCTATTCCAACTTATTGCAAGGTGCAATGTTGATGATATATGTTTTCATACGTTAATACTAATATCAGAATCACTATAATAAAAATAATGTAATAATTTCGAAATAAATGATATGTGAGTGAATATGTAAACCTTACAAAGTTATTGCCCTTGTAAGGATTTTATTGAATAATTATTATGGAGTTGAAAATAACTGATCTGATAATATAATAACATTTGAACAGTGAATAAAAATTACAGTACTCCAGCACACTGGCAGTCACATAGAAAAGTTCAATTCTATAAGGTTCCTGAAAAATAATCTGGGATTCTCAAAAGTCCATTTTTCACCAGTTTTTCATGGGGATATTTTAATCGAATTGGGTAATATATCGTGAATAAATTATGCTAAATATAGAGAGTTATTTATTTTGCTTGCAAATACAATGTTCTTAAAAGTGAAATAGCTGTGATACAGTTGCAGTTAAAAAATGAACAATAGTTGGATAGTAATCATTTGATGCCTAACAAATATGTTTGAAATTCAGATAAGTATTCCATGAAGATGATTTGATTACACAACAGAAACAGTTAAATGGTAATCATTTAATAGTTGTTATATATGATTGAAATTCGGAAACGTCATAGAAACTATTCGAGCTCAAAATATTTTTAAGATCACTCTTGAATCTTTTCAGAGATTGATTCTTCAGTGGTTCAGGCAGTAAGTTGTAGAGATGACTCCCGCTATGTTTTGGAGATTTTTTGTACTCCATATGACGGAACTTTTCCATATAGAGATTATTTTGATTTCTGGTAGGATAGTTGTGAATTTCCGAGCACTTCTTTAGGTGGTGCTTGCTTTTGTGGATGTGACACAATATCTTCAATATGTAAATACTAGTCACCGTCAATATTCTATGTTTCTTGAAATGATTTCTACAGGAATCTTGATACTTCAGGTCGAAAATGAGACGAATAATACGCTTTTGCAGGGTGAAGATTCTGGTTATCTCTGAGGCTTGGCCCCAAGAAATTATATTATAACTTATTGTTGAGAATGCTAGCGCATAATAAACGTTAATCAGACCTTGAACATTGAGATATTTTTTGAGAGAGAATATACCAAAATACGTTTTTTGGAGCTTATTACAAAGGTGATTTATTTAGTCATTCCAAGATAATTTTGAATCAACAAGAGTGCCCAGAAAATTGAAAGAGTTGACTGCCTGTATATTTGTGTTACCAAAAGACATACTTTTATTTATTTATTTATTTATTTATTTATTAATATACGGGAAAACCCCATTACAGTTTATAAATACAATATGATTAAGGCCATAATTCTATAATACGAAACAAATTATTTAAGATTGAACTCCTGCTCTCAAGAAAATTTATAATACAAGTAAAGAGAAAAAAATTCTTGAATAACTCTAAGACAATATTGATCAGAACTGATCAGACTGAATATAGCTGATGGAAGATTTAAATTGTGATAGACTGATACCAAATACATTAACTTTCTGCTTGTTTATAATATCTAATGTTCTATCTATAGGTGAGTTTTTGCCATAATTTGTACTGTGAACATTTATTATAAAGGTATTAGGGTTCCTTAGTTGTTTCTGAGGTACATTCAATTTAATAAGTTCGAGAATCTCCTTGCAATCAATCATTCCATTCAGTAACTTAAAGATAAAACACAAATCAGAAGAAGTTCTTCTGTTCTCTAATTTGGATAGATTTAGACTATGAAGTAAGGATGAGTATTCATGATTTTCGACAGGCCGGTGTAGTTTGAATGAACAGAATCTTAAAAATTTATTTTGAATCCTCTCTAAAGCAATTTTATGAACAGAATAGATAGGAGACCATACAATACTCGCGTACTCCAGATGCGATCTTACAAGTGCACAGTAAACAGTTTTGACTGTGGGTACAGAAAAGTCTTGGCAGTTTCTTAATACAAATCCCAACATTTTGGATGACTTGGTACAGATTGTATTTATGTGATCAATGAAGTTGAGTTGATAGTCGAGTAGGACACCGAGATCTTTTATACATTTTGTAGAATTGAGTTCCTTCCCATTTATGTAATAACTAGAATCCACTTTTTTGTTTTTTCTGTAGAAGCTCATGTGATTACATTTTTTTATGTTTAAGTGCAGTAGATTATGGTCACACCATTTTGTTAGGCTATCTAGATCAGTTTGAAGATCCGAACTATCTGAATCAGTGACTATAACTTTAAACAATTTTAAGTCATCTGCAAACATTACGAAGGAACTATTTAAAATCGAATTACCTAGATCATTCACAAATAGATTAAACAGAAGCGGGGAGCAATGGGCACCTTGAGGTACACCAGAGGACACAATTATTTCGTCTGAAATAAAATTACCAATCTTCACTGTCTGCCTTCGCCCTATCAGGAAGCTATTGACCCATTTCAATAAATCTTCATCGAACCCAATATTTTTTAGCTTATGAATCAGAAGAGAATGGTTAACTTTGTCGAATGCTTTTGTAAAATCAGTGTAAATGGCATCCACTTGACATTTATTCTCCAAAGCTTCTAGGATTTGATTTTGGTACAGAACAAGATTAGTGACTGTGGATTTGCCTTGCCGAAATCCGTGTTGTTCATTGATTAATATATTCTTACACAACCAGCTTAGATGGGAATGAACTAGACTATCAAACAATTTGGGGATGGATGATTGAATACACACACTACGATAGTTTTCTATCATACTTTTATCCCCTGATTTGAAAATTGGCATAATAAATGTATCTTTCCATGAGTCAGGGAAAGATCCTGAATGCAAAGATCGGTTAAAAATGTTTAGTAGCGGTACAGACAGAGTGCAAACACAAGCTTTCAAAAGAATATTAGGTATCCCATCGGGCCCAACTGTAAATTTGTTAGGAAGAGAATTAATTTTGTCGTAAATTTCTGCTAATGAAAGAGACGGACATGGAATGTAATTATTAGTTGGTGTAGGTAAATGGTTCAGAGCTGGAATTTCGGCTTCTGCATATACTGATGAGAAGAATTTTGCAAACAGATTAACAATAACTTCACCTCCTGATGCAGATGAGTCTCTATATTGCATATTATTTGGTAGATCCTGTGAATTATTCTTAGATTTTAGATATTTCCAAAAATGCTTGGGATCATTCAGCAAATCATGTTCAACTGACGTAATGTATGCCCTGAAGCATGATTTTGAAAGTTCTTTGCATCTAGCCCTCAATTGAGAAAATTGTAAATAGTCATTTTCATTTTTTGTTATTGAATATTGTTTATGCATAATTTTTTTCTGTGTCACTAAATATTTTAGTTCGGAGTTGAAATATTTAGGAAATGAGGATGTTTTAAATTTTTTGTGAGGTACAAACTTAGCTATACCCGTATCTATAATTTCATAAAATTTTAGGACATCTTCATTTACTTCATCCGAATTGAGCACCGTATTCCAGTCAGTAGAGGCAAGGAAGTTATTGAGACCGTTATAATCTGCATGTCGAAAATCATAATAATAGTCCTCTGTTACAAGTGGTTTAATAGGTGAAGTGATTATATTCAATGAACAGCTATAGGAGATATGGTGATAATTATCTTCAAATAATTTGTCATGTGCCCTACTTACTATTAAGCTATCATCACTGCTAAATAATAGGTCCAGGAAAACGTTCCTTTCATTTGGTATAGATATTAATTGATGCATGTGAAGAAAACTATAACACTGTCCGATGTCTAGTGCAGCTGAACCTGGAGGGCAAGAGACTTTCACACCTAACTCGTCATTACTCCACGTTGCTTCCGGGAGATTGAAATCACCAAAAATTAAGATTTTCGTGTCAGGATATTCCTCAGCAATCGACTCTACAGCACGGCAATGATCCAAATAAATATCTAGGGAAGATTTTGGTGGAATATACACTCCCCCAATTATGAAAGAATATTTATTCAGAGTACATAATAAAAATAAATTTTCGATATTGGGAGATGGGTTCTTTATAAGTTTAATAGAAAATGTATTCTTCACAGCAATCAAAACACCTCCACCTCTCGTTTTTGAACTGGTAATGTGGTTTCTGTCTACTCTAAATATTTGAAAGCCATTAAGGCACAATTCAGCATTGTTGATGTCCTCGCTTAGCCAACTTTCACAAAGTATCACAACATCATAAACTGAAGTTGTTAGAGCCAATTGAAGATCTATTAATTTCGTTCTTAGACCTCCAACGTTTTGATAATAGATTTGTAATGGGGTTAATTGAGGTTTTTTCCATCATTTCTGACAGTAATTTTAGGTACCCCTTGTATATACTTTATGATTAAATTGCTTTCACCTTGTTCTTCCCTTTTTTTAAGTTCATCTTTTAAAGATTTCCAGTGCTCTTGTTGCATTTTTGTTTGGTCTTTGCTCACTCTGAATTCAGTTGAATATAATTTGTTCTTAGACTTGATTATTGAGTTGATAAAATTAGAATCCGAACAGATTACTTTCAGTGGTCTTGGTTTCTTTGAGTTCTTCATACCAACACGAACTACATTTATAATTTTGTGAGAAGTATTTTCAAAACCCAACAAGTCCATGACGTCATTGACAGCTTTTTTATCCGCTTCAATCCGGGTTTTGAGTTCTGAAGAATCGCTTTCTGGTGAGTTGTATAACATGAAATTACAAGACCTAGACATACGATCCTGAATTTCGAACATAAAAGATTCCTTACATTGAGAATTGCTTCCTTCAGCTTTCGCTTTCACTTGGTCAAGTTCCTGCTTCAGAGTTTTGACTTCAGAACGGAGAATTTCGATTTGTCTGATCAATGCTGGAACATTCTTGAATGCCAGGCGACAGTCCTTGCACAGAAACATCAATGTTCGTTTCTGCAGAACGACTGCTCTAAGCTCGGAAGTGGCCAGCCCTGTACAATCTTCATTTGGGTGCAAAACTATGTGACAACTGTCACAGCAAACCGACTTATCACCAATTACCTTATCACATGAAGCACAATTGGAACTCATGCCTTCAAATTTCCTGAAACCGGATCTGTTTCTGTGTAAAGTTTTTACCCTGCTATGAGTCGGAGTTTTTATCGTTGTAAAATTATCTTTTGAACGGCAAAAACTATACGATATCCTCTGACTTCTGTGCTGGGTAATGATTTCGACCAAAAACACTAGTTTATGCGATCACTCAGTAAGATCACAATTAGAACAAACTAAAGAACTTTTAATGGGCTTTGATTTGGTATATCACACTATTAATTTAAACTAGTTTATCACTAGAAAAAACGATACTTTGTAGGAGCTCTATACTACACGTTCAGTTGTTATTCGCAGATGAAACTTGGATCGATAGTAGGTGATTTGTATTTTCCCGTGAACTCCATGTAACTGGTTTTTTTCAGGTTGACTACGAGGTGGTTAATTTCACATCATAGTGAAAACTGACTGATTGCTGTTTCAACTCTGCGGGTAATCTCCTCTTGTGAGTTTCCCGAGACTACCACCGCCGTGTCATCAGCATAGACAAAAGGCATGCCCTCTACAAAAAAATCGGGCAGGTCGTTTATATACACCAAGAACAGCAACGGTCCCAGAACACTGCCCTGAGGAGTTCCTAGTTCAATTTTATGAAAAAATATGCAATATTTTATTATAATAAGACAAAATAATTGTCTAAGATCCATTTTTTCACTTCCACAAAATAATTCATAGAGAAATATCGAATATTTTCACCATACATGATTTCTAAGAACCATTTTTGTAAATTTTCCAGATTTTTTAAGTAATTCTGATTGAAGATATGATCCCATTACAGAATACTATGATTTTTTTGGGATTGAACTAAAGAAAAATGGGTCATATCCATATATTTTTTTCTAAGAATATTCTGAAAAAATTTGAATTTTGGCAATAGAGGGCATTATTTTTCACTAGATAATCAATTTGGAAATTCCATTTCAAATGTTTTTCTACCATGATACCTAAATATTTAATGCGGTCGACTTCTTTTATATCTGAGTCATTTATTTTGATGGTACCAAGATAGGGTAAATGATTTCTATAAGAAGTAAAGGGAAGATTGTGTAATTTCTCGAAATTGAGAGTTACGTCCTAGCGCCGGCCCTGACGAGATCGTAAACGCAGAAACGTCATTTTCCAGGAACTGTTGGTTGCTGCCTGGAGAATTCGAGACACGTCATCAGGGCTTCTCTCGGGGATTCTCGATAGGTACGCAGGTATATATACGGGAGAGGACTTCGTCGCGGAGAGAGTCAGTTATTCGAAGAGTTAGTTATTCGGAAGTTCGTATTCAGAGCTAAGTGGAGCAAGTTTATTGGAGCTAAGTTAAGAGAGTTTCGTTATTGCTAAGTGCAAGTAGTCGACGTGTAGAATTTGTACAACAGAGAGTTTGTATCAGAGATAATTTTTAGTACAGAGAGTTTAAGTACCGAGCATTGGAAAGTTATCGATTTAAGTGAGTGTGTTGTATTGTATTGTGATAGAGAGTTATAATAAAAGAAGTTTAGTGTTGTTTGGTGTTTTAATTGACGAACCCAAGGATAAATCGTAACATTTTATTGTCAAACTCACGTTTTTATATTTTCAAAGTAATTTTGAAAGATGATTCGTATCGTCTGCGAAACTGTGTATGGACCTCTTATGTTGAATAACACAGGACCTAGAACTATACCTTGCGGAACTCCATAATTCAATTTTTTCTCTGAGCTAATTTAGTCTCCTACTTTAACACAACTTTCTTCGCTAGTTCCTATTAGGAAAGGTTTCAGGGACGGCGGACCCATTAGCTTCACCCTCATAAAAAGCAAACAATATTCTTAGAATATTCTAGAAATCCTGTCTAATAATAACGTATATTGAGTAATATCAGAACAATATTTCGACTGTATTACAGATAAAAAAAATACGTTGATTGAAATATATATAAATAATAATTTGAGGGTGCCTTTGCCTTCATCTCTGAAAATAGTAAGAAAACTAGTGAATTTGACCTTCATGTGGCATTTCGAAGGCCCACAGAAATAATGAAATGTGATTAAAAAGGGTCGCTTGTGTTTGTTTCATTGCATATGAGAGTTGACGAAATTTAATAATTCTTATTTAAGAATTAGACAAACTCTCTCACTGTTCGACATTGTTAGTCTGGATTTCCCCGCATACAAAAGCAATGTTGTAGATCTTGATTAACATTCATAGCTCAGACGATTTCAGTTGTGCAAATCGCATTGGGTCAACCGAACAAACAACTTCTGTTCACACGTCTTTTCCGAGGTCTACCACTGAAATCATTATTCTGAATTATTAACCTTCAGTATGCAAATGGGTATTCCCAGGTTCACTACAATTGGTGATCTTGATACTAGTTGAATTCCAGGTCAACTGTGTTTTCCTGGAAATTGAAAGAAATCGGACATTTATCAACAGAAGTTGGAAACCAAAATCCCCGCTTCCACAAACATCGAATCTTTAAAAATCTGCCATGAACTTGGGTTTACCCAGCAGCGTTGCCAAGAAACATGTATTTACATGGTTCCAAATATGCATCTTGTTTATTTTGATGAACCTCAAATTTTCATTTAATTTTTACGTACGCTTATATTTCTTCAGTTCGATTATTTGTATTTTTATACAAATTACCCTCCTCTAACTATATAACTCGATATATAGTTACACAGAGGTCACTTTTGCATACTCAATTTGTGCGTCGAATACTCATGAACTTTAATCAAGCAGAAGTTTTTTACAATGCATCGAGTATAGGATAGATGGCAATCATTCCAAAAAGATTCATAAAATGAATGAGAAATTATTATTTCCAAGGTGAATTTCGACCTATTTTGTGTTCCAAGTAGATATTGCAAATAAGAACTACATCATCATCGCGCAGGCCATATAGACAAGGAATTTTTCTGTATTTTAACATTTGAAGTTTCAACAACGTTAGACATTAACTTTTCTCAAATATTAATATTGTAGATGTAATAACGGATTGCAGTCATGTGGGGTCCGTAGTCAACACGCTGGAGACCCAATCTCTTCGTCTAACAGAAGTGTTTCACTTCCGTAAAATGTCTACAACAAATTAGGATTTTCAGTGGATTGCAGATTTCTTCGAGGATTTCAAGTCGGACTTTCATCAAGATTTCTAGTGAATTTGGTACACCTGATTTCCGGAGTAAAACACCCCTCGCGTCTAACGGAAACCACAAACAGACAAGCAGAGCTAACAGAGACGTCCAAAAGTCCAAAGCACTTCGATAAAATGGCTATGGAATACACTCAATCAGAAGGGCAAACCATGCCCAAATAAAACCAAGAAAAACTAGGACAAAATCGGAAGACTAATGAGAAAACAAAATATACGAACCGTTTTCAAGCCTCGAAGGACCATTTCGTCTTGCTTATCGAGACCAAAGAATAGGATTCCTCTCGAAAACCAAGGAGTATATAGCATCACATGCGGGGACTGTGATAAGCAATTTGTAGGCTAGACGTATAGGAGAATGTCAGCTAGAGTGCAAGAACACAAAAATAGCATAAGAACAAAACAAACATCTTCCGTTCTCTTTCAACACCACCATCAGGGGCCTGTTTCATGAAAGTACAAGTCTTGTAGCTACAAGGAAAACACAAAGAAACACAATGCTAAATTATTGTTTTTTACTCGTTTTTTACCTGTACCTACATTGTGTTTCTCTTTTAGCTACAAGACTTGTAGGTTTATGAAACAGGCCCCAGACGGGTCACAAAATAGATTTCGAGGCAGCAAAGCAAATAGCACAGGTGAACCATTTCAGAACATGCCGAATTAGGAAAGCCATCGAAATTATTTGAAAACTGGCAGAAGTATTCCAAACAACAGTTGCTAGTTGCTAGCATCAATTAGGAGCTGCAACATTCTTGACTGAGATGTTGGCGAAACGTCGAATATCAAAAATTTGACAAAGTTGTATTTTTCAGGAAAAATGTGCATTTGTAGTGATTTGGCGTCTTGATAACGAATCTGAAGGAATTTCCAGCCTATTTTGCCCCCTAAATGATCTACATATAGTATAATTTTTGACATTTTTATCTCAATAAGATATAGCCTATATCTCTCCAGAATAGTGCAGCTTTCTGTTGGTGGAAGAATTTTCATGATCGTATCATTAGTGAGAAACTATATCTCATTTGTACGCCACTAGTGACATATTTTGCGGTAGCTATCTATCTGCAGCTTTCTTGTTGTGTGTTGCTCATGGGCTTCTAATTTTAGCTTCACCATTGGTCAAATTTCACCAATCGTGAAGCTAGAATCTGAAGCTCCGGAGCAACACAGTCACAAAAAAAAGCTGCAATCGTGTCGGGGTTAGCTTGTTTTGAATAACTACGTTGGTGTGTAGGCACACACATGAATTCCGTTGAGAAGAATGACTTTTGGAATAAAGGACGAAGTTGGACAGTTTCAGGAGAGGTGAGGAAACTTATCTCCTACCTCATCTCCTTCAGGGTGACGGGTGACCAATTGTCCAGGTTAGAAGCAAACGCATTTCAGAATGATTGCGAAATAAAGTATTGGCATGAAAATCGGTTTGGAGCAAGTGGCAACTCTGTTCCAGCACTCGATAATTTATAATCGAATACGTTAATTGTCGATTCTTTGTCGATGTGGATGTTGGTGGAGTACTCTTAGCGCAAGTCACACTCATGTTTTGACCGGTGGGGCTGCGTCATCATTTCAAATTACTGACAGGTCTGGGCGCAATCAAGGTGCTCCGGTATAATAGACACCGATCGCAAAGTTGAGAGTGCGCGTGCTGATTTTGTTTATTATCGCCGAGCAGGTATGTAGGCATTTGTTTGATTTTTGGGAGTTTTTTCGGACGAGCAAAACCTGGTGAGAATCAAAAACCGATTGGAAGTTTCAACTTAATTTTTATTTGAATGATAACTTTATCAATATAGTGTGGATAATCTGCAACTGCTCGAATATAACATTACTTAAAGCTCTACTATAACTAGACGAAGTGAGAGTATTTAGATTTTTTTTTCTGATTTTGTCATATAAAATGGCGCTTTTCAAAATAACGGAAATGTCAAACAGCATTTCTTTTTACAACCAGTTATGAAATAGATTATGTTTCATCACTCATATATGAAAACTGAAACAGAAGCACTACTTTCACTGAAATCATATTCATCGAAGTCAAGATTTTCTTGTTTGATGCTTTAATCTTTGTTGTATGATACACTCACAATCTTTGCAATACAAGTGCAGCCTCAATTATCAAGTAACAATCAACAGTAATAGCAAAATTGGATGGTAGTGAGAAATATTTCATACACCAATAAGCCTTCATATTCGAATTAATTGTTAATTGATAAATGGGGCTGCATAAATATCTAGATGGGAAATCAGTTTCTGCCTTTCTTCACATAACTACTACTTCATCAATATTTGTTTCCTGATAATGTAAATAATAGCCATTTATGTAACCAGAAAAGGTTACATTTTGTGTGAAGAACGCGATTTCTGCGGGACGAGCGTAGCGAGATCCTGCAAAGTAACGTGAGACATTTCAAATAAAATTTTCTATCGTTCTTTAATCATTTTCTAATAGTTACTAGTAGATTATACCACGAAAAAATAATGATAGCTATTATTCTAGACGAATTTTTACGAACCGATCCGCGTCAGCGGCAAAGGAGTCATATTCCGAGAATATAATGGTAATTATTGCGAGTAGTATACTCTACTTTATTTATGACTAATTCATTTATCGTAAATGAATGATTCTTCAGTTTCATTCAACTCAATACAAATAGACAAATACTAAATATGCGTTTGACAGTGACACTTTGGAGTTTGGTAATATCGTTTCCGAGGTAATATTCAATTCGAGAAATTTTGTGATAGGACTACAAGAGGGGATAAAGACTATTACTATTGATCCCTCTCCATTTTTCCCTAAGGGAATGATATATGACATTATAATGCAGAAACCATGAGTATAATACTTACATAATGTTCAGCCAGTTCCTAAAAAGGGGAAGAAAACTTTACCTTGTAATTGCCAATTGCATTGCTTTCTATCATTTTCAAAGTCATAGAAAAACCAATCAATATGAAGCTCATCAAATATCTAGAGAAATCAGGAATAATTAATGATCGACAATACGGATTTCGCCATCAAAGATCAACCAGTGACTTATTGGCTCATGTTTCTCATATTTGGCAGCATTAAATCGAGAAATTCGGAGAAACGATAGCTGTGGCATTCGATATTTCAAAAGCGTTTGATCGAGTTTGGCATCGGGGTCTCCTTTCTAAGCTGCCGTCTTATGGTTTGCCTCCTCAGTTGTGTGCTTTGTTGAAGAGTTTCTTGTCTGATAGGTCTCTGTATGTGGTTGTTGATGGAGTATCATCTGATATTCTCCCAATAAATGGAGGTGTTCCACATGGTTCAGTTCTGGCGCCTACTTTGTTTTTGCTTCATTCATATCAATGATTTGCTCGAGAAAACATCTTGTTCAATACATAGTTTTGCGGACGACAGTACTCTTCATACCAATTTCTCTTCCAGAGTCCCCATACCAGCTCCAGAAACAAAAATTCAAAGAAACATTCGGGTCAATAAAATTAACGACGACTTGGCAAATATAATAGAATGGGGTAACATAAACTTGGTGGAATTTAATGCTACAAAAACCCAGGCATGTCTCTTCTCAAGAAAAGCTGATCTATCATCATCAAATATTCAGATGTCAGGAGTAACTATTCCTACAAAACTAAGTATCTTGATGCTAGGAATCACGATAATCTCTCATGGGAAAACCATGTGAGATCGGTCGCTAAAAGTGCTCCCCAGAAACTTGGATTTCTATGTCGTGCGAAGAAATACTTCACTTCTCGTCAGCTTCTACTGATCTACAAGGCTCAAATACGACCCGTCATGCAATACAGTTCTCATGTGTGGAGTTCGGCACCAAAACATTCATAGAGGCTTCTCGATTCCATTCAGAGAAAGGCAACTCGTCTTGTTGGTGGTTCTTCGCTCACAGACTCGCTCACTTCATTGGAACATCGTAGAAGGGTCGGAGACTTGTTTCTCTTCTATAGATACTTTCACGATCGATGCTCTTCCTAATTAATATCAATCGTTCCCCGCTTGGCAATATCTACACGGATAACTCGACGAGTACAGTTTTCCCACCCGTTTGTTGTGAATTTGGAAACCTGTCGAACCTCTGTTGCTCAGGAATCTTTTTTCAAAAACAGCTGAGGTTTGGAACTCCTTGCCAAGAGAGGTTTTCCTGAGGCTTGCAAACTTCAGAAATTCAAAGTAAATGTTTATTCGTATCTCCTGTCCCTCGATCCACGCGGTGTTCTCTGAACATCACAGGGCTTCCCTTTCGTGTGAATCTGCATAAAAAAATGTCTACTCCACTGATTTTGTCAAGTTTTACCATACCTTTTGTCAGTTTGACATCTTCCTCAAGTTTATATAACTAGATGAAGATTTTTAATTATTATCATCACTATAAACAATCGGAAAAAAAATTATGTTATACTGGGCAGCTTCAGCCGCGGTCAATCTACTTCTTTGCTGCCTGGTGAAACAAATAACCACGAATATGGATATGAGATTGAAGTTTGAACTCGACGCAGGAGTACTATTTCGTTGTTGATATTCTGCACCTTCAACCGGAAACTGTTAATATCAAATTGCAGCCAACCAGAGACCGTTTTTTGCAATCTCCGGATGGTTCATTCAGGATTCATTTTTTTCATGGGATTAATTACTTCGACCAAGGTCAACTCACGTACCACATCATTATCGAGATATGAAATTCATGAGATGAAACTCGCCAATAAATTGTACACGACAAGCTGATTACAATAATTTTATAATCTTCATTCAAATCTGATAGATAGGAGTGGTATCGTCAATCTTCAGAAGCCGAATAAAAGTTTTTCGCAATTTTTTGAACGTTCCCAAAAGCTGATATCATAAAGGTGATAATGAGAAATGCTAACGGTGAAGTAAACTGAAAAAGATGTTTTGACTATGCTTATTTACATAACTACGTAAAGGTGAAAAAGTTTGCAGTATACCTAACAAGACAAGCGGTCATAAAAATTCAATCAAAAACAATTTAAAATACCTGTTTTTGCTTCAAGTCATTATGTAATGGTGTCATTGTAAATGATTTTATTTGGTGTTATTGTTTTCATACGATATATTATAAATTGGTTTTTGGGGGATTTGCTTTGTCTCAATCTTTTTTGTGGTCGAGTTGAACGTCTATGAATGATATACACATATAACTCGTAAGAGTATTTGACAAAAGGAATTGTGAAATAAAAAAATTAAAAATGTTTTGACATCTGTCCTGAACGCTTGAAGTGAAATGTCTCCAGGTAAAGAAATTGAATTCATTACTGGGTTAATTGTGACAAAGAAGGCAATGTAGAAATGTATCCAGCATTTTACTTCACTTTGAATTAATTCCCTCTTATTCATATCATTTTGTATAAAGTAATCTGCGTATTTTCCGTTTCTCCCGCTTGAAATTACTTGAGGAAAAAATGTGATTATTAAACCAGTCACTGTTTACTTGTACGTCCTTCAGCACGAATAACTGGTCCATCAGTCTCATTTGAACCTTGCTTGGTATAATTCTTCTGAATTTCCAAATGCAGCTAATGACTACGTTGACATTTTTGCAAACATTTTGGGTACCCCAAGTAGGTTCGTTTCATTTTCTGTTCTTCTATCCAGGGTGTATGTAATTTTTCAAAATAGATATATAACTTTAGAGAGTTCACGGAAAAAATGCGTTCTGTTTAGCTTCCTTTTTTTTACTCTTGGTTGAAGGACTACACTATTGTCTGGCGATTGTTGTTGCGATTTGCTCTGAAACTCATATTATTTCCAGAAAATGTCGGTGTTATCAGCAACCCTTCTCCTAACCCTCTTCTTTGCCTCTGGCTACAGTCAAAGTTTGGATGAGCTGATCGGAGACGTTTTCAAGCAACCCAACACAGATTCTGGAAACCCTTTCCAACAACAGCAAAGCAGCACGACTGAGCCAGGTATCAACCTCCAACCAAACAGCGGGGATACAGATACAGGGATTCCAGGAACAGGAGATTGCACTTGCGTTGCTTACTACCTTTGCAACAACGGGACCGTCAATAAAAATGGAGAGGGTATCATCGATATCAGGTATGTATCCCCTAGATGTTGCTGACTGCAAAGTGTTTCGCCGACCTAATTTTCTTCTGAGTAAATGATTGGTAACTTTCCAACTTGAAAGTTGGTTATTTATTGAGTATCAAAGTATTAGAGTCTTACAAGAGAATATTTTTGTAACTGTTCGTCGGTTCTCAAAGACACCATAATTATTTCAATAAGTATGGAATGTACCTACAAGTCACTTCTTTCTAGTTTTTATGGTGATTAACCCACAACCACCCAAAAAAGTTAAGAAATATTGTGGAACGTAACAAGTGTAGATGAAGAAGAACTCTTGCCCCGAAAGGTTTCTGATATTACTACCAGAAAACGCCCTGCCTACTCTGATCTTCAGATCAATTTAATTCTTCATCCACACCAGATTCAATTTCCAACTGAAACGTCGCATGTCGAATCTTCAAATTCATTGGAGGGGATTTGTAACATCTTGAATATCTTATTAGAGAGCCAAGTAGCCTCGAGTCATATAACAGGATTCGATGAGCTAGCCCCCAAGAAAATAATCAGACAATTCATAAGACTCAGTATCCCTACAATCTACATCTATTTTACCTACATTGTTCCATATGATCACTTTTCCTCATACCCATTTTTTTTTCAGGATAAACGACGGCCCATGCGGCAACAACTACCTCCAAATGTGCTGCAGCGATGAAGACAGAAGAACCGAACCAATCACAACCGTCAAGCCCCCCGTCAAAAAACCAAGCGGTTGCGGCTACCGCCACCCAGAGGGCGTTGGCTTCAGAATAACAGGCGACAGAGACAACGAAGCCCAGTTCGGGGAATTCCCCTGGATGGTGGCCATCCTACGTGAAGAGTCCGTGGAGGGAAACCCCGTCAAGCTGAACGTCTACCAATGCGGAGGAGCACTAATACACCCCCAGGCGGTCGTCACAGCTGCGCATTGCGTCACGGGCAAGAACAGGAGCTTCAAGGTCAGAGCCGGCGAATGGGACACGCAGCACATGGATGAGCTGATTCCCCACCAGGACAGGGAGGTTCAGTCGATAACCATCCATCCGCAGTACTATGCTGGGGCTTTGTACAACGACATAGCGGTACTGATTCTGAGATCTCCCGTTGACATGGCTGACAACATCGGCATAACCTGCCTGCCCCGCCAAGAAGAAGTCGTGCAGTCTGGAAGGTGCTTCGCTACTGGCTGGGGCAAAGACGTGTTCGGAAAGAAGGGCAAGTACCAGGTGATCCTGAAGAAAATCGACCTCCCCATAGTGCCCAGGCCTCAGTGCCAGGAGAAGCTGCGCACAACTCGCTTAGGGAGGTTCTTCGAACTGCACTCGTCGTTCATTTGTGCCGGCGGTGAGCCTAATAAAGACACCTGCAAGGGAGACGGGGGTAGCCCTCTGGTGTGCCCTATTCCTGGATCGTCCAATAGGTTCTTCCAAGCTGGTATTGTCGCTTGGGGAATTGGTTGTGGGGAAGATCAAAACCCTGGAGTTTATGTCAACGTGGCCAAGTTCAGGAACTGGATTGACGAACAGATGAGGATAAACGGGCTTGACGCTAGCAGTTATCAGGACTGATGAAACTATTCACGCCTTTTATGTTTTTACCTTTATTTGTGTATAAAATTGAGTAAAGTGTTTTGTATTCCTTCCTTGTTTGATTGCTGTGCAAGCTCGTCTCGCCAGTGAATTGAATAACTTCTTTCCCGACTAATACCACAACATATATTACATAGGCTAACGTGCTCGGTCCCTTCGAATCAATGATAAAATTCCACTTTTCACTCCGTTTCACGAAAAAGAATTTCATTGTTGATTAGTACAGAAGATCATGTGAGAGATGGGATATTATGCTATGAGTAAAGATTGTCTTGGTAACTATAGATCTCGTCTGAAGGATATGAAGTCATGAAACAAGAAAAAAAAACTTTCTGACCACTGTTAAAAAGTTCCTCCTTTTTTTGAGACGAGACCATCTCGTCCTTCATGAAAGTCACTGATGTGTTAGATTTCTAGACAAAGAGAATAAATGGGACATCTATTAAAATTTTAATAAAAACGAACAAAACAATAATTAATTATAACCTTGAATCTAATTTTCTTATGTTATACCTTCGAAGTGTTTTGAATGACATTTGAATGACCTCAAATATAACTAAAGAATTAGTGGTGCATGAGTCAGGTCCGGATTAGAAAAAAAGAGGTTCTCAACATATAAGTACCATATTTTTGATTCTTCGAAAAATAGAATAAATAGATAATATATTGATTCATTACGAAAGTTCTACCAGAGACAAATATAAAGGTTGCAAAAAATGTATAAACAAATATCAAAACTATTTTTTCGGCAACCGTCCGGGAAGTACCCACTTCCCGGGCGCTTTTTCTTTGAGAAAGTAGCATTTTTCCGGCCTAGTCCGGGAAGTACGTCCTTCCCGGACTAGGCCGGGAAAATGCTACTTCCTCAAAGAAAAAGCGTCCGGTAAGTGGGTCGGTTGCCGAAAAAATAGTGTACGCAACACGACCGAAAACAGTTTTTTCGGACTCGCAGACTTCCAGGACTCGCCTACGGCTCGCCCTAGAATTTTGTCTACTCGTCCAAAAAAACAGTATTTTCCGGACTTGTTACGTAAATTACTATTACATGTTCTCTTAGGGACTTTTCCTACTCCTGATGATATTGGATTTTCAAAAATTCATTCTTCAAAAAAATCTCGAAAACAAAAATTTCTTCGACATACTTTACTGTGAGATTTGAATACTTTTGTGTCGTGTTAATTACGTATCATCTAGATATTATTTCACTAATTTATCAAGACTAAATTGAATAATTACATTATAACATCAAGCTTCATGGTTCGAAGTTTCATTGTCTAATCACTTTACTATAGTGAAATCTGTCAAAACATTTATTAGGTTGAGAAAAGTGAATCAAAATGAAAACAATAAAATTCATGAAGCAAAGAGGATTGAAATGCAAAGTGAATAGAAATATTCAAGAAGGGATAATTGATTCAAATTATCAAAAATATATCAAAAATGGGGATGAAAAACCTGTCATAAAACTTATCGGGCCAAAAAATCTGAATGAAAAAAGGAACTTGAACTTGTATAAGAGTATTGATTTCATTAAGTGAAATGAGTGAAAAAAAGAAACGCAATTCTTTCGGGATATAAGTGATAAAAATCAGAAAATGACAAAAATTTATCATTTTCGAAAAATTATATATCCACTTCTACCATAAACGATGAATTTGGAACCTTTGGTGTAAAAGTTGAAACTTTTCCTAGAGATCAATTACCCTAACACCAAACTGATATTTTTGCACTCGACGCGCGTTTCGCTAACAAGGTTAGCATCTTCAGGAGAAGAAAACTGATACTGTCAATCGAGTGCAAAATTATCAGTTTGGTGTTAGGGTAATCGATCTTTAGGAAAAGTTTCACCTCTACCATATTTCGCCATCACTAGTGACGTATTGGCGTATGTTTCACATATTTGGCAACATTCCATCGAAAAATTTGGAGAAACGTTAGCTGTTGCATTCGAATGACAGTACTATTCATACTAGTTTTTTTTCAGAGTTCCCACATCAGCACGAGAAACAAGAATACAGATAGGCATTAGCTTTAACAGCATATTGACGATGACTTGGCAAAATAGAAAGGAGTAACATGAACTTGGTGGAATTTGATGCTGGGAAAACACAGGCATTTCTCTTCTTGAAGAAAGCAGATCTATCTTTATCCAATATCCAGATGTCACGAGTAACTATTCCTACAAAATCAAGTATCTCGATGCTATGAATTACGATCAGTAATAATCTCCCATGGGAAAACCATGTGAGATCGATCGCCGAAGGTGCTTCCCAAAAGTTTGGATTTTGATCTCGTGCGAAGAAATATTTAACTTCTCGTCAGCTTCCAATGTTCTACATGACCCTGATAGAGCCTGTCTTGGAGTATAGTTCTCATGAGTGGGGCTCGGCACCAAAGCATCCATTGAAACTTCTTGACACTATTTGAAGAAAAGCAAGCCGTCTTGTCGGTGATTCCTCGCTCATAGACACGTTTACTTCGTTCGAACATCGTAGAAAGTTTCGAGACTTGTCCCTCTTTTATAGATATTTCCACGGTCGTTCCACCCTTGGCAATATCAAACCTGTCGAACCTCTTGCACAGGGATCTTTTTTTAATAGAACAGCTGAACTTTGCTGAGGGTTACATACTTCAAATATCTAAAGTTAATGTTAATTCGTATTTTCTGTCCCTTGATCCACGCGGTGTTCTTTGAACATTACAGGCCCGCCCTGTATATGAAAAAGGTATATCCCAAGAGAATGAACTCAGTAGCATTTGCTCTACGAGTAGAAAATTAACATTCCTTGCGAGTTATGCATTTTTTTCACAGCTGTAACAGTATGTAGCTAGTGCAATTGAATATGTAAATAGAACTGTCATTGCTTGAAATTTTACATTCCACCTGATACTTCAACTGTTACACAACAAAGTTGAGGAAATGAAATTCAAGACATAAAATGTGCCTCATTGATCTATCAAGTTAAGACGGATCAGTTTTGTGTTAAAGCCATAGAAAAAATATTTCTCACCATCCTCACGCGCAAAATAATCTCTGAGAGTTGTAACCTAAAAATAAACTCATTTATTCACTTCTTCCTAATATCTTTCATCATTATTACGGGTACAATAATTCCTGTCCATTTGTGTCCCTGGCCTTTAGTAGGCTCTTCTGTCTGCTGTGCGCCAATGAAGGACAAGACGCTTTTCAGACAATTTCGAAAAATATCTCAATTTTTCAAGAAATCAAGAAAGAAACTTTGACTTCAGAAACCTGTTAGCAAAAGTGCATAGCTTATTCTCAATCATTCCATAATTAATAGGGGAGCCCAAGCGGGGATTTCGGGATTTACTAAAGCGCGGCAGATTAATATACAGGGGGGCCACCGTATATGAGCCCTATATATGGCTGCCCTTTAAGGATAAAGGATCAGATTAGTAAAAAAAATTAATCATCTGAAATTCTTGAGCGCGTCATATTAAGGTAGGGTGTGTCAGTTATATAGGCTACAAAGTTGTAAAAAAACGTCATCTCGACATTCTCGAGCGTGGCTAATTTTATTTTGAAGGAAAGAATTGCAAAAAATATATAATCTGACGATTTCCACAAGTCGAAATAATAAAAATTCATCGATAAAGTTTAATGAGTGCAGCTACGTGATGCCTCTGTTCCCCTCTCCACGTTTTTATTTCTCTCTCACTTTTTCTATCTATTGCTCTCTCACTCCGTCCCCACTCTGGTTTCTGTTGCCATGACAGTTGATCACACAGACTCGTTGGTGGCATGATATTTTTTACAACGAATATCCAACGTTTTAAAATTTCAAAAATTCAATTGCTTATAATTATTCTCTTATAAATACAATAGTCCAGCAGCCACCGCCTGATTTTTCGAATGATTAATAACAGGCTGAAACTCCGTGAGTAGGTTCGGTTTGACGAGACGCCCAAGTTTTCCCTCTGTGAAAATTCTCGTTAGAGGTAGCTAACGTACTGCGCAGGTGTGAAACATGTCGATTCGGCGGGGTGTCGAAATTGTCGGACTAACAGTCACTTTTTCATTCAAATATTAAGATAATTGGATAATACACTCGGAAAAACAATTGTCCTACAAAATGGATGGTTCGACTGGAGCGTCCTCCACTCCGAATATGTCGAAAAAACGAGGTCATAAAAATTATTAATAACCAGCTGGTTTTTTTTATGCAGCTTAGTAAATACTTGTATAATGAAATGGCCACATAGTCCTACAAATTTAGTGGCACGTTTTTCCAGTCCTACGCTTGGAAGTTGTCGATACCACGGTAACACTTTTTTCATTAATAACAACCTGATTTTAATTTTTTTATATCGGGAATAAAGTGTGGAACACAATTTCACCACTGTCCTACACAAAAAGTGGTATGTATTTCCAGGAATAGATATATTTTGTTAAAAACTCACTCGACGCATTTCTCGCAGTTTGGAGTTTTACAGAGTAAATCACCGAATTCTGTTAACATGTACATTTCATAAAATTAAATAATTTTACCAGTATAAGTCGTTGGTGAGAGTAGATCGAGAAACGAATTTCAAAGTTACCGCTGAAATGAGATTCTCTTAATACGTGTCGGGCGCGTGCTATTGTATACATACAAAGTTTGGTACGCCGACAGAGTCGGTTGCCCTTGGGTTCCCTTCCCAACAGGGTTGGGATTTTTAGTAGTATTCTACTAAATTTAGTACTTTTCGATTCTTTTTAGTAGCCTAGTATTCTCAATGGAAATCTAGTATTCCCATACAATATGCTAATATGCGTCATTCTGTCATTGTCATTCGTCAGATATGTGCTCCTCCATGGAAGACATAATTATATCAGCTTTTTTAATTTCTTGCATTTTGAATTATATAGGTTTTTTAAATTTCCCGCAATTTGTTTCATCACAAATATTCGAATTTGCCGCGTTGTGTCGGTATAGAAAGAATTTAGTACTGAAGCTTCCAATTTAGGCTGGATTCCCACAGATCCGAAATTCGATCGTACGACGATCAGATAGCTTTCTGATGGGTCTGAATTGGTCTGAATTTAAATTTAGACCAATCAGAAATCAAAATGCGAAACTGATGAAGCGTCGACATCGGAATCGGACGAAGATTAAGATTATATCATATTTAATTATTTTCATTATATTATTATATCATATTGTATTTTTTACTTTTATTCTAGCAGGTCATATATACCTACAGTTCATGCAACTACAATTAGATTATTTTAAAAAACTATTAATTCTACTCACGAATACATGTGTCCCAAATGACCCAAAACGACAACTACGAATGTTATTTTCAGTATTCTTGTAGGACTAGCAATACATACCCATCTTTTGGTAGGACACTGTTTGATTTGGGCAAAATATGCACTAACCTATCATGTGTTATCTTTGTCCTACGGTTATTGATGAAAAAAGTGTTACCGTGGTATCGACAACTTCCAAGCGTAGGACTGGGAAAACGTGCCACTAAATTTGTAGGACTATGTGGCCATTTCATTATACAAGTATTTACTAAGCTGCATAAAAAAAACAGCTGGTTATTAATAATTTTTATGACCTCGTTTTTTCGACATATTCGGAGTGGAGGACGCTCCAGTCAAACCATCCATTTTGTAGGACAATTGTTTTTCCGAGTGTATTTTCCAATTATCTTAATATGTGAATAAAAAAGTGACTGTTAGTCCGACAATTTCGACACCCCGCCGAATCGACATGTTTCACACCTGCGCAGTACGTTAGCTACCTCTAACGAGAATTTTCACAGAGGGAAAACTTGGGCGTCTCGTCAAACCGAACCTACTCACGGAGTTTCAGCCTGTTATTAATCATTCGAAAAATCAGGCGGTGGCTGCTGGACTACAAGTATTCTACTAAAAAAAGCATACACTTTTTTCATTTGCATGCTTCTTCCTGAGAATTTCAAATCATTGAGTTCAATGATTTAAAAATAAAATCAAATTGTCGGAATAGGCGAATCCCTCCAGATAATCGTCAGATCATGAGACTGCAACGTCTAGGGTAAAGATGAACCATATATATCTTAATCTGACGCGCTTGTGTATTTCAAAATGACGATTTTTTTTTCACATCCTAATAACGGCCGCGAGTCTGCGTCACATCCAAACCGTCAGATTATTATATAAGAGCTTTTTTTTAGGTTCACTCAACATCCCCTCAAAAAATCTAACGCGCTCGAGATTTTTTTTTTATTTTCAACCCTTACGCACGACCACCCCCATCATGGAAACAATCAGATTAACATACGTACATTTTTAAAAATATGTACGACATAGATGATATCAATATCTGACGCGCTCGAGTATGTCCATGCAACAGTTTTTTTTAACATTTTTGAAAGTATATAGCCGCTCCCCCCACCGATGAAAAGGTGTACAGCTTATCCAATCCATCTTGGCACAAACTCAGATACTTTTCCAGTTGCATACTGGTAGTGAAGACCACGAGGAAAGAAAAAACACCTTCTAGCAATAATTTCCAACACAGTGAACACATATAATAGGTGTTCTTTTAACTTAGTAAACTTCAAAGAGATTGCTTGGCATACACTTTATTAGTTCTGTGACAAGATGGATTGGATAAGCTGTACATTATATAACTTTTTTTTTTTATCATCTAAGCTTCGCAACCCAATAGGTCTCTATGACGCTCGAGTAAATTCCAATTTAGCACGTGGGCTCTACTACTATAATGAAGAATCAGTGGACGAAGGTCGAGTCGAGTTTTTCAATATTGAGGCCTAAAGAATGCGAAATTTTAGAGAGTTGGTGGAGATTTTTTTGTTTTTAAACAAATCCGAGATTATAAATTTTAATTTCATTTCACCGAAATTCAACTGAAATGAAAATTTCCTCTGATTCAACAACATTTCCTCAACCACAAAATGTAAACATCATTCGACTTATCTTCGTACATGCATGCTCTCTCTACGAAACGTTATTTCCTTCCCGATGCGTTTTTACCGAAGCGAAAAACCCCTGAAAGCGATAAACCAAAGAGTCGAGGTTCACCAAATTCGACCTTTAATTCGATAAATCGATACCAATAAATGGATTCTATCATACAGCGTGACGTCAGGATGCCATCAGAGAACTCATTAGCAAGATACAAATAAGTTCTCCGATCGAGCCTGGTATTTCCAGCAAAACAAGAAATAATCCTCACTTGGTGAAAAGGGGGGATCGAAGGCGTGTGTGGCCAAACAACCGCCGCTCAATTCTGATCAGGTTAGTTTTCATTTTCAAACTCCAGTGAGGTAGTGGTTGTTGTTTGCACAAGGCAGATTTCAGTTTCAACCTTGACAAGTTCTCGTTCTGCCGAGAAAAAATGAAGCTGGAGATATTATCAGCATTCCTGCTGTCTCTGGCAAATGCTCAAGTCGTCGATGACGATACTAGAAAAGTTGTAGACGGAGTTTTCAACAATAACAACAATTATAATGATGATATCATCCCAACCGGCTACGAAGAAGTTACCAGAGCCACTGGAGGGAGCATTGGAGCCCTTGAAAAATGTGGAGAAGGTTCGGATCAAGGGGTCCATATTTGCGTATCCTATCACATGTGCGACGGAAAGACTAAAACTGTGGTACAGACCGGGGTTACGGATGGGTTTGGAATCATCGATATAAGGTAATTAGTTTAATTAAATACAATCTGATAATGTTTGTTTTCAAGGTGAATGTGGTGTATATTTTGTCTCGGACTGGTTGAAAGGTTAATCCGACCATAACGAATATTTTCATATACAGTGCTAATCATAAGTGTTGAGAAGGGTATCGTTTTTTGACTATCAGAGTATCGAATTGCATTCATTATTCAAGCATAGCATGATATTCATCTATTAATTAATAACAAAAAAAAATCTACAAAGTGATAAAAACGATTATCAACTTTGTCATATTCCTTGATAAAAATATACGCCTGATAGTAATTTTCTTTTTTGAGGTACAGTCTGCTTTCAATCGTTTATGTCATTAGATATTTCAAAATTTGAGATTGTCATTTATTTATAATTATCCTAAGGGCTAACAAATTCATCTCGAACTTGCTCCATTTCGAATGCCGTAGAGAATTAAGGGACAGTTCATTCGGGGTTGGTGACAGTCAACTGTACGAAGTTATTAAAACGTTCTCCAGTTAATTTGAATTCATTCACTTTTTGAAATAATTCAATATAAAATCTGATATTAGTTAAAATAGCACTCGCAAAACACGAGTAGAAAATATGAAAAATTTGCGTTTCATTTATATAAATCAGTATGGAGACGTAGCCATTGAAAAGGTTGGCGGGATACACAGATTTATGGTACATCCCCTTCAGGTATTTTTACGAGAGTCGGAACATTGAATATGTTCATAAAAAGGCATTTTTTTTACTTGTAGATAGAACGTGTAGATATTAAAAATTTTGAGGAAATTTCATTCAAAATTACTCGCGTTCAGGATCTCCAATATTTTCTTGATAATCTTCATTGAATATGATAATATATGTTGAAAAAATTCGTCCTCATTCTTTGAAAGGCCCAAGTAGGAGTTTTTGATTGTGGATATTATACAGTGTTAACAGTAAAGTCAGCATCAGTTTTCGATAAAATAGCTTTATTCGGGATTTTATTCGATCGAGATAGCAAAATTATTTGTCTCCTGTTTCGCATTGTCTGACAAATTGTAATTCCTTTGAACAAATGTACGAGTGGGATGATCCTCTGAATATCGAAAAAAGTTGTTCCGAAAAAGTTTTTCCAAATATAAGTTCCAGCCCAGCTGCATACGATGAGCTTGATTTTCTGATCATTTTTCTGAATTGAATCACTGTTGCAAAATAACTTTCGGCAATTCCTTATTACAGACACATTTTTCTCAAAATGGCACCATATTGAATGTACATTTTTGTACCAAATCCAAATAGGGCTTCCAGTTTTGTACCACGTGTTACAAAGTTGGATTATTTTTGACCTTGTACTCGTATTATTAGAAAACTTCATTGTTTTTTTACGATATATCGAGAAACAACTTCGTATTTGTCTTTTCTTCAGAAGAAATAAAAATATGACAGATAAAGCTGGTGGCTTGATTAAAAATGTTTTGCACTATCCACCTTTCTTGATTACTTATGGTATCTGTTGAATGAGCGATGAGATTGGAATTTTTGGTGTAAAAGTTAAAACTTTTCCCAGAGTTCAATTACCCTAACACCAAACGGATATTAATTGAACTCGACGAGCGTTTCGCCAACAAGGTTAGCATCTTCAGGATAAGAAAACTGATACTCGTGTCGGATGCATATAATATCATTTTGGTGTAAGGATAATTGATCTCTACAAAAAGTCTCATTGCATCCGCTTAAAACGACAAGTCTTGCTTACTGGTTGCCAGGCCAAAAGAGTCGGTAAGTAATCCACTTGATGATGATGACAATGGTATAACAGTTTTGGGATACTTTCATGCCTTTCCAAATGCTTATTTGCACGAGGCTGAAAGGGAGATAGGTATACCCTACGTGACAATTTGTCGAATTCTTAATAAGCATAAATGGCATCCACTCAAAACGACAAGTCTTGTTTACTGGTTGCTAGGCCAAAGGAGTCGGTAAGTAATTCATTACCGACGCCTGATTTACTTGCCAACGCCTTCATAATATGTTGAATTCAACAACTGATTATGCTTGTCGATAAAGCTAAAAATGATGTCATGACCATGTCATCGAGATTCAACTTGATATTTGACAAAAAATGCAATATGGACAGCAAAAAATTGTGGCAGGAATATAAAAATGTCACTTTTGTTGACTTTTCAGTTACTAAATAGATTTATTTATAAATTATTAATAAATTTATTTCAATCAAGGAAAAAATGCTAGGATCGTACAAAAAAAGTTATAAACGTCACGAACGCTAAGCGCTACGATCTCAAACAATTGTCTTCGATCGGTGAAATGTACTTACCGTTTTTGGTACCTAACACTCTATTTTCGTTATTTTTCATCTGAATTTCCATATGATGTGGACTTTACTGATCACACTGAATATGTCTTGGGAGTTCAGAAACGAATAATTTTCAACATAAGTCGAAATGAATCAATTAACCAATCTGAGATACTTGTAAGGGTCTGCTATTGAACTGTGGATAGAATAATAATAATAATATGCTTTATTATCATAAGACATAATCTTGTTGACAAAGCTTGGGTAGTAAATACTTAAAAAATGCGATATATATATATCAAAAGATAACAAAAATAAAACTATAAAAATACATACAAAACATGGTAAAATGGAGATTATAAAAAGTATGTATATATAAAAGAGTGGAAGTCAAGTTCATATAAGAATAGACATAGAAAGTAAAAATTCAAAAGCTTTTTCATTTTGCCTCCATTGTAAAATATGGAGTCTCTGGTGATGTTTTCAGTTGGCACTGTGAGTGGCAGAGTGTGTCTGCTGTTCCGGGTGTTATAATGGGAAAAGGATGTGGCGAAGTTTAATATATGCTTATTTATTAAACACACAGATTCCAGTATGAATAATGCAGTTACCGTTAGGATATTATGGTTTTTGAAGAAGGTTCTACAAGACTCTCTTGGTTTAATGAACGGAGATCACTTGTAATGCTCAGCTGGACATGGACCTGATTTTCACCACTGGAACTGTTTAGAGTTTGCCGTAGGAAGTCTGAATGGGTTATCAGAATACATTATATGTCCATACTGATATTTCTGTGTTTCTCAATATCCGTAGAAGTTAAGTTTCGACACTATTTGAACAAAATAAGAAACGGCTGTTTTTTCAATAGCATGATAATTAGTAGATTTGGAGCATAGTATAAATTTACATAACATAGTCAATTCTTATGAAATGCCATTTTACTTCATCTGAATAAATAAAGCACAATAAGTTTTAGGATTACTCTTCAAAACTGTTAATGGTATGTCTATGCAGAATATCTTTGTGAACATATAATGAAATGGTAATATAGAATAGTAATTCATTTATGCTACTTGAGGTAGATATTACGTAGCGAAACACGCGCTTTTGTGAGTGAGAATCGTACAGGAAACTGTTATCTTTTTGTTAATATGTATTTTCACCAGCCAGTTCAATTCAGTTCATTTTAATTCAATATAATAAAAAAGGTTTTTTCAGATAGTTGTGTTGTTTTGTGGAACGAATGGAGTATCAGAAACTATTTTTTTTTCTCTTCCGAATGGAAGAAAATATAAAAGTTCTATGAAAGAGGTGAAGTCGAAAAAATCACAAACCACCTCAGTCATAAAAGTTTGAGTCATCAATCTCAGCTGACTCCATTTCTGAACATAATACCATAGCAGATCCTTCTGTTTTCCATAGGTTTCTATAAACTTTTCGACGAAATTTTCAAGCAAAAAATTTTGATACGATAGAAAACTTCATTCCATAGAAATAGAAATATTCATTCATCGTTTGTGACATCACAAAAAATGTACAGGACAAGTCAGATCACTTAATCCAAGGAGTGTGTTTAAGACCATCTTATGAGTACTGTTGGAACGTCATTATTTTGTGGTGGATCAATATTTGTTCCGTTGTTTTCTGGGTTTGTTACCTACCACAATCTGTAAAAATAAGAATTAATATTGGGATCTATACAAGTGTAGAAGGGCAGATTTTCAATCTACCCCGAAAATGCGTCAATTGAAAAAACAGTTCTTTCTGGATAGAACAAGTCCAATAAGTAAACAACTTCTCGTATAACTCAAATTTTGCCTATAAAAAAAAATAATAACTTCACGATGTAGATTTGACAATAAATTTGATGCCTTTTTCCTTATTTCACTTGTCTGAGAGCTTATTAGTGTCTCAAGAATTTCTGGTAATTGCTTGGGAACTTCCATATATATAGTTTCTTGCAATTCGCCATTTAAATAAGCGCATGCTACGTCAAGTTGTTGAATGGTCATTTTGTAATGAGCTGCTAGCGCTACGACCAAACGTATCGTGCTTAGTCGTGCAACGGGAGCGAATGTCTGGTTGAAGTGAATGCCAGGACGTTGGCTAAAACCTTGTGCAACCAGTCGTGCCTTCCTTCTTTCCAAAGTACCATCGGCGCCAAACTTGTTTCGTAGAACAATTCTGCTTCCAACAACTTCCTTGTCGTTTGGGCGTTCAGTCAGTGTGAACGTGTCGTTCTTAATAACTGAAGTTATTTCTTCTCTCATAGCTTCGAACCATTCTTTTGAATCGGGTCCATTCAAAGCCTGTTTCATTGGGAATTCTGATAAGAATGCGTATTCCGTTTCTTCTACCGTGTTAGCACGATGAACGTTATACATTTTTCGAGGTCTTCCCCTTGATCCTGTTCTCAATATTCGTGAGGTTTCATTCCGTGTTCTGTGGTTTTGATCCTCTGAAGGATAATTCTCACAACGTTTCGGCAAAGTCTCATTTGCCATCTTCTAGGTGATGTCTAGAGTTTCGATCTCCGAACTCGACTAATTAATTCGAGTTCTACTTCTCAGTATATAGGGGTGTTCATTGATGGTATCTTTGACCTGGGCCCCTCCCACTTTCTTCGTTGGTCCGCCTGCATTTGTCATCGTGTCTGGGTAATTACATGGTAAGGTCCGATATTGTTCCTCTGGTGTAATCGGCTTGTCTTTGTTTAGTGATATAATGGATTTCCACGTTCTTGGTAATCTTTGGGCGTCGTCTCTCTTGTTCATGCTACTCGGTCGTTTCTCAACTTCGATAGCCTCTCTGATTGTTCGAGAGTAGAAGTTTTCATCGCTTGCTATTGTTTTTGTGTTTTTGAAATTGATGGTATGTCCTGTCTCCAATACGTGATTGAAGATGAAAGATGTGGTGACTTTTCCTTTCACTGATAGCTCATGTTCATCCTTGCGTACGTTGATCCGTCTGTTGGTCTGGCCGATATAGGACTTGTTGCAGTCTCGACATGGTACTTCGTAAACTCCCTGGGACTCCAGTGGTATCTGGTCCTTAGGATTACGGAGTATCGATCTTACTGTACGTTCTGGTACGAACGAAGTAGCTATGTCGTGTTTGCGGAGATTTCTGCTGATTTTATCTGTGGTTCCTTTTATGTATGGTAGTCTAGTTGTTATGCCCGGTGTTTCCGGGGTTTTTTGCTATTTCGATTTGTTCTTGAAAGCCGTTTTTATAATTCTCTCCGAACAGTTATTCATTCGCAGAGTTTCCTCGATCGTGTTCCGCTCTTGTTTTTGATGTTCGTTGTCTGGCAACCTGATTGAACGTGTAATTAGTGTTTTTGCCACAGCGTGAATCTGTTTTGGGTGGTGATGTGAATTTGCGTTCAGGTATCTGTTGGTATGTGTTGCTTTGCGATATACCGTGTGGCCTAGCGTACCGTCGGGCTTTTTCATGATTAAAACATCGAGAAATGCGAGCTTGTTGTCTTCGTCAATTTCTTTGGTGAACTTGATCCGTGGGTGGAGTATATATATATATATATATATATATATATATATATATATATATATATATATATATATATATATATATATATATATATATATATATATATATATGAAAATACTTACCGTTAACGTTTCGGAAACTAAATCTGCTTCCGCTCTCAAAACTTATACGGAAATTCCTGTACAAATCCAAATATCTCTTGTATAGAATCTAAAATTATTTCTAATTTTTTCAGATTGTAGTAGTTTACAAACCCAGAAAACTAAGGTAAAATCATCTTATAGTTATGACATGAAAAATAAAACAGATATATTATACAACAAAATACAGTCGGCATTATTTTACTCTATGATAACATTTATTCATCATCAAACATTTTATTGTTTTTTCGAAGATAGTGAAGCTACATACAAACTTTTTTTAATTATCGAAAAGGGAAAAACAGGAGCACCTGTAGGGGTCTTTCAATAAGGTACCACGTTTTCTGAGTAGCAAACGTGAAAAGACGTCCCAAAAAGCCAATATCCACCAAAGATTTTAGTTTTTTAAATTTTGCCAAGCCATTCATTCGGGGAAAACCTTTATTTTCACCTCAAATACAATAAGAATGTTCAGATAATTCCGTAACACGTTGTGCTTTCCTTCAAATATTTTCTATTATAGATGTTCACAACCCGCTTTTCATTTCAGATTCGGAGAAAACAGCTGCAACCACCCTCTCGAGGTATGCTGTAAACTCCCAGAGGGAGGCCTGAACCCGAACCTGCCTCTTCCTGGCACCGAAAAACCCACAACCCCAACAGTACCCCCAGTCACCCCCACCGTTCCAGTGACCCCATTCCCGGTAACGGAACCGACGGTACAGAAACCCAGCTACTGCGGCTTGAGGAATCCCAACGGCATCGATTTCAAGATCGAAGGGGCCAGGGACAACGAGGCGGAGTACGGGGAGTTCCCCTGGATGGCGGCCATCTTGAACAGGAACCTGAACCCGACGTTGGATCCGAACTACCTGATGTGCGGTGGGTCTTTGATCACTCCCAGAGTGGTGCTCACTGGGGCTCATTGTGTCAACAGGTGAGGTTGAATTGTTCAAGAACATTAGGATTTGGGTTTTCTCTCCCTAGAATATAAAAAAGCTTTCATTTTTTTGATATCTGTTTCAGAGCAAATTGATATATTTACCTAGATACTTCAATTGCAATATTATAAAATAACATTCATAAACAACACGTATCGTGTTGTTTCTGAATTACCAGATGGAATATGAAACAACATATCAAAAAATATTTTATTCTTGGCGACGTTTCGGAAACTAGTTTTCTTCCTTTTTCAAGCTCTTTTGAAAAATTCTTTGAGAAATTTCAGTTTTGTTAGTAATTCATCAATAATTTTACCACATGTTGATAACTGAATTTTTCCCTGTTCAACTTCTCTCTTTTGAAGGGGCTACCATTATTGATCTATATTCAAAAAACAACTAGCAATCTCCATCCATATTATATTATATGAATATGAAACAACATATCAAAAAATATTTTATTCTTCTTGGCGACGTTTCGGAAACTAGTTTGCTTCCTTTTTCAAGCTCTTTTGAAAAATTATTTGAGAAATTTCAGTTTTGTTAGTAATTCATCAATAATTCTACCACATGTTGATAACTGAATTTTCTCAGTTCAACTTCTCTCTTTTGAAGGGGCTACCATTATTGATCTATATTCAAAAAACAACTAGCAATCTCCATCCATATTATATTATATGAATATGAAACAACATATCAAAAAATATTTTATTCTTCTTGGCGACGTTTCGGAAACTAGTTTGCTTCCTTTTTCAAGCTCTTTTGAAAAATTATTTGAGAAATTTCAGTTTTGTTAGTAATTCATCAATAATTCTACCACATGTTGATAACTGAATTTTCTCAGTTCAAGTTCTCTCTTTTGAAGGGGCTACCATTATTGATCTATATTCAAAAAACAACTAGCAATCTCCATCCATATTATATTATATGAATATGAAACAACATATCAAAAAATATTTTATTCTTCTTGGCGAAGTTTCGGAAACTAGTTTGCTTCCTTTTTCAAGCTCTTTTGAAAAATTCTTCGAGAAATTTCAGTTTTGTTAGTAATTCATCAATAATCCTACCACATGTTGATAACTGAATTTTCCCTGTTCAACTTCTCTCTTTTGAAGGGGCTACCATTATTGATCTATATTCAAAAAACAACTAGCAATCTCCATCCATATTATATTATATGAATATGAAACAACATATCAAAAAATATTTTATTCTTCTTGGCGACGTTTCGGAAACTAGTTTGCTTCCTTTTTCAAGCTCTTTTGAAAAATTATTTGAGAAATTTTATTTTTGTTAGTAATTCATCAATAATTCTACCTCATGTTGATAACTGAATTTTCCCAGTTCAACTTCTCTCTTTTGAAGGGGCTACCATTATTGATCTATATTCAAAGAACAACTAGCAATCTCCGTATTATCGTTTGACAAAACGTAAGTGAATTAGTATCATTTCATATGGTACCATTTGAACTCTTGTGGTGTTGAATTTACAGCCTCCTCGATTTGATCGTGGCCTCGTGGTCATGGTGTAAAGAGCCCATTCTCTCAGCCGGATGACCCAGGTTCGAATCCTTGAAGGGCCAGAATTTTTCAAATTCGGTTTTTGCTGTCCAGCCACGAAGCCAAAGTGGTTCGGATTCTACTTCATAAACTGTAGGTCCCAGATATCCATTCCTCGCACAAGCTCCAAAATGAGTTTCTGAGGGGGTTTCTAGAAACCTGCGATATACGTTGAAAGGAAAAAATGAATGAGTGAATTGAATATCTCGTTAACACCTATTGCTGAAGATGACTTCTAAATTACTTACTGCTGGAGTGGAAAACATACCAAAGTTCATCGTTCTGAGACTGCATTTTTGCGTCGAAAGGACCCTTCTTGAATCTTTTCAACCAAACTATTTTTTTCTGGAACCCATAAAGAACTATGGAAAAGACCTGAAATATTTTTCATATTAAAATATGGCTTTCGATCACTTGTATGGTGTATTGTGTGATTATGAGAAACTTTTTGAATTTATTGACCACATATAGTAATAATAACAGCTGCAAATCAGAATGTAATAAATAATATCAAGACTGTCAAATTTGGCATACATAACTGAATATATTTCTTGGAGTCTCGATTATCGGTCAGGTATATTTTATATACACAGATATTGAAAGCCTTCGATCAAATTGAGCCTCATGTTTTTGGCTCATTTGCAGTATGACGCTCACACCTGATATGAATACATTTTTGGTACTGTGATCTGTCATTTGCTCATTTTTCACTTTAGCTTTTTTTGAGGTACGACACTCGTGGTGGATAATTTTATAATAATGGAAAACCTTCAGGTTGTTCTTTGGGAACTACCTTGCACAGACGACGAGCCGTTCAGCCTGAATCCAGTCTGCAAATGTACCCATTCAAAATAATTTTTTACTATCAGAATGTATAGATTAGAATTTTTCCTGGGAAAAATTAAATATTTCAATCAATTAAAACTTTTCCTAGAGATCAATTACCCTAACACCAAACTGATATTATGGCATCCGACGCGCGTTTCGCTAACAAGGTTAGCATCTTCAGGAGAAAAAAATTGGCACTACATATGTATCTCTAGGAAAAGTTTCAACTTTTACACCAAAGGTTCCATTCTCATCGTTGATTATTATTGAATTTTTTAATAATTTAATTAATAAATCAATTAAGTATTCAACAACGTCAATTTTTTATTTCTCAGGGCCAAGACCGTTGATTTGACCGTACGTTTGGGAGAATGGGATACGCAGACCACCAGGGAAAGACTCCCCTACCAGGAGAGGAGTGTCACCAATATAATAATGAGGAACGATTTCAACGCCGGTACTTTGTACAACGACGTTGCTCTATTGGTTTTGGATCGTCCCGTGGATAAACTCGACAACGTCGGGACTATTTGCTTACCGGTCCAGGGCCTAAGAATCGATTCGAAGAACTGTTTCGTCAGTGGATGGGGAAAAGACGTATTTGGTGAGTAATCGAATTGGAAAATATCGTTTTTCTCGTATGTTTTCTTGAGACTATTGTGAGTGAAGGGAAGACGGGGTCCTAATTTTTGAAGTGTGATCCCAGAGAATGAGTTCGATGTGTTAGGTAAAACTCAAATTCATCATTTTTATTTCAGGGAAGGCAGGAAAAGCCCAGGCGATTCTGAAAAAAATTGAACTGCCCATCGTCTCGCGACAAAACTGCCAGAGAGCTTTGAGGAACACTCGGCTGGGAAAAGAATTCAATTTGCACAAGAGCTTCATCTGCGCTGGTGGGGAGCAAGGAAAAGATGCGTGCACTGTAAGTAGAGAAAAAGTGTTATGGCCATGAATCATTCAGAACATTTGAACTAGCTTTGGGAAGGTTTCAGAAGTGTTGCATTTCTTGAATAGTATCATAATATAAGTTACCAATTTTGACATCATAACGTGACACTTTTCAAAATTGACAAGAATGTCTAAAAGGCTCACTTTTTATAATCAGTTTAAAGTAGATTACTTTATATTACCCAGACACGAGAATTAAAACAAAAGCTTTCACTCGTACATTGAAATCACACATGGAATCTCTCATATGCCTATTGAAGTGGAGAATAATCCATTTGGGACATTTATTTGCTGTTGAAGTTCACAATATTTGTATTATTCAAATTTCAACAAAACCTAAACCTTCAATATCCTTATTATTATGATGATTGTGACCACACCTATTATCTTTATCATTTGGCGAAGTTTTTTTTAATATATTCCTTTCTCTTTCATATCTTGATGTGAAGTAAGTTCATTTCTGCTTGTCTACAAGCACTGCAAATGATCTTTACATCCTTAAGATATCAAAATTCCAATGTTACAGAAAAACCTCTTGCTGTAGTCTTCATCTTGTCTATTTGTAATCTCAGATGACTTTCTTTCCAGACATTGAATAGGAGCACACTAACGTGTCTCCATTTTCGTTCATTATTCCTTTTGAAATAGGGAAGCATCTTCTCCAAAAAGGTTTAGCATAGATTTCTAAAAAAAAACTTTCGGATAAAATAAACAATCTAGAAAATTTTTTGTCGATTTCTTTGTATCACCCAGTAAACTTGTATTCCCCTTCAATCACTGTTTCATATTTTTTTCAACAAACATTCATTCAGAGTCTACAAACTTCTGAAAACGCCAAACTGATAAGCGATGTGATGAACAAACTTGATAGGTAGTTGGAAACATTTTGTATGGTAGACTATTTACTATTCAGCTGAATTGCCCAAGATGTCAAATCGCTTTCGTTTTCACAAGGAGATTAGTCCAAGGTCATGAAGATGTTGTAACATCAAGGTCCGACAAACTTTACGTTTAATTTCATCATTTTTATTACTGTATGTTAAAAAAATATTTGTGTGATAGCACACGTTGCCGAAAAGAGTAGGATCACTTTTTTTCTCAAATGTGATACTTCGTTTCAAAAGTCATTCAATTTTATGACTAGCATTGTTTTTTTGAAAATCGCATAGGCCGTTCCTGAAATTTAACAATTTAACAATTCCATCTGAATGAAACACGTCCTATCATTCAGCAACTTCTTGTATTATTCACATTTGCTTCCCCTCCTGAATGACGGATTGTTATGTCAAAAATCTCAGATCTTTGATAGATTGTCAATAACGAATATTCAAGAAAAAGAAATTGTGAATAAGTTTCGAGGAAGGAAACGGATTTGGTTCCCGAAAAGTAAATGTCACTTCTTATTTTTTTGAATGTCAAATTTGAGTCATACAAGAAATTGCTGATTAATTGGACTCGTTCTATCCAAAAGGAAATTTTTCCTGTTTCTTACTAATCGCAGCATCTTTCCGGGGTATATCAGAGATCTACCCTCCTACACTTGCATAGTATATTCCAGTATTAATTATCGATTTTTCAGATTGTGGTAGGTTAAAAGCCCAAAATCTACAAAGAAAAGAAAGGGGATATATCGAAGTGATTTAGGAATAAAATTCCAATTGAAATTATGATCTTCAGTTGGTTTGAAGATATTAAAAAATAAAATGAACGTCGTATAGCTCAAGAGCTCCTTGTCTGATTCCCAAAAATGAACAAATGTTGGATTGAGGATTGAAAAACCTCGCGACTATCACTACAAGTCTCAGTATTGTTTCTTTTACCAAAAAGTACTGAAATTTATGATCTTTCGTGTAAAAATTGTACGACTTTGTCCTGGTCAAGAGAAGGAAAAATTAGGAACATGGGTATTTTTATGGAGAGAATGGAGTTTGAGGAATTGTTTTTTTTTGCGAATCGAAAAATAGAAATTACAACTTCCGTGAAAGAAGTAGGATAAAAAAGTTACAAACACTTTTTGTCGTTATGTAGGTGTATATTCATTCACAAAAAACAAGAAAAAAGTCCATCTAAGACAGCTACTCCCTCCTACATGGCACGACTGAGACTGGGTTGGATAGAAATAACTTTTTTTTGCTCGATTTGTATACCAAGCATAAAAAAATTTAATCAAATAGATAGCATAGGTACAGGGTTATTCCCTATAAATTTCCCACCCCTTATCATCGTTATTATTGCCTACAGAAAAAAAGTTAAATATAAAAGTTGTGTGCTCATGACGAAATTTTGATAAAATGCTGTCAAAAATACAGATGCGTGCAGATTTCAGGGGATACAAATTTTTTAAATATTTTTTTCAAATGGGACACCCAGTATATTATTGAATTTTTGGAATGGTCTTTTTTTTTCTGATTTCAAAAATATACCATATGTTACCCCTATCTTATACCGTTTTCGAGTTATGAGACGTCGATTAATGGTGAATTCATGCACGACGTAACTTAGTCTTAGTCTGTTGGCCCAATATTTTATGATTATATATTGACAGGAGTTACCTATCAAGAAATACTTATCCCAGAAGTAGACAATATTCTTATACAAAAATTTTCGGAAGCCGAGCTTGCCAATATGATTCGGATGCAAGATGGGGCAACCACTCATAAGGTCCGACCCGTTCAAGAAAATTTGAATTATGAGATTTCTAACAGACATTTTTAATAACGATAATAATAATTATAATAATAATCAATTAATTAAAGACACGATTCGACGTGAAATAATGAATGACTTATCATGTTATTTAAATTTCCTAAATGAATTTTTTGTTTCCCATTTTTCAATATTTGAAATTTTTCTTCCTCACCTCTAATAACTCAAAAACGTTATAAGATAGGGGTAACATATGGTATATTTTTGATATCAGGAAAAAAAGACCATTCCAAAAATTAAATAATATACTGGGTGTTCCATATGAAAAAAATATTTAAAAATTTGTATCCCCTGAAATCTGCACGCCTCTGTAATTTTGAAAGCATTTTATCAAAATTTAGTCATAAGCACACAACTTTTATATTTAACTTTTTTTTCTGTAGGCAATAATAACGATGATAAGGGGTGGGTAATTTAATTTATAGTGAATAACCCTGTAGGTACCTAGGAAATATCTCAAGTATAAAGTTATTTGTAGACATTTTTTCGACAATCAACTCTCTATTAATAGGCAGAAAATTAGAGTTTGAAATAGGCGTTTTGGGCTCATTTTTGTATCAGCGACTGTATAGTAATATAAAAAAATCCCGTGAGTGAAAAAGTTGGGGGTGCACCGCACCCCCGTAAATCCGCCTATGAGCCGAGCGTAGCGGGATTCAGCTGAGGCAGTCAATCTACTTTGCTGCCGAATTGATCGTATGATTTTTTCTCCGATTGTTTATAATGATATATGAAGGATATTGTAGTGTCCCGTCCCAATAATTGAAAATCAATTCTGGTGGTGTATCGCCAAGAGTATATGTGGAATTTCTTCTCTGAAGAATCCCACACTAACACCTGTTAGATGTAATCCAATGCCCTACGTGGTATTAGCCAGGGGAGTAGTTATTTTCTAATAGGTGTTAGTCCGTCAACCTACAGTGTAGGTGAGTTGAGGCTGGCCTGAACAAATTGTTCATTTTTTGAATATTTGATTTAAAGCCAGTCTTCAAGCATCGCCATGAATATTTGTTTTATTCGTATTTTCCTTGTACGAGGAATTGGGGCCATGCGGATATGCTCTTGGTTAGTACCTAGTCTACGGGCAGATGGCGCAGCAACGGCTATTTTGCTAGTTGTTTGTATCAGCCTAGGTCTAGGGAAGATACTCTACTCGAGTATGATTTTTAATTATGGGAAGTCATCAACTTATGTTGATAATGGCACTGCCTTGCACTGACGAGAGGCCAAAAAGCCCGAAACCGGTCTGCAAGTGTGTCCCGTCCCAATAATTGAAAATCAATTCTGGTGGTGTATCGCCAAGAGTATATGTGGAATTTCTTCTGTGAAGAATCCCACACTAACACCTGTTAGATGTAATCCAATGCCATTCGTGGTATTAGCCAGGGGAGTAGTTGTTTTCTAATAGGTGTTAGTCCGTCAACCTACAGTGTAGGTGAGTTGAGGCTGGCCTGAACAAATTGTTCATTTTTTGAATATATGAAAATGTATATGTTCACAGCAACGTTGGTATATAGGAGGAAGGTTACGAAATGTCATCATATCGATCCCTCCATATTGCGGGGGCGTCAATGAGGTTTAGGTGAAATTCCAAGATATACTAATATGCAAGTGGATTTCAGTTTCTGGTATCTGATTGGTGGATAACAACAATTTGCAAAAAAATACCTGCTGCCCTAATAAGATCTATGAATATTCGAGTATATTGAAAATCTAACTTTATGGTGTTCGATACTGATGAATGTCAGTTGAGAAAAAATGTGGATATACTCTTCGTATTATTGTTTGGTTTGACAGATAATTCAACTCGATCTGATCTCGATATATGTGAAAATTGAAAACGAAAGCAAATAAAAATGTATGTGTATGGTTGGTGAAAATCCGAAAGGAATACCTGTGTTTTAAAAAAAGTGGGACTGTTCCTCATGCAGCAAGAAAGTTTGCCAGAGTATGATAATTACTCCTATATGAAATGGAAAGTATTTGGGTTTACCAGTCGTTCAAGGATTTTTTTCCGAGGCCAAGAGACTGTTTGAGCTTTGTATTATACTTTGAACGTTATCTACGTCTTCTAATGTATATAGTGTTGAATTTATATAGGAATCCAAATGCACTTATGAACAAAATGCCTCTCCGAAGGTATCGCTTTGTAATCATGCAACCAATTGTGATATATTCCATTCATACAAAATGAGTACTAAGATTATTCTTGAATGAAATCTTATCCTAATAAACTTATCCTAATAGAAACACTTTAAAGCTAGTAAAATTACTCTAAGAAACTCCTTACACTAATGAAAATTGAACAACGACTTAAAATACTTGCAAAATGATTCCCTAAACTCCACAAAGACAAGACAGAATACACAACGCAGGTTCAGGTATGCTGTAGGCAGTGATAACGCAACAAATCTTTTACTTTTACAACAGAGAAAAAGAGACCAAAAAACAGAGACAATCAGGAATCAGCTACATAAAACATATATATTTGTGTGTTCTGTCACAATTTCTTTGCACTTTTCCTGTTTATCTTTTTAATTTACCCCAGAATTGCCAACTTCGATTTCCCCAAACCCTGCCCCTAGCCTCAGGTACCCCTTCGCCTATAAACTTGTGACATTTCGTAACTTTCCTATATATGAACGTTGGTTCACAGTAATTATAGTTTGACATTAAGGACAGTGATAGCATTGTTTATAGAGATATAGTTAGCCAACCTTACGGAAATATAATTTGAAGGGATGGATAACAAGGGTAGATGGCACTAGTGATTTCGTTTCTAAGTCACGTATTTTCTTACGGACGTTGTAGTCTGAATCACACATTTTCCTCTTATACCTAATACCAAAAGTTGGAAATCAATTCAGAAACAGAAGTCGATATTCTCGTCAATGTCGTAGATCTTTCATCTTTTGGAGATTATTTTAAAGCCTAAATATCGCCAACTGTATTTCAAAGCTTCATTATCTTCCTTTCAACATTTCACTCAAACTGATAGACAGAACTCTGTACCTTTTTTCCCCTCAAAGAAAGAACCTTTGTCGTACATGGTCGAGTGAACGGAAATATCGATATTATACTGTAGATGGCGTAAGAAGCGCTTCAAATCCTGTTTAGAGAGCCATTGAATAACTATATATCTCTATAAACAATAGTGATAGCGACTCAGATCTACTTACTCCTTCAGAAACATATCCATCAGCAAAGTATTACTTTTGCTGCCGAGGCAGGAAAAGTAATAATTTACCGATTGATATGTGTCTGCAAAATTAATATATGCTGTCAATCGAAGAGAAAAGTTATTTCTATGTAACCAAAGTGCACGTCGTGCCATATAGGCAAAGGAGTATCTGTTTTAGGTGGACTTTTTCTTCCTTTTTGTGAATGGGTCAAACGTCTTTGAATGATATACAAGTACCTATCAACAGAGTGTTTGTAATTTTTTTTTGATTTGGAGAAGAAAATAAAAAAATAGAAGGAATACTATTAAAATATTAATATTATTAAAATATATATATATACATATATATATATATATATAAATATTAATAGATTTTGGATGGAATCCAATTTATCGTTTTTCTCTTTCCTGAAAATGACAAATAAAGGGCTATATATTCTTATAATATGTTTTTAGGGCAAATTGATTGAGTATCGTATTTTTTGTGACTTTGGACTTATTTCTCAAGAGATATGAAGTTTTGATGAGTAGTGTCAAACTGTGACACTACTCGCTGAAGTATGTGCAATCTTTATGTTTTTCTAATTTGACAGGCGCGTATACAGCTCAAGTTTATAGGCGGGTAATCACTGAGAAAATTATGCGTTTCCACCATTTTATCAAAACACAAATGCATATTGGCCTTTTTACAAATTTACCTTTCACAATGACTTAAATTATTAGGAAACGTGTGGAATAAAAACGAAAAACGTCAGATTTATTTAATCTTAATTTTTTCTCATAAATAAAATTGGAAAGTAGAGAAAACAATAATTTTCGATAAAAATAAACTTCAGACTTTAGAGATAACTAACATTTGCCTTGTCAACGTAAGTGAAAATAATCCGTTATAATGATATTCGTTCATGTATTTATCATACTACATATCAATATGAGTAGAATGAAAAGTATATACCTATTGAACACAAGATAATGAAACAGAAAAATTAAAAAATAAATTCAAATTTAGGTTTATCAATTTCTCCCAAAATACCAGAGACTATATAATCTTCTGAGATATTCTATATTTTTGAATTTAACTACTGGATTCTGCTATCTTACAGGGGGTAAAGGTGAAATAAAATTGTGATTGATTTTTCATTCATTTATTATATTTTTTGATATCTCCCTATATTCTTCAATATATATTGTAATATGTTATGTGACTGACTGATCATGGAGGGGGGGGGGGGTAAATACCCCCTCTACCCCCCTTGTAATTTGATCTCAAAATTCACAAAAAATACGAAACGTAACCTACAAAAAGATCAGTCGATTCTTCTTTTTTATAACATTGAAGTAACGTATCGGACAAATACACCAATTTGACCTGAAAACAGATAATATAAGATTTTGAGGATATTCCTTTCTCATTTTCAGGGGGGAGAACCCCGAAGAGAGTTAAGAGGAACTTTTACGGCCGCGCTATCGAATAATAAACGTTTCTCTATCATAATTTCTATTTGACTAGTAGAGAATTGAACAGACAAGGGACCTGCTTCTAGCTAGTTATCTTCGTGCCACCTGAGGATGAATTTCATGAAACTCAAACGTCAACGAAGCAAAACGAGTTTTTTACGATTCTGATTGAATTAATTCTAAACTGAAATTTATTCCAGGGCGATGGTGGCAGTCCCTTGGTTTGCCCAGATCCCAATAACCCGGGAAGGTACGTCCAGGCTGGAATAGTGGGCTGGGGAATAGGTTGCGGTATGTCGGGAGTGCCAGGCGTTTATGCTGACGTCGCCAGATTCAGGTCCTGGATAGACGAACAGATGGAAAGACTGAATATTGACACTGCGCCATATAACGTGTAGTAGTAGTATTGTCAACTTGATGTATTTTTTTATTAAACGATTGTCACAATTCCGATGTTTTACTGAAGGAAAACGAGATGATTTGAACGTTGGCTCTAATGGTATTCTTCAACGTGATATTTCGCTGCTTCTTATAAGCTACTGTGGGGAACTAGATTTTTGTTCAATGTTATCTCTAAGTATGAGGTATCTTCCTTAACTCAAAACCGTATAGTCGTATTTGGAATCGAAAATTGGAATGTTAACCGATCTTACAGTTTATCATTCATAGATGAAACGATATCTTTTGTAAAAATTTTGAGACGTCGATCATCACCTTCGATTGAAGTATATTCTTACATATTATGTGACAGCATTCCATCGAAGAATTCGGAGAAACGATATTTCAAAAGCGTTTGACCGAGTTCTCCTTTCTCTCCTCGATTGTGTGCTTTGTTGATTAGTTTCTTGTCTAAAAGGTCTCTCTATGTAGTTATTGATGGAGTATTTTCCACATGGTTCAGTTCTGGCGCCAATTTTCTTTCTGCTCCGTATCAATGATTCGTTGGAGAAAACATCTAGTTCAGTGCATAGTTTTTCGGACGACAGTACTACTCATAATAGATTCTCCTCCATAGTTCCCATATCAGCTCGAGGACACAGATGCCAGTAATAATGGTATTGGAGCCGTACTATCACAGGAGCAAGATGGTCAGGAAAACGTAATTGACTTCTACAGCAAAGTACTCACCAAGCCAGAAAAAAATTATTGCGTAACGAGAAAAGAGCTACTGGCAATAATCAAAGCTGTAGACCACTTCCACAAATATCTTTACAGAAGAGAGTTCCTCATCAACACAGATCATGCAGCTCTGAAGTTACTCGAAATGAAGACTCCTGAAGGACAAGTAGCAAGGTGGATTGAGAAGTTGAACCAGTATTACTTCAGGATAAAACATCGACCAGGACGATTGCACGACAACGCAGATGCCTTGTCTAGGAGACCTTGTTCGGATACTTGTAAACACTGTGGGCGAATTGAACATCGCGAAGGAATCAACCAAGTGAGACTGATAGTAGACGACAATTGGACGACAGCAAAAATGCGACAAGACTAGGAGAATGATCCAAACGTTGTAGAATTTTTGAAATGGAAAAAAAAATGGAGCGGAAAGACCCACCTGGAAGGACATCTCAGATCGATCACGAACGTTCAAAGCTTTGTGGGCACAATGGGATTCCTTGATTGTGGAGAATGGCCTACTGAAGAGGGCTTGAGAGTCAGCCGATGGCAAGAAAGTGAGTTCCCAACTGGTTGTGCCTATGTCGAGAATAGAGGATGTTTTGTTAGAGATTCATGCTGGTAAATCAGGTGGACATCTAGGAGATAACAAGACCTTGGATAAAATCCGGCAAAGGTTCTAATGGGTCCAATGTCGAGAGATGGTGCCGAAGATGCCCAAAATGCGAAGCAAGCAAAGGTCCTAGAACAAGATCAAGGGGCGAGATGAAACAATACAATGTCGGTGCCCCCTTCGAACGAATCGCCATCGATGTAGCTGGACCGTTCCCAATGACGAATGCTGGCAACAAATACATCCTCGTTGCCATGGATCATTTCAGTAAATGGGTTGAAGCTTACGCCTTGCCTAATAAAGAAGCATCCATCGTTGCAAGAGCCCTGGTGGACAACATTTTTACGAGGTTTGGAGTGCCAATGGAGCTACATTCCGATCAAGGAAGAAATTTCGAATCGAATTTATTCAGGAAAGTTTGATGGGAATTAGCAAGACCAGAACAACTGCCCTCCAACCACAGTCTGATGACATGGTCGAGAGGTTCAACAGGACTATGGAAGAACATCTTTCCAAAGTAGAAGAAGAGCATCAAAAAGACTGGGAGCGACAACTTCAACTATTCTTGATGGCATACCGGGCAGCTGTGCACGATTCCACAAAGCTCACCCCAGCCAGTATCATCTGCGGGAGAGATCTTCGTTTGCCCTGTGACTTGGTGTTCGGATCCCCAAGTGCTGAGGAAAAAGAGGTACAGGATTATGCAGATGAACTGCCAGACAGCTTGATGAGAATTCACGGAAAAGAGAAGATTGAAGATTACTAGTGACAGGATGAAGGCTCGATACGATCTCAAGGCAAATACTGGTGGATTCAAAGAAGGAGATCGAGTGTGACTGTACAACCCTCGTCGTAGAAAGGGAATTTCTCCCAAACTAACACCATGCTGGGAAGGACCCTATTCGATAGTCAAGAGAATAAATGACGTGGTGTACAGGATTCAACGTAGCCCCAGAGCAAAAATGAAGGTCGTTAACCTAGAAAGACTCAAACGTTACAATGGCGATAATGACGTATTGTTTGATCGGGACGATCAAAATTGAGAGGGGGATAATGTAACGAAATGTGCTGGCGTCGGCCCTGCCGACTATGGATGCAAATTGGTGCGACAGTTCCAGGAAAGATTGTACCTGCGTGATCGCGGCTCACCCAAAATATTCGAATGTCCGGATCTGTCTGGATGATTCTCCACTGTATGAGCGCCTATATAAACAGGGGTCGCTCTCCACGATGGCAGAATTTGTATAAAAGAGAGTTTGTATTTGAGAGAGTTTATCAGAGTGTTTAGTGTTGGATAGTGAGCGGAGCAGTTTAAGTGATTGTATTGTGTTAGAAAGTTGTAACAAAAGAAGTTTAGTGTTGTTTACAATATTCATTTTATCGAATATCTATTCGAGTTCTCTAGTGTAATGAGGTTCATATACGGGATCGCTAGAAACTTTTTACTACTCTCATCTTCAAGGAAAGTCTAAGATTTATGGAGCGTTGTCCGAAATTTCCTTTTTTTATTATGTTATGTACCATCTTTCGGTAAAAACAGTTCACTTCAGGTACGCCTAATAACTCTCTTGTCATTGCGGTTCTTATTTTTCTCAATGTGAAACATTAGAAACATTTTCTTTGAATAAATTCTTAATTCACTAATAACTTATTTGAAGACCGAAAGTGGATACTCTGAACGAAAAATGAAGATTTTTTGAAAGTATAAAACGTAACATTTACTTACTTTAAATAAATGTTTCACTTATCATTAACTTATTTAAAGACTGAAATTGATTACTCTGAAGGAAAAATGAAGATGTAAAATATACTGAAAAAATTATATTTCGAATATATTCTGAAGATTCTTCTGCTAATTGGGACCTCACGGAAAAACACTGGGATAATAAAAATCGATCAAATATAATGAAATTGTTGAGAATCAATACATGATGGGAAAGCAAAACAACCTGTTTGACATTCAGGTTTATTTCTTATCTTTGCATCGTTAGAAATCCTATAATCTTCAGAGAACATCGAGGAAACCAAAATAGAGGACATAAGGCTGTTTATAAAAATACATCTGAGAGGTAGATATAATCAAAGAATATCGAATTCTAACAATGCTGTCACGTCATCACAGAGGGAAATACAGTGAAAGCGGCTCAAACTTCTATTCTTTAAAAAAAAAATAACGATAATCAGTGGGAAGAGTAAGACATTTTGAGGAACTATTTTTGGTTTCCTCCCTGCAAATGTATATTCAACTGTACCACTTAAAGGAGTACAACCAAAAAAAATTGCATTTTCGAATCGATTGAAACTTCTTTCAAATTTATAAATTGCTCAAGAAATAGATAGATGTCTATGATTGTAAAAAGTAGACTGGATTGATTGAAATAGTATTGAAGCAAGACGATTGAGAATTTTTATATTAATTTTTGAACCTCCTTTCTTCAATCAATTTAATTTGCAATATGAAGAATAACCGTGTATCTTCAATATTACATTTTCGAAGTGGATTTGCTCACATTTTATCGCTAGTATATCATCATCTGGCGATGGTTACCACTCAGAGGTATATCACTTGATATTCGTGGAGATTGGCAATCGTAAAATAGTCTTTCAGATATATTCTCTTGATATTCCATTCAATTACTTCCACCTCTGAATTTTCTGCGTATCAATATCATTCAATCTCCAAATCTTATTATCCTATTGTTCAGGTCCACCTACTCTTTTCTGAACATTAGAGATTTCCTTTTCAAATTAACCTAAATATAAAAAACTTCTTGTTCCATGAAATTTGGCAGTTTTGAAATTTTCTGTACATAGATCAATTATCAGTTGAGAAAAACAAACACCCATAATGAATAAATATCACACTTGTTATATTGATCAACCTTAGCCATTGCTTGAGCTGAGAAACCGTAAATGTATAACTTCCTACATAGAACATCAAATTGAGAGTAAGGCAGCAACTCAATACATTAAAATTTCAGTACAATATTTGAAGATTCTATATACATATGATTATGTCTCCTCTCATATATTCTTTCTTCCTGCTTGTCCAACAGATAGTTGATCGATTAAGAAACTTGAAAAGCTCTTCTTCTGATCTTCATTCGTCCTTATCGGTAGCATATTTGTCACCTCCTTCATAGAAGCAGCATCTCTTTTGAAATATCCTCTTTCTTGTTGAATTCTCATCATCCAATCTCTCTTGATGTATCTCTTGGTTGAAACATCAAGGCAGGAAGAGTTTCCGGGTCAGTCCTAACCTGCGAATCAAAAGATAGTTTAGGTAGTAGTTGGTAGCTGTGAAAACGAAAGAATTCAACACTTCCAGATGATCATTTCATGCAGATGATCACATCAAATTATTCATTTCCTCACACCATATGGAGCAATCGTGAGAAATCCAATCGGACAAGAGTGTATAAAAATAAAACTCTAAAAATACATGAAATAAAACACACACATTAAAATGTTTAAATGCCGATGGAAGAGCCAAGACTCGGGTAGTACAGGTTGAGTGAAAGTGGGAGAATCTACTGAAATGACCGATTGTATGAAAGTTTTCTTCTAGTCTCTTGATATCATATCATAGTTTGAGGTTGAGATACGCAAAATTATTTTGAACGTGGGGTATTAAATGTATGGGTTTGTAGTGTAGTATGACGTTTTTCCGATCTGGATATGCGTGTCATATAACAATACATTTTAAAAATCTGAAAATGATTTTATTAATTCAACATTCTCATTTTAGAATCCGTTTCGTGTTTTTTGCATTCTTCAATACTCAAAGCGAGTTGATCGTAACAAATTTATGATGACGCCAAGGTATCAAGCTGATATGAAGAGCACATATTTCATTCTTGATAAAATATGAAAAATCAAAATTTCATAGATTAAAAAAATAAAAGCAACATTCTTATGAAAATTCCAAAATATCGTGTTCATTACACCGGATGACAAGTTACAGAAACTCTTTTTATGCCATGGAAAAGCTTCGATAATATAACTTATAATTATAATTCCATTTGAGTACCTCAGACTTATCACTACCGATATACGATTTTGTATTTAGGAAACTCCTTCGAATGAATTCTCCTTGTAGTAACATTTTCTAATTCCGAAGGAGACATCTGTATTTTCGAATAGTAAATTTTGGGGAAAAAAATTGAGCAACATATTGTTACGAAATCTCCTAGCGCCGGCATTGTCGCTCCTTGAACTCAAAATAATATGAGGGGTCGAAGAAAGTATGTCACCGTCGAGGAAATCCCGACTCGCGTGGAAAGTTCGATGGACATCATCGAGATAAGTCCGGAAGATTCTCCATATGCGTACATAAGTATAAATACGGATATAATTCGGTAGACGAAAGAGTTTTTCATAGTTTCTAGTAGAGAGAGTTCGTAGTATTGATATTGTAGAATTCAGAGCTTAGTGGAGAGTCGAGGTTTTTATCAGGGTTTTAATACAGAGCGTTGGATAGTTTAGCTGAGAAGTTCAAGTGATTGTATTGTATTATGAAAAGTTGTAATAAAAGTAGTTGAGTGTTGTTTGGTGTTTTGATAAACGAACCCAATGTAATCGTCATTCGTGTTGTCACCATAGCAATTAGGAATAGCCATTATCAATGAGTTAACTGGACTAGTGAAAACTGAAAGCAAAAATGAAAATATCATTTCAAAAACAGAAAGTATTTACTCGAGGAAAGGTTTCAAGTTTCATTTCTTGACTCAGACTTCGCTTCAAATGGAAATCGTTTGGAATCTCAAGATTTTGAAGCATATTGCCAAATTTGAGTTGTTAACAAACTTGCAGAAAAATCCGCGGAAAATAATAATAATGTCAGAATACGAGAATGAGGAAATGGATGTATGAGAAAAAGTAAAGAAAAACTGAAGAGAAAGCCGATTGAGTTAAATAAATAAATGAAAAAAAAAAAAATGATAACATATGAATACAAAATCATAGAGAACAAAAAAATCGTAGGCATCCGAAAAAAGAACTAATAAGAAATAATTGAGAATAACAAGTGCATAACGTCCAAAAAGCCGAAATTTGACTATACCTTTCAATCGATGGGTCGCACAACTCATGTTGCAGAATCAGAATAAGCTTTATTGACGGAAGAATATAATTCTCATTGATAAAGTCGTTCTTAGAAATATAGAGGAACAGTTGAAACAAAAAGTATATACCAATACAAATACACACGATATAAAAAATTACCTGCATAAAAGCACACACACCAATATATACTAGAATTTTTTGAAACGAGCTTGAAAGCACGTTGGTCAAAACAGTCAAAAAACTCCCCAACCAAGATCTTTTTCACGTCTTTCTAGAAATTGGCTTCACTTTCTGAGTTTGTCTCAATGCGGGAGGAAGGCGATTGATTAAATTTTTTCTCAAATATCATTGATTTCCAGATTCGAGAGGAAAAGGGAAGCGCCATGCAGTGAGACGATCGAGTATTTTAGGCAGAATCTGATAAAATTTCAACTTTGTATTTTCTGGCACAAAACAGACCATTTCCAAGATATAGAGGCACACCAGAGTCAGTATTTTATGCTCCAAAAATAATGGCTGACAAGAATCATGGCTCCTAGATTAACATAGGTATTTAAATGCCCTCTTTTGTAGAGAGAAAACCATATTGAACAGATACTGGGATCAAGATCTCCAAAATAAGACACTTCCTTTCTCTGAAAATTTTGAAGAATATTTATTTTAGTCTTATTTATTCAAAACTACATTATCTCATATCTGTTTGGGGTACTGCAAATAAATCTATAATGAAACCTCTCAAAACTTTACAAAACAAAACAATGAAGTGTATTTACAAATTATCGTATTCAGAATCGACATCAAATTCTCTTCATAAGCTCAAAATCAGCTGTTTTATCTATTCTATCAGAAATAGTACTGAAAAATCTAATCTTATTTTCAACGAAATTTGTGATATTCACAATCACTCTTTCTTTATTCATTCTTTTTTCTTCGCTTAATTGACCTTTGCGTAGAAAAATTTCATTTTTGACTGTATGTTCGTTTATACATATGTTTTTTTTTTTCTTCAAAACTTATCATGATTTTGTGCTTATAGTTATTACCTAATTATAAACATGTAATGTTTCTTGGGATAATAAATAACTTTCTTACTTACGTAGATGTCTCGATGAGAGCAAAATATACGTTTTTCGCAATAGTTCAATTAAATTCAATTTGCTATTCGAAAACGTCAAAATCGAAAGCTTAAAAAATGGCGAAATTCTCGGAATGAAAATAACACTTATTTTTCGGAGCTTTTGTGCAGTATATGCAGTAGTTCCTGTATTGATGCTAACAAAAAAAACACTGTCCTAGATGATTGAACATGTATAATTTCGATACAATTCTACAGTCCCCGTTACGAAATCAAATCAATTCTATCAGTGTCCCAAATAAAAATAGATACCGGCTCAGCCGACAGGCACATTATACTATGGAGTGAAAAACATTTTTTGATGATTTTTTTCTCCAAGTTATGATATTCACAACTGGCTAGGGAATGTAATCCCGAGGTACGGGATCCCGGGATTCCGGAAAAAAAATCGGCCGGGACTTTCGTGATTTGAAATGGGTATATTTTCTCTACAAGTAATATTCCTATGAGAATATTTATGAGATCTAATAGCATAAAAGCTACCCCAGAAACAAAAAACAGATCATAAGTTAGTCATAGGAAAAACCTGGAGCTCAATTTTTGACGGTCTTCTTTATGCTGACGTATACGCTATTGCTAAGGTATAAACTAAGGTGGCTATATACTGGTGTTTTCACTTCATATAAAAGATTGTCAGCAAATCAGACGACCGATATGGCCAACTTGATCAAAAAATTGATGATGTAGGCGTAGTAGTACTGCAAAAAATCCGCCAGTTACCGGCACTCTTGCAGTGGAGAGTGGAGATGACAGTCCTGTGTTGCCAAGTGGCCATGTCGTTGCGAATTCTGGTCCAGATCAGTAGAAACACAATGCAAATTTATTCCAACTGAGAAATTATTTTCAAACTACATGGAATAAATAACGCATAAAGTTAAACACAAATTTGGAGCGTTTTGGTGTTTTCAATAACCTCGCATATCCAGTCCCGATAAATTCTCTATCCTGTTACAAAAACATCAGAATTGGCAACAGCGCGTTCCATGGATCGAGTGATCACGAAAATTAATAGAAATTTTTGATAACCAGCGCTCCCTCATGGCCACTGATACCACGCCTTGTCCACAGGTTTGTCTGAAACAATATCGCAACATTGGAAACACCAGTATATAGACATCTTAGTATAAACAATCAGGTACGTTAGTGATAGCGTATTCGCTAAATAACGAAAGTTGCCGAAAATTGGACCCCCCAAATTCGTTATTATCTAGTGCGTACGTCAACCCAAATATATTTTTTGAAATTTGCAATAATTTTATAACATATGAATTGCTATTCCATTTTATTTATATTTTGGATGAGATCAAATTTTTTACACTGAGTTTTAACTTTTTCAGTGAAAAATGGATCCCGGCATTGAAAAATGTTGATCCCGAAATCCCGTTTCAGTGATCCCGGTCCGAGATTATATTCCCTACAACAGGCTTTGAATCTTCCTGTACCCTTAATCAGGTAGATAATAAATGACAACTTGCTCTACCTGGACCTTTTTCGTCAATGAAAGCACCATTAACAGACATATCGAACTGTTGGGAACAGATTAAGATGATAATGTATTAGATGAGGGGAGGTAAAACAGACGGTGATTTTTTCTTTTCCTTCTCATATTTTATCAAATAGGTGTAAATTTTGCTGAGACCATTCAAATCTGTTTTTCTGATCATGGAATGGTCATTATTATTCATGTGTCATTTCTAAAAACACACGCTTAGAAAGATTTATTTCACTATCCAAAATTTCAGGTTTCTATTTCCACTTTCCCACCGTAATCTAGAAGTGAAATTATATCATATGTCTAAATTCAATTAAACGTCACCTTCATATTTTCATGTACAATTTTTGCCTCTATTTTATTATTCAATCTCACGTTAGTAAGTAACCATTCCATTATATTATCATATGATATATTGTTATGTATTATAGACGTCCTGAGGAAGACAATAAAGATTGCCGAAAGCTTGACGAATAACAAAGAGTTTTCTTTGTGATATAGCCCACCACAACTGACTGCAACCCCAAAAGATTCACTACATATTCATTAATCAGTGACGAGTTTCCTATATATATATATCTATCCTATTCTACTAATTTGGTAGCCGGCATAATGACAATGTGCTCCCTATCACAATAATTGTAACCTATTTCATTCTTTGCTGTAGACTTTCTATTCATCTTGAAGCGGAGGAGGTTTTTTAACCAATTTTTAAATTTTTTTGGCATTATTATTCACATTTTGATAGTCAACTGTAGGCTCTTTTCACTCTATATTTCACTATATATTTTCAAGTTTTGTGTTGAATATTCTCATAACCTATAATGGAAGTGGTTGTTATAGCCATGTTGTCAACTTTTGGTGTAAATGTCGTTATGAATGAACATAATTGAAAAATAAGTGTGAGCCTAATCGCTTGAGAATGAAATTTGAGAAATATGAGCATTCAATTAAGACTATTGATATCAAAATGAAACTATTGACAAGACCAGTTATATTCCCTTCTGTAGCTTTTAAACAGAATAACCCTGCTGAAATGTAAGCGAAAATCCAATATGACAAGAATAAAAATGATAAAAATAAACATTTCAATAAATAAATAAAAAACATCAGAATGAACATAACAAGGATGAACAAAATAAACATAACAAGAATAAAAAAGATAAAAATAAACACATCAATATATTACGCTATAAGGTAGACACGATTAAATTTCCATAAAATTTATTGTCTTCGCGACATGTTTCGGTACACTGTACCTTTATCAAGCGAATGTATTTAAACACTAAATTATTCTTCGCTAAAAGTTCCTTAAATATATCAGGGCCTACTCTAATTATCTATGATTCCTAGAATAATACCACTGACAATGATGATGATTCCTAACTGATGCTGATAACTGATACTGATTCCTAATAATAATTATGATATCGGACCGTAGTTACTACTTATTGATTGAATAAGTTCAACAAAGGGGAACTATTGAGATCCAATTGATCATTTAGCAAACAATTTGAATTTTTTAATTTATTGATTTCTAAAAATTCTAAATAATTAAGTCTAATGCCCTTATTTTCAACATGAAGAATTTCGAAATTTTTATCGAAGTCATGGCCTTCCTCCAAAATATGATTGGCATATGATGAATGAGTTGTTTTCTTTTCATAATTCATACGATGTTCACGTATGCGGTTTTTGAATGGTCTACCTGTCTGGCCAATATATACTTTGGAGCAAGATCCACAATTCAATTTATAAACTCCTGATTTTTCATCTTTTATTGTTTTATCTTTGTTATTCTTGATAAACCTTCCCAACGTGTTATCTGTTCTATATGCTACTTTTAAATTTTGTTTGTGCAAAAATGAAGCTACTTTTTCCGTAGCAGGTCCTGAATAAGTTAAGATTCTATAATTATTGTCATGGGTCCTCAAAGTGGGGTACACTTCTTGGATAGCTTTTCTATGTAGTTTTTTAGCAAGAATATTTTCTATTAATTTGACTTGATATCCATTGTTAACTGCTATTTGTTTTATGATATTTAATTCTTTGTTGAAATTGTCCACAGAAAGAGGAATGTTTACTAATCTGTGTATCATACTATGGTATGCTGATATTTTATGTTTATATGGATGTACCGAATTATTATGAATAGTGATATCAGTGTGGGAAGGTTTATGAAAAATAGCAAAGTGGTGTTTGCTGTTAGCTTTACCTATTGTCAAGTCTAAGAAATTAATTGAATTATCTGTTTCCATCTCTATTGTGAATTGAATATTTGGATGAATAGTGTTAATATATTTATGAAATGTATCTAATTGTCTGTTGGTGCCTTTAAAACAAACTATAACGTCATCTACATATCTGTACCAATACAAAAACTGTTGCGACAGTGGATGTTTATGAATTATATTTTCCAGATTGTCCATGAAAATTTCTGCCAGTAGAGGACTTAGCGGATTTCCCATGATCAAACCGTCAGATGAAGAGTATACTTTATTGTCGAATTGAAAGTAATTTTGTTCAAGACATATCGACAAAAGGTCTAATATCTCTTGTTTAATGAGCGGATTAACATGATTTTTATCTAGTAAACCTTCGACTAAGATTATGGTATCTTGTGGAGGTATACTAGGGAAAAGATTTTGAACGTCAAATGATATTAATTTGGCGTTATCTGGAACAGTTATGTCCTGTATTTTATTTATCAAATCATAAGAATTTTTAAGGCTGAATTTCGGTTCGAATTTAGAATAGTTTGTTATTAAATGTATTAACTTTCTTGATAACTTAACTGATGGTGCTGTAACAAATGATACTACTGGCCGAATAGGGTAGTTTTGTTTATGTAATTTTATCAAAGAATATAATTTTGGGGTTTGAGGATTCATCAGAGTTAGTCTGATGAATCCTCAAACCCCAAAATTATATTCTTTGATAAAATTACATAAACAAAACTACCCTATTCGGCCAGTAGTATCATTTGTTACAGCACCATCAGTTAAGTTATCAAGAAAGTTAATACATTTAATAACAAACTATTCTAAATTCGAACCGAAATTCAGCCTTAAAAATTCTTATGATTTGATAAATAAAATACAGGACATAACTGTTCCAGATAACGCCAAATTAATATCATTTGACGTTCAAAATCTTTTCCCTAGTATACCTCCACAAGATACCATAATCTTAGTCGAAGGTTTACTAGATAAAAATCATGTTAATCCGCTCATTAAACAAGAGATATTAGACCTTTTGTCGATATGTCTTGAACAAAATTACTTTCAATTCGACAATAAAGTATACTCTTCATCTGACGGTTTGATCATGGGAAATCCGCTAAGTCCTCTACTGGCAGAAATTTTCATGGACAATCTGGAAAATATAATTCATAAACATCCACTGTCGCAACAGTTTTTGTATTGGTACAGATATGTAGATGACGTTATAGTTTGTTTTAAAGGCACCAACAGACAATTAGATACATTTCATAAATATATTAACACTATTCATCCAAATATTCAATTCACAATAGAGATGGAAACAGATAATTCAATTAATTTCTTAGACTTGACAATAGGTAAAGCTAACAGCAAACACCACTTTGCTATTTTTCATAAACCTTCCCACACTGATATCACTATTCATAATAATTCGGTACATCCATATAAACATAAAATATCAGCATACCATAGTATGATACACAGATTAGTAAACATTCCTCTTTCTGTGGACAATTTCAACAAAGAATTAAATATCATAAAACAAATAGCAGTTAACAATGGATATCAAGTCAAATTAATAGAAAATATTCTTGCTAAAAAACTACATAGAAAAGCTATCCAAGAAGTGTACCCCACTTTGAGGACCCATGACAATAATTATAGAATCTTAACTTATTCAGGACCTGCTACGGAAAAAGTAGCTTCATTTTTGCACAAACAAAATTTAAAAGTAGCATATAGAACAGATAACACGTTGGGAAGGTTTATCAAGAATAACAAAGATAAAACAATAAAAGATGAAAAATCAGGAGTTTATAAATTGAATTGTGGATCTTGCTCCAAAGTATATATTGGCCAGACAGGTAGACCATTCAAAAACCGCATACGTGAACATCGTATGAATTATGAAAAGAAAACAACTCATTCATCATATGCCAATCATATTTTGGAGGAAGGCCATGACTTCGATAAAAATTTCGAAATTCTTCATGTTGAAAATAAGGGCATTAGACTTAATTATTTAGAATTTTTAGAAATCAATAAATTAAAAAATTCAAATTGTTTGCTAAATGATCAATTGGATCTCAATAGTTCCCCTTTGTTGAACTTATTCAATCAATAAGTAGTAACTACGGTCCGATATCATAATTATTATTAGGAATCAGTATCAGTTATCAGCATCAGTTAGGAATCATCATCATTGTCAGTGGTATTATTCTAGGAATCATAGATAATTAGAGTAGGCCCTGATATATTTAAGGAACTTTTAGCGAAGAATAATTTAGTGTTTAAATACATTCGCTTGATAAAGGTACAGTGTACCGAAACATGTCGCGAAGACAATAAATTTTATGGAAATTTAATCGTGTCTACCTTATAGCGTAATAACTATGGATTTCCATCAAGTAAAGGCCACCTCAGTCCAAAACATCAATATATAATAAATAGGGGTAATAAATATAAAACATAAAATAATTGAAAATTAAGTATGTCTTTATTCTTGAGGAATATATCTATGACATCATTTCTGGATACTTTAGCTGGTCGTCCGGGTCTACGAATTTCCATTTTGTTGAAAACTATTCACTAAACACCAACCAAACACGTAAAAATATAACAGTCATCCACCCTCGTCCCGTACCTTCTACCTTCCTTCGAGTTCGAAATTCGAATATTAGATGATGAGCCAACTATGTTGTCTATTCATTCAGAAAAAAAGTTGAATATGGGTCATTCATCGATCCTTCGATGGTTACCATCATATCGACAGGTCAAATCGTCAAATTATTATAGTTTGGAATAATCCGAGGAATAATTACGAATTTCAATAATTGTTTGTTTCGAAATTGCGAAGGGCAAATAATATGAGAGTGGGGTAAGTAAATAATTAGCCTAAAAATAGTCCTTGAATCTTTGAAAAATGTTGTTATTACAAAATTGGCTCCACCGAGTTCGCCCGATGATAGCAAAGCTACAAGTTTCATCGAAAACGTTGATAAAAAAAATTCAATGTTGGTTTTTCATCGATCATTTAATGGTGATCATCGTTTCGACATGTCAAATTGTCAAATATTTATAGTTTGAAATAATTGCATCGTCGCCAATGAGAATAAATAAGTAAATCAAGTTTTTTTTTCCAAAACGCGAGGAGCAAAAAATATGAAACATAGGTAACTAATTAGCCTTCAACTGGGTCTTGAATATTTCTATTTACAATCTTTGAAAAATGTTGTTATTGTAGAAATGGCTCAGCTGACTTTGCCCGAAGCTAGCAAAGCCACAGATTTGTTTAAAAAAAAGTTGATCAAAAAAATTCAATGTTGGCCATTCATCGATCATTCGACAGTAATCATCGTTTCTACATGTCAAATATTTATAGTTTGGAATGATTGCATCATCGCCAATGAGAATCAATAAGTAAATCAAGTTTTTTTTGAAAACGCGAGGAGCAAAAAATATGAAACTAAGGTAATTAATTAGCCTAAAACTGGATCTTGAATATTACTATTTAGAATCTTTTAAAAAAGTTTTGAAAAAAGTTGATCAAAAAAATTCAATGTTGGCCATTCATCGATCATTCGACGGTAATCATCGTTTCGACATGTCGAATTGTCAAATATTTATAGTTTGGAATAATTGCATCATCGCCAATGAGAATCAATAAGTGAATCAAGTATTTTTTCGAAACGCGAGGAGCAAAATATATGAAACTAAGGTAATCAATTAGCCTAAAACTGCATCTTGAATATAACTATTTTAAATCTTTGAAAAATTTTGTTATTGTAGAAATGGCTCTGCTGACTTCGCCCGAAGCCTCGCCCGAAGCTAACAAAGCCACAGGTTTGTTTTAAAAAAAGTTGATCAAAAAAAATTCAATGTTAGCCATTCATCGATCATTCGATGGTAATCATCGTTTCGACATGTCAAACTGTCAAATATTTATAGTTTGGATTATTACATCATCGCCTGGGCAAGAATCAATCAATCCTGTTTTTTTCTAAAGCGCAAGGAGCAATGAAATATGAAACTAGGGTGATTAATTAGCCGAAAAATAATCCTAAAAAATCACTATTTCAAATGGCTGAAAATTGTTTTATTTCAAAAATGGCTTTGCTGAGTTCGACCAAGGCTAGAAAGGCCACAGATTTTTCTATGATGGAATAGAGTGAAAAAAATCAAATAGGGTAATAAATTAGCCTAAAATAGGCTCTACAATTTGGCCATATCAAATCACTTTTTATTTTAATTTTGAAATATGACTCTGCTGAATTCGGCCGAAGCTAGCAAAGCCACGAATTTTTCTATGAAGGGAGAGAGCAAAAAATTCGGGAACATAGCAATAAATTAGCCTAAAATGAGCCTAAAATTAGGTAACCCACCCCGAGTCAATATTCTCATGCGGCTTTGCTAGCTTCTCTAGTATTAAGTTCAAACTACCACTGCACCTAGACCACCCATCGTGTTGTATGAGAAAAACGAATTTTTTGTGTGTTGACGTACAGATCGACAGACTACTCAAACTGCGCATGCCATTTTTCTCAACCATACAAAATGCGGATCTTTGGAGTATCAAAACCGAGATGAAAACAAAATTGGAAACGGTCACTTTTAATGCTTAGACAAATAAAATTCCTTCCAGTTACAGAACGTCATACATTTTTGAGTATATATATTTACCTAATCATTTTCAAATTATGAACGTTCATTTCTAAATAAGTTAAAAATTACACTTTATTCATTCACTATATTATAAATGAAAGAGCAAAAATATAAGTAGTCTGTGTTTCAATGCGATTCAACTGAAAAAAAATTATTGAAATAATTCTCAGTTCTTTCTTGACAATATGTCACAAGAAATATATAATATGGAAAGTTTCCGGGCTCAAGGGCTTGAGCGGTAGGGGTGAAAAGAAGAATATCGTCTGCTAGCTCCATCTGGTTCCCCCTCCACCGAAAAGAAACAAATTCCAACCAATTCAAACCCATTGTCTATTTAAACTCAAAAATTGCCGCCTAGATAATCTTTATGCACGATGAATTCAAAACTAAAATTCGCTATAAAATTCATATATACTTTTTTTAAGGAATGCTGATTTCATATTCCAATATCCGACAGTTTCCGATAATGACTGACAGGAAATATTAAATACTCGAGCAAAAGTCAAAAGCAATGAAGAGCGCTTTGCAAAACGTCAACGAATCAAGTAGGCGAGAACAAACAACTAATTACCTTCTCTTTCCCGTTCATATCGAACAGGTCCAAATGAGTTCGCGTTCCACGGCGAAAGATTTCTTTCCCAAGTCGTCGCATCCACACTTACATCACAGTTTCACTTTCAAGAAAAGGAACACCAACTTGTTCGCGGTTCAACTGTCCATTTCTTTGTGTACACTCCTCCATTTATCCGAAAGCAGCGGCAAAGCGCCAGTTTCGCCGAATCTTCTCCGAAGCCTTCCGAAGTGTTCCGACCGTAGCTCTGTATCGTGACGTCATATAATTAGAGTAAATACAAAGTAGATGTCCGTGTCAGCGTGTTGTTTGTAGTGTGCTCTGTGATTAATTGGGATAAAAATATGGATAATAGCGATGTACAGGTATGAAAATATTTCACGTTGTGTATTGGTGTGTTTGGCATATTTTGGCGAAGAAACGGCAATTTTAGGAGATCGGGAAGGACTGTTAATGGCTGTTTGTTATTGTGACTTTCTATAAATATTAATTAATAGGGAGTCTATAATTAAATTATGTTTAATCACGTCTTGTGGCTTTGACAGTTTCGTTGTTCGTGCGTTTTTTGATAAATGCTCGTTTTCATTGTCGATTATCTCAAATAGTTCTCGAAAACGATGAATTTGATTAGTCTTTTCGATAAAATTGATAGGTACTTATTTCCGTATTGCAGCTTCGTGGTTTATCGAATTCAACGAGCAAGCCGTTCACAAGTAATCGTTCGATATCTAATCGGCAGTTATTTATATAATTCGCGTATCTGAATCTTTATTGTTGAAATCATTCTTTGATCTTGCCTTTGTTTTTATTTTCAGCTGGTGGGTGGACCTTGTGGTCAACACGGACCTTATACGTTCTACAAGGCCTTTAAATACACAAAAAACGGTGTTAAAAGAATAGTGACACTCAGTGAATTTTTCTTTGTTAAAATGTGGAGAGATTCTGACTTGTTGTGTATCGGTGAACTTCAATTATTGTGGAATGACAAAAATAGTGAACAAGTACTCGCTAGTTTGAGACTCTACTTTCTGCCGGAAAATACCCCAGAGGGCCGTTTAGATCACGGAGAGGTAAGATTTTCATTTCCAACAATATTTCGCCGAACATCAAAAATAATAAAACCCAATAATATAAGGTTATCGCTGAATTTTATGAGGAGCTGTAATTATGGAAGTCATTTAATTATAAATCAGTTTTCCTTTTTAACTATTTTCAATGTAAATGAAGCCTTGGTTTGTTGGATATCGTCACCCCTATCTCTAGGAAGCGCCAGTCATCTACCTGCGTTAAATGCATTTGTTTGATTCAGAATCGGGGAAACTTGCCGCTAGTGTTGAATCGTGAACAGGATTCTCTCCAGTAGAGCTATACACTTGAGCCGGTTTACAAAGATTATCCCACTCTAGTTTATGTGTCTCTTTCTACTTCATTTATATGACAAGTATTATTTCTCGAGTTATTTCTATATCCAAACTTATTGTAATTTGAAAGTAATGTCGGTGAAATTGCACAGAATGCGTTTGCATCTAAATTGATGAGATATGGTTTTGTGTTATCGCTGATTGGACGCTTTTAAATTGGTTTATCTCAGAGAATATTGAAGATACGCCAGTAAAAAAAGGAAATTAATTACATTCAATATAGCTCACGGTCTGGAGATACACATTCTAGATTGTTCCGTCTTGAACGTTAATCATTGCATTGTTGATAAAAAGTATAACCTCCGGCTACGTAGTATACCTATCTTTGTTCGTCATTCATGTCATTCTCTCGATTGTATGATTGGTTTGAGATAAAATCCCGAATTGTAAAGGACCACGTTTTGATAACATATTGTGAACTTGCTTGAAGAAACTGATTGTAGAAAATAGAATAAAAACTTTTTGTATTACCGTAGTTTAAGTTAGACAGAGCAAATTTGAAAAAAAAACTTGTGAAAGGTGAAAGGGATAAGGTAGGTAATCTTTAAGGTATCCTAGGTAGATTGCAACATAATGCAGAATGTCCTCGACACAGTATATAATTCTCGATATAATGATATCAGTTTAATATAGGTAGTTGTCTTCAATACCTATATTGTTGATCACATCAAAACATCTACGAAAAATAGTCAATAAATTTTGATGAACGTTTCAACTTTTGAGATTTATAAAGAATATCGAATGGTTGTTATAGCTTGATTCCTTTTTTTTAAGTTGCATAATTTTGTGATCTATCAGAATTTGAATAAGTTATTACTTTGGATTTTATACATTTTGGAAAGGCAAAAAAAAAACGAGTCTAAAATTGCCAGCTGATAATATTGCCTTTTTTTCAACAAGGCACCACAGATCAATTGTAACCATTCGACAAAAATGCTTGTTGGTAGATCTTTCGTTCATGATATTTCCAAATAATTGGCAATCTAATAGTAGGATTGCCAAAAAGATACAAGGTGAGATTTGTTCTCGGATTTGTTGGTGCTGCATACACATGACTGATAAATCAGGAAGAGAGCCGTATTTCGTGTAAATAATTTATTTATAAATTACAAAGCGCTCTCGACTTTTACGCCATCATCAGTGCAATACCCGGAAGTAATAGTCGTGAAATTTGTTTGAAATTTGAATTATTTACTTGCGAAGAACCTCCAGAGTTAAAATACAAAACATTGATAAAACATGTCTATTCAGTGTTATGTTCTACTAATGTTCTGTATTTTAACACTAAAGGATCTTCTTGTATATACTTGACGAGTAAGTAATTCAAATTTCAATTCCAAACAATTTTCACGACTATTATTATTTTCTGATTCAAAAAGATACAATGCCTGACACGAAAAATACGGTATTTTTGAAGAAATACCTTTTGTATGTCGAAAAAAGTGGAGAGTTCTTAAATTGGTTAGAAGCAGTTGTTTTCTTATCTGATTTTCATTGAAGCACCTCATATACTAATTTGATTTCAATTTAGCACCCTTTATAAAAAGGATAGGGGCGCATCAATCATTTTTCTTTTACGTTGAATTGTTGACAATTGAGTAATCGACAATTTAAATCAAGATCCAAGACTAGGATACGAGCTAGGATATGATGAACACGTAATCGTGAACTTATACTTTTATGTTTATTTATGTGATTTTAGTTCATTCCTTAAGAGACGACATGCCAACTCGAAATTAGCTCAATTTCGAGCTGTAACTCAAAATTAGCACTAATTTCGATCACTCGATATTAAAATAATTTCGAGAAATAAGCGCTAGATTCGAGTTTGAAGTCGAAACTGAGCTGATTTGTAGACGGAACACGAAATTTGCACGAATTTCGAGGCCTTAGGAATAATTTAGAGTTGTTAGTCGAAATAAAGCTAATTTAGAGTTGTAACTCTGATTATTTTAATTTTTTCATTCGAAATTTGTGGTATTGGTACATTTAAATTTCGTTTTTGTGTGTGATTAGTTGCTATTTTGAAACTAACCAGCTTTTGCCCGTGACTTCGTCCGCGTAGAAGTCGAACCGAACCGTTCAGTCAGCGCACGCTGGTAAAGCATCTCGCCCGATTTTCTTCGACTTGATTTACTATTATTCTTCACTGAATTATTTCTTCAATCATAACGAAATATAGTATACAGTGTGTCCCTAGACCAGTGGGACAGTTGAATATCTCTTGAACCAATAGGAATTTTTAAAACATTATAAGTTCACATTATATCGCATTATGAGAGCTAACTTCAGGAATGATTATTTTTTATACGAGGGGCGCCAGAAAGGCTCACACAATCGAACATCAATTTTTTCAAATGGAACACCCCATATATTTGAATATATCTGAACTCTCATTCCTTTAGTCAAATTATTGGTTTTTTAATTTTGAAAATCCGACAAGGCGTTGTCAAGTTATACCAGTGATTCATGAAATGCAGACATTTTTTTAGACAAACCCATTAACCCATTATTCATCCTACAACGAATTTCTGGAATCATTCAAGACTGTTGGTAGTCGGTAGCTTATTCTATAATATGGAATACTCATCTTCTTCGAGAGTTATACAGGGTGGTCAGAAATATTACATGATTTTCACGAAATTCAAACTTTTTTCACATCAATTTTTCAAAAAGTGTACAATACGAATTATTTTATAGTCCATTGGTGATTTGATTGCTTATGGTCAATGGTTGTGAAAGAGACATGTGAATTCGAGTGTGAATTTCATCATCAGAAAATGCAAAAAAAATTATCAAACTACGTATTGTAGTGTAATTAACTACATAACGGTCCCTACAAGAAACTACCTTCTTTACGAATATCTAGGCACGATAATCTCCAGTAGATGTCTAGAATGTTCAAATCGCCTTCAGTTTACTCAAAGACATGTAATCTATTTATTTGTAATCTGGAGGATTTGCAAAATCGAATTGTAAATGTTTGTCAAAGTATAACACCGCAAATGTTGGAGAACGTCACAAGAAATCATGTAATGAAAAATTTCGAAACGTGCCTTGCAGCAAACAATTCGAACATTTATATTAATATTATCGTCCCTAATTATTTGTCAACGCAGTTTTTTTCTTGTTGAGACTTCTTGTTGAGACTTTGTTTAGGACAGATAAATAGTTTACTGCATTTTTTTATTTGCATTTGCTGATGATGAAATTCATATGTCTCTTTCGCAACCATTGACCATAAGCAATCAAATCACCAATGGGCTATAAAATAATTCATATTGTAGGGTGCGCTATTTGAAAAATCGATGTGAAGAAAGTTTGAATTTCGTGAAAATCCTATAATATTTCTGACCACCCTGTATAACTCTCGGAGAAGATGAGTATTCCATATTATAGAATAAGCTACCGACTACCAACAGTCTTGAATGATTCCAGAAATTCTTCGTAGGATGAATGATGGGTTTGTCTAAAGAAATGTCTGCATTTCATGAACCACTGGTATAACTTGGCAACGCCTTGTCGGATTTTCAAAAATAAAAAACCAATAATTTGCCTGAAGGAATGAGAGTTCAGATATATTGAAATATATGGGGTGTTCCATTTGAAAAAATTGATGTTCGATTTTGTGAGCCTTTCTTGCGCCCTTCGTATAAAAAATTGTAATTCCTGAAGTTAGCTCTCGAGTTAGCTCTCATAATGCGATATAATGTGAACTTATAATATTTTGAAAATTCCTATTGGTTCAAGAGATATTCAACTGTCCCATTGGTCTAGGGACACTCTGTATATCACTCCTGAATACTGATAATGTAACCTCCTCCAACCAAACAACCAAAGTTACAAAATTTACTTCTTTTTGAAAGTAGTAGGTACCTACCTATAGATAGAAATTGCAGAATGCTCAAGCATATTTTCCCGATTGTTAGAATTGAAGAGTGGAGGATATTTTCAATTCCTTTTCCGTGAAAAACGCCGTTCATTTCGAAACATCTGCCGCAGAAAAAATGACTAGAGAGAACTCGACAGAGAGAACTCGATATGCTTTCAATCGATAACCCCAGAAATGGCTTTTTCGTAGGTACGCTCGCTCATTTGATGGCTTTGTTCTCGACAACTTTCACGAATATGCTTCGCTAAACATTTCTCGGCGTTGTAGATATTTATTTGTTGGTGAGTTTCGAGTCGATTTATATTCGTCGATGCAGCGCTAACAATGTAATCTGTAGATCGTTCAACTATATTCCTACTAGGTAGTACGTACTTAATTATGGAGTCACCACTATTTTAACAGCATTGTTTATGTTAATGCACGACTTATTTCATGAACAATTCATGCGGGGAATTTTTTTAATTTTTATCGACATGAGTATCTCATTCTATGATGAAATCATCTTTCAACGGCGATCTTGGTAAAGCTTCTAAATTGAGCGTCGAAAATGAAAAACGAAATTGTGGAAGGCACGTAATTCGGTCTCCTTTACAAAAAATCCAAATGAAATTATTGGCTGTCACGACATTTTTCGAAGCCAAGTCGATTTTTTCGTAAAACCATTTTCACAAAAAAATTCTGTTATTCGAAACTCTTAATATTAATCATACCACCACACACGCCCTCTCTTGTTGTTTTCAACATTTATTAGCAGAAAAATCATTGTCTGAAAAAAAATTCCCTTCAACACGTAAACAATTCGTTGGGATATCATATTTCAACAGTGAATATAACCAAAACTTTGCTAACAGTTCAGATAAACTTCGGTCAATTATTCCGGATCACCACAGAGTGGGCAACATCTAGTTTGAGAATTCAATTCGGAAATTTATTGAATTTCTCTCATTTGTAACTGTGGTTACAAATTATTAATTTTTTCTCCAATTGTTATTGGGTTAGTAGCCTAGCATAATCTGAAATAATAAAGAAATAATTTTGGAATGAATTCAAGTGTAGAACAGCTTTCTAATCCACCCCGAAAAGTTACTGCGTTAATTGAACTTTTTTTTTGACCAAAAAATCCACTTCAACCTTTTGTTTGGATTTGATTACCTTGTCGAGTACCTTCTTTGATATGTATTTTTATCCTCTCGTTTTTAGCAACATGTTTCAATACAGGGTGTAACTGAATAAGTGTAAAACATTTAAGAAGGTGATTCCTCATCGAAAAAAGATAGGATCTTTCATATAAAGAAACTTCATTGGAGCATCCCTTGTAAAAATACAGCCCCTTAAAGGGGGTACATCAAATTTGTATAACAATTTTTTTCACAAGCACTGGAAAAGTTACAATATTGAAATTGACATGACAGCGTCATACCAATTCAATTGTCACTATCGCTAATAGCGACCTACTAGATAGATTAGTTTCGTATTTTCGCATTTATGAAGATGTATCTGTGTAGTAGTTCGTAAAATAATTTTTTGCTGCGAACTGGTTTATTTTGGGCAAAAAACCCAAGAGACATTTGTTGTTCAGAATGAAACACGCTATCGGAAATACATTGTTGAATGGTAAACAAATAATAAAACGAAAAGTTACATTGGAAATAAATTTTAGGGCGAGATTAAAACTATTAAACTAGAGAAGCTAAATTGTGAAACATTTCAACCTCTACGTAGGTAAATAACATTTACAAAGAATGGCAATTTGCCCTCAGCAATGACTACTTGAAACACAAAATGTATTGAAATCAATCTTCCAAATAATATTCTTGTTCAATTTATGAAATTACTAGCGACCCGCCTCGGCTTCGCACGGATTAAAAATAGTTATTGTGGGTTATCCCTAAGAGATAGTACGAAAGCGTAGAAGTGCCACTAGAGAAAATAAAAATCCAGTTCGACTTTAAAGTCGAAATCCAGACATATCGCGAAGGAATTTTTTGAAGACTCTTTTAAGGTGTACAATACTGTAGTACAGTTTTCTGATCTATCTCGTAGGGTTCAGCTTGCGTTTGCAATGTAAGCGCAAAAAAATATTTTTATTCACGACAATAGAAACCTTCAAAAGTATCAGTTTCTCTATCATACTATGCAAGTATTATACATATAAACATCCTATGCAAGTATTATAGATATTAAAAAAAAAACATCGAAATCGGTTGCGTAGTTTTAAAAGTCTAAGCATACATAGGGTCAGACAGACAGCTGAAGCGACTTTTTTAATACTATGTAGTGAAAGTAATTCAAAATGATTGTAATTGAATATTAATACAAACAACGGCAGAAAATGAATTTTTTCTCTCGAGAATAGCCGAGAGAATAGCTGAGAGAATAGCTCACCTTGGCTTTCAGCTTCGGTACGCAATACATTTCTCTCGAGAAAGAAATGATTCACTTTTTGCCTCGGTATTTATTAAACCAGCGGTTCTCAATATTTTTGAGTCACGTACCAAAAAATTCCTTTTATTATGTTTGGTACCACCTAACTGAAATACCTATATAGCTAGGTGATCTAATTAAATGTAATTCATATGCTGGAATTTTGAGCAATGGATAAAATAAAATTCAACAAAAGTAAAAATTATTTTTTGAGTTTATATTTTTAGATTTCATACATAGTTAGTTCTAAGTTAGAATAACAAACTAATTAGTGGTTACCAATACTTCCGTATTTTAATATATAAGTTTATAGTTTTTTATAGTTGAAACGTGTAAAATATTATTTTAATTTTTTGTTTGTGTTATTTTTTGTGGTACTGGTTTTAGGTCTGTTTTTGTGTACCACCGCCAATAATGATATGTACCACCAGTGGTACATGTACCACAGGTTGAGAACCGCTGTATTAAACTGTTTCCCAACGTTTTTCGTCCACATCTGGAAGTTGTTCAGTCATTTGAAAAATTTACACCTGACCAAAAATCAGTGCGATTATATGTAATATGCCCTTTTGATTTCGATAGACTTTTACCTGCCACATATTGTTGCCACATTTCGAAATGTGTAGGTGTAGGTATATCATTAATTGTTACGTGACCATACTCCACATTGATAGCATCATAAAATTAATGACCCCACATTTAAGGCTTCAGCCAACTTATAACGATACCCAACCGAAACTCTGAATATAAAATGTTACCTGCGACCGTATTATTTGTCAGCGGCGGAAGGATAATTTTTGTGGCGCTTTGCCGGTTCTAACCCTTCTCGAGTTGGGCATATTTTTTACAAAAGAAATATTCACGTTCCGTATTCTGTTTCTCATTTCAATATTCACGTTCCTTATTTTGTTTCTGATTTTCTTTTCCATTTACGTAATTAGGAATAATGAGACAGACCGTATTCCATTGTGATCTGATACATGATCATGATGTGACATATGTCGCAGTCAGGAGCGTATACAGCTCAAGTTTATAGGGGGGTAATCACTAAGAAAATTATGCGTTTCCACCATTTAATCACAAAAACACAAAAATGCATATTTGCCTTTTTACGAACTCACCTTCACAATGACCTAAATTATTAGGAAACTGTAGAATAAAAACGTCAGATTTGTTTAATCTTCATTTTTTCCATAAATAGAATTGGAAAGTAGAGAAAACAATAATTTTCGATGAAAATAAACTTCAGACTTCAGGGATAACTAATATTTGCCTTGTCAACGTAAGTAGAAATGAACCGTTAAAATGATATTCGTTCATGTATTTATCATACTACATATCAATATGAGTAGAATGAAAAGTATATACTTATTGAACACAAGATAATGTAACAGAAAAATTAAATAATAAATTTGAATTCAGGTTCATCAATTCCTCCCGAAATACCTGAGACTATATAATCTTCTGAGATATTCTATAATTTTGATAATAATTTTGAATTCAATTAGTAGATCATTGCGATCTCACAGGGTTACAGGGAGCAAAGGTGAAATAAAATTGTGACTGATTTTTCATTCATTCATTACATTTTTTGATATCTCCTCGGATATCTCCCTATATTTTTTAATATATATTATAACTAGCTGACCCGGCCACGCGTTGCTGTGGCTAAAGTTTTTGTTATATTACATTATAGTAAACAATCTAAGAGGAACAATAAGAGAACATCAGTCACGGAGTCCACTATGCTTTTTCACACAGATGGTATTTGTAAAAAAATATGGTGATCTCCTTATTTGACTTTCTACTACTATAACCCTTTAGTACAACAAAGACGAAAATGTTGATGTTGGTATACAAATTCACTGGATTGAGATTTGAAGGGGAAGTACGTTGAACACAATTAATTAAAATGTTCTTACACTTGATATTAAGCAGAAATCAAAATAAAAATGTATCAGATTTATTATTTCCATTTAATTTTATAACAAATATAAGTATATTACAGTATAATACACTAAATAACATGTGACGCTTAAACTCATGAATGAGGTAGGCAAGGCAGACAGTCTTAAACTTTTAAACATTAATATCTATTTTTTTGAATTATAAATACTATCAATTTCAATTTAATTTAACACCAATCGGTGCACAATGTTTTTTGTTAACCTGTCTTTAGCTAACACAAATAGATTCGACGGTTTCCCAACACGTGAACACGCAACATATAGTTGCCCATGAGAAAAACATGGATTTTCCAAATCTAAACCATTTGTGGTTGTGCATGACCTTCTGCTGTCCTGATTCTTTGAGCTGGATTTCTTGATTCAATTTGTTCTGCCAACTGATGGGCTCAGCAGCGCCATCTATTGATTACTTACTCAACCCAGTCGAAAGGTATCGACATCTTGATTCAATTTGTTCTGCCAACTGATGGGCTCAGCAGCGCCATCTATTGATCACTTACTCAATCCAGTCGAAAGGTATCGACATCTGTTAGAATCATTTGGAGTTAACAGATAATTGTGACTGTCAAATAATAACAGACAAATAATTAGCAATAAATTAAAATTGCGACTATAATTTGAGATTTAAACTATCCTATCTCTCAAGTTGGATCGAACTGCACATGGTGTGCGAATTTTATTATAATCGGTTAAGTGGTTTAGGAGTCCATTGAGGACAAACATTGTGACACGAGATTTATATATATTAAGAATATATGTTATGTGACTGAGTGATCATGGGGGGGTAATTTACCTCACCTTGTTTACGCGCCTGGTCGCAGTATTAGTATTAGTTTATTCCATGCCAATTATACACTATACTTTTTCTACGGCGATAACAGATAATATCGATTTAACAAATAACATGTACTTGAATTCAATTTAATGCAGAATTTTCATTCAGTAAATGAGTAAATGAAACTCTCATTGCTTGAAATTTGACATTCCATTGGAGACCTGATTTATTGTCTAATAATAACCAAGAAGACATACTACAACTGTAACACAATTCAGTCATTGTGTTTATCGGACAAAAACAGTTAGGATAGAGCAGTTTTGTGGTCGTAGAAAATGGTAAATTACTTTCATCAGAGGGGGAAACATCAAGGTAAAATTTGTACGAGATTTAAAAGACTCAATTGAGTCAAAGACTCAATAGTGGGACTGAAGAGACTCAATAGCCAATCATGAAGACTCAAAAGACTCAATGCCAATCATGAAGATTGAAAAGACTCAATATCCAATCATGAAGACTGAAAAGACTCAATTTTCAGTCAGTATGATTCAATAAGATTCAACGTTGACTGAAGGACTTGAAAATCCACTAACATGACTCAAAGCTAAATGACATGGACTGAAGTACTCAAAAAAAAAGAATCAAATTGACTCAAAGTCTTGAAAAAAGTATTTCTAATCCGTTCATCCGAATGCGACATAGCCTGTGGGTCGTATGTCTGGAAAGGTTATGTGATCATATTTTTATATTAATAATTAAAGTAATAGCATGTCTAGGAAAGTTTTTCTCTATAATATTTCAATAATAATGATATAAAGACTATGTTGGAACGCTAACATTTTTCGCAGAAATCTCAGCCGGTTTCATGCAGGAAACCGTTCTTCTCGGTTCGTTGCGCCTACTCAGGACTCACGATTCTCCGAGCCAGTGATCACTTATCCTGCGGTGTGGGGAGTTGTAATTGATATTGGCAGGAGCGTCCGCTCACTGGGTTGGAGCAGTTATTACAAGTACGAACTTGACTAGATACACTTGAATTCAATAATAATAGTAAATGCTTTTATTAACAGTTCTTTGGTAACAAAAAAATAAATATAAAAGTGTTAGCGCTTATATCTTTAAAGAGACACAAGTACTATCATTTCATTAGAGTTTCTGAGAAAATATTTATGTATTAATGAAATATCTTCCCAAAAATCCAAGACAAGTTATAAAAACAATCGTCATCAATAAGGGTTCATTCTTCTTCATCGTGTTTTATTTATAAATACTTCTGTCCCACTTTATATTATATTTTCGTATTTTCCTGTGCCCTTCTCTGGTTTTTTTTTTTTTTTTTTTTTTTTTTTTTTTTTTTTCTCTTTTTTTTTTTTTTTTTTCTTTTTTATCGTTTTTTTTTTTTTTTATTTTTCTTTTCTTTTTTTTCCTCTCCGTTCCTTTTTTGGATTCTCCGTGTCCTTTTCTATTCTTGCATAATAATATCATCAATCTCTCTCCCCGTCTCCCATTCAATCTAAGGAGTAGCGATAGAGACTTAGAGAGAATCGTGGAGCTGGGGGTAGCGATTGAGGCCCCGGCGTCAACTCACAAATCTTTCCCCTGTGATATATATGAACCTCTCCCACCAACTTGCTAACCTCTCCGGAACGCCGAAAGAACACGTAGCGATTCATCTTAATTGAGAGATATTTTCATTACCGTTGCTCCCCTAGAATAACATCGATTGTTTCATCCTTAGCATTTACTTCGCGGTTGACCCAACGAGTTAACTCCTCCCACCCTTTCATTGTGTGCTCTGAGAATTAGGTAGTGAAATTCAAGAAATTCTCATCATCTTGCACAAGGCAAATCATGCCAAAGTAGTTTGTGGACACCGTTTAGTTTTATAATGGCACATCAACACTATTTTTTTTTGTTTTATTGATCAGTTTGGTACTCAAAATTAACAACGAATTTTGGTAAGAGGCGATCTCCTCGGCGATCTCTGCTCAGGAGCAATAACCGAGGCGATAACCCCCGAACGCGCCCGAATATTTCCGATCTCGTTCACCAATAATATCTGGTATCCGGATATCCGGCCTCGTAGCTTGCCGAATATCCGGTATCCGGCCAAACCACTATCCGTGTCATCTCTAGACTATAAACATATTTTTCTCGAGGTTTAAAACACCGATCAAGCTTTCAAATTACCTGTCAAGGGATATGTTCTCCAAGACATTCAGAAACTCATATTGAATTCGAATTAATTTCTGTCCGTATCTCATTTCACTAAGTTCATGCGATGTTTGGTGAATAATACAAGATTTCTCATTTATTTTCGTAGTTTTTCTGGGTTTGTAACCTACCACAATCTGAAAACACCACACCACAAAATAATAACGTTCAAACAGTTCTCATTTATATTATACAAAAAACCCTACCATGTTTGCTGGACAATATAATAATTTCCATTTCGTATCATTCAAATACTCAACATTTTGCATATTCATGTTTTCAACTCTTCAAAATCTTAGTCATTCAACTGAATCCGACTGAAACCCATTCAATTGTTTTATTTTTTCATAATTTCAACTCAGTTCGAAGATGACCACTATTCTTAGATTTCTCGCCCAATCTATATTATACTCGATAGAACCATTGCATTCAAAAATGAACAATTATTATAAAAATATATTCTTTCATTTGTTAGTTTGATAAGAATGGAAGATTCTTGATAATTTCCGAGATAATTTCTATCGACTCCGCTGAACCCATATTACTTGGCGGGAATTGATTTCTCCACGTGTTTTAATATATTACATGAATTAAAAGTCTAAATTACTCGCTTAATTACTAACCTTCATCTTTCACATCACCCCCAACGTTTGCCATTGTTTAACAAATCACTTGTTCAGATATTTCACTAATTGTTTATTATTTATTAGTTTCTTTTTTTCGTTTTCTCTCTCCTCCCTCCTTTTTTGGTGTCTCTTTGCTTTTTTCTCCTTTTTCTCTCTCCTCCTCTCTCCTCTCCTCTCTCCTCTGTCTTTTTCTCTCTCATCTTTTACTTTCATCATTTATCTTGAAAGAAAAAAATTGCTTACCGAGGTCACAGGCTGAGGTAAACAATTTTCTCGATGGTACTTTTGCTGATGTTTGTATTCAATTTGTATTAATTTAATGAACAAGGAATCAGTATTCGCAATGGTATTTTCAATAAATTCTTTGTTCCAAATAGGTAGGCATCGTGGGAATAGAGAGTAGAGGTTGATTTTTTTGGGATCAGCTTCCTGAAAAACTCGGTTGCATTGATACTTGAAAAATTAAGTTTTCATTACATATTTGTTTCTATATCCAACCACCTACGTTTTGGACGTTTCGGTTTCTAAAATATTATGAAATAATAAACACAAATATGAATAAAATTATTTCACCCACTTTGAAATATTTCATTACCATTAATTCGAAAATGCGAGCGAAAATGTGATTGTTTCTAACCCATTTTCAGGTTGAAAAGTGACCAGTTGTTCACGGAGAAGTAGACGAAGTCTGCTAAACATTTTGACAACCTCTTGCATTTTTCTGGCGCCGTCTTTTTTTGTTATTCGAAATGTCATCCTGCCCATTGGTATTCCTGAAGTACTTAGATCATCGCTAACGTTAAAGGTACGCGTCCATAGGTATGCATCGTACGTATCGTATAAAACGGATCGATTTGTGGTAGTGCGTCCACTGTTCCGTGGTCGGTTTCGTGGTGTCGGTTTTTGTATTGCATTTTTGTTGTGAGTGGACGATCGGAAACATTACAGTGTGTAATGTTTCCGATCATGGAAAGTGATGAAGAACTTGTCATTATTGCTTTGTTATTAGATGAAGAAGAAAGGAGAGGAAATAAGAGAAGACATAGAATGTGGATACGTGACAGTTTATTCAAAAAAAGATCACAATTTTTGGAGAATATCATTCACTGTTCACTGATTTGCTCAACGACTTTGTTTACGTGGAAAATCTCTTCCAGTATTTTCGTATGTCTCATGCGTCCACTTATCGGCAATCCGCATGACGTCATCCGTACCAGTCGGAAAAGTTGCCCCTTCGATCAGATTTCATCGGCATTACCGACGGACCGATACGTGCGATCCGTCCGCTGCCGGTAAGTGGACGCATATGTATAACTTACTATACTAATAATTCTAAAATCCGTTTCATACGATCCGTACAATGCGTACCTATGGACGCGTACCTTTAAGGTAGGTATGAAACGGATTTTAGAATTATTAGTATAGTAAGTTATACATATGCGTCCACTGACCGGCAGCGGACGGATCGCACGTATCGGTCCGTCGGTAATGCCGATGAAATTTATCGAAGGGGCAACTTTTCCGACTGGTGCGGATGACAACATGCGGATTGCCGATAAGTGGACGCATGTCACAATAGGTAGTCACTGGTCGCCTCACAGATCATTTGAATTTTGTTACATTTCGACACTAAGTATACACACGTGCTTTAATTATATTTGTTATTACGCATATCATGGAGCAAATCAGTGAATAGTGTATGATATTCACCAAATTATGATCTTTTTTTGAATATGTCATGTATCCACATTCTATCTCTTCTTTTTTTTTTCTTCTTCATCTATTAACAAAAATAATGAAGTTCTTCATCACTTTCCATGATCAGAAACATTACACACTGTATGTTTCCGTCGTCCACTCAAACGAAAGCGAATGTATTAGCGACCGTCGCATCGGCAATCCGATCGCTACGGATACAGTGGACGCACTACCACAAATCGATCCGTTTTATACGATCCGTACGATACGTACGATGCGTACCTATGGACGCTTACCTTAACACACCAGCGCGGTTACAAAAAACGGGCTATCTCTGGCATGATATTACAGTTATTACACATATTAACGGTCCCAATCGGACATACAGTAGGTACTCAGTTTTTTCCTTAAAAACCACAATCCTTTTCGATAATGGCGTTACCGTTCCCTAGGTACTCAAGGCCATTTGTTTAGTGGAAAATGCTCTTAATATTCCGGTGAGTAATCCAACTATTGCCATTCGCAACAATCTTCATGAAATCACGAAAATTCATGAGATATCATGGCCTTAACCTCGGTAAGCTATATTTTTCTCTCGAGAGAAATGATTCAATTTCCACCTCGGTATATAAATATACCAAAAAGAGTCAGATGTTACGTAAATCAAAAAACACACACATACACAGGCAGTTTTCAAAACCACTAGACGTGTTTCCTATGTAATAGCTTCTTCGGATGTATTACTAAGCATAATGAATAATCAAGTGTTGTAAAGATCAAATTGAAGGGGTTTTCAAAAAAATATTCAGCTAAAGCGATATTACTCACTACTAAAGTTTGTGTTCATTCAATTTCAACCTCGATTTTAACGTATGTGAAACTGTTTCATTTATATTTCTTTTTGTTATTTTATATGATTTTTGAAACTGAATGTGGCATAAATGCCGACATGTACGAAAATGGTATTGAAACAAATTTATGTCGAGAAATCTTTCATTTCAATAAAAAAAACGATTGAATTTTCCAATAAAACTGAACCCAAACAAATGTAAAACGATCAGGAAACCATTGTACATTCTGGATCTTCTGTTCCTTCATTTGTTATGGGTACTTAGTGCCAGTTTTGTACATTTTTTCATCCCAGTTTATTCCTAAATATCATTTTCTTGTACTTCAACAGGTTGAATTCAGCGTATTTGATGATTCAACGTTGGAATTTTTCGAAAATATTTTTTTGAAAATTTATACCTTGGCTCAATTGATGCCGTCTTGTATTTATCGCACTATTTCATAATCCAAGAACTCCGATCTCTTAACGATCGTCTGTGTGTTTTACGAAAGGTAATGTTGAAATTCATTCATTTATCACGTGCTTAGTCTGACGTTGATGCACATCCCTTTGGGGCCGATGAAACATCAGGTCTTGTTTTCACCGTATAAGTCATTTTAAATTTATATTTATTCTTTGGCCGGATGCCTCATGTGCTACGTGTACAAGCTTGCCGGCAATAAATACTTCAACGAGTGGCTTTTCAATTTATTCCGTTGTTTTTCCGTTGAGTGATTTGAAAAAGTGTTCATTACCTCTTCGAAATTATTGGGCGGAGGAATCATCTGAACCAACTTAAATGTTGTCCCATGTGGAAGCTTTGGTGTGAGACTGGAACTTTTTATCATGGTTCGGTAGGGAAGATCTACTACTACTATCTAAAGTTGTGCATTGTATTTTAGATCTGAATATGAGTCGCCGGGTAACTATTTTTGAACGAGTTTCTTTGTGCTTGGATCAATAAAAAAAAATGAATAGAAGGAAATAGTTTGATTGTTTTTCGAGTAGATGGATATGTCAGGATATCCATTTTCTGGTCCTTCTTTCAATGAAAAATTTGTAATCCTTATCATGTCTGCTCCAGGGGAAATTGGTATATTCGCCCTGATAGTAACTACAATATTAAAGGAGGCTTCAGTGACTATTTTGTCAATTTCGGATCGTATTCCCTATGAATTTGAAGAGTGGAAATAAAAAATGTATCAGAAAATACAGTATACTTGGCGACGTTTCGGTAATTGCTGAGTTAATTGAAACCAGTTGCTTCCTAATAAAACACGTCTCATTAGTAGTCAGGATTTTTTCGTTCAACTATTTGCCTATCATAAATATACAAGAACTGATATATATATATATATATATATATATATATATATATATATATATATATATATATATATATATATATATATATATATATATATATATATATATATATATATATATATATATAACTGGAAAAGCTTTAGCGGGGTTGCAGTCACAATTGTTAGGTTGTCAAAGAAGACTCTTTGTTTTCGTCAAGCTTTCGGTAGTTTATTGCTACCTTCTTCAGGACAACTGTAATATATATTATAATACAATATGATGTTATAAACGACACAATGAACACTTACAAACGTGAGCTTATCTAATAAAATTGGAATTTCTAACATAAAAAATTTTGATATGAAATGTGGAAATGAATGACAGTGACAATTTTTGATTTTCATTTTTTCAAGGAGGAAAAATTTTATTACAGGGTGGTGTTAATTTTGTTTTCTGATATTTGAGAAGGTAGGAATACATCCTACTGAGATTATTCAATAAAAGAACCGACTTGAATCACGAAGTGAAATATTCATTTCGCAACTTGTACAAGAATTAGTCTTTGGAAGAAAGAAACAATCCGCGTGAGATTAATATAACCGAGAACATTTGAATAATGTCGAATAAATTTTCACGTAAATGAATTAAACGCTTGGCACGAATATTAATGCTAGAAGTAAATTACCGACGAGGGGACTAGCGTCGAACTCGCATACCGACTCATTTTTAAATTCCCGGCTTCGATTTCTCATCGAGTTAAATACTTCATATTGAAAACAAACACGGACTAAAGTTAGACGTGTAAGCGGTTGGATGTGAACGTAGATGTGAAAAAGCGGGCATCCAAAATAGACACAGAATCGCCGTGTTGGTATTAGAAAAACGGCTTCGGAATCTCGCGAATCTTCAACGTACCGTGAACCAAGGGCGCACCCAGAATTTTTTTTCGGGGGGGGTTAATTTTAAGTTCGAAAGTACATCTCAACATGTATATATATATTTATATATATATATATATATATATATATATATATTAGAAAATATAAAAATTTGAGACTGATTTCTATTCAAACTAACAAAAAAATATTTTTATTAAATACAATTCATTATAACTTGATGTCTAATTTTCAGAGTGCAGTGTAACGGATAAAATGACAAAAACGAACCATGCAGCATGGGCGAATATTATTTATAGCAATTAGCTTGCATGTGTTTTGTGTTTTGCTCTATTGGTATTTGGTAGTAATAGTTAACTATTCTATTTCGGGGGGGGGTTATAACCCCTAAAACCCCCCCCCTTGGGTGCGCCCTTGCCGTGAACCGAGTGTTTTTGTATATTCTCTTCCACTCCCGTTTCGTAATTTGTTCGTCGAGTGTAGTATGTTACCTCCGTCGATATTGATGACCGACATTTCGGTTGTTATTTGAAAGTGTTCAGCTTTTGCGGAATTTGAAATGTAATTACTATAGGATCTGATTTATGTGATATTCGAACAGACGTTCATTGAAGCAGAAAATAAAATAGATAGATATCTGCATGCTATAGTCCAGTCTATGACCATTTTCCCGTGTATTTATCCCATACAGCACCGATTCGCATGAAAATTTGGATTCAGAATCTACATACCCTCTTTATCAAAATCTACCCCCTTGCCGAGGGTTGCTTTCTCCCTGGGGGTGGATGCCACCCCTTCTTGGGGGTGAAAAATTTTTCATTGGAAATAAGTGCGGAAATCAATAGATTGACTAATTCTGAGCACTTTTTGTTCAATGAATTTTTTTCTGAAAAGCAATACTTTTCGACTTATTCACTAGTGAAATTTTTGGTTTTCAGTCAAAAAAACACGTTTTCCGATCCTTTTTCGCGAGTAACTGGAAAATAATGCATCTAATCGAAAAACCTGTGGAGAGCAAAATTATAGCTTTTGAAAAAACAAAGGCGATTCTTTATTAGTGATGTATGCAAACCCACTACAAACTGAATAATTGCTTGTTGAAAATCGATTGGTATTTTCAAACGCCACAATGGAAAGTTTCTACGTACAATAACCAAAAACCAATGCATTTTTCGGGAAAAACTAGTTGGACCTTTTTTAAGTCCTCCAAATATCCTTTATTTTTGTTATTTATGAAAGTTTCTAGCATCAAAACTGACCGAGGTATGAAGGAAATAATGTTCAATCCTATTTTTTCCATGAAAAAAAATTGTGAATAACTCATCCTCTTCCCCCCCCCCCCTCTTTGGAAAAAATCGTTGCCTAGTGGAACTATCTGTATATATACATATTTGATATACATATAGTTCCACTAGGCCTCAAATATAGTTACTTTGTGTATATACTAATGTACATTCTCTAATTTCTAAAAAAATTGTTTTTGTTTCTTTCCCATAACTCGCTTAGTCTTCAGGCAATCGAATCCACCAAAAAAGTATTCTGTAGCTTGTTTCAAGAGCTATAAGCTCATTCACATTATTTTTTGTTTCAGATTATATTTTTGAAAAGGTTCATGCTGAAAGGGCTCAAAAAAGGTACTTTGCGCGAACCCTCACAATATTCAACTGGCCATATCTTACTCTATTTTTATCCTGCAGAAAAAAATTAAACACCGAAATTTTCAGAGAAAAACAGCCTTCAATTTTGTACTTCAAAAATTTTGCATGTGATCAATACTTTTTGAGTTATCTCGAAGAAATGGTGATTTTCCGCTGAATCACGTATATGATTTTTTCTCTTCAATCTCAATTTTTTCCAAAACTACGTACTTTCAATTGATGAAAAACTCAGAACTCATCATAAGAACATGAATGAAGTGAATTATGGAGTAACAACGATTTTTTTCAAAGGGGGGGGGAGAGAGGATGAGTTATTCACAATTTTTTTTCAACGAAAAAATAGGATTCAACATCATTTCCTTCATACCTCGGTCAGTTTAGATGCCAGAAACTTTTATGAATAAAAGAAATGAAGTATTTTTGAAGGACTTCAAGAAAGGTCGAATAAGTTTTTCCCGGAAAATGCATTGGTTTCCAGTTATTGTACGTAGAAACTTTCCATTTTGGCGTCTGAAAATACCAATCAACTTTCAACAAGCAATTATTCAATTTGTAGTGGGTTTTTGATACATCACATATGAACGATCGCCTTTGTTTTTCCAAAAGCTATAATTCTGATCTCCGCAGGTTCTTCGATTAGATGCATTATTTTCCAGTAATTCGCGAAAAAGGATCGGAAAACGTGTTTTTTTTGACTGAAAACCGACAATTTCACTCGTAAATAAGTCGAAAAGTATTGCTTTTCAGAAAAAACTTCATTGAGCAAAAAGTGCTTAGAATTAGCCAATCTATTGATTTCCGCACTTATTTTCAATGAAAATTTCTTCACCCCCAAGAAGGGGTGGCATCCACCCCCAGGGAGAAAGCAACCCTTGGCACAGGGTAGATTTTGAAAAAGAGTGTATCTAGGTCCTGAATCCAAATTTTCATGCAAATCGGTGCTGTATGGGATAAATACACAGTTTACACTTTTTTCACCGTCATAGACTGGAGTACTACCAGTTTCAGGAAATAGCTATTTGTTTGATTTACTCTTACAAAAAATGCATGTTTTCGAGAGAAGTTAGAGAGTTGCCAATTGGTAAAGAAAAAATGGAATTGTGTACCAGCTGAACACTTTTTCCAACTGCGGATTTTGAGATTTGTCGAAAAATGTATTTGACACTAAAAACAGGCAGGTAGCAGTTCTATGCATTGTTTGCCAGTAATATTAGGCAGTAAGTGATTTCGTTGGATTTGATTGAAGTTTTCATGTTGTCCAGTTTCTTGTGTCAGATTTCCAGGGTGGCCATCCTTACGTTAACGTCATGGAAAAAGCAATCATTATGAAGCTCATCAGATATCTAGAGAAATCAGGAATATTTAATGATCGACAATACGAATTTCGCCATCAAAGACCAACCAGTGACTTATTGGCTCAAGTTTCTCATATTTGTCAGCATTTAATCGAGAAATTCGGAGAAACGATAGCTGTTGCACTCGATATTCCAAAAGCGTTCGATCGAGTTTGGCATCGAGGTCTCCTTTCTAAGCTGCCGTCTTATGGTTTGCCTTCTCGGTTGTGTGCTTTGTTGAAGAGTTTCTTGTCTGATAGGTCTCAGTATGTGGTTGTTGTTGGAGTATCATCTGATATTCTCCCAATAAATGCAGGTGTTCCACATGGTTCAGTTCTGGCGCCCACTTTGTTTCTGCTTCATATCAATAATTTGCTCGAAAAAAATCTTGTTCAATACATAGTTTTGCGGACGACAGTACTCTTCATACTAGTTTCTCTTCCAGAGTCCCCATACCAGCTCGAGAAACAAAAATTCAAAGAAACATTCACGTCAATAAAATTAACGCCGACTTAGAATGGGGTAACATGAACTTGGTGGAATTTAATCTCGAATTTAATGCTACGAAAACCCAGACATGTCTCTTCTCAAGAAAAGCCGATCTATCATCATCAAATATTGAGATGTCAGGAGTAACTATTCCTACAAAATCAAGTATCTCGATGCTAGGAATTACGATCAGTGATAATCTCTCATGGGAAAACCATGTGAGATCAATCGGTGAAAGTGCTTCCCAGAAACTTGGATTTCTATTTCGTGCGAAGAAATACTTCACTTCTCGTCAGCTTCTAATGATCTACAAGGCTCAGATACGACCTGTCATGGAATACAGTTCTCATGTGTGGAGTTCGGCACCAAAACATTCATTGAGGCTTCTCGATTCTATTCAGAGAAAGGCAATCCGTCTTGTTCGCGATTCTTCGCTCACAGACTCGCTCACTTCATTGGAACATCGTAGAAGGGTCGGAGACTTGTCTCTCTTCTATTGATACTTTCACGGTCAATGCTCTTCCGAATTGTTTTCAGTCCTTCCCCCCTTGGCAATATCTACACGGATGACTCGACGAGTACAGAATTCCCACGCCTTTGCTGTGAATTTGGAAACCTGTCGAACCTCTCTTGCTCAGGGATTTTTTTTCAATAGAACAGCTGAGCTTTGGATCTCTTTGCCCAGGGAGGTTTTTCCTAAGGCTTGCAAACTTCAGGAATTCAAAATCAATGATAATTCGTATCTCCTGTCCCTTGATTCACGCGGTGTTCTCTGAACATCACAGGGCTTCCCTTTCGTGTGAATCTGCATATAAAAAAAAAACGTATAAATGAATTAATTTTAATTCAATAGTAGAATGATATGTTTGTTTATATTTCTAATTAGAATTAATATGATTTCGAGGAAAGAGTAAGCAGATATTTTTCGTCAGTGGTGGAATAGTCATTCCATTTCTTGTATTAGGTCGAATTTTCCACTCTTCGATACAATATATATTTGTGAAAAAATGAACAAACTAATCTTGTTCCCTCTCTCTCTCCCTCTCTTGTATCAAAGGGGATGCACAATACAGGCACTCACATGCCTAGGTGTAACCTTTCGATCCATTGAGGTGAATTTCATTTCAATGCAACTGTTTTATTTTATATTCCGCTATTTTTTGTGACTTGTAGCTGAGATACATGAATAAATGAATTGAATTGAATAATCATGGTAACCAAGCACTATCCTGAAATAGCCTACTGTTTTATGAAACAAGTGAAAATGATAAGGTCATATTCAGGTGGTTGGAAAAAAGAATTATTATGATTCGATCATAAACCAAGTATCAGAATATACGCAGATGATTTACTCTTGCTTCATCGCTTTCTGAGAAACAGTGATTTAGGAATATATATTCTCGGTTCAGTGTTAGGTTGCTTCAGCTAGACTTCGCCACGAGTGATTTTGTGAATTTTCTTGCTATGTACCTTATGTGAAAAAAGTTGCTGCGTTTTCATCATTATTGTAGTGTGTGGGGTTCGGTAAACTTAAAGTGAATGCTAATTTTTTTTTTCCTTGGATCACGCGATGTTCCTCAATATTTACAGAGCCTTCCTATTCGTCTGAACCGGCGGAGGTAACCAAATTATTGAGGCTTTCCTTCTTTATCAACATATTAAGAATACAGGATTTCTATGAAGGAATGAAATGAAAAAATAGCCAACCCTCTCTGTTGAGATAAGTGTAACTCATTCATGGCAGTAAAAGTAGTACACAAACAAACAGCTACACAAAGAAGTCATTTTCTATACCGAGAGCAACAAACTTTACCCGCATACTGGAGGAATAGGAAGTAGTTAGTAAAAAAATCATTTACCAGGATAACATTTCAGTCCCAAACAAAGACAAGCTTGTTTTGCTTCGAGAAAACTATCCTTTGAGCTTCTTAGTGGGCATGTGGGTAAGTTATAGTTGTATTTCAAGTAGGCAGTGCATATAGGCGAATTTAATTTACCAACGTAGAGGTTAAAACACGTTAGCTAGTATCTAGACACTTCATTAATCCGATGAGCAGAATGACGTTTCGAATAAAAGAATAAAAAGAGGGCGGAAAGTGCCAAAAGAGGTCGAATATGTATTGAATTCATAACAGGGCCTATTGCTCACGAATCCAATCCACCCTGTATATTTTCTAGCTCGTAAAATAATGCATATGCATATCGCCGTCAGCAGGCCAGGGTCCCCAATACACCCGTAAGCCGAGAGTGACTGGGAATGACCCGTACTGCTTCAATTTAAACAAGCTGTCGCGTTGTCAAGATCCCAGATCCGTTTAATTCCACGTTATTATTGTTTATTGCGGAAGCAGATACGACCGTTCCCATCACGAATAATGCTGTGGTATAACAATCTAGGAATGGGCGTCGAGATTTCTGTCAGTTTTTCGTTCCGCTCGAGATAACGAACGCTGATTTATTCGGCGATGGATTTTTTTCTGGTGTGCTGGAATAGTTTAGGAATGAAATCGTTACGATTATGCGAAAAATATTATAATTTTCATTTATTATTCATTTTAATATGATAGACTTTATAATTTTTTCTTGGAATGTAATAATCTTGTGAACAGTAATTTCTCTTCTCGTTGAAGGGGGGTTGAAACCATCCCTATTCGAAAAAAAATATCAAAATGAACTGATATGATATTTATATCAGTAAAATCAATCAATTAATAATTTTTAATATGATTTATGGTTCAGTTATCAGTGTCAGCCCTTAACACCCCCCCCCATATGAGAGAATATCATCAGAAAATAATAATTAACATGTTATTTGGCGAATATTCAACTTATTCAGTATCTATTTGCATTTAATTTGAGATTCAGCTCATACATATCATCTACTTCAAAGTTGAGGTTGTGCCTGGGGTTGATTTTCATTCATTAGAGGTGAAAACTACCGCTATTCAAAAAAAAATTACAAAATACTAGTTTTGGGCGTGGAGTCATCTATAAATACGTTGAATTAACCTTGATAGACAATTTCTGATCTATTATACAGTTTCGACCCCTAAAAATCACCCATATGATAGTTTTCATTAAAAAATCATGTGTACTATGTGTATTCTTCAATATACTAATGTACATACTATAATTTCTACAAAAATTGTTTTTGGTTTTTTCCCATAACTCGCTTAGTCTTTAAGCAATCAAATCCACCAAAAAAGTATTTCGTAGCTTTTTTCAAGAGCTATAAGCTCATTCACATGATTTTTTTATTTCAGATAATATTTTTGAAAAGGTTCATGCTGAAAGGGCTCAAAAAAGCTAATTTGCGCGAACCCTCACAATATTTAACTGGCCATATCTTACTCTATTTTTATCCAGCAGAAAAAATGAAACACCAAAATTCTCAGACAAGAATGACCTTCAATTTTGAACTCGAGAAATGGTGATTTTTCCCTGAATTACGTATATGATTTTTTCTCTTCAATTTCAAATTTTTCCAAAACTTCGTACTTACAATTGATGAGAAACTCAGAACTCATTATTGGGAAGTTCATAATTTTATGCGACGTCTGGCGGAAATATAACGCACTGCTATAATTTCACAAACAAACGGCTTCCATTTTATGTGTGTGAATTTATTGAGTTCTTTGGTGTTGATTTAGGAAATCTCATCTGAAGTTGTAATTTTTTTTGATTAATAATAACAAACAATCATGGATGCAGATCGCTCAGTGAGACATATAAAGTGTTTGGTGCCAAGTTGCCGCAACTCTAGGAACCGAAATCCAAAGTTGTCTTGTTAACTTCGTTAAACAAAAAAGTGCTTAGAATTAGCCAATCTATTGATTTCCGCACTTATTTCCAATAAAAAAAATTTCACCCCCAAGAAGGGGTAGCATCCACCCCCAGGGAGAAAGCAACCCTCGGCACAGGGTAGATTTTGAAAAAAAGTGGATGTAGATCCTGAATCCAAATTTTCATGCGAATCGGTGCTGTATGGGATAAATACACGGGAAAATGGTCATAGACTGGACTACTAGTAAAGTTATGTAATAAAATATAACAAGTCAATATCATCTAGAAAAAAATTAACTAAAATCTGCCAGTGCCGTCATGTTCGTACAACAGAATATATGCCTGCACCAGGAATCTCGACGAGACTGGTATCAGTCGCGGATCATTATATTCATGCCAGGTTCCAGTAGGGGGGGGGGGTGTTTGCAGTAAACAGTGTAGTGTAAGCAGCCCTGCGGTGGTTTGAGACTGCATATCGATTGAAACGAAAGGGATTTTTATTTGCTGCTGCATATTTTCTCATATCCAGGTCTTCTAATGGAAAATCCACGATGACATCTAATTTTGCTTCGAACCCTTCGGCTTGGAGAAAATCGTTCGAGATGGATCACCAGTATTTCGGGGAACCTCCGAATCGATGAAGATTTTAGGCATTTCCGCTGCTCCTTACAATTAGTACAAGTTAGTTTCCCACATCCTTCAAAAATGTCGTCTCTTGTTAAATAATCTGACCATTGAGATATCTTTCCAACCATTTGTCGAATAGACAGGGAAAGGTCACAAAAACTTCTGGGCTTTCTTGTTATCACCAAATTTCTCAACGATTTCTGTCAATATTAACTTGGGGTTAATTGGTTAGCATCTTCGAGTAGAACCTCAGTAAATTTTGGGCATTTTGCTGTGCTCACCCAACGAAACGGGAAGAAAATCTTCCTTTTTTTCAAGAGGTTGTATTTACGGCTCTCTCAGACGAGTCCTTGGACAACAATTCTTCAAACACTACTGCAAGAGTATTCCAAATTATTGAGGTACTAGTAGCAATATCGTTCAAATAAATGTCTTCCTTCAGATTCTCCAAAAACCATTTTGTGTCGTACGAGCCCTGGATTGCTCGATTATGGGTATATTTGGCTTGATTCGGTGAAACAATTCTTAATTATCAGATGAAGATCGGACAACTTCTGACGAAAGATTGTTCTTTTTGAATGGAATAATGAAGCACTATTCGAGTAAAACTGTGGGTCATCATAATTCAAAGCAATTCCACGATGTGGTCTGGCAATAGTCCTAAGGATGGAAGCAGCATTCCCTCTTTGGACAGCGATACTAAAGGCCGCTGCACAATTGCCCGAGAACGGGAACGGGAACGAGAACCAGAACGGAAACGAGAACTGAAATATTATTCAGATGCACAAACAACGAGAACGAGAACGGAAATAGTAGGGATGTTTGACATTTTCTGGGGATATTCATTTTCTAAAACACTGTCAACTTGACACTTGACTTAATAACAAACTTCCGAATATCATATCCGAAATGTTTACATAGTTTACAATCATATCAATAATTTTTGATATAATCAGAGATTATACACACCCATATAATGGATGTTATTAGTGATGACGAGATGTTGGAATTATACATGTATTTACTTCTAATTATGTACAATTACCAACAAGAAGATACAAAACAGCCTCTTTATTCGTAGTACCAAAACACACAAAAGGAGATAGTTTCTAAACAAGGTTATGTATGGTTATATTTGCGTCAAACATGTTGCTGCTTTCCTATTGGCTCAGCTATTAGCATTAATATATGTGCTGTGATTGGTTCCGGGAATGCAACGGGCAACGGTAACGGGAATGTTAAAACTTGGTCAACTTTCCAGTTCCCGTTCCCGGGCATCTTCTCGTTCTCGTTACCGGAAATTGGTTGTGCATGGGTACATTTAAATATGTGTAACTTAACATTTTTTCCGTTCTCGTTCCAGGTCTCGTTCCCGTTCCCGGGCAATTGTGCAGCTGCCTTAATTCTTTGTATCAAATAATTTTTTGCTCTCGGTTCATTCGAAATTTATATTAGTTTTTGATCAATACATTCGAAGAATTTTGAAGCGTAGCTTCCAGAAACCCTCAAAGTCTCAATTGCAATGGGATAAAAAATGTAATTATTTTGTGAAGCTGAATATTTTTGGAATTTTGATTTATCGACTGATTCACCGTCCCATTTTGGCGACCTGGATGTGTCGACACATGTGAAGTCCTAGTCTAGAGGTTTTCCACGACTTCAACGAATGGGCGACATTCCGTCAGGACGTTTTTCATCCTCACGAAAGATTCCTTATAAAATACTTGGCCTGGCCCTGAGAGAGAGAGAGAGAGAGAGGGAGAGCAATCGATAAGCAGACTGAAAAAAAATGCCATACCGTGGTTGGCAATATAGCTTATATGTATACCGATAACGTTTTATTTCTGGCTTGAGAAATGCACGGTTCCCATGGAAATAAGCTTCAATAATGACGTCATCTGCCAACCAAGAATCTATCCTCCACAGTATCTCTCTAATGTATGCCGCACTACCTTGAATACATGTTGAATGGGAAAGTCACGTGACAGCAAGCCCAGTCTGTGGCGAGCTCTTAGAAATGTTAGGTATATCAAACAGACAATCAATTGAAACTGTGCTTTCGAAATTACTCAAGGGGAGGAATATAGGGTGGCCCATCTCATAGGGGGTGAATTTTTTTGACGTATTTTTCAAGCATCTCCCCATGATGATTTTCCATTATGGTGAAAATAATTCATTTCAAAGTTTCGAGTAATTCGGTAAACGGAAACCAGGTCGAAATTTGAATTGAATAATCCATTAGTAATGCAGGCGCCGCAGTCAAAATGCTATTAAAACCTGACACTGGATCCAATAGAAATAATTTTTGGAACACGGGCATTTTGGTAACAGCACTTTGAGAAAAAAAAATTGTTATGCACGCGAGCACCAAGAACTCGGAATTAAATCAATAACTTGGAAGGGATTGAAAATTTCGATGAGATGTATAGGAATAAACTTATAGAGTGTGAAAATTCTCACAGAAAAGGTAATCGAAAATTGTTTTTTCGAAAATTGCCTCCTATTAGAGATAATAAGCTCTAACTGATATTTTCAGATTTCCGTGCGAACAACTCACGATAAAATAAGATTCACCCGGACGCTCGACTAAAATCTGTATCTCCCTTGTTTTTGGTCGAAAATTCATAGATTTAACGGTTATTTGATGAAAATTCCTCCAACAATTCATTATCATATTATATATTTGACAATTATCATCATAAGTGGTTATATTCAGTATTTACCGGTGAATTGAGGATCTATGATTAACAAACAATGCAAGGTATCAATCAGAATATAGACAAAGAAGTAGCTGACGCCGCCAGTTAAATTGGTGAACAATTTGTGGTATATCTACCTCAATTCAGTAAATATTGGCTCATCTTTCTCTGAGAATAATATTATTATTATTATTCCGATTACGGATTATATACGAACAATATCAACTGAGGCAAAATCAAAGCAAAGAAATTCAGTATTTCATATGCGACGATACTAAAGAGTTTTTTACACAATTGAGTTCATCTATAGAATTCTTAGAACATGATCCAACAACATGGATTGACAATGAGTATTATAAACAATGTTTAAATTTTCTAAACAAACTTGAAGCTGTGAATGATACAGCTGAGAGAGCCATCAAAGCCATTGGTGACTACAACGAACAAAAAATTAAGACTAGAAGCAGTTTTTATTCCAAGATGTATGAGTTCATAAATCACGCTGTAGCGTGAGATTATTTCTCATTTTGATGGAAAAAATTTACTTAATTCAATCTTTTTCAAATAGTAAAATTAAAAAAAAAATTTTTCGAGTTTGTTCATCATATCGCTTGTCAATTTGACGTCTTTCACAATTTTCTAAGGTTCGACTGGAAATAAATGTTTGCTGAGCGAAAAATATCATTATTATATGATTTATTTATTGATTGATAAATTATCTAGAAGTCTCATACATATATCAATTTTATGAACATTATTGTATATGTGACTAAACATCTCACATTTCCACAAATCATTATCACAACACTCTTGGCTGGAACAAAGCAATTAACGACAATTGCATAATCGTAATTCGCTGGATATCATTTCCAGCGATTTGACAAAATTGAATAGGGTAGGTAGAGAAAGAGAGAGAGAGAGAGGGGAAACATCGGCCGTAAGGGTCGTCGGTCGCCACCCCTCAAAATGTATATCTTGCCTGCGGCGTTTCCCCTTTCCGTCCGATATTCCACACCCACGTCCTATCGCAGCTGTTACCGCTGCCGCATACAAAAGAACCTGCATCTCGTATTCATAAATACCATTAAAAACGGATAGCGGCCGCCAATTACGTTGCGAAGAACGATTTTCGTTCTGGAGAAGAGAAACGAAGAAAGAGAAGCGATTCTAGCCAAATGCGCATTCTATCGAAGCATCAATGATTAATTATTGTGAAAATTGTTTGCTAAAAAAATTATCCTATCAAATTTGTCTATTTCTAGTCATGTGTGTCGAAATAACCAATGAAACCATCATTACACTGATAACTACCCATGGATAGTTTTCACGGGTAGTTATCACTTATGTCATGACATTGCTAAGCAACCAACACAATAAAGTTGTTTGACATTTCAGTAATTCAATTTATTTCGAAAATGTCACTTCCTCGCTTTGGTGTTCAAAATGATGCGGCAATTGACAAAATCATTGAAGAAAATACACCAAAAAATACTGTCAATAATAAAAAATACACTTGGAAAATATTTATGAGGTTTTGTGACGCCAGAAAATATGAATTGGATGGAAATCGTACTCTCGAAGAGCTTGCATTAATACTCAAGGATTGGGCGATTATTATGAGAAAAAAGGATAGCACAGAGTTTAAGGAGGCTACTGTTAAAACCGTATGGAATATAACAAGCTAATTATTACAGGAGAAGTATTACAAGGAGTATAATATCATGCTAGACCCCTTTAAAAGTGTTGCATTCAAACAAGCGCGGAATGCACACCACGCAGCACGAAGAAATTTACAAACAGATCCCACTAAACGCAAAACAAGCTCAGTACCATTAACTTCAAATGAAATGAGTAAAATTATAAACTTTTGGGATGAAAATACCCCTATAGGACTCCTACGCAAATTTTATCACATAGCAGCGGTGGAATTGGCTTGGAGAGGTGGTGAAGGTGCTGCTTGCTCAGTTGATTATTTTCATATTGAAAAGGACAACAATGGATCTCCAACTAATAGGATAGAATATAATCCAATTTTCAGTAAAACCTGCCAAGGGGGTTCAAAGAACTGCGCCTCTAGCAAATGGTTAGTTCAAAATAGTGATAACAATGCTTGTCCTGTCAGATTATTCATTAAATTATTATCAAAACGAGGCACAAATATCAAGACAAATAGACTATTTTTAAGGACAAATCGTCACTGGAAGCGATAACTGGTATGACAATATGCCTCTGGGTAGAAATATAATCAACGGATGGACGAAATCTTCTGCTGAAGCAATTGGCTTGGATACGAAACAGAGGAAAATAACCAATCACTCTAATAGAGCAACTGCAGTCAGTCAACTAGCTAAGAGTGGAGTTCAAGAACAGCAATTGTTGAAAATTACTGGGCACAATAAGTAATGGAAATTCCATCAAACCTTATTTGAATACTGATCAGGAACATCATAACCAAATAATCAATAGTATGCGTGGAAACACCTATGCAGTAACCGAGGCAAATACAGCAAGATCAACGGAATATCATTATACGAATAATTGTTCTTTTGATAACTGTGTGTTCAATAAACAATTTTGTTCGAATTGCAAAAAATTTTCTCACCGAATATCCCTCGATCCTCAAGCACGTTATTTTAGGTAACATGTTACCAAATAACGTGCTTTCGAAAACTTATTTAAAAATTATTTCGTTAGTTATCAATGTCCTTGGGATATAAGGGATTTCTTGGTCGGTTGTGGTTAAAAGGCGACCGAAAAGTTGTTCTTCTTGTCCACCAAGCCGAATAGTTATTTATGTTATAATTGTTCATTATTGTTTTTATTGCATAGTTACCACCTACTTAACAGTGTACTTTGTGCCCGTGCGGGCACAAAATACACATTATGGATTATGGCCCGAGCGAGCTGTTAGGACAATGCTGTTAGATAATACCTACTTTATACCCTTGATATATAACTCAACTATTATGGAAAAAGCAATCAATATGAAGCTTATCAAACATATTTGGCAGCATTCAATCAAGAAATTCGGAGAAACGATAGCTGTTGCACTCGATATTTCAAAAGCGTTTGATCGAGTTTGGCATCGAGGTCTCCTTTCTAAACTGTCGTCTTATGGTTTGCTCCCTCGGTTGTGTGCTTTGTTGATGAGTTTCTTGTCTGAAAGGTCTCTGTATGTGGTTGTTGATGGAGTATCATCTGATATTCTCCCAATAAAGGCAGGTGTTCCACAGGGTTCAGTTCTGGTGCCCACTTTGATTCTGCTTCATACCAATGATTTGCTCGAGAAAATATCTTGTTCAATACATAGTCCATAGTTTTGCGGATGACAGAACTCTTCATACCAGTTTCTCTTCCAGAGTCCCCATACCATCTCGAGAAACAAGAATTCAAAGAAACATTCACGTCAATGAAATTAACGACTTGGTAAAAATAATAGAATGGGGTAACATGAACTTGCTGGAATTCAATGCTACGAAGACACAGGCATGACTCTTCTCAAGAAAAGCCGCTCTATCATCACCTAGTATGCAGTCGTCAGGAGTAACTATTCCTACAAAATCAAGTATCTCGATGCTAGGAATAACGATCAGTGATAATCTCTCATGGGAAAACCATGTGAGATCGATCGCAAAAAGTGCTTCCCAAAAACTTGAATTTCTATTTTGTGCGAAGAAATACTTCACTTCTCGTCAGCTTCTAATGATTTACAAGGTGCAGATACGACCTGTCATGGAATACAGTTCTCATGTGTGGAGTTCGGCACCAAAATATTCATTGCGGCTTCCCGATTCCATTCAAAAAAGGCAAATCGTCTTGTTGGTGATTCTTCGCTCACAGACTCGTTCACTTCATTGGAACATCTTAGAAGGGTCGGAGACTTGTGTCTCTTCTATAAATATTTTCATGGTCGGTGCTCTTCGGAATTGTTATCAATCGTTCAGCCCTTGGCAAACCTCTCTTGGTCGAGGATCTTTTTTCAATAGAACAGGTGAGTTTTGGAATCGAAAGAGGTTTTTCCTGGGGTTTACAAACTTAAAAAATTCAAAGTGAATTTTAATTCTTATCTTCTGCCCTTGATTCACGCGGTGTTCTTTGAACATTACAGGGCTTTTCTTACGTGTGAATTTCCACATAAAAAAAATGTTTATGTCCTGAGAGCGACGATCATCCGGTATTGGGTATCAGGTAGTTGTTAACTGAGCACTGAAAACCCAATTGTGATCTAGTTTGACATAATATTATATTATAAACCTAGGGCGAGAAGCAAACACTTTTAGTCACAATCTTTCGAGAATGTGCTTATTTTTAACCTACTTTGAGTTGGAAAAAAACAGAGTAGAAGATTACGTCGATCTTTCTTCACTTTGCCGAACTCTATCTTCTTCTTTTATTCTGAACGTCATTCTGACCATCGGAATTCATGAAGTGCTTAGATCTCCTCTAACGTGTACATACCAAGAAAAAACCTCTTCAATAACTCTTCAATAACTTATACCTTAGTTTCCAAAAATAGAACGTTACCATTTTATTGGCCATTTTCTCTAGTACAGGATTCAGCGGTCTCGTCAGTCATGGTCGAAAATGCTATAAATATTTTACTAAGTAATTAAGTAAGTAAAAAATTCATGAAATATGATTGATTGCACGCATTTATTGAAGGATGCTAAATTGTGAAACATTTTTACCTCTACGTAGTGTATTTTCCTTTCGGGAGAAATGATTACTTTCCGCCTTGGTATGTAATATACAAAAATATTCTGAGAAAAGTTTTTCATTATTTACCTAGGTTTGAAAGAATTGTCACTTCTCGAATGCTTGAACGATGGTGATATTTCAGGTTACTAGTGGAAAATATAATTTTTCAGTTGATTGTGTTCAAAAGCTACCCCTTCAATTCCCAATTTTCAGACGATGAGTTGCTCTTTTGTTCAACTCAAGTAATTTCCGTCCCGGACGACAGGCCGATTAGTTATATCTAATGATACCCGTGGTGCATACAAACATTTATGTTTATGTCATACTAGTTTTCGTTATCACATTTGAAATATAAATGATTGAAAAGAAATAACATTTTCCTATTATGAAAGGATAGTTCTATCATTTTTAGGAAAGCACTGTCAAACTTGACGTGTCAAAATGCTGGGAATTCTGTATCTTTTTAGACCGCACGAAAGAAAAAATTGAACCGATAGTGGAGACAAAAGAAATTCCATAAAAATTATCGTAGTTTATAGTATTTCAAAAGTTAATTTTGATTTCTTCAAGATGACACTTTCCTTTCCACTCACTCATTTTTCATCAAATACACCAACAAAAAAATATGGTGCTGATTTTAATGGTGTCACTGTAGATATGATGATTTGAAAATCGATTCGACTTGAAAATAAAGTAACAGAAAACAAAAAATAGTCATCAAATAATAAATTGTTGATTAGGCACCACAATTCGATTTCTTTGAAGTCAGCGCCAAATTTTGATAACCCATGCGGTAAAGGATCAGTGGTTTTTATTTAATCTGTTTTGAATAAATTTAAATGAAATGTCAGTTCGCTATATTGGACTCGTCATATTTGATTTTGGGAAACCAACAACAGGCTCATAATCCTCAACCGCAAAAACCAATTCTGCTCGAAATCCATTCACTGATTACGACAGATATACTGCGGATTGGCATAAGTTTTTCTGTTCTTAAACTAGCTATATGTTATTTTATTCGTTTGCGCAATGCGCAATCCGAGTTTGAACTATGTAAGCATTGTGGCACGATACTAGTCAACATGTAAACTTCGGATGTCTCAAATATCAGAATTCATCTTTGTTATCTTCAATATACTTGCTCAATTTGTCAATAGCTCCACATGGGAAATTCAAATTTGAAATCCTCAACTAACTAGTGATCTGTATTTTATACAAGGTTGGTTAATATATTTTTTTGGTTTGAGAATTTATCTGCATATATATATATATATATATATATATATATATATATATATATATATATATATATATATAAAATATGTCTATAATTTAGAAAATCTTTCGATCATACAATGAAAATTAACCTTGGGGTTGCAGTCATAGATTGAGTTATGCCTGATATAGTGAAACTCTTTATCAGGCCTAACTCAATCTATGACTGCAACCCCAAGGTTAATTTTCATTGTATGAGGATTTTCCAAATTTAGACGGTTTTTTCAACTAGTCCAGTCAAGAGACTACCCTTCTCTATATATATATATATATATATATATATATATATATATATATATATATATACGTTGTTATGAGTTCCATTGCAATCTATTGCATTGCGTTTGTAGGAGAGACCGAAATATCAACCAAAATAATATATCATACCGAGGAGGTATGTAATATCAAATATACATATATGTATTTGCTTAATAAATATCACGTATCTTATATTCTAAGATGATATTTATATTACAAGATATTTATCTAATAATTAATTAATTAAATTAATGAATTCAAATAATTGGTGAAGTAAATCGCAGACAAAGAATTCAATCAATCAGTCAATAATTATTTCCCGAGACTCATTAATAACATGGAAATCGTAAAAATACAATACGTAAAAATCGCACAAACAACAAAACATTAAAAATGAAATCACAATAAGTTGAGTTGAGGAAGATACCGAGGAAGATGATGTAAAAAAATGAAATGTAGTCACTACCTTGATTGATGGGTATTATCAAGATCAAGCAAACAGACGTATAATGGGTACATTATACAATAGTCGTGAATAACAGGCCGAGTGGTATAAATTCTCAAGTGAGTTAGGAAACATAACATACCATACTAGTGTGTTATTTGATAGTTCAATTGTCTGAAATGACATTAATAATGACAGTCATGACTGTCATATGTTGGATAAACTATTTTATCCACACTCATTCGAAGTAATTTCATGAAATGAACAAGAAATGAACATTTGCAAGATTCATTGCCATACATTTTTTGTTTCAAGTAGACATTGCAAATAGATAATCGTCATGAGGCTTCTAACAACAAATGATATTGTTGTCATCATTTGTGAATGTCATTTATGTAGATGTTGAAATATGTTTTATATTTTGGCTTCGTTTCAATGAATGCGATTGGCATAACAATAATATCTCAATCTTAGTTATGTGCCACGAGGCACTTATCTGTAGATAAGCAATGTTTAGATTACTTACTGAAATATTGCCGGCATTTGTTTTCCAACCTGGAAATAGGTTGGAAATGAGCATATTTTTAATCATTGTTGATAAAAGTTCTTCCCGACCCCGTCTGATATTTTCCATTTTCCATATGACATGAAAATTCGAACAAAAAATTATAAATAATAAATAACCTAGTTGATCCACTCCAAATTGTCGATTCAATTATTTCTCAAATATTGAATGCGACCATGTTTCCATTTCCCCATACGACACAGTAGAAAACTTCCACGATTTCAATTCGAAACCTGCTCACTAATGATTTCAGAAAATGTAATCAACACCAATTCGTAGTATGAATAATTCTAAAAACCGCACGCGATGTATGAGTGTTATATCCCTCGTTATATCCTTCTCGGAAAAACATCCTCTATCCACTAGGATTTTAATACCACACGAATTTTAGATCGTAAAATTAACATGCAGCGGAGGTAAATGGGCGCATTAATATTTCACTTATTCATGTGGAAAATACCTCATACGTATAACAAATTCACGCTTATAGCCCGAACCAAATGAGAGATTTGATTATCGATTTTCTGTTCCAGCAATTTGTTTTTTTCAGGTTTCGAAATAGTATATTATGCAACGATCGTGTAATAACCATTACATGAGAGTTGCTCACGCTATTTTATCTACACAAAGTTACAAAATTATAATTGATGGTATAATCACGGAAAATACATAAATTGAGAAATGAAAAAAAAAAGTCCCTGTTGAGGTCAGGAATTGAACCCGGACGTTTCTGACAACTTCCGGCGCCATTGACCACTCGACCATAAAAGACCATTAGGAATAAACAAAAATAAAAACATATATGTTACATTTGTCAAATGAAACATAATCCTTTTGATTGTGTTTTTTACTCGTCAAAGACATCTGTGGAGGAGTCGCTGGTTATTCTTCTATATCACTGCTATAAGACATTTTCATACGATTATCGAAAATTGACTAAATTCTTCAGAAATTCAATACCTACTGATTTTGACTTGACAAACGTCAAAATGCGAAGCTTGCACATCATGCTTGATTGAAAAATAATGGGTTTCTATTGGTTGAGAATCTGTATCGTGATGAAAATCTGTATCGCAATGGATTTCATTATAAAACGAGTTATGATCATTTAAGTGTATTAAAATAGTACGGGGGTAGATAATAGTTATTCATGATATAAGTGTTGAAAGTACATTTTTAAGGCACGCATGCGAATTCTGCAATTCACATGAGTGCTTTTAACACGTATATCATACAATATTTTTTCTACAAACGTTCATTTAAAGTGATTATACAGTTTGAAGTAAACTTTAAAAACCTGTATTAATACATCCAAAGGAGATAATTTCAAATTGCATCGTATATTACGGACCTTAGCAACCATTGTTGATTTAATTGTTTACGAATGTTTTGATGCATCTGTCAGACTTTTGTTAGTTTTATTCAAAACGCAGTTAAGGTTGTAGATTTTTCTTAAAATGGAAGAAAGTAATGAAAATGATCCATTTAAAGACATAGAGGCGGCGGCCAATAGAGCAACCCTCGATTTGTTGCCGAGAAATTCCAGGGTTCAATACGATATAGCCTATATATAATAAGTTTCAGAAATGGTGTGAAGCGAAAGGCGTTTCTGGAAAATATACTGAAAATGTATTTCTGGCCCATTATGAGGAGAAAGCAAAGGTATGGAAGGCATCATCTCTGTGGTCAAATTATTCGATGATCAAATCTATGCTACGTATAAATAGCGACGTAGATATCAGCAAATATTTTAAGCTTATCGCGTATTTAAAGCGTCAAGCAGAAGGTTACCGCCCAAAGAAATCAAAAATCTTGACTAGAGTCCAAATTGACCAGTTTTTGAAGTCTGCATTAGACGATGAGTATCTTCTAATGAAAGTAGTTGTGATTGTGGGAATATTTGGTGCTTGCCGCAGGGAGGAGCTTTGTCAATTGACTGTTGACGATGTGGAAGATATGGGTACTTCATTAATTATTAAAATACCAGATACTAAAACCAATGTTTCACGAAGTTTTACTATTATTGAAAAAATTTATTTGGATCTTTATCGAAAATATGTGGCTCTTCGACCAGCAAATGTCGGACACAGGCGATTTTTCTTGAAATACGTGAAAGGTAAATGTATCAGAAATCCGGTTGGAATTAATTCGTTTGGAAAAATTCCTGCTGCTACAGCAAGATTTCTGGAACTTCCAAATCCGAAACTTTATACGAGACACTGTTTTCGCCGGTCTTCAGCGACCTTACTTGCCGATGCTGGCGCAAATTTGACGACAATTAAGCGTCATGGGGGGTGGAGATCTTCTACCGTTGCTGAGGGGTACACCGAGGATTCTTTGGAAAATAAGAATTTGATTGCCCAAAAACTGCTGACGGTGCAGCGAACATTACCAACAACATCAATCAAACAACAAACATCCGAAGAAATTGTGGCCTCAACTTCGACTGGAAATTCAATTATTTCTACGCATGATTCTTCCTTAGCCATGGAAAATGGCAAAACAGCAGTGCAAGAAATTAATTTGTCAAATTGCACAAATTGTACTATTAATATTAATGTTGATAAATAAAATCTAAATATTTTGACGTTTGCTTTCAAAATCTGACAATTCACTTTTGCAGCAGTGCCATAAACATTTTAAGGCACTCAGTGCCATAAAGTGATTTTATGGCACTCAGTGCCTTAAAGTGACATCTTTAAGGCTTCTATGGAGTGCTAAAAATGGCATTTTTAACACGTTTGTAGAAAAAATATAATATTGCACAGCGGGGCGGTTACTAAATCATTTCCATCGAGAGAAAATTATAGCTCACCGAGGCTGGAAGCCGAGGTGAGCTATATCTCGAAACAGAAATTTCATCTTTTGCCGAAATTTCTACATAGTGGTCCAACAAAAAGTAACAAGCAAAAACACGTAGTTTGATTGTGAGGGGGCACATTTTGGACATAATCTCCAACGTAAATGATTTCAAGCGAGGTAGTGTCACAACCCTAAAATCTCACATGACAAGTGCGGTCGAGTGATACATCATGTGAAAAGGCATAAAATTAATTCCCTAATGATACTTTTTTCATTGAAATTCACTTGAAAAATTAATGCGAAAACGGCGTTAAGAACGTTAACCCAATAGTTTTGGTATTGATGAAAAATACAAATAAATTTTTGGTATTAGGAAGCACAACATTTATAATCAGTGGTAGGTTTCGATGTTTGTTATTTGTTAAGGTGCTCTGTGACAAAAAGTGAACAAGTTTTTTAATTTATTTATAGATACTTTACTTCGACAAGTGTTGAAAATGTGATACATTCGCTTCCATATGATATTATAGATTTTGTTGGAATTTTTAAAATTCTTTTCTGGTGGAGTTCCGCGGTTGGTGTTTTACATTAAGACGAATCTGGTATCGACAAACTTGTTACCCAACTTGACAACATACGAATCATTTGGATGGATGCCCTCAAACAAGCAAGCAGTAAGCCTAGCCAAACATTTTTTTTTAATGAAAGTTAACAATTTCAACTTGTTCTGGAATGGAATAAATCAAGTTGGAATTATTTTCAAAGAAACCAAACTGACAAGATTGAAATAAGCGTTTGCCTACATTATTTTTCTACACTCATCCTACCGTTTATTCAACAAAAAAAACAAACGATAGATGGGGAATTTGATTGTGATGAAAAATTTCACCATTGAAAGCTGGCTCTCGTTGAAATGATGCAATTCTGAAATGTTTGTAGTTATTCTCATTCTTATATGCCAAAATTAATTTGTCTTTTTCGTAAGTTGAAATAGGGTATTACTGGACAGATAATTTTTTTCACATGATATATAACTCGATTCCTCTTTCTATTTGAAATTTTAGTGTTGTGACACCCTCTCGCTAGGGTTTTGAAGGCAGAAGTTTAGAAATATGTGTAAAATGTGCCCTATTCGATATTAAGCTTTACGTGTCCTAGCCTTTTTGCTTCAAATTGCAAATAAAGAAGGAATGCTAGGTGCAAACTTTTCGTTGGACACTCTGTGTACTATTTTTTCTCAATCATTCGAAATAATTTTATAAATTAACTAGAAATTAGTATTCGCATGATCAAATTCGATACTTTTTGTAGACGGACTACTACTTCATGGTGAGCTCTCAACAAAAATCATTATTGGTAAATATCATTCAATAAAACGAAACGTTCTGTTTCGTTTTTTTTGAATGGGTTTTGCACACCAACAATAAGGCACAAATCTCGGATGTGTTACGGGGGTTACTGTGAATAGGCAATGTTTGGTTACCCGTTTTGAGGAATAATATTGGACTTGTGTGACAGATGCTGTACTTTAGAAAATGCCTGGTGCAGTGGTAACTTTCAATTTATGAAAACGATAAATGGAGGATTTGATGGAAAAAGTGAGTACATAAACCTTTTTTGTGCGTTAGGAACTGAAATAGTGTTTGACAGCTATAATATCGGGTCATGGTTAAATTTGTTTTTTACTACTAGGTTGGTGTGTCCACGTTAGCGGGCATCCAAAAACTTCGTAAATAGAATGACGTTTCGAATAAAAGACAAAGGGGTTGGAATGTATCAAAACAGTTCGTCTCCTTTTGATTGAGCAAGTGGTAACTTCACAGCCTGAATATAGCTTAGAAATAAGTACGTTTTCGAATGATTATCAATAATGAATATTTATCTTAGTATGATAACCTGATTACCTGAGTGACATCGTCTTCAAGTGGCACACCCAGTATATTATTAGATTTTTGAATCCCCCTTGTGTGCTAATGTCAGGCATGTATACTAATTCGTGTCAAAGTCATACAGGGTTGGTAAAAATCATCAATAACCATTTAATGCATTTATTGCCTGAATATTTGAGTATAGTTGAGGATGATCGAATCAAATGTTCAACATTAATTCATCGATTTCTTAAAAATAAGTATCGTCATTGAAGAACAATTATCTTTTTAGTCGTTAATTAATACCTACTATCCGTGCATTCTCATCACAGGTGAGACCGATATGCAAATCCTTCTCTGTATATATGCTCGTGGACTAATTATCAAACGTTACACGAAAATAGACTAGAACCGAATTAACATACAGATAGCTTCGACAAACAAATACTTGATAACTCCCAGCGAACGTACAATAATAATAAAATAAGGTGAATGTGTCAGATAATAGAGTTCCAGGAAATGGGAATATAAATATGTGCAGTGGTAGTGGAAAAAGACAAAAGCCTTCATTCGAAAATGAAAATGTCGAAAGGTCCTTTTTATGGTTATGCGTTTCGGGTTTACCTTCCTGGAAGCCTGAAGAGATAGTCTCGCAGATAACGTAGTAATAATTGTGAAGAATGTTTTTATACGGTGTTGATTCCGGTGGTTTGAGTCACTAATCGATGGGACTGAACACGAGTATGTCAAAGACAAAGGAATACGGTGTTGGTTGAAACATTGGCGCGTCGTTGAATGCTGACATCATTTTTTCATTATTAACCTGATATATCACTATCATCAAGCATTTCCTTTAATGAGAAGTGCCACTTTTCAACCCAGGCAAATGATGATAGAGAAATTTTACCATAGTAATAAAAAAGACTGTACATATAAACATCACTATCACTTGAAGTCTCACTCATTTTTTATTTTCATTTACCATTTCACCTGGAATTTTAATGCAGCGTCTATTTTCAGACAGACAAGTCGAAATTCGTTTTAGTTTGTTGGACAATCGGACTCCTAGGCTACTTGATAAATCTTAATTTTAGTAATATGATTACACCGTGAATGGCTCCTTCGGTAGAGATGAGAATCTGAACTGATGAAAGATATTGATATTTCAGTGTTTGTAAGGGACGAAATATTATAATTTCCATTCATTGAAAAGCTTGTATTCCGAAGTGTAATTTCAAGTCTTGTTTTATGATGAACTGGATGGAATATAATAAAAAATAACTTGAAACATATTTACTCTTAACTAAATTTCAAAACTACTAAAAATTGACAAAGATCACATAAAGGCATAACTACCATTGAATTGTTCAATGTTCCTGTTTGCCGACAATATCATGAAAATTGAAGGTCAGTTTCACATGAGGCTATAAAACAGCTCCCTGCGGCGAGATTACGGTTTCTGACGTCACCTCCTTCATTGGCGCTCATCTGTCATATGTTGACGTTGTGTAAACAGTTCTGTTATATTTACGATATGAGAATTCTAGGTAGAGTTCAATTAAATGAGTGTCTTGTTCCTGGTTCATGGTTATGTAACAACATCACAAAATCATCCACTCTAAGTATTTATAGTAGTATAGTAAAATAGAACGTAAAAAAAGTGGCATGATGCCGCTAGGAGAGACATCTTCGAATAAGAGTGTTTGAATAATATAGGCAAAGAGGATTATATCACGAAATATCTCTTCAAATAACAAACAACCTATATTGCCTTCCTACATCGTTTTAATTACTGCACAATATGAAGAACTCAACATTTTTCGACGCATCATGACAATGCAATGAATGGAGGCAATAACTACTTTCTCAACTTTCTTTACAAATAATTCAACAATTGAAAATATAGTGCTTACTGCCTTGCCTACGTACCACTAGTCTGTGGCTGATCAAAGCATGTACGCTATGCCAAAACAGAGAGCATTGTAACATCTACCCTTTGGAAGTCATGTGAATGGGCTTCTTGAAAACATATTTCCCTTTTACCATTGAACGCATCACAAGAAATACGTTGGCATCGAACTATACGATTTCAACAGGAAACTATAGCCGCCTAATACTCACACTTTCAATATGAACATTCAACATAAATATGTATGACCGCAGCGCTCAAAGCAGGAAAACAACATCTGTGAGTTTGCCGCGTGCCGTTCAATACGGGTACTGACGTCACAGAGCGTTCATGAATTCAACCGAATGCTAGGATTACTATTTGAGTTTTTTAAACGAAAGTGGTTTTTTATTCCTGTAATCTTCTGGGCATTCATTGTTAGGGCGATTCTTTATAATTTTACACATTTCAAACAGGATTTTATTTTTGTGTGAACATTCCTATTGTTCCATCAGAAGAAGACAAGGTAAAAACGAACTTTTCCCGAAGAGTACGTCCTCTCAAGCGTAATGTGAACAAAAAACATGCGGGAGTGATCAGTTGAAATAAGACTCACTGTATATTACATTTCATTCATTATATTTATCGCTGATATTTCAAATATCCATTGTTGACTAGTTACGGACAGCCTCTGTCAATGAGATTCATATCGTCGTCAATTAACTCGAATGATTTATCAATTCGTAGGTACGTGATCGTCAAGAATCGACCGAGAGCCGTGATAGGCAGGATAGGCAAGAGGCAAGATTTTTGGTTGTTCATTCAGCAGATAAGGAATGATTGTTTACATTACGTTTCTCTTGGAGTCGTAACCCTAACTCGAATGAAAATATGCCCGATAGTAGGTAGATAACTCATCGGCAAACAATGAACGATAACAAATGAACGACATTAGGAATTCGAAGAAAAAAAAAACGACTAAATATTCTATTCGTGCGATAGAAAATGATGCAATGATCCATTTAGGTGCGACAGTGAAAATCTTTGCTTTTTTTATTGAATCGGCCAGTTCAATTGAATTTTCTATTTATTCGTATTCAACAGAATGTTTATACCAACCTACTAGCGTCGCTACTACATATTTTATTTTTTGCATAAAAACGGCGCCTCATAAGAAAAAAAGCAAGAGATATTCTTTGCCACCAATTGAACGAGCAATTCAATTATGATTTCGAGTTTTGAATAGCTCAGTGGCGTATCATTTTTTCTTCTTCAAATACTTCGAGAGCATTACCCGTATGTGCGCCACTGATGATCATAAAATTCTGGATTGCATGTCGACAAATACGCAAAAAACTACCCCTGAACGGCCACCAAATTTCATTTGCGTATACCGACCGGTTTCGAAGCAATATATGAATAATCAGTCGTTTTTACTTCAACAACCCATATTTCGGAAAAGATTCGCAAAAAAATTTTATATAGCAGCCTGCCATTATTTTTTCATGTGGAATCACTCCCTGAATTTTTTCGCAGTTATTTACTGACATCATGTCAGTATCCAGTGTATTTCGCTTCAACTCCGACCAACCCTGTACTATCCTGTATTTTATTGTGTGTAAGGGCCAATTTATACATCTCTGTTTCGATCTTAGTCCTTATTTCAGTAGAAAACGATGATTTTAGTCGTCTATATTGGAGCATTATTTGAAGAACTATGTCTGTTTCAGTCTTCCTTTCAATCTTATCTATAATAACCACTTGATTCTTTGATAGAGTGTGATCGTAACTGTCATACAAGGATTTAAGAGTGAAACAGGTGTATAAATTGGCCTTAGGGATTCAAAAGACGTACTTGCATAAAAGAAAAAACAACTATTCCGAACAATTCATAGCTAATCGGGATAAAAAATACAGTTTTCGAAAAAACAGGCATTTCTTCAATGAAAAAAATATTCGAAAAAGTTGTTCATCTCCAACCCACCATATCCCGAATATTATTCAAATCAGAAATTATATAAAAAAACGTATTTTGTGAACTTTAATCACTCCTTTATCTTTTTTTGCTTGACGTTATATTCATTATATCTATGAGTTCCGAAAGACGTTATTGCTTATGAAACACATTCATGCTCAAAACAAATATTGGAAAATATTGTTAGCAAGTTCGTCTTATAAGCCATACTTAATAAAAAATAAATGGGAATGGTGCTGATTTTGAATTTCAGGTAGAATCCAATTATATTCTCACTATCACTGTAGACATTCGACTTTGTGCTATTTTTTTGTTCATTTGAACTTTCTCGCTCTTTTCGAAGGCCTACTAAAAGTTTTTTCATCTGCCACAACTCTTGAATTAAAGAAAAATATTTTATTCAATATTCGATAATTTTTCAACTATAAAAATTAAGAGAACCCATTTCCATTTTCCTTTCTAAAATAATTGAAAAGTACATGGTTTTGTAGATAATTTTGTGAGTATTCCGAAAACGTGTTTTACATGTTTATACTCAGAGCAGCGTTTATGGAGTAAAAAACGAAAAACCGAAAATATATTCATTCCGTGCGATGGTAAAAAATTTTGGAATATCTTTCTTCTACAAACACACACCAAAACACGCTTCTCTCCATAGTTTTACGTTCGCAAACAAGATTATTTCTCACAATAATTGAAATTTGACCCGATATTGCTGCGAAGTGACATTTCTGTTCCACAAAGTGACGTTTCTGTGCCACAATAGTATATTATGCAACGATCATGTAATGAAGGTTATTAATACACGAGCATCAACCGGGATACGAAACGAGCCGAAGGTGAGTTTCGTATGGTTTATGCGAGTGTATTAATAACCATTACATGAGAGTTGCATACGCTATTTTATCTATACCCGATAAATAGTGAAGAACTACAATTATCATATTTATATTTGTATTGCACACAATAATACAAATCAAAAGAATTTCTTTGAAAAATTCTTCAAAATTGTAATAAATGGTATCACTTCGAGAAATAAAACGATGAGAAATGAAGAGAAGATCAAAAATAAAAAAAAGATTACTCGTGGCCGGATTCGAACCCATGTCTCTTCCAGCTAGACCAACTAGCTCCTATAATCTCAGCGCCTTAGGTTGGATTCAGACAGATCCGAAATCCGCTCGTACGACGATCAGATAGCTTTCTGATTGGTCTTAATTGGTCTGAATTTGAATTTAGACCAATCAGAAAGCTATCTGATCGTCATACGAGCGGATTTCGGATCTGTCTGAATTCAGCCCTAGACCGCTCGCCTACGGAGAGGTCAGAAAATTTGATTGTAAAAATAGAGAAATAAATCATCATTTGTCAAATGAAAAATTCAATCATTCTAATTGTATTTCTGCCGGTGAAGGTGATTCTCCCAAATCGCTGGTATCAGACATTTAGTTATGATCATCGAAGTTTGCCTATATTCTTCAAAAATTCAATACCTATACCGATTTTGACTTGACAAACTTCAAATGCAGAGCATGAATATCATGCTTTATTGAATAATAATGGGTTTCTGTAAGTTGAAAATTTGTATCGTAATAAAAAATCTGTATCGTAATGGATTTCATTATAAAACGGGTTGTGGGTTGTGGTTGTGGGCAAATTGAAAACACTCCGCCAGAACTGAGAAATCAATGTAATTCATTGTCATTGAATTTACTTCGATCAACTTCAAGAGAAAAATATGAAACTGCATACAATTAGTTAATGGATTGGAAGAAAAAATACAAAACGAAAAAAGAGTTTTCCCGAAAATATAGTTTTGGCATATTTTGAAGAACCATCCAAATTGAGAAAAGCCTCTACTGTATGGTCAATATATTCAATGCTAAAATCGGCCATTAGCTTCTCTTGGGCACCATAAAGCTGAGATTGAGTCACTGAAATTCAATTCCGTTTTATAGTTTAGCATGAGTTTTAGCAAAAAGTGTATTGGAGAAAAAGTACGAACAAAAATGCAATTTCTCACTCGTTTGAATTGCAGCACTCGCTTGCGCTCGTGCTTTTTCAAATTCGTGAGAAATTAGCACTCCTCTGCACTTGTTGCACAATATAATATTTTCGAACTGATTAGTTTTCAATCAATCGGAATCAGAAGGGATCAATTTGAAAGGGCTCGTTTCAAGGCAGTAATTACAAAGGAATCTGGAGCGTGGCTCAATGCACTTCCTGTAGCTTCCCTTGGAACTTTGTTGGATGATGAATCTTTCAGGATTTGCGTGGGTTTACGTTTAGGGTGTTCGATCTGTGTGAGTCATAAATGCAGATGTGGTTCAATAGTCAACGAAAAAGGGATTCATGGTTTAAGTTGTAGATTCAGTTCCGGGCGTTTTTCACGAAATTCAACAGTTAATGATCTGATCAAGCGATCTTTGTCAACAGCTGGTATTCCTGCTATCTTAGAAGCGTTAGGAATCATTCGTGATGATGGTAAGAGACCAGATGGAATGTCTCTAGTTCCATGGAGCCACGGAAAACCTTTGGTATGGGATTTCACTTGCGTCGATACAGTTGCAGCTTCACATATTGATTCAACTTCGAGAAATGCTGGTGGAGCTGCTGATTCAGCTGAAAAATTGAAATTGAGGAAATATTCCAGTTTGAGGGACCAATTTATCTTCTACCCTGTTGCTATTGATACTTACGGTACTTTTGGTAGCTATGCCTCTGAACTGATCAACCATATTGGTCAAAAACTCATCAATAAAACAGATGACGGAAGAGCAAGAAATTTTTTGATACAACGCATCAGTATTGCCATACAAAGAAGAAATACACCTAATCTGAAGAAGTAATAAGATCTTTCATTTCGACACCCAGAACAACACCAAGCAGCCCCAGTTCAAGTTCATTATCAATTCGCTTCACTGAAGGGGTAACTATCGGCCCAGAGACTTTTCGGAAGAAAATGGAACTAGTGAAGGCATTAACTCCACTCATGTAAATATCGAACATCCTGATATACTGTCGCCTTCAACTCATTCATGCCCAGTATGTGGAATTGTTTTCAACTATGTCAAAGATGGTGAAAATGCTACTCAACACTTTGGATCACATTTTCCTACTAGATCTTCTCAACCTGGTGAAAAGGCAGCAATTCGTCCTGTAGTAATACCAGCCAAAGTAATGACGATGTTCCAAGCCATGGCACAGAGCAATACTTCCAAAAACATTGAGACATGCGGCATACTAGCAGGAAAACTAGTGATGGATGATTTGTTCATAACTCATATGATTTCACCAAAGCAAAAAGGAACATCGGATTCTTGTATGACGATGAACGAGGAAGAAATCTTTGATTACCAAGATCAACATAATTTAATAACAGAAGGGTGGATTCATACTCATCCTACGAAAACAGCATTTCTTTCAAGCGTGGATCTTCACACCCATTGTTCTTATCAATTACTGATGCCCGAAGCTATTGCAATATTATGCTCGCCAAAATATAATGAAACTGCCTTATTTAATTTAACCTCAACTCATGGTTTAAAATTCATTGCAAACTGTCCAAAGAGTGGATTTCATCCACATCCCACGGATCCACCACTTTTCAAAGTTGCTGAACACGCCCGAATTGAGGACAGTGCACCATTAGAAGTTTTGGATTTACGTGACGCTCAACAATTTTGTAGTATATACTTGCAATAAAAAATTTCCGTTCTTGTCTATTGAAAAAATTCAATGATAGAGTGTTACAATTCAGTGTTTTGAAAGTGTGATTGCAGACACTACAAATATTCTAACCTGGTAAAATATTTCGAAGGCGTTTCGAAAGAGTCCTTGTATAAGAGCAGAAATGAACCATCATCACATGATATTATAGAGTAAAGAACATAATATTATAAAGATACTCACTTTTAAATAATGACAATGGGTGTGTTCGAAATCATCATAATAATCAGAAACATGAATGTTTAGTTTCAGTTAAGATTGTGAGATGTGTATCATACAACTATTATGATACTTAATCAACAACAAATAAATGTCCTAGATGTCCTTCACTTCAATGAGCATGTGAGAGATTCCATGTGTGATTTCATTGTACGAGTGAATACTTTAGTTTTACTTTTCGTAAATGAGTGATATAAAGTAATCCAATATATAACTGATGAAAAGTATATAACTTTTCCGTCAATTTTGAAAGGTTCCACTTCATACGCCAAAATGAGAAAAAACTGTTCTTCGACTTATGAAAGATTTTTTCCAAACGAATCTTACATGCTTTTGTTTGAAATTTGGCAAGTGTTGCAAAAGAGCCAAACAATTTCATGTGGAGGACAATAGGAGTTGAAACTCATATGCGTGCCAAATCTCTCGTCTCCGTAATTTTCTAATTGGAAAATGATTCATCATTAGCGTCGATTTATGTGTTATTTTTAATACCATCTCTGCATCCTATTCTAATCTCGATATTGTGATGTTTACAGTTCAGAACGAAAACCGGTCAGTGGCGTGAGCAAAACTAGTTTACAGTGACTCTGTAATTGGTCTGGAATGCGAATATTTTATAAATTAATTCGAATTGGTCGATATTGAGTGGTATTCTTTCGATCTTCCACTATGTCTGTATAATCTACTGTATTGAAACCTCTGAAAAAACTTTTACTTCCAAATGGGTGATTAGGATCAGTTTGGTAGGCGAATCCAGGCAGTTTTATGTAACTGTTTTTTTTCCCAGAATCGGTAAATAAAAGTATTCAGGATATGTACAAATAGAAGCATAGTGCCGGATCCATTGTAGCATAGAACACGACTGAACGAGCTATTGTATAGTGAAACAGGTGTAGCTGTTTTGTGAATTGTCCAGTGAAAATCACATGAATTATTTTTTCAAATACATTATCATGAATTCAACATCAAGTATCGGTCAATTCCATTAGTTACTAATGAAATAGGTATGCGGAAAAATTGAGTGGAAAGAGAAAGAAATCAATGAGAAAATCATTTCGTTTTCATTATATCGTAAGCTGATATTTGTTGTAAAGTTTTTATTTGAATCGTGATTTCATTAGTGTTTTCTTCCTTTCTCGTTTCGGCTTTGATATCTTTTTGGGATTATGGAATTTTTTTGATTGTCTTTTTATTCATGTTCTTCTCTTTACAGAACACCAAACCCCCCCCCCTCCCCTCCGAAAAAAAAAAAATATATTATATATATATATATATATATATATATATATATATATATATATATATATATATTTAAAAGTCTGAAATATTTTTTCTTAATTCTGTATTATCGTCACATTATAATCGAAAAGTTTTTCTTTTATTCCGTTATTATCCATAATAGAATATTATGTGAACGTGAAAAATTAGGGGGGGAAATTCAAACTCACAAATCGCGTCACCACTGGTTGAAAGGAAATGTCACATCAGATGACACAAAATGACAGCATATTTTCCATAAAATTTATTCAGTGTTTTACATTCCACTTTGGACAATAATTTGAATATTTTTATTTTTGGAAAACTTTCTACGTTATAAAGATGAAAATGATTTATTCACTAAATAGAATAGAATAGTTTATTGGTGCTATGAACAAAGAGTTTTACACAAGTCAGACAAACATACATACATTTTTTTCTTATGATACACAATCACAAAGTTCACATATTATAAATTTTGTTGAAAACATTGTTACCAACTATAAATATAAAAATTTCAATCTATCTTGTCCACTATATTACTATCAAAATATTCGTTATGGTTGTGAAAGGCCTTATTTATCAATAATTGTTTTGGAACTTTTTTTTAATGTATTCCTGTCGAGATTTTTCACTCAAGTTGGCAGTTTGTTGTGAAATTCGGGCAATGTAATGAAGCATTTCTGGATTTTTGCTACCTTAGGTTCTTTATTCTTATATTCTCTTTTTTTTCTAGTGCTCATGTATGCTGCTTTGAGCTCTAGATTATCTCTGGCATATTGTATTCATTCGTATATATATCTGCATGGAATGGTGAATATTTCCAACTCAAAGAATTTATTCCTAACTTCAGCACGATAGTCTAAGTTTGTGTGTATGCGCATTGCTCTTCGTTGAAGGCCAAATACTCTGGAAAAGCATAAGCGGAGTGTCCCCAAACTAATATGGCATAGTTACAAACATACTGAATGAGATCTAACAGTACTCCCAAAAATTTTATTGACTTGCCATAAATGTATTTGGATTCTCTGGTATGTCATATTTCCTCAAAGAAAATATAATTGCATCATTTATTGATGTTCAAATTCAATTTTTCGGCGGTGAACCAATTTGTTGCATCAGTCATTGCATTGTTCATATCATCTTTCAAGTTGTTCAGATTATCATTACTGTTTGTGAACTCGACATTGAATTTAGGTTTACAGAATCAAGACCATAGTATTCGAGCTTTGAACCAAGATTTCATATAACACACAATCGAACGCCTTAGACAAATCACAAAAAGTGGATCCCACAATTTGTTCATTCTCAAATCCCCCGATAATATATTCGCACAGTTGATTGATGGCTAATGTTGTGGATTTACCACTTCTGAAACCAAATTGTTCATTTATCAAAATGTTATTAATTCCAATGAAGCTTTGTAGTTGTTGCTTCAATAGTTGTTCAGATATTTTAGAAATGATAGGTATCAGTGCAATTGGCCTATAATTATGTGCATCGTCTTTCCCCCCTTTCTTGAATACAGGAATTACTTTCACAAATTTGAATATTGTTGGATAAACACCTGTTCTCAAGACAAGGAGAGTTTAAACAGCAAATAAAATAAGATAAGAATAAAATAAGAAACTAATTAAGAATAAGGACAGGAAACGTGTGTTTATACAGATGACTGAAATAAAATAAGAAATAAGAATGAACCAATCAAGTTGCAGCTTTTTCAACAATGACTTTTGTGTTCTGTGAATATCACAATTTCGTTTTGACAGTGGCTACAGTAACTAACCACCTAATTGTTGATATTTTGAATTTTGATTCTATTACATATAGCAAAGATTACCAGTAAATAATATTCTGAGGTTGTTATTGTAAGGAAAGAAGTTGAAATAATTTCAAACATGAAACGTTAGGTACAGAAAATATTACGGTCATGCGCATTATCAGTTTCCAAATAAAATAGTGATTGGTGGGATCTTTTGTTGTTATTCTTATTTATAATTTTATATTATTTCTTGTATGAACGCTTTCATAAAGATCTATGTGTTTATCTTTCTTATTTTGTTTTATTTTGTTCCTTATTTTATTTTATTTGCTGTTTAAACTCACCTACATAATAAATAATCATGCATGTTCCCTGTTACAACACTGAAATGCACGCCCGTGTCTTGCGAGGAGCGACCACAACTTGATTGTCTTGACCTCGACGAAAACAAGTAAAAACTTAAATTAATGTAAATGATATAATTCTTTCGATCGTTCCTCAGTGGCACATCAACGAATAAACAAGTAAACACGTCCATTAAAAAATAATTAGACTGTTGCAACCCTTGCGCAATCAGGACTCGTGTGTCATTCGGGATGAAGCGATAGACCTTGCCCTTCTAAAACTTCGTCTTGACTTCTTTTCGTCGACCTACCGTCGGCTTAGGTAGGGGTTGATCACCTCATTATCCCTTCTGGGCAACGTTTATTCATGTAGATTCGAAATAACTGATTTGTTCTTCATGGTCACGGACTTTGGCTTTGTTCGGCAAGCTTTGTTTTTGACGATAGGAAGATTTCGCCATCTTTTTCGATATTGTTATTTACAGAATTCAACAGATATATATATATATATATATATATATATATATATATATATATATATATATATATATATATTGTAGCATCAAATCGTTATTGGAATATTTAACCGGGTCAGTGAAATTGAAACATCGATCTCGAAAACGGCAAGAGTTATCATCAATATTATTAATGTGTATTACTTCAAGATATATAAGAAACAACGAAATATTCGATTTTTTTCACTTATATCTTGTTTCAATGAACAAACTGTTTGCACATTTTCATTATCTACAACTTTTGGTAAACAATAATATGCTTCCTAAAGTACTTGGAGTGTAATTTCTCTTGGTCCACTCAATTGAATTTTTCAGCACTCACCTTTCTTCTTCCATTATTCCGAAAAGTACGTACTTTCCGGACTGGGCCTGGAGAAATTGCATCGTTGTTCTCATTGTGAAGGCCTAAAATATATTTATTATGTGCATTCTTCAATATACTTAATGTACATACTCTAATTTCTACAAAAATTATTTTTGGTTTTTTCCCATAACTCGCTTAGTCTTTAAGCAATCAAATCTACCAAAAAAGTATTCTGTAACTTTTTTCGAGAGCTCATTCACATGATTTTTTGCTTCAGGTTATATTTTTGAAAAGGTTCATGTTGAAATGGCTTTGCGCGAACCCTCACAATATTTAACTGGCCATATCTTAACTCTATTTTCATCCTGCAGAAAAAATGAAACACCGAAATTTTTAGAGGAGAATAACCTTCAATTTTGTACTCCAGAAAATTTTGCATGTGATCAATACTTTTCGAGTTATTTCGAAGAAATGGTGATTTTTCGCTGAATTACGTATATGATTTTTTCTCTTCAAACCCAATTTTTTCCAGAACTACGTACTTTCAATTGATGAAAAACTCATCAAAAGAACATAAATGAAGTGAATTATGGAGTAACAACAATTTTTTTCAAAGGAGGGGGAAGAGAGGATGAGTTATTCACAATTTTTTTTCAACGAAAAAATAGGATTCAACATTATTTCCTTCATACCTCGGTCAGTTTTGATGCTAGAAACTTTTATAAATAACAGAATAAAGGACTTCAAAAAAGGATCAATGAGTTTTTCCAGAAAAATGCATTGGTTTTTGTTTATTGTACGTAGAAACTTTCAACAAGCAATTATTCAGTTTGTAGTGGATTTGCATACATCACGAATAAACGATCGCCTTTGGTTTTTCGAAAGCTATAATTTTGCTCTCCGCAGGTTTTTCGATTAGATTTATATTTTTCCAATTATTCGCGAAAAAAGATCTGAAAACGTGTTTTTTTCTGCCCGAATACCGACAATTCGAATAAGTCGAGAAGTATTGCTTTTCAGAAAAAACTTCATTGAACAAAAAGCGCTTAGAATTAGTCAATCTATTGATTACCACACTTATTTCCAATAAAAAAATGTTCACCCCCAAAAAGGGGTGGCATCCACCCCCAGGGAGAAAGCAACCCTCGGCACAGGGTGGATTTTGAAAAAAAGGGGATGTAGATCCTGAAACCAAATTTTCATGCGAATCGGTGCTGTATGCGATAAATACACGGGAAAATGGTCGTAGACTGAACTAGTGAGCAATAAACGAATATCAATGCACATTATCAAAAGTTAACGTTTTCCTCCATTTGTTGTGACATGTTTGCCTGTTTATGGACTATAAATAATAGTATTGTAAAGTACTCGCCGAAACGAACGTTTCATTTCTTCTTTTAACGGACATGATTATACGGAATGACCTTCATGCGAAGTCGGGTATTCACGAAAGCTGTGTAGTAATTAATTATTGAATCGATTAGGTTGCTTTTCAGTGAACAGCTCTCATAATGAAATCAACAAGACCAAATCAGGGACTCGTTATATCAGTCAGGTCGTCTGCGAATATTATCGAGGAACGACAATTCAAGAAGTAGGAAAAAATATAGAAAGGCATTTTTCAAGATATTGAGTGGCCATTAGAAATTTACCTGCCTACCTATTGGATTCTCCTTATATTTCAATTGGATTTGAAGTTTTTTACGAACCCACAGTTATATTAATATATATTTTTGCGGAAAAATCAAAGTTATAACGACTTTAGTTTTGACAGGACCAGAGCTGGAGAAGTTTTTGTCTCACTACTTCTCTACCATTAACTAGAAACAGAAAAGCTCGTCACAGTGGCTCACATACCATATAATTTTGTTTTCTTGTGAGTGATAAAAATATTGCAACACTCTCTTACGATCATTTTGAAATCTCTTCCGGATCAAAATAAACACTCTGTGACAAGTAGTGTTTACTTCGAATTCAATTTTAGCGCATTCTGCAAACTTCAACGATTCTTTTGGCATTCAAACACTGATGCTCGCTTTATATCAAATATGTTGTAGGCAATAGTGTCACACTTGAATGAAGTTGTTCTTGTCTTTCTTGGAAAAAAAATATCCCAGAATTTCACATGAATTTCCATGCCTTTATCATCCTTGGATTCTGAAGGTAATTCGAATTGCTCAGAATACATTTCGGTTTGAAAAGCAGCCCATCCACATTTCGAAAAGTAATGGTGAAGTCTCTTATTTTAAAAAGGAAAATATGGTTGACGTTGAAACGTTTATGTACAAGAGTTTCCCTTTCATGAGAAATTGGTGATTTCTTGGGAGGGCATAGGCGCTCATTAAATGGGCAACATAAAGTTTCCATTTAAACAGAAATAATCGTCTCCATTACATTTCGTTCATAAACGCATTCAGATCGATATTTTCTCTTGACTAGCGGTAATAATAGGTGTTAATTCGTATAATAAGTTTCAATCATAATATTGCACACTCGTTTCTGGGTAAACAAACAATTTCTTGTAATTGTTGAATTCAACATCCTTATCTGAGATTGCGTTTGCTAATATGGAATTTGACAGTGTGTCGGTAATCATGGAATGTTTGTTTTGATAAGAAACTAGTGAACAAGCATTATTTTGGGACTGTAGAAGTTTGGATCACTGAAATAAAGAAGGAAGACGAGGCTGCCTAAAAAAACGGAAGTAACAGTAATATACCTAGTGGGATGTGATCTAGTCACAATGGCAGAAAAAAAAATCGAGAGAAAATCTGGACTAAATACTGGACTAAACAATTCTATCGATAAATTAATGTTATCTTTTTTCCTGCCTCAAATCGCAGGACCATGGAATCGTATATCTCAGGTATGATCGCATCTTATCATCAGACAGATTGCCGTAACTATGAGTACCTGCACTACACGGAGATGATGCAACTTTCCTCGAGTTTCATTCAAATTATAAATTTCCGAGACAATTAGAAGAATTATGATTCCGTCCTCGTGACGATCAAATCAGATGAGTTATTTCGTAGATGCTATGGTTTCAGTTTCATTGGACTGGTTTCGTGTTGTGTTATACGTAATTCACGATGGTGCTGAGGCAGTTGCATAAGTTGCAGGTGTTGTGACAGCGAACGGGGAGTAGTGATAATAGAAGGAATGGTATATTACGTATCTCAAGAGAAAAATATTGTGAACAATTTTTCAGAGGGGGAAATTTTATGTTTTGTATTTCATCTAATCAGCAAGAACTGAATATTCGAATGGTCGAGATATGAACCTCAAAGTAGGTTATAAGCACATTTTTCCCGACTCGCGTAGAAAATTCGATACATATCATCGAGATAAGTCCGAAAGATCATCCATAGGCGTACACAAATATGAAAACGGATACGATTCGACAGACGGCAGAGTTTAAATACAGAGCGTTGAATAGTTCAGCTGAGCAGTTCAAGTGATTGCATTGTATTGTAATAAAAAATTTTGATAAAAGTAGCTCAGTGTTGTTTGGAGTTTTAATGAAAGAACCCAAGGAAATATCGTAACGATATGATTTTTTTGGTGGATGTTATAATTTCCAAGTGTAAGCTGAAGAATTAGAGAAGAGTAATATGTTTGCGAGCTTGATCTATTCAGAAAGCATGAAAATAAGTGCACATCGGTTGCACAATTGATGAATGAATTGAAATATATGGAAAAGTAAAGAAATGTTTGAATGACAGCTGATGAAAAAAACTGAGAAGAAATCATTTAAAACAAGTTCAAGAAAATTCCAATAATATAATCAGAAATCAAAAATACAAAAATCAAATCAAGCTGAAAAAAAGAGAGATAGTAAAAAATAAACTAATAAAAATAATTATGAAATGGAAATTTCAATCGAATATTCAAACAAACAAAATATAAATACCAAGAAAATTGAATGCGTAATCAAAATAATACGATGAACTTGTATCCGCAATGGTTTTTTGATGACAGCAGGGATATTAACGGTTATGCTTTTCGAAATTTTTATTCATTGCGTCAAATAATTCATGAAAATTAATGGACTTAAGGTAGATATTGATTAATTCCTACAAAGAAACCCGATCTATCTTTATCTAATATTCATATGTCAGTTGTGGAAACCATGAGAGATCGATTGCTGAAGGTTACCAAAAGCTTGGATTTCTATTTCGTGCGAAGAAATACTTCAATTTTCGTCAGCTTCTACTGATCTACAAGGCACAGGTAGAACGTAGTTCTCATGCATGGAGCTCATCACCTAAACATTCATTGAAACTTTTTGATTCTATTGAGAAAAAAGCAGCTGAACTTCAAGGTTTTTCCTGAGGCTTCTTGATTCACATGAACATTACAGGGTTTTAAACTTTTCCTAGAGATCAATTACCCTAACAACAAACTGAACAAGGTTAGCATCTTCAGGAGAAGAAAATTGATACTAAATTTAAATCCGATATGGACTTTGTTACTGTTAAATATTCTAATTAGTTTCTCGATAATAAACTCGCTACCTGTAAGTTCCGTCATCTGTTAGTATTGATTATTCTGATTACTTTCTCAACAATTAATTGAAAAGCGGGCTGAAAGGGATAAGTCCCTTGTCACCATTCATGCTGTTTTTACATTTTGCAATTTCGAGACTCTCACATGCATCGAGTAGTCTTGTATCATGCACATGCTTGATCAGTTTCAGATTGCTTTCAACAATTTTGTGTACATTATTTAGAGCGTGTTGGGCGACACTGGATTTTTCTACCCCTCCGTATTTCATGTGTGCAAAATGCTCCTTGAAACGGGTATTAATGGCACGTCGCCAATGGTCAATGTATTTATTTTTGTAATCTTGACAACTGATTTCGTGAATTCCCGACTTCTTTGAGTTTTCTCGTTAATCTTTTGGGTCACCAAGAAGCTGCTGTAATTTGTAAGAAGTTTCATATGCAACCTTCATATTTACTTTGTCAAATATCTGTTGGAGTCCTCTACTGTATTGAGGTTCATATGGGATTACTATAAAACTTTTCGTTTATCTTATCTTTTTTTAAATTCGAAGATTCACGAAGTGTTGGCCAAAATTTACATTTTCTAATTATCTTATCAACTATCTCTGGGTCAAACCCGTTCACTTCAGCTACGTACGTAATCACTCTCCTTTCATTTTCGTACTAATCTTTTTTCAAAGGAAAAGTTATTAACCTATGGACAAGAAATTGCAGTGCTGCCATTTTATTCTGTGGACAATGATTTGAGTCATTTGGAATGTTTCTGAAGGTGTTCGTGTCTTTCCTGTAAATGTCAAATTCTATCTCATTCTGTTCGTTCCTTATAACCAATACATCGAAAAATGGCAACTTTCGTTCTTTTTCTACTTCGTACGTGAATTTAATACTATTACATCTGCTGTTTAGTGCCGAAAGGACATTTTCAATTTTGGCAATCCTTGTATCCACCACAGCGAATATGTTCGCTGGCGGCGCTGCAATTTATTGTCCATAGGTTAATAACTTTTCCTTTGAAAAAAGATAAGTACGAAAATGAAAGGAGAGTGATTAGGTACGTAGCTGAAGTGAACGGTTTTGACCCAGAGATAGTTGATAAGATAATTAGAAAATGTAAATTTAGGGAAACACTTCGTAAATCTTCGACTTTTAAAAAAGATGAGATAAACGAAAAATTTGGAGTAATCCCATATGAACCTCAATACACTAGATGACTCCAACAGATATTTGACAAAGCTAATATGAAAGTTGCATATAAAACTTCTTACAAATTACAGCAGCTTCTTGGTAACCCAAAAGATAAGCTAGAAAACTCAGAGAAGTCGGGGATTTACGAGATCAGTTGTCAAGATTGCAACAACAAGAACATCGGCCAGACCTATCCCTTTCAAATCAATAATTGCAGATGACGGAACTTGCAGGTAGTCAGTTCATTACCGAGAAATTAATTAGAATAATTAACAGTAACGAACGAAGTCCATATCGGAATGGAAAACTTTAGGTATATAAACAACTAACCCCAGCTCTAGATTTAGTATCAATTTTCTTTTCCTGAAGATGCTAACCTTGTTAGCGAAACGCGCGTCGAGTGCAAAAATATCAGTTTGGTTTTAGGGTAATTGATCTCTAGGAAAAGTTTCAACTTTTACACCAAAGGTTCCAAAACTCATCCTTTATTAATATAAAAAAACTAGAGTCTGGTACCCAACCCAAGATAATCCGAATGATCCCATTAGGAAATCTCGACAGTGTACATGATTTCATCCGAAATTTATGTCAGCTTGGGCGAGAAACCTCACAAACTTGAACGGCTTCAATCGCAGAATGATGTTGGAAATGTTTGAATAGTTCCGAAGCAATTATTCGCCGACTCTCATAACATTTATGTACTCGCGAAAATATACCGGCTCCGAACTTTCTCCATTACCTCCTCCCGAATGTAATAAACTCCATAATTTATCTGCGAACGCCCAACATAGCATTGCCAACCTAATTTCACGTCGACTGAAATACTTTCGTTCCGTTTTTCTCTCTCATGGCAAATATGTCCAAGATAAGCAGAGAGGTCTGAACTTCCGATGTTCGCAGAGTATTTATTGGTGTGTTTTGCTCGACGGGAGAAGTTTCGGAGTTCGCGTTCTATTATGGCTCATGAATATTGAACTATGAAAGGCAGGCGGCTCAAAGAGAGTCAAGATGGAGGTAAATAAAAACTTGCGAATTTCCAGCGCTCTCCGATTGCTTCGATATTTCAACCATCCAGAGTCCGTTTTTATGATCGAAGGAAATAAATTTAATTTGGTTAAGTTTGTTCATTCATACATATATTGACATGACAGGGAAATCGAATTAACATTGAATTTTTGTAGTTTGTTAGTATGAGGAGTTCAAAAGTTCAGCTGTTCCATTGAAAAAAGATCCCTGAGCAAGAGAGGTTCGACAGGTCTCCAAGCTCACAACAAAAGGGTGGGAATTCCGTACTCTTCAGGTCATCCTTGTTTTTACTGCCATGCGTGAAACGATTGACGATAATTAAGTCAATTAAGTGAATATATCTATAGAAGAAAGATAAGTCTCCGACCCTTCTACGATGTTACAACGAAGTGAAAGAGTCCGCGAGCAGAGAATTACCAACAAGACAAATTGCCTTTCTCTCAATATAATCAAGCAGTTTCAATGAATGTTTGATGCTGAGCTTCACACATGGCCGTATCTGTGCATTACAGATTATTATAAGCCGACGAAAAGTCTGAATATTAGATAAAGATAGTTTGGTTTTCTCTGGAAAGAGACCTACCTGTGTTTTTTCAGCATTGAATTAAACAAAGTGGGTGTTATCCAATTCTATTGATTTATCCAAGCCATCGTTGATATTGTTAACCTCTATGATTTTTTGTTTCTCGTGGTGATATGGGGACTCCGGAAGAGAAACAAGTGTGAAGAATACTGACAAGACGGTTAAAAGGCTTTCGCGGCCGAGGTTTTTAGTATCACTACTTTTGTTCACAAAAGTAGTCTTAATGAAGAGTACTGTCGTCCACAAAACTATGCACTGAAAAAGATGTATTCTCCGGCAAATCATTAATATGAAGCAGAAACAAAGTGGGCGCCAGAAGTGAACCCTGTGGAACACCTGCATTCATTGAGAGGATATCAGACAATACTTCATCAACAACCACATAGAGAGACTTATCAGACAAGAAACTCTCCAACAAAGCACATAATTGACAATTGCCAGTTTAGAAAGTAGCCTCGATGCCCCGATACAGAACTTGATCAAACGCTTTCAAAATCTGAGTGCAATACCTAACATTTCCCCGAATTTTTCAATGAAATGCTGCCAAATATGTGTTCTGATGTTTCCACAACCTATCCCAAATTCTACCTAAAGAACTGTTGTCTCTTTCACATTTCAGACAAAGCTTACTCGTACTAGCGCATATCATTTAACTTTTCTGAAACAACCTATTCGTCATGAAGTAAATTCAGTCTGAATATGAAGATGGAATGAATAAAAACTTTCTACTGACGTATAATAACAAAAAATACTAATGGAGATGGGAAGAGAATCATTATATAAGATGTGGTTGCTAGCATTGAGGTTGTTCAAAGTTTCCATATGGTTGAAATAGCAAATGCGCTACCGAAAAATTAGAGAAAAAGAAAGGGTGTACGACACTGAATAAAATCAGATGTTCCCTAACATACGAACCTCTGCCTTCTGGAACTTCCGGTTGACCAGCGAGCCTCTGGATTCGTAGTGGCGTCGACGTTTCGGCTCCCGTCTGGGAGCCATCATCAACAATTTTGCGTGTGCAGGAAAATTATAAACCGTAAGGAATTCAAGACTCTGCCGTAACAAACGAGCTACGGAAGCAAGGCGGAACATTGAAGTCCGCTTTTCTGAAACAGACGAGCAGCGGTAACCACAGTGAATACTTTTCCTTTTGAAGGTATTATTACACCCGCGACAACTGTTCCGAATGAATTGAGATCCGTAGCCAATTCAAGTCAAAATTAATAGAATAGTATATTCCATTGGCGGAAATTGATAATGTTGTGTAAGGGTATCTAATTTTTATATAATTACCTTGGTTTGTACACGTTAGCGGAAATCTAAACATTTCGTGAATTCCAATGAGTAGTTTTCAAATGAAAGACGAAGAGGTTGAAAAGTTTCAAAAGAGGTTGGGGAAGTCTCCTTCTAGTAAAAAATTGGCCACTTTTCAACCTGAAAGTGGCTTAAATAAAACGATTTCGTATGGTTGTGAATAAAATAATTTTCCTCTATGATAATCTCGTATCAGTCCTCCTTACTAATTTCCACGTCGAAAAATTCATAAGCGAAGACTCGCTGCTGGAAATAACGGCAGCTTCACAGAAATAGGTCAGATAATAACGGAGTTATTGTATCGTCCATTACAATAAAACGGCTATCGAACATGCAATTTACTTGTACGTCGTTCGTTCACGTCATCCAGCCAAAGTTGTAGAACGCCACCGTTACGTGGGGGATGATTCACCCCCTCTCATAGAGGCGTCGACCAACTTCTAACGACGGAAGACAGGGGACGGATGATCTGCGACAATAGTAATAAAAACGGGAATCGTGTGCTTGTTTGTAACCTACTTTTAAGTAGGAAAGTGATCAAGTTTTCACTGAGAAGAAGACGAAGTCGGCTAAACAATTTGCCGACCTCTTGACACCTTTCCGACTCCGTCTTCTTCTTTGATTCTAAACCTCATTCTGCTCATGGAAATTCATGGAGTGCTTAGATTTCCGTTAGGGTGTAAACAACAGCGCTGTTGTTACACAAAACGGGCTATCCCTGCCATGAAATTACATATTAACTCAGGACAAAACGAACAGAAAAGATAAGGGTTATCCCCTCTCCCGTAAACCCACAAACAAACCTCTTCAATAACTATCAGAATGGTTTCTAAAAATGGCACTTTACGGCTTTATTAGCCATTTCGTCAGGTACATGGTTCAGCTCTCTCCTCACTCAAAGCCAGTGAATTTTTATCGACTGCCCAGTTATGGGATGAATATCAATGTCCTAAGCATTTATTAAAAGTGGAGAAGCTATATTGTTGAACAGTTCAAACTCTACGTAGGCAAATTACATTCATAAAGGATGGTAATATTTACATTTGTGCAAGCGTCATCAAATTCGTATATGCCTAATTGGAACATGAAACGAAATGACATTAACCTTGAAAATATACATTTATTTATCTCTTTATGAAATTATTCAGAAGGATTGTGAATAAAAGATGATTTTTTTTTCGTGAGAAAGCTCACCTAGGTTTTTAATTCGGTAAGCTATTTTTTTGTCGAGAGAAATCGTTCACTGTTTGAACGTCACTATTTTTTGGTGGATCAATATTTTTTCCGTAGTTTTCTGAGTTTCAAAATTACCACAATCTGAAAACATAGGAATTAATATTGGAATCTATACAACTGCGGAAGGGCAGATTTCTAATCTACCCAGAAAAGTTGCAGCGTCTATTGAAAAACAGTAACTTCTGGATAGAACAAGTTCAATTAGTCAGCAACTTCTCGTATTAATCAAATTTGCCTATCAAAAAATAATAAGAACATATATTTAGGAAAAATCCAAAAACACGTCAATTCATGTTGGAAGGGGCAAGCATTATGGCTTATTTAAACTTACTGGAAAAGCCACCTCCTCACCCCTAGCATCATCCCTTGTTTTTTTTAAATTACTTCTCATATTTTTTCTGTAAAATTTGGATACTCCTCTTTGAGCTGATTTCAAAAATGTATGATACTTGTAGGTTAAAGTGGTTAGTTTATGAGATAAACAATTTTTCTTTCAATAGCACAAATTTTACTTATTTTTTACTTTCACCTTATTTGCCTGGAATAAAATGGGTTGTACAACAGTAATCTTTTCAACTGTGCTATTTATTCTACTTCAAAAATCCAAACAACAAAAAACTCTACTTTTTATTAAAGTTTGACATTGTCAACTAGAATTTGTAGTCACTATTGATAGTGTACTTTGATACATTATTTATTTTGTTTCGCTGAAATGGTTTACTCTTTGCAAGAAAGAATTGAAATTGTAGGTTTATACTACCAAAATAATAAGTGTGCAAGAGCTGCTGCTAGAATATTTAACGAATTACATGACGGAAGACATGCAACTCATAAGTATGTAATTCAACTGATGGGGAAAATTTACCACAACAGGGTCTGTTTGCAATAAAGTGCATAAGCGAGAGGGACTCGTAAATAACGAAGCAATCCAAGTGGCAATTTTAGGGCAAGTCAGCTTAGAGGCTCAACAACCCCAATCGTTGTCAACAATAAGTAGAGCGATCGGTGTTTCATCTTCTACAGTTTTCCGAGTTCTACATAAATTCAAGTACCACCCATACAAAGTTAAGTTGGTGCACGAGTTGAATGAAGATGATTTTGATCGTCGTCTAGAGTTTTGCGAATCAATGACGCAATTTATCAATAACAATCCACAATTGTTAAACAATATTTGCTTTTCTGATGAATGCTCATTTTCATTAAATGGCTTAGTCAATAGGCATAATTGAAGATATTGGGCTGAAAGTGATCCACATATTATGCGTGAATTCCATACACAACATCCCCAAAAGTTAAACGTTTGGTGTGGTATCCTAGGTGACCACATTGTCGGACCTTTCTTCATCAACGGTAATTTAAATGGTGAATCATATCTTGAGTTACTCAGGGAAACGGTTGACCCACGTATTACAACAATAATAGAAAATGATGATAACCTTTCCGAAGATTTACTGGTATTTCAACAAGACGGAGCTCCCCCACACTATGCTATGCCTATCCGACAATTTTTAAACGAAACATTCCTCGCTCGTTGGATAGGTAGAAGAGGGCAGATGATGGAGTGGCCACCTAGGTCACCGGATTTAACACCCCTAGACTTCTTTTTATGGGGGTATTTGAAAACAAAAGTTTATGCTACCCAACCAGAATCTCTGGATGATTTACGAGAGAGGATAGAAAATGAATGTCGACAATTAAATCCAGCCGTATTAAGCAATGTCAGAGAGGCATTTCAAAATAGATTATACCATTGTATGGAAGTGAATGGTACTCATTTTGAACACTTATTGTAACTTTTATCGCAACATCAAAGAATTAATAAATCCATAACATCGCATAACATTTCCTTTTTTCTTGTTTATTTGCTTCATAATAAATAGCACAGTTAAAAAGATTAAAGAGTTTGAACTGTTGTACAACCCATTTTATTACAGGCAAATAAGGTGAAAGTAAAAAATAAGTGAAATTTGTGCTTTTAAAAGAAAAATTGTTTATCTCCGAAACTAACCATTTTAACCTACAAGTATTATACATTCTTGAAATCAGCTCAGAGGAGTATCCAAATTTTACAGAAGAAATATGAGAAGTAATTTTAAAAAAAACAAGGGATGATGCTAGGGGTGAGGGGGTGGCTTTTCCAGTAAGTTCAAATAAGCCATAATGCTTGCCCCTTCCAAGATAAATTGACGTTTTTTTGGATTTTTCCCAAATACCAGTATTACAAAAGTTATTAAAGGTGGATACTTTTATCTGAAAAGCACTGTATATATATATATATATATATATATATATATATATATATATATTCTCACGGACGAAGTATGATGCGTTGTTTTTTCGGGTTTCATTCCGTGTTCTGTGGTTTTGATCCTCTGAAGGATAATTCTCACAACGTTTCGGCAAAGTCTCATTTGCCATCTTCTAGGTGATGTCTTGAGTTTCGATCGAGTTCGGAGCCGCTTTTCCTACGAACAAAATCTGTGAAAACAACCTCCAAAGTACCCCCTTACTGAAATTGATCGCCAAAATACCTAATTTTAAAAAAATTGGATTTTTTTAAATTTCGTGGTTTTAACCCTTTCCTTATAAATATCTCTCAAAATACTGAAGATACGAAAAAAACGATACAGTACTAAATTGTAGCTTTTTCAATGACAAATATTTCCCTGTGCGTAGATTTTCTGTAAAGTGAATATTCGGCGAGATAAAGCCTTTTAACACCTACATTCACGATCGAACATCACCTTAGTCAAGCGCTTTAAACTCTCCCCATTTGAAAATTAAGGGGTCTTAAGTAATTTTATTCACATAGTCTCATAGCTCTTGAGAAGCTCTACAAAATCGTTTCTGAAAAAATTTTTTTTCACCAAAAATGAAGAAGCTATGCTTTAAAATCTATCATTTTTTTTGAAAAATTTGAATTACCCGCTTTGGAGCGTGGTAATCTACATAACCGGTGTATTCGGCCGTTATACGTTATATGTTCCACTTTTTCCATTCATATTGGAAGACAGAGGAGAAGAAAAATCTGCTCGCGTGTGTGAGTGTATATTTCGTTGATGTCTCACCAAGTTCGAAGACATTTTATAAAAATTTCAATGTTTTCAAGGATAGTTTATAACAAGGGTAGGTTGAGAGATTATGAAATTGTATCCTGAAGCATGAAACAATCATTATTCAACTATTTTTACCCATATTTAGGTTTTTAATGTTATTTTATAATTTTTGACAATTTTCACCCCTGAAAAACAAAAAGGCGTACAACGGCACAATATAGAAAATGAGCTAGAAAGTGTAATAAGCCTAATCCCAAATTTTTGTACAAATCGGTGCTAGACGAAAAAATAGCGAGGTTTTACCTTTTTGCTTCATTTTCTGAACTTCATGAATTCCAATAGACTGAATTATGTTAAGTAAAAGAAGAAGGCGAGGTGGGGAAAGTTTCAGAAGAGGTCGGGACAAGTGTTTTGCCGTTTTCGTCTTCTGAGTGAACAATTGGTGAGACACAAGCACATTTTCGAAAAAACATATTTCCTTCGCCTTCGGATTATTTGTATAAGACCTCATCGTCGTGTATTTATTTGTTTCCTCGTTGAGGCGAAATATCTCGTCGGAATTGTATCTCGAATAGGTGGATAGCGAAAGAATGGAGAGAGAGAAAGAGAGAGAAAGCAGAGGAAGTGGATGAATGTCGAGGAAATTAGATGTAAAATCGCGCGTCGCGAGCTTTCCCAAAGGCCGGAGGAGGAAGGGTAAGGATATAATCGATCGTCTCTCGTCGTCTCATGTATTCAGTTGTGGAATAATTTAATTACATATTCGCAGAAGTAATTCGAGTTATTCGGATGGATCGCGAACCGCCTGTGAAGCCGGCAGTGTGAAATTATCGACTTGGCGCTCTGCGGTTTCGACGATTCCAATTCAGTCGGTGAAAGCGTAGGAAACGATCGACAGCTTTACAAAATTCAATGGTAGTCGCAATCATTTATTGTACAAGTGGATATTCAGAGTGCTCCAACGATAAGTATGCACCTAGCTTGTCTCCTTTATTCGGAATTTGAAGCAAAAAATGATTTTTCGGTTTACCGTAAACCGTCCCACACGGACATTGTTATTCACAATACTTCGTGTCATCCATATCAGCATAAGGTGGCCGCATTCAATAGTATGATTCATAGACTGTTGAATGTCCCTTTATCTGATGTGAATTATGTTAATGAACTTAAAATAATAAAACAGATTGCGATTAACAATGGATTTGAGGGTCAGTTAATAGACTCACTTGTGAGGAAGAAATTACATAGTCAAGCCCTCAAGTTGGTGTATCCAGTAGTCAATACCGAGCCGGATACTTACAGAACCATAACTTATTTAGGCCAACCAAGCGTAAATATTTCTAGATTCTTGAAAAATAATGATATTAATACAGCTTTTCGTACTAATAATAAATTGGGGATAAATATCAAAAATAATAAAGACAAAAATGAATCGTCACAAAGATCAGGAATTTATGAATTAACATGTGGGTCATGTCCGATGTACTAGGCAAACGGGAAGATCTTTCAACACTCGCCTAAGAGAACACAGAGCTAGTTTTTTGAATGGAAAAACAAATTCTACTTATGCAAGTCACCTCATTCTGGAAGGTCATGAGTTCAACCACGAGTACAAAATAAGGCATTTTGAGCAGAAAGGTTGGAAACTTAACCTTCTAGAAAGCTTGGAAATCAATAGAGGGAAAAATTCAGAATATTTATTGAATGATCAGGTTGAATTAAATAACTCCCCATTGTTGAATTTGTTCCCGGCCAATAATTCTATTTCTAGGAATAATATTCGTATGTAACTAATTAGTATTTGGACAAATTATGGGTCGAATATCGGACCTAAGTCGGACCTTTATTGTAAGAGACGTTCGACCTACTTGTATATAAATAGCGTATTATAGAATAGTGATTTATTTATCTTGCTTGAAGAAGCTATTGTAATAGCGAAACACGTGTCGCGGTTTTGTAAACCCATTGTAAGTGAAAATCATACAGGAAACTGTAATATATTTTTGTTAAAAAAGGTTCGGACACTTAAAGTTTTCTTTCACATTTTACACATATTTTTGACCTCTGTCTTCAAACCCCTTAAATTTCGGATCACAATTGCAGTCGAGTGATATATCCTGTGAAAAGGTACAAAATCATTTCCATTGAAATTTACCCATACATTCAATTCAAAATCGACGTTAGAACATCAACTCAATGAAGTTGGTATTGATTAAAAATACAAATGAGTTTGGGATTTAAGAATCAGAATAACTACAAACATTCCAGAATTACTTCCTTTTAACGAAAGCAAGATTTCAATGTTGAAATTTTTCAATGCAATCAAATTCCCCATTTATAGTTTGGGGCCGTTCATAAAATACGTCACACTAAAATCAGCTTTTTTGACCCCCTCCACCCCCCATTGTCACGCTGTGTCACACTTTTTGTGACCCCCCCCTAGAAATATTTCGTCACAAAAACTAAGACCCCCCCTGCTGAGTTTGATGAATTCTAAATGATAGTACACAAATTCTGAAAATTAAAAATATATATTTATGGATGGCCACAAATAATATACATATTTTACATAATCAGAAGATTCAATGCTCAATAACACAATGAAACAGTAAAAAATCGCTTTGTTTTGTTTCATTTGTATAGTGAAATACAGTGTACTGTAACAAGATTGATTCGCATTCTCAATCGAAAATTCATTCTCAAAGATGGAGTCACTATAGATTTGATTAAAAAATCTGACGAGTTTAGGAACTCGTTAGAAGATGTCGCACATGTAGATTTCTACCAAAATCTACCGAAGATTTCTTTCATACCAAAATTTTTCAATTTTCGTCGTAAATAATAATAATAATAATAATCGATTTTATTGCTACATAAAAATACAGAAAATAAGAAAAGTACAAAGACAGATAATACAAAGTAAGGAGTAGCAATTGGCATCGTTCGCTTTTCTTCATTGTGACAATGATAGAATAGCGCTCTTCCACTAAAAAAGTAGATTTCTACCAAAAGTGGTCACGCTGGCTTCTAGCGCTCATGTCAAAAAACAATAAACGGCGAACGTCACGTTGCCGTATACCCCCCGTCCCCCCTTGTCACATCTTGTCACACTCAGCCGGACCCTTCCCCCCCCTTGTATGCGAACGTATTTTATGAACGACCCCTTTGCTTTTCTTGTTGGAAAAAACTACAGATGAGTGTAGGAAATAATTGGGGCAAACGTTTACTTCAAACTTGTCCCTCATTCAATTTGGTTTCTTTGTAAATAATTCCAACTTCACCATTAAACATGGTTTACTTCATTCCAGAATGAGTTGAAATTGTCGACTTCCATATTTTTGCTAGACTACTGCTCACTTGTTTGAGGAGATTCATCCCGATAAAATGATTCATATGATGCCAGGTTAGTAGATAAATTTGTCGATACCTAATTCGTCTGTAATGTGAACTACCAACGGCAGAACCCCATCAGAACAAAATTTTAGAAATGAATTTCAATAAAATCTCTTATACTCTATGGAAGCAAATGGTTCACATTTACAATTTTGTTGAAGTAACGTTCCAATAGATCAATTCAACAACGTTCGCATTTTTTTACAAAGCACCGTTTCAAATAACAAACATTAAAACCCACCACTGATTGTAAATGTTTTGATTCCTACTACCCATAATTTTTCATCAATACCAAAAGTATTGGGTTGATGTTCTTAACGCTGTTCTAGAATTGATTTATTATATAAGTTTCAATGAATATGGTGTCAACAAAAAAATAATTTTGTGCCGTTTTGCATGATGTATCACTCGAGTTCACTTTCCGTTTGAAACTTCAGGGTTGTAACACCTGCTCGCTAAGGGGTTGAATGCATATCAGGGTGGGGCGAAATCTGATTTTTATTAAAAAAATCAAAAATCATGATTTATATTATTTTTTCAATTTGAATATTAAATTTGAACATTTTGATTCTTTGAAATTATTGTTAATTATTTCAATGTATAAGTCTAAAAATTTTAATACAATACATTGCAAGAAAAGTCTTGTCTTGATTTGTTTTTCTTCTGTCCTATACACTCGCTATACAGTGCCGAGGCCCGAACACGAACGCGTTTGTTGTGCTTTTTGCCAGAATATTCCTGTCGAGGCTTGTTTTCCTTCTCAACCTATAAATTGACGTTGCCCAACAATTTCACGCATTTCGCTAGTTGTACACTCGGATATTAGAAACAGATTAGGCACAGAAAAAGAAGGAGAACTCGTGTTTTTGTTCGAATTGTATAACGAAAATGAATAGACTGAAAATATACAGTAATGAAATTTATGTGTTACGTTTGGTTTAAGAATTTGGAATTATGTACTTCTTTTTTGTTGTTCTTGCTTAAAGCAGATACTCCTTTTGATCTTCGAGAAAACTTTTATATTATGTTGTTAAAATTGATTTAAATCATAATTTTAATTTTAAAAATCAAACGATTTTAATCATGATTTTAATCACTTGATTTCAATTAACCCAACCCTGATGCATATGTTGGAGAATATGTCCAAAATGTGCCCCCCTCACAGTACAGCTCTGTCCGAGCAATTTTGCTTCAAATTACGAGAAAAGCTAGATGCACACTTTTCGTTGGACCACTCTGTATCACAAAATCTATTCATGGTTATTCAATATCGAAAATAGTCTGTAATTTATCCGTGCTCAAAATATTGAACTGTTCGACTCCCACGCTGGAGTCATAGTCAGGAACTTATAGACATATATCTATCAATACCCCAATCTAACTGATCAACCCCCTGACGAATTGACCAGTCAAACTACAATACCTACTAACTCCGACAACCTGTGCTTCGCCTTCGAGTTACTGTTCTATAAAATAAACCTCTCACAATTTTAAGATCCGGCTGTAGTGATCAATGTCCTTTAACTCATGGAATTGTAAGGGATTTTAACGAAAATCGCACCTAATAGCGAAAGGGGTAATTCAAATACTGGTAACTCGCAAAACAGGCTGTCAAAGTTAGTATTGTGATTTGGCTAGTCAATTCCTGAAGGAGTTGGTAGGATTCCGTGCTGGGTAATCGCACGTTAAAAGGTAAGGCCTCGTTGATCCATAGCTCGCACAAGTTTCGACTTCTGAGGGTTGACGTTCGTCAGCTGGTTAACGGAACGAACAATTTCACAACAACAACAACAACAATTCTGGTTTTGATAGAGGTATGTCTCTAAGTTCTTGGTACTGACTCTAGCGTAAGAGTCAAAACGTCAAACAGTTCAACATTTTGCACTCGGATTAATTCCTAAAAGGACTATTTTCGATGGCGTCAGCGTCAGTGAAAACATTCCTCTTATTGAATATTGTTTCTATATTTTTCGAGGATATGTTATAGAATCCATTTTTTGAGTTTTCCTTTGTCTGAGAATGAAAAATGCCCAGTGTCATATTTTGACACAGCTCACCAAAAATGGAATATTATCTGTTTTTAGGTTAGTCGTCAGTCCCCTTCTTTTAGCGAACAATTTACAACATCAACAACAACATTCTGGTTTTGATAGAGTACGTCATCTAAGTTATAGCTTGGATAGGCTGCTCTAGCATAAGAGTCAAAACGTCAAACAGTTCAACATTTTGCACTCGGAATAAATTCCTGAAAGGACTATTTTCGTTGGCTCAGCGTCAGTGAAAACATATCCACTCGTTCAAACTTGTCCTTCTATATTCCACCATTCAGACCAAAAGCCGGTAACTCATATGTTATCAGACATCGGGCCCACCCAGAAGGCTGGACTTTTTTAAGGTCTGCACACTGAGAACTCCCTGAGAAAGTGTGTCTAACATTAGCTTTGTTAGTTGTCTTCCTCAGTTTTATTGTTACCTAATAATAACGATGGCCAGCGTCAGATATTTTATATAAAAGTCACTTAAAGTATATTATTGAGCACATACTAGTTATATAAAGTTTCAAAAACGGTTGGTGAATTTTGACGTATGCAGAAAAGAATTTTTCGAAGATCTCGATAAAGAAGTCAGACTAATATTCGATACTTCGTCGCCAAGGGGAAATATATGACTTTTTTATATATATTTTTCAATTCAATTTCTCAACCTATGAAAATAATAGCCAATTTGCACTAAAAACAGATAATGTCAAATCTTAATATTGGTTGGATATTATATTCACATCAAAACAGAAATTTTCAAAATGTGAAAATCGAATCGTAACCTACGATTGATATTGATTGATTCCATTAGTGATCGCATATTTTTTGAAGCTGTATATCAAGAAATTATTCATTCCGAATGAAACAATATCTTGTCTATCATCCTGATGAGTGTGAGTTTTCTACAACAAACTACTCTCTATTTTTGCTTTATAGTGTAAAAAATTCCTATAGATGCTATCTATTTCAGCACGAATAAATAACTTCTATGTTCTATGTAATTTGATGCCCGTCACGATATATAGGAGGAAAGGCTGTTTTAGATAGGCTCCTCCTTTTTTGATTGACTGAAACGTGTGTCAATCATATACACATACCCATTAATAGGGGGTGTTTGTGAAAAAATATTTTACTTCTTTCATGGAAGTTCTGTATTTCCTTTTTCTGTTGATTCGGAGGAGAGAAGGACAAAACATTGTTAATATATTCGCAATATAAAACGTTCCACCAACTAGCGTTGAGATAGGAACACAGCAATTTTTTTACTGTTCGAAAGCTGATATTCATCCACTGACAAATAATGAATATGTATCCGATACCTCACGAAATCCGTTGAATTCTAATTTGCAGGTATCCACAGCGTTTATTGATTTTCCATTTCAGAATCCAGTAGCATTCCCTGCTCGCAGGCATAACAAAACAACTATAACGCTGGCTTAATAACCAATATGACCGAACGGTTGTTTCAATGCCACTCTGTTCACAAAGGTATACGAACGATATTCATAACGTGGAGAATGATTTGGTTGAATTTGTTTTCAAATCACAAATGTGTGGTATTTGAAACGAGTATGTATAACAGTTCTCAATACAAACATGAAGTACTATATTCAAGTGTAAGTGCATATTGAAGTGTGCTCGAAATAGAAGACCATGTATTTGAGAGACTTCACGAATACTGTACACGTAATTTTTTTATTGGTACGCTTTGAAATCTTAATGTATCATTATTTTGGGAAGAGAATATAGTTTGAGAATATAGATGAAATTAATGATGGAAATACAAATCTCACATTGAAGAAATAAAATAAGAAAAATATTATAAACATTTCCTGTTGACAGGTACTTATATCAATGACTTGCCTCATTTCATAAAGGACGGTAGAGTTTTCATGTATGCTGGTGACACCTCTATTGTGGTGTCTGATACTGATCGCCAAAAACTACAGCAAAAAACTGACTCAGTTTTGAAAGATTTCGCGGATTACTGTACGTAGAATACACTAATGATGAATCATGGTAAGACAGTTATAATTGAGTTTCACACAAAACATAGAATACCTTCTAATTTCACCTTCGAAGTCAATAATAATATTGTTGAAACCTCCACTTCATCTAAATTCTTAGGAACGCTCATAGATTGTAACTTAACATGGGAGGATCAAATACAAATAGTATGTAAAATAATCAACAGAAGCTTTTATATTTTGGCAACACTAAGAAATATTTTGAACACTGATTCATTATTACAGGTTTATGCATTTGTGTATTCCACAATTTCCTGCAATATTATAGTATGGGGTCAGGCATCAGACATATCAAGAATTTTTATTGCTCAAAAAAGAATCATAAGGCTTATCTTCAACATTAGTAGTCGCCAATCATGCAGACAGGTTTCCATAACTAAACGGATCCTCACGGTCACATCAATTCATTTAATGAAACTCTTAACATATATTTTCAATAACAAACATTCATTTCCCATTAATAGATTCACATTCTTACAACACCAGAAATAAAAATGATATCAAATTGTACAAGCCCAAACACTCCTATTACAAAAAATCTCCCATCAATGCAGGCTGTCGTTTTTTTTAACTGTCTTTCAATTTCGAGATGATATCGAAGTGTATTTTACATAGTCTATGTTAGTCATCATTGTGATTGTTTCGTCTTGTCAATTAAAACTTAATGACACTGTTTTTGACTTATCCTATCTACTGTTAACAATAGTTGAGAGGATTAATAAATATTTTATTTATTTATTTATTTTATATCATTCATATACAGCTACTCCCCTGCCTATATGGCCCGACGGGCACTGAGTTACATAGAAATCAATTTTTATTGCTCAAGTTGTATGCAAAGTATAAGATAATTGAATCAAATAGATATAAGTGAAAAATATCTAACAAATGAATCAAAATAAGAGAGCTGTTTGTATAAAATTCTCTCACCAGTATAATATTCCTTCAAGCCCAGACAAAATCTTATTTTGGTCAGAGAAAATTATTTCTTGAGCAAATAGGTAAAATATGGAACACTCCCACTAGGCACAAAACATTTCTGGAAAAATCAATTCGTCTGCAATCATTAAATTGTCATTTCAGTTACATTCATTCTCATGACAACCAAACCCACCCATCGGTATAATGCTATTTAGAGAAGTATTTTTCTGGAGAAAAAGTGTATTTTTTCATACATACAAATTCACACGAAAAGGCCAAAAGTTCCGAAGATAAGCTGTTTTATTGAAAAACATTACTGAGCAAGAGACGTTCAACAGGTCTTCAACCTCACAACAAAGGGGTTGGAATTCTGAACTCGTCGGGTTATCCGTGTTGATACCGCCACGGGTGGAACGATTGAAGACAATTAAGAAGAGCACCGGCCGCAAAAATATCTATAGAAGGTGAAAGAGAGATAAGTGTGTCTATGATACTCCAACAAAGTGAGAGAGTCTGTGAGCGAAGAATCATTACCGACCCTACACATGAGAACTATAATAATCTCAGTAGAAAACGGTGGTTTTGCACTTCTAAAAATATTATTATGAGCTCAATCGAATGAGTATTACTCTCATTTTTTTTCAAACTGCCTCTCTTGATAAAAGTTGGGAAAATGGTATATTAATACTGAGGTGGCTATATACTGGTGTGTTTACTCCAGCTAGACATCTTAATTAATACCTAGGGTTTGGAGTGAGCAATTAAGGTACGCGTCCATAGGTACGCATCGTACGGATCGTATGAAACAGATTTTAGAATTATTAGTATAGTAAGCTATACATATGCGTCCACTGACCGGCAGCGGACGGATCGCACGTATCGGTCCGTCGGTAATGCCGATGAAATTGATCGAAGGGGCAACTTTTCCGACTGGTGCGGGTGACGTCATGCGGATTGCCGATAAGTGGACGCATGTCACAATAGGTAGTCACTGGTCACCTCACAGATCATTTGAATCTTGTTACATTTCGGCACTAAGTACACACACGTGCTCCAATTATAATTGTTATTACGCATATCATGGAGCAAATCGGTGAATAGTGTATGATATTTTCCAAATTGTGATCTTTTTTTGAATATGTCATGTATCCACATTCTATGTCTTCTCTTATTTCCTCTCCTTTCTTCTTCATCATAATCTTCAGCATAATGACAAGTTCTTCATCACTTTCCATGATCGGAAACATTACACACTGTAATGTTTCCGATCGTCCACTCACAACGAAAATGCGAATGTTACTTAAAAGCCTTAAAGGTACGCGTCCATAGGTACGCATCGTACGTATCGTATAAAACGGATCGATTTGTGGTAGTGCGTCCACTGTATCCGTAGTGATCGGATTGCCGATGCCATGGTCGGTTTTTAAGTAACATTTGCATTTTCGTTGTGAGTGGACGATTACAGACATTACAGTGTGTAATGTTTCCGATCATGGAAAGTGATGAAGAACTCGTCATTATGCTTTGTTATCAGATGAAGAAGACGAAGAAGAAAGGAGAGAAAATAAGAGAAGACATAGAATGTGAATACATGACATATTCAAAAAAAGATCACAATTTGTAGAATATCATACACTGTTCACTGATTTGCTCAACGACGACATAAAATTCTTCCAGTATTTTCGTACGTCTCATGCGTCCACTTATCGGCAATCCGCATGACGTCATCCGCACCAGTCGGAAAAGTTGCCCCTTCGATCAATTTCATCGGCATTACCGACGGACCGATACGTGCTATCCGTCCGCTGCCGGTCAGTGGACGCATATGTATAACTTACTATACTAATAATTCTAAAATCCGTTTCATACGATCCGTACGATACGTATGATGCGTACCTATGGACGCGTACCTTTAAGGTACGCGTCCATAGGTATGCATCGTACGTATCGTACGGATCGTATAAAACGGATCGATTTGTGGTAGTGCGTCCACTGTATCCGTGGCGATCGGATTGACGATGCGACGGTCGGATTTTGAGAAACATTCGCATTTTCGTTGTGAGTGGACGATCGGAAACATTACAGTGTGTAATGTTTCCGATCACGGAAAGTGATGAAGAACTTGTCATTATTGCTTTGTTATTAGATGAAGAAGAGAGGAGAGGAAATAAGAGAAGACATAGAATGTGGATACATGACATATTCAAAAAAAGATCACAATTTGGAAAATATCATACACTATTCACTGATTTGCTCCATGATATGCGTAATAACAATTAAAATTAAAGCACGTGCGTGTACTTAGTGTCGAAATGTAACAAAATTCAAATGATCTGTGAGGCGACCAGCGACTAACTATTGTGACATGCGTCCACTTATCGGCAATCCGCATGACGTCATCCGCACCAGTCGGAAAAGTTGCCCCTTCGATCAATTTCATCGGCATTACCGACGGACCGATACGTGCGATCCGTCCGCTGCCGGCATAACGCATATGTATAATTTAATATACTGATAATTCTAAAATCCGTTTCATACGATCCGTACGATACATACAATGCGTACCTATGGACGCGTACCTTTATTCAGCAAGCAATTTGGCATATGTATATGTGCGAGCAATTCTATTCTCACCAGAGGAATATATGATATTTTTCGCACTACTAGCTCTGACAATAATTCACCATGTTTAATAAGCATGTTACTAAAACATCGATATATCAAGTAGCCTAGGAGCTCGGTTGTGCTTGCTGTCAGAAATTGAAGGCTGTATTGAAATACCTACTGAAATTGTAAATGAAAATAAGAAATGAATTAGAATTTAAATCATATTGATTTTGATATGAAAACATGTAACCTGCCTGGAAAGTAAGGAAGGCGGCAAACGATGCAAATAGCGATTTGTTGCCATCCAAGTTGTTGTAACTACCATTTTTTTTCCATTATTTACCAAGGTGAGATTTATTTTTCATCATTCGACTAGGTCGAAAAAGTATTACTCATTATTGAAGAAAATGCTTGAATTATGGTGATTACTCAGGTTAGTAGTGGGAAAAAGAAAATATTCTTTATTTTCAATGTTGCACGTGATATTTCCATTGAATATTTTCTTTCCAAAACTTCTGGATCGTATCAATGGACATTTTTTGTTAGCAGTCTGAGAGCAATAATATGTTAGTCTGCTATTATTCAGAATCCTTTTGCGATAACTGAATGATGAAAACGATCTCTCTCTCTCCACTCCTTTCGACATAAAAGATCAGCGATACCCATTAAATCTTCCTTTCAAGACGTTATTCCGTTTCCTCCATCTCCCCTTTCTCGGCAAACTCGTCAAATTGAAACTTTTGGCCTCTATCAAGAAATCCACAACATTATTGCATTATTACGAGATACTTATTGGGAACGCTCATATCTCAAGTCGGAAATTCGGTCCGTGCTCATTCGCTGGCTGTTTGTTGTTTTTGTTGCGGGTTTTATTATTTATCAAAATTGCGAATCCTCCTCAGGCGAGCTCTCTTGCTGCCTCCCCTTCGGCTTGAACCCGCACAGAATCGGGTCGATAAATAATCCGGTTATATTAGACATTCAACGTTGAATTGATTTTCACATTCTTTGATGTGGAAAACTGGGTGAATGATCGTTTAGATCGTTGATCAAACACATAAGAAGCCTGGTGCCTTCCATTATTTTGCATAGCCAAATCCTATCGATCTAAGAAGTCGAAGTGAGAGCTTATATACATTTTTTGACGGTAGCTGATGATGCTTATGCATTTTCCGAAGCTGCAATTCCAACCAGGTGACAGCTCACGAGTGAATTGCGACCCCGACGGTCTTATTGGCTACACTCTGGCAGTATCTTTTGCTCACCAGTACACAAAATACCCTAAATGTATTGTTGCGAAAAATCGTAGCGCCGGCCCTGTCGCTCATAAACGCAAGGGTCGAAGAGAGAACGTCATTTTTCCAGGAACTCTCGTCATGCGTGGAATGTTCGGTCATCGAGATTTGTCTGGAGGATTGATTCTCCATGAGTGTGAGCGGGTGTAAATACGGGAGCCATTCTTCGCTACTGGAGAGAAAAAAAAAATACCTCCGAGCACGTGCCGGTAAAATTTTTAATCTTCCAAAAATTGAATTAATATAAGTTTTTATACATTTATATGTAATGTTGAATGCAATGTGTGACTCTTTTTCGAATGAGGAAAAGTATCAGTTTTCTGTGTCTCATTTTACGTCTGACTTCTTACTATAACCTCACGTTAATGTCTTGATAAAGGGAATAAACATTCTCGAAAGCTCGACCAGATAACAAAGAGTAATTCTTTAAACAACAGCCCAGTAATTTGACTGCATCCCCAAGAACATTCCGTATTTATATATATATATATATATATATATATATATATATATATATATATATATATATATGTATATATATATATATATATATATACAGGGTGACCCAGGGGTGCGTGCATGCTCCATAACTTTTTTTCTATCCAAGCTATCGACTTGATTTTTTGTTTGAAACGATAGGTCCGACAATGAGCACATTCTGAAAATATTTTCATTTATATACAGGATGTCACAAAATGAAATACACAACCAAGTTCTGTTTTTTCAAATGGCAACCCCCCACTTTCAATACAGTTTTGAAATCGCCACTAAATTATCTATATAACGCACTCTGGTTTCATAGACTTATCTGCAATAGTTTTTGACTTATGTCAATTTATGTGTTGAAATGGCGTCATGCATGGACCTACAGATAGATCCATAACTTCAGAGCCATTGAGGATAACTCAACCAACTTTTATCCAGTCGGTTCCTCAAGCTTCGGCGCATCTTTTGAAATGCGAGCGAACTTGAAATCGATGTTTCATCGCCTACTACGATTTTTTTCAAATGACAAATTACAAATGGCAATAACTTATTCGAATGCAACACCCTGTATTTTATTGCACTAATGAATGGTATTTTTTGAGAGCTTTTCGTCGATATAGAGTTTGTGGAGTCAACTATTTGAAGTTTGTGAAATATGTTGCAAAATATGTTGCAAAATGATAAATCTGGATGGTTTAGGTGGAATCTAGTAGGTCGCTTCCGTAAAATTCGACATTATCCATAAAATTATGAACGAATATGTTTTTGAAATTGTAATAGAAAAACAACAAACAAAGAAAACTCTAGTATCTTCACAAGAAGAAATTAACAGAAAATCATGAGAAAATTTTGAAAGGCTACTTAAGTAAATGCTCAAAAAGGTGACCATCATGTCCCACACAAGCTGCTAGTCTTCTTCTGAATGAGTCCCGAACTCTAATCAGCGTTGCTCCATCAATTGAATGGCTTCCTTGATCCTATTTCTCATATCATCTGCAGTTGTCGGACGATTTCTGAAAACCCTTTCCTTCACGTATCCCCAGAGAAAGAAATCTAGGGGAGTAAGGTCCTGAGAGCGCGCGGGCCAAGGAAAAGTACCGCCCTGGCCTATCTAACGAATCGGATAGGAATGATCTGAAAATTTTTGAACTATTCTATGGTTATGCACTGGAGCACCGTCGTGCTGCAACCACATGGTTCTTCGGGTATTCAAATCCACTTCTAATAATCTGGGATTATGTTCGCGGAGAAAGTGTAAATACCTTTCACCATCCACCATGCCCCCCCCCCCGGGGTTGAGCGCCCAGGATGACGTGATGCCATATCCAGTTGCCTGGATACGAGACCTCGCCGTCCTCCATTTTCCTTTCCACCCCCGCCCTCTCAGGAGCGGACCTCAACCTGCTGCTGGGCACTTCAGCAAGATTGAAATCTAACCCGCTTTGGTTGGAAATCAGCCTTTAGGTGCTATTGCTTCCTCTCTATCTGTTGCTTTGGTTTCTTTCACCATTCAGCACATTGTCAAAGAAGTAGGGTCCAATGATGTGATTTCCAATAACTCCCCCCCATACATTAAGCGACCATTGATGTTGGTGATCAACTGTCCTCAACCAGTGAGGATTTTCCACTGCATAATAATGCATATTATGTCTGTTGACTGACCCGTTGTTCTTAAATGTTGCTTCATCAGAAAACAGAATTATGGTCAAAGTATTACAATCCTCTTCAGTCATGCCATTCATTTGAATACAAAAAGCAACTCTATTTGCAAAATCATCACCATACAATTCTTGATGTAGGTTCAGATGAAAAGGGTGGAAGTTATGTTTCAATATAATTCTGTTCACACTACTTTGTGAAATATCCGTTTCCGCTGCTATCTCCCTATTGCTTACGTGAGGATTTTCCTGTAGCATCAATAAAACTCACAACTCATTTTCCTCATTGATACGACCACCAACAATTTCCTTTTCAGTATAAGACACGCTACCAGTGAGTTCAAACATATCTCTCAACTTTCGGGATGAAGACACCCGTGGAGTTCTTGCTTCTAGATATTTTTCGTGATAGATTCTGCTTGCTAATAAAGGATTCCTGTCAGCCTCGCCAATACAGTAGACCATATTCACTAATTCTTCACGGGTAAAATTCATTGTCAACAATTCGACGTATACAATTATTGACAGCACACAGATGTCTCAAATTTTACGAAAACGGCCTACTAGATTCCATCTGAACCATCCACATTTATCACTTTGCAACCTACTTCACAAACTTCAAATAGTAGACCCCACAAACCCTATATCGACAGAAAGCTCTCGAAAAATGCTCGCATTTCAAAAGATGCGCCGAAGCTTGAGGAAACGACTTGATAAAAGTTGGTTGAGTTATCTTCAATGGCTCTGGAGTTATGGATTTATCTGTAGGTCCATGCATGACGCTATTTCAACACATAAATTGACATAAGTCAAAAACCATTGCAGATAAGTCCATGAAACCAGAGTGCGTTGTATAGATAATTTAGTAGCGATTTCAAAAATGTATCGAAAGTGGGGAGTTGCCATTTGAAAAAACAGAACTTGGATGTGTATTTCATTTTGGGACATCCTGTATATGAATGAAAATATTTTCAGAATGTGCTCATTGCCGGACCCATCGTTTCAAACAAAAAATCAAGTCGATAGCTTGGATAGAAAAAAAATTATAAATAGTATAATAGTAGTTATAATAGTATATATATATATATATATATATATATATATATATATATATATATATATATATATATATATATATATATATATATATATATATATATATCCAAGATCAGTGTTCTCACGACGTTTCGTTCTCAAGTATATGCATTCATCCCGACTAGATTCCAATACCCATGGAAGTTTGAACCAATGTCACATCAAGAAACAGCACCAATAATCACATTCGAACTAAGCATTCTATACCTAGTTTTGCTGGACTAATTTTGGTGTATTCGCCCTCGCTGAACACACTCCTGTACGGAAAGCTAATGAATTTCCAACGGAGCATAAATTGAGCAGGTGTTTTTGTCAATTACTTTTCATATCAAAGCGATTCGTTCGGGGGGGTTTCGTTTATCTATATCGGAATGTAATAATGAAGGGGTGGCTTTGAAATCGTAGTTAATTGCTGAAAGGATTATTAGTTCTGTATGGTTGTTTGTTTATATCCACTGTTTGCATGTTATTTAGTTCACTTTGTGGATATCTTCGATGAAATAGTTTTTGACGCATTGTTTCCAGAAAAGGCACAGGATGTAAAACACATATGAGGTATAATGTATCTAATAGATGTCAAGGCAAAAAATTCATCTTTTTTTCTCCAGAGAAAAATAAGGTCTATTTGCATTCATAAAAATTGTGCTTATTCCTACCTTACTATCAGGTTGCAGAGTGAGGCTGGAAATAGTATATTACTTTATGAGGCGGAGAAGCATGACTTTTCTGGACGCGCCCAATATTACGCGCCGAACTAAGTGAGGCGCGTAATAGAGGGCAAGTCAAGAAAAGTCGCTTCTTTGCCGAATAAAGTATACTATTTTTTCTTCAAACGTAGCAATTTTCAACCATAAATAGTACAATTCATACGCTATTTTTACTCGAAATTAACTGTGACAACTATCAAAGTCGTCTAGATGTTAGAAATTAAAATAATTAAGTCGTCGGTGGGATTTGCGTCTCCCTGGTTACAGTTGTTTGACAGTTATTTTATGTTATCAAAGACAGCTTATTGTTGTTGCAACCGCAACCGCAAATTCAGTGCGAAAATGAAAAACCTAAACGAAATTGAGTCCGCGGCCAATGATGCAGTAGCACGTTTGGGGCCCTCCAAGTCCGGAATAAAGTATCGGTTAGCGTACAAGCACTTCCAAGAGTGGTGCGATACAAGAGGAGTACGGCAAGTTACCGAAGACGTTTTACTGGCATATTTTAATATAATGGAAAATGAAAATAAATGGAAATCTTCTACAATGTGGTCACGATACTCTATGATAAAATCCGAGTTAGTTATTAGAAAAAATGTGGATATAAGCAAATTTTTAAAGTTACGTGCCTTTCTGAAAAAGACAAGCGAAGGATATACTGCAAAGAAGTCTAAAGTTTTCACTAAAGACGAGTTTGATAAATTTTTGTTTGAAGCGCCAGATGAGTTGTATTTAGGATTAAAGGTAAAAAAAATTATATTGCAAAGCATGTAGTATACTCTACTAAATTATAAAAATATTTCAGATTGTTTTGGTAATTGGGGTTACCGGCGCCTGTCGATGCGACGAATTGGTGAAAATGAAGACTGTGGACATTGAGGATAAAGAAAATGTAATGATTATCTAAATCCCAGACAGTAAAACACGACAAATTATATATTTTACGATAATTGGTCAAAACTACATTAAACTGTATAAAAAGTATGCATCACTGCGGCTTGAAAATTTCACAGAAAACCGATTTTTTATAAAGTACCAAAATGGAAAGTGTTACCGAAGCGTCATGGGAATACATTCGATCAGCGCAGTAGCCCAAAGAGTAGCTAGTTATTCAAATTTAAACGATGCAAGCGCATACACGGGTCACTGTTTACGACGAACTTCAGCAACACTTATTTTAATTGATGGAGGCGGAAATCTAGAATGCCTCAAACGACATGGGGGCCGGAAATCAAGCACGGTTGCCGAAGGATATATAGGGGATTCAATAAGAAATAAGAACGATAATGCTCAAAAAATTTTAAACCCTCATGATTCGCCAAAATCGGGAATGATTGCTGAAAGTTGTGCTCGACCATCAGTATCATCAACAATTACCAATGCGTATCAAGAGTCGGGAACATTTTTGCACGGTTTCAATTTTGAAAATGCTTCATTAACTAATTGTACTTTCAATATTACTATAAATAAAAATGATGTTTAATTGTTGTTAATGACATTTGTATTGTTGCTTTGTGACATGTTTCATATTGTTGCCATGACAACATTTTTCCCTCCGCCGTAAAGAAATGGGAAAAAAACTGCTGCCGGCGGAGACATCAAACTTTGACAGGATCAAGTTAGATAAGTAATGTCATCATTATTTGACGTTTGAAGAAAAAATACCTTGCCTACCTCTTGGGATTTTCCTCACCTTGTCTTCTGCTTTTATTCCCCGCTAGAGATTACACACCAACTCAGTTATAAAAATGAAACTATCTCTGCCATAATGTTACACTTACACACTAAATATCAGTAATAAACGGACAGAAAAGAGGTGCTCAGTTTCTCCCTTCAAAAACTTCAAACCGCTTCAACAATAACTACGACACAAGTTTCCAGAGATAGCACGTTACCGTTTCATTAGCACAGAATGCAGCGCGCTCCGCCGTTCAAGGCCGGTCTATTTTTGTCGTCAATGGTAATACAAACGTTGCTTGTTTGCAGCAATCCTCGTGAAACAACGGAAATTCATAGGATATGATTGGCATGCCAAACGCATTCATTGAAACGAAATTGAATGTAAAACAAATTGCAACTTCTTCATAGGTGGATATTTACGAAGAATAACAATCTCTGGATAAAACAGTATGGAAACCTCAGCGTCATTTAACATTCCTTTCTCGAAAAACTGCCTATCTCAACTTTCAGACTTGGTAAACATTCCACCCCGGTATGTTATTATACACTATTACCGAGGCCGTAGGCCAAGGTAAACAATTTCTTGCGGGAGAAATGTTTTGTAGAGGCTTGTGGGTGTTTTTTTTCCTTGATCATTCGAAATAATGTGAAGTGAGAATAAATAAATATTTGCAAATTTGATTTCGATAAATTTTGCGATCAAATAAAAATGGGCTGGCTCTGAGCGAGAGAGACAACATGTCTTGAAGAATCGTTCATTTTTGAAACTTCTTCAAGGCAGGGGTAATGAATGAGGTTGGGGGGTTACAAGAGAAAAACTATATATCTTTAACTTTTCTGTTCCTTCGGTAATGATATGTTTGTGTGCACACGTTAGCGGGAATCTAAACAGTAAATTCCGATGAGCAGAATGGAGTTTCGATTGAAATAATGAAAAGTTGTTGAGAAAGTGCCAAATGGCTGACAAAAATTTAACGAGCAAGGAATGGTAGTCATTCCCCACGAGTATGAAACTTGTAGCATGAGCTGTAGGAGAAATCATACGAGTGAAAAATCAGCATTCCATGCGAGTTATACACTATACTTTTTCTAGGGCTATAACAGATGATAGCAAAATGATTTAACAAACAACATGAATTTCAAATTCGATGTCATTAATTGATACATTTTTTCAAGAATCCATTATCGAACGTGACATTCCTGATGATCTATTGGCAAGATACTGTTCAACTCGCTACACAGATGTCGCTGAGCTGAGCACTTTTGAAGAAGTGGGTCTGGAGAATATTGAAGAAATTCTCAATTCGATCAAATCACAAGCATTCGGTATAGATGGAATCAACCTGCGAATGCTGAAATATACATTTGACTTCTGTAAAAGAGCTTTTGTGAAAATTGTGAATTGTTCTCTCCAAAGTGGAATAGTACCAAAAATCTGGAAACAAGCTATCATGACTCCTCTTCCAAAAATCCAAAAGGCTACTGAATTGAAACACCTACGACCAATTAGTGTCCTCCCGACGATGTCGAAGATACTAGAGAAAATTGTAGCCGGCTATCTAGTGGCGCATGTACAGGAGAATAAAATAAAAAAAAGTTCAATCTGGTTTTCGTAAATCATATAGTACTAAAACAGCTCTGATGCGTATAACTAATGATGTGTCCAGAAATATCGACAACTCTCAGGCAACATACACAATTTTACTCGACTATAGCAAGGCATTTGATGTTGTTAAACACAAATTATTGTTATCAAAACTCAGCTATTATGGCCTGAGCAGTAGAGTCTTACAATGGTACAAAAACTACCTTTCTCTTCGAACACAATGCGTGAAAATAAAAAACAATATACCAGACAACTTGACAGTGGGATGTGATGTTCCTCAGGGTAGCATTTTGGGGCCAATTCTCTTTGTGATAATTACCTCAGAAATCGTTAATTGCGTCACAAATGACTGGAATATTCATCTTTATGCCGACGATGTTCAGCTATATGGTGCCTGTGACTTCAATAATGAAAGAATTCTGAATCTGAATGGAAATATCCAAAATATATGCGAATACTCTAAAGAGCATGGACTGCTAATTAACCCAACGAAGACTGAAGCTCTGTGTTTGGGATCAAGGTCATTGGTTGCCCGCTGCAAAAAAAATCAAACTGTCAATATTTCTGTAGGTGATGTAAATTCAGAGTTAAATAGTGTATCCAAAAACCTTGGCATTATATTTGATGAGTTTCTCAGTTTTGAAAATCATGTTTTGGGCAAGCTGAAAGTATTTACATCACTTTGGAAGTATAAAAACGTACTACCGCAAAAAACAAAATGGAATTTACTGAATTCTCCGATCTTGAATCAAATTGATTATGGATGTTATGTTTACAACCCCTATTTGAATGAAAGAATGAAATATCGTTTACAAGTTCTTCAAAATAATTGCTTACGTTTCGCTAATGTTGGTATCTGTAAAAGAGATCACGTGACACCTTTTTATAATGACATGAAAATTCTTAAAATTGAGTACAGATTTGCAGTGTTGTACAGATCAACCATTCACAGTATTGTTAACTGTCAAATATCGGAATATCTCTACGAGTTACTCATCAGACGTCGTTCAGTTCATAATGTTAACATAAGAAAAAGTGATTTATTGACAATTCCACAACACTACAAAATTCGAGAAATGCTTCGAATACGTTGTCCCCACCATTTTAAACATATATAAAGAAATTTTTGAACTCAGAACATTGATGTCCTTCAAATCTAGTTATAAAAAACTTTTGCTCACTAAGCAAATAGATCTCTCCCGATGAAGGGTGAATCAAAATAATGCTCAATATTTTTTTTATTGCTATTATTATTGTTGTTCCTCTCTAATTATTTTATCTCAATGTCCTTTTAGTGATTTGTATTTAGTGCCAGAAAAAATAGTTAGAATACACATTTCAAAATATTACTGTTTGTATTTTAAAAATATTTAATGTATTTCTTTTTTTTTTTAAGGCAGAATTGAAAAATGGCTTGCCAATATTCTGCCTTCTGAAGTATATCCAATATGTTCGAATAATGTTATGTACCTAATATGATGTATATATACTTCAATAAACATTTTTATTATTATTATTATTATTATTATTCAAAAATTTCCTTTCAATTACAATTGAATAATTGAATACAGCTGTCATCGCTTGAAATATGGCATTCCATGGAAGAGCTGATTTAATGCGTAAAAATATCTACAACTGTAACACAATGAAGTCATTGGGTTATCGGATAAGGAAATGAAAATGAAGACTCACAATGTTCCTGATTGTCATGAGTTATTTTCCGAACTCTTATTATGAGTATACAATTGGTCTCTTTCTGACCTGAGTGTAATTCATAAATCGCACATTTCCGAACGATCGTAAATAAATCATTGGTATTCATCGACCTTTCGTTTTCAAATCCATTTTCCACTCGATTTTCGATTCCTGTCCACTCGATGATGATAAGCGCCCCAACGAAAATACAAGCGACGAAAATAATAAACAAGAACTGTGAACTAAACGAATCTGTTGGACCAGAACGATAGTCGATCGGTGCAGGCGAAAATCTCGTGAAAATTTATCTGGTCCCCTGTTTGTTTTGTTGCGCACTGTGACATATCCCAGATTTAGGGGAATCCATTGTGTTCTCCTTCACTCTGGTGGAGTTTTAATTGTCTTGGGACGTTTGATATATTTGAAAGGCAGAAATGGTATTGCAAAAAGGAAGGAAGCGTTGTTTTTTATTGCACAAGCCAAATGCCTTATTGATTGTTGAGCATGTTATTAATTGTCAACAAACGGTATTTGAATGGTTTAATCGATTTGAGAGTTGAGTCAGCTAGGAATAACTCGTTGAAAGGGAAGACCTCGTTAATTCTTATGTCGCACTAGTTCTACTTCTACTGAGGGTTGACGTTCGTCAGCTGGTTAACGGAACGAACAATTTTAGAACAATAAAAGTCGATAGATTATATCGTTACCATCTCAACAACACGAAATAGGCACAGCGGAGTTGTCTGATGTGTAACCCAGAAGCTAATTCAAGAATTATATAAGCGTGTTCAAAAACAAAAATGAACCATGCTCACGATCATGATTCGATGTTTATTTATCGCAGGCAAGGGGCCGTTCATAAAATACGTTCGCAAACAGGGGGGGGGGGTCTAGCTGAGTGTGACAAGATGTGACAAGGGGGACGGGGGGTATACGGCAACGTGACGTTCGCCGTTTATTATTTTTTGACATGAGCGCTAGCCAGCGTGACCACTTTTGGTAGAAATCTACTTTTTCACTAGATTTCTGACGAAAATAGAAAAATGTTGTTATGAAAGAAATCTTCAGTAGATTCTGGTAGACATCTTCTAACGAATTCCTATACTCGTCAGATTTTTTAATCAAATCTATAGTGACTCCATCTTTGCGAATGAATTTTCAATTGAGAATGCGAATTAATCTTGTTACAGTACACTGTATTTCACTATACAAATGAAACTAAATACAGCGATTTTTTACTGTTTCATTGTGTTATTGAGCATTGAATCTTCTGCTTATGTAAAATATGTTTATTATTTGTGGCCATACATATTGAAACCCCCCCCCGAGGGGGGGGGGGGTGTTGGGAAAGGGGGGGGGAAAAAAAAGGAAGGGAAGGGGGAGGGGGCAAAAAAAGGATTGGGAGATTTTGAAAGGCCCCCAACTTAAACGGGGCCGGAGACCTTCGACATGGAATTTTAAAATCTTCATTAGTAACTTTGTACGGAAATAATTATGTTGATGAAAACGATCTTTCGAATTGTTTTCAAGTTGTCGGTAGATATTGGACTTTTCATGATTACGACACAAGGAATTTGAAAAACAATCAGTTATCAGTTATAGTTTTATGTTTTCTACGTTAAATCACTATGAACACGGCAGTGAAGTGTTTTCAATAAAATATTCGCCAATTAGTAGACAATCAACGTTGTTTTTGTCCTATTTATCCACGCATTATTTTGCAATTATACTTGTTTAAGTTCGAATTGTACCGAGATAAAAACAAGCTCGAAATAACTGAAACGAATCATCATTCATTGTTCCATATTCGAGATTTTATTGTCCGTGATTGTGAAATTGGTATTTTATCATTTTCGCGTTGACGATATCGGAGTTATTTTGAATGATTGCTATAAAGTGAACAGAAACCGGCAATTTCTGTCTCGTAAAAAAGTAGTTTGAAAAAAATGGTTCTATACAAGTCGGCTGTCCCATTGCAAAGCACAGTAACTGACAGTTTAGCGAAAATCGCCCTTTTCAGTTATTTGGAGTTGCTGTGTTTTGCTGTATCTTTTGGTATTTTTGAAACTAGAATCGGATAATAAATAAGGAAGATCTGGCATGCCAAAAATACAGTAACTGACAGTCGGTGCAGTTTTTCCTCATAACAAAACCATGTAACCACCAAGTAGTTACTGTGTTTTGTTATGTTTTTTCGGTTACTGTGTTTTGATTTGAGAAATCGGTTATAATTTTCTCAGAACATGTTACCCCCGCCATTATAAAATTCACCATGTAACTGTAAGAGTGTCGCGTTTTTTTTTATAAAAAATACTCCGAAGGAATAGTAAGTTCGACGAAACGTATTCACTCCATGGACTTACAAAAGGTAATTATTTTGCCCATTATGCCGCGAAGTAAAAGTGCAATTTTCACCAGCCGCCTTGTGGTCTTCAACTTGACTTTTGCCACTTTAAACAAAAATTCTAAAAACAAAAGCTACTGTGTGCTTTGGCACGAAGCCTTAGGGGGACGCAAGGCTGAGGCAATTGTTGACGCTTCATTTCAAATAACAAAAAAAGAAAGAGATGTCTCCCATTTTATTTTCTGGGCTGATAACTGTACATCCCAGAACAAAAATTGGGTTCTTCATACGTCCCTGGTTACTGAGATCATTATACGATATCTTACAAAGGGCCATATCCACATGGCTGCCGATTGCGATCATGGAAATATAGAACAAAAGATTCTAAGAAACAGAAATATTTATGACTTTCAAGAATCAACTGAACTTGTTCAACACTCTAGAGAACATTTGGAAGTACTTGAATTAAATCAATTTCACTTATGGCAAAATAAGAAACGTACCACAAAAAAAACGGATGATCCTTTAGAGGGGTTTTTGTTAGGAAATCTAGTAGAAGTTTGCTTTACACAGAAAAGTAGTCGCATGAAATATAAAACAGATTTCAATGACGAATACAAGGAATTGGATTTTTTACAAAAAAAAACATTTTCCTAGTACATTTACGCCCAATGCTTTAAATATACGAGGAATTTCACGTGAAAAAAAACTGTTATTTTGAAAGACTTAGTGCCATTAATGCCCGAGAATATACCTAACCTTACCTACCAGAGTCAGAAACATCGTTGGACTTGGTAAATCATGAACAATTGAAAGCCATAGATGGCGATTCTTAGTCTGTTTTTCTTTAATGTTACTTGTTTCGTATAATTTCTGTTCCTTTTCGACTTACCAAAAAACTTTTAATGAACGTTTTTTAGCTTATTAGTAAGAATATATTTTGTTTTTGTGTTAAATATTTACTTATTTGTTTCACCTGTATTCTAAGGAATAATAAAGATGTAGTTTTGCATTGTATTTTCTATTTCTCAAAATATCCATTTTCTACCTACTGATATTTTAATTAAACTTTGTCAAAAAAACAGTAAGAGCCCTTACTGTGCAGTAAAAAAAATTGAATACTTATTATTTTATAACAAAACACAGCAAAGGCATTTACTGTGTTTTGATAGAAAACAATTTGATTAATTTTTTTATTAAAATCTATGCAAAGTTAGTTATTGGACTGCCGATCTACTATCATGGCTGATTAATTCAATGAAAAATAGTTCAAAAATTGTTAATGCAGGTTATCTAACATTCCATGAGATTTTTTTGATAATTTTATTAATAATGACTTGCGGCTTGTAAATTTTAGGAAAATCGATTTTTCTCAACTTGTATATTAATGCAGTTACTGTGTTTTGCAATGGGACAGCCGAAGTGACAACTTGTTCGCGCTGCATAGTACAGAATTTATTTATCAGATGATGTGATATTTATGCAATACTTGCTTTATTTTCTACAAGTACATATGAGTATATTATACACAGAGGTGGGAAGTGATTCATTCCTGTCGTGAGATCAGTTAGTTAACCGAGACGCAAAGCGTCGATGATCTCGAGATAGGAATAAAACTTTCTACCGAGGTTTGTATACTATTTTATTCACAACCATCATATTTCGATTAAAATTAATGAATAACTACTTCTCTTCGGGCTTGAAGGCCGTCGTTCTTCGGAATTTCTTCCTGACGTTTCGCTAGCGCGAGTGGCCAGCTTCTTCAGAGGCTTATTCATCTCCGATGACTCATCGGAGATGAATAAGCCTCTGAAGAAGCTGGCCACTCGCGCTAGCGAAACGTCAGGAAATTCAGAACGACGGCCTTCAAGCCCGAAGAGATAGTTATACTAATAACCTCGGCCGCGAAAGCCTCAACCATTTTGTCAAAATAATGAATTTCTGTTTCGTTCTGAACATATCTAAAATATTACATTCAACGACAAATTACCGAGAACGCGGTTTTCTCAGAATAATCAAGTAGATATATTGTTACCGTGTCTACAGGGTATACAATTGTCACCAATACAAATAAATAAAGTCATAAAAGACAGATAAAGTCTAGAATAGATGAAATGAGGGCGGGAAGTAGAGGTGTGTAATGTGACACTTCCCAACCTTCAATGACGTTAGTAATGACAGCATTACATATATGGTTGTAAATAAAATATTTTATTTACGTTCATGAATGATAAAAAATCTTATTGAACAATTTGTACTACGAGAACTCTTTCTCAATTCAAAATATCAATTGTTATTCAGATCAGTCAACTGTAATTCAGAAAAGAGCATTATTTATTCAGATAAGTCGACTGTAATTTTAAAAATATCAATTGTAATTCAGGTTTTGTCAACTGAAATCCAGATAACACCAAATGTAGTTCAAGAAATATCAGTTGGTTATCAGAAAATTACAATTCAATCGAATGTGAATCAGAAATGTCACTGAGATGAGGTGAAACTACTTAAAATGTCTGAAAATTGGTTCCAGTTTGAGAATTCAATGACTCGTCTATCGGTATGAGAAGCAAACATGTTCCATATAACTATAATAATAATAATAAATTTATTTGTACTTGCATCAGCAGCCATCTCGGAGATGGATGTACACGTCAGTATTATTTACAGAATACCAATATAGGTAAACAAATCGTCTATAAATACAATACATAAACAGTACACAAAATACAATATACACGTAAGTATAAATAAATTTTCTCGGATGACTTTGACATGTATTCATCAATGAAAACCCATTACCAAAAACAAAGAAAAAGATGAAGTAATTAGGAAACATCATTTTGTTCCAAAAATCATCACTGATAAATCTTACAGGTAGGCTTTGTAAAATAAAAGTTGATAGTATCAATACGTTTTTGCCACAATAATAGGGAAGAATATCGACCGATGAGGGCGCTGGTGGTGGTTAAACTTTATCCACCATTTTGAAATAGTAACCTTGTTTACATTTGTGAAATAACGCGCCAAACTGAAATCCAGTCATCAGTTGCCCTCGCTAGACAAGATTTTGGTGTTTTTTTTTTGCTATATTTTCATTGTACGAAACTTTTCTCTTGAAGGTTAATATAACTGTGTTCATGATGCTTTGAATAGCCGCACAATACCATTCATTGGAGGTGAACATAGATGCATTGTGTTTTAAAATGTAATGATATTTGTTCCAGGACATTTTTTAGTGTAGTGTTTGTTAGTGAACCAAAGAGGCTTTCATTACATGGATGATGAAATGCGCCATAACTTCGCCTAAAAATAGGCAAACAGACTCACCAGGTAACAAGAAATCATCTCTCTTGAAATGCAAGTAACACACTGAAGCCGCTCTAGGTGGTGATTTATGCAGTTTCAGTTTAATATTCCAAGCCTTGTACCTGTCTATTTTCTCTTTCAATCCACTTTCCGTAATGTTTCCCACCAAATATGTATTTATCTTTGGAAACGTGTGGAAAGACAACTTTGGATTTCGGTTCCTAGAGTTGCGGCAACTTGGCACCAAACACTTTATACGGCTCACTGAGCGATCTGCATCCATGATTGTTTGTTATTATTAATAAAAAAAAATTACAACTCCAGATGAGATTTCCTAAATCAACACCAAATAACTCAATAAATTCACACATATAAAAATGGAAGCCGTTTGTTTGTGAAATTCTAGCAGTGCGTTATATTTCCGCCAGACGTCGCATAAAATCATGAACTTCCCAATAAAGGTCTTTTTGTATGAACAGTATATAATATGTCCGTACGTCGTGTGTCTCTATTAACCATACCTGAATTACATTTGTTATTTTCTGAATTGAAATTGAAAAAATCTCAATAAGATTTAATATTTTCCCAACACTTGCCTAATATGAATTGCCATTTAAATTTCCTAAATTACACTTGACTAATCTGAAACACAATTGATATTTTCCAAATTACCGTTGACTAATCGTAAAAAATCGAAAAATGATGAAATTCTACAACAGAGTCCCCCAAGAGATAATAAACATTAGAGTAACAAACTGGTTTCTGAAGTCATTCAAAAGTATTGAAACCTACACCATTGAGTAGGTATTATCTTCAATGTTTTTAGATACTAAAAGATTTACTCAAACTCCGAATCAACAGTTTTAGTTTTCACTAACTGTGATATTTTTTGAATTTGTATTTTATATATTGAATCATTTCCATTATTTTATAAGCCTAACAAAGTTCTACACCTATATGTTTAGTGTAAAATGTTTGTATTATTTCAACCATTCTTGTAAACCGCAATACTTATAACAAAAGATTCAGTACCTCGCATTTTGTTTGTGACGTATTATACAGTCGAAGTTTTCTGAAACATCATTGTGTTGGACTATCATTACTCAGCGTAATACATGAAATATCTATCTAATCTGAATTACAATTGATATTTTGTGAATTACAGTTGACTAATCTCATTTACAATTGATATTTTATGACTTACGATTGGTAATTAATGTTTTATTGTTGTTCATTAAAGCATAAACGAAAAAATATTGTATCTTGTACAAAACGTAAAACACTTATTGAATGAGTAACTGTCATCATCTGGTGATTCTCGACTTATCGATTTGATTAGATATGAGAAGCATGGATCAACAACTATTGTAAGTGTTCGAATTCTGGATTGAGGTGGCCTTTACTTGATGGAAATCCATAGTTATTACGCTAAAAGGTAGACACGATTTAAATTTCCCCAAAATTTATTGTCTTCGCGACATGTTTCGATACACAGTATCTTTATCAAGCGAATGTATTTAAACACTTAAATTTTGTGGAAATTTAAATCGTGTCTACCTTTTAGCGTAATGTTTGAATTCTATTGTCGCGTTTGTTCCATTTATAAACGAAATTAATAGTTTTTTTTTGTTGCAGGTAAGACGAAATCTCACTCAGTTACAAATCATCATGAAACACCGACCCGGTAAGTCTTATAACTCCAAAACCCAGGCTCGTAATTTTATTGATACTTTCCCTTTTGTAGTCATGCTTACGACCCTCGTTTGGGGTGACTGTTCAACACTCGAACCTCATTATATCTGAAACCGTATTCAAAGGAAATAGCACTCTTCGATTTGTATTCTGCCCAAGACAACACTCGCTCTACCCCTCATCCAATTAGGCATATGTATTTCATTTTTCTGGCAGTGTCATCATTCGTCCAATTCGTACCAGAAATTTTGATCAAAATTCCCAAACTCTCCAATGAATGCCTGTATGACTGCAAAATGGTAGTGCACGCCTAGAAACTTCCATATAAAAGCTAATAACACTATTATCAGATATATTCCGGCTGGAAGAGACATAGGCGTACTGGAGTTTTTTTCAGGAATACCTGAAATGTAATTCATTTCATCTAAAACCCGTTTCAACCTTAAAGTTGTCTTGAAATGGATTTTTTCCGTAGTTGATCGCAGTTAATTTCTTCTTTTAGGGTAGAAAAACGTTTTTTTTGGTTCGTTTTTTTGGTAATCGAGCGCTATTAAAAAAGGTTTCACTTCCAAACAAGAAGCGTTTTCTGGCGCTCTTGTATTCAAAACGTATTCGTCTCTCCATCTCTCTCTCACTATTTGGCTGGCCGTAAGTGAAAGAGAAGGAGACAGATGAATACGTTTTGAATACATGAGCGCCAGAAAACACATAAGCATACCTACCTAAACATGATTGATTTTGAGCAAAACCACGTTTCAGTTGCTCATCCGTAACGAGTGTGCGCATAATTCTCATCAGAGCGGGTTCTAATAGCTTATCGAATTTGACCAATAAACATTTTGCTACAGTTCTAGCAAATAATTCACTATTGAAGAACGTTTGTTGAGAAAAGAATGAAATAAACGTGATTATTTTTTCACTTGTCAAAATGTGACGTTTTTGGCATTTCAACCAATCCAATCATTGGGTATTATACCGATAAAACTGCCTGGTCCTTTCGATAAAACGCTGTTTACCTTTGAACTGTCAAAACTATACGGTTTACCGCGTCGATTCTATTGAACTGACTCATATTTATATAAATGATCATGAATGAAGAGTTATTCACTTTTCACTTTTTCAGCATAATAATAACATAACACATTTCAATGAACACTCAAATACGAGAATAGCTCATAACCCCAACTTCATGACAGATATAGCGAACGACCGATTCAAATATTCAAGGTTTCCTTAACTCAAATGAAGATGGCGTACAATTGGTTTTTATTAAATACAATTCATTTTTTGTTGTATGAGAAGAAACCGTTGTATGAAGATTTTGATGCAACGATATAACGAATGATTTTATGTTCCTTCTGGCGCGATTTTCATTTCATAAGAATGTTTCAATTATCAACCTTGTACATTGAGAAGTGTGACGCCATCTCTTGGTATCGTCGGCAAGCATTATCATATTCACTGCGTAAGCATCATATCTCTTCTGGATCATAGAGGGCATACATCGTTGTTTGACATTTCAAATTTGTAATATTTTCACCTATTCTCCGTTCCTTCTTATGTAAATGAAATACTGATCAATTAAATTGTTCTTCCTTCTATTTGTTCAAAAAATAATCTCTCCAAATACAACTCGTTCTTCAAATTTAATAAGATAAATTTTCATTTTCGAAACACTCAAACTTTTTCATTTTGAGGCGAAAGCATTCAAACAAACCGAATTAGATAAAATCACTCGTCCTACGGACTCGTGATCTTATCAATCGGTTTGTTTTCATACTTTTGCCAGATAAAAAAGTTTTTGTGGAAAATGAAAATTTATCGATTAAATTTCAAGTAAGCCACTAACGAATCGCTGCCCATAATACCAGATCCTACAGTATATATTATATTACCTACTTGAAGTAATTAGCATAAACAGATCTTTTGGAAATTGAAAGGAACGAAAGCTCAGAGCGTAATCTTCTTACTCAATAAAGCATCGAATGTTCCAGAAAATTTTCGAATTTCAAAAGTTCTGTGGAAATATATCCGATAAACCCAGAGTAGAAACGAATACACTGAATTCTATTTATTTCCCTTGAATAGCTTCAATTTTGAACTTACTGTTATGGTCGGTTCATACACCACACTTTTACTTTATCTTTTACTTTAAGAAAGTTGTCACAATGTAAATCAGTCGAGGCGTTCATACACGGCACTTTTACTTTTACTTTTAGTTTAAGGATGAGAACTTTTACTTTAAGGATGAGATAATTCAATAATTTTAGGGACTGCGCATGCGTGCATGTGAAGTCATCACAGCAAGCCGTGCCACCAACATTATAAGGAAACGTATTCTTCTGAATTTTTTACAGAAATGATATAAAATGGGTGTTCTGTGAAATATCTGTCATTATCGGATATAAAATAGCAAATTGCAAATCAAAACAATGACGTAACCCACGATTACTTTTTCTTCTTCGTTTGTTTTTGATCACTGCGCATGCGTCCTGTTTACTTTAACACTGGTGTATGAACGGTCCAATTCCATTCCTAAGGTAAAAGTAAAAGATGAAGTAAAAGTAAAAGTGTGGTGTATGAACCGACCATTAGTGTTTTCAACTGAAAAAAGTCTATCCGTTGATTAAAAATACACACTGCATACTGGGCGACCAAGCAATAATTAAAGGGGCCTCTTCAAAGTCGTGAGATGGAATAATCATAAAATCAGCCTGGAGAAGTTGTTCTTATTATTCGAAAACCTGTTTTTCACAACAGTAGGAACACAGTAAAATCCACAGTCCAACTAGTATGGACGTAAGAGACGTTTTTCTTCAGCTGAAGTACAAATAGTAACCCACTCTTTATTGAAATAAGCACAGAAATCAACAAAACGAAAAAGTTTTATCACTATGGTCTCTCATGGGATACAGCTTCCTCCTAAGAGCTGAAAAAATTACTCAGGTCGTATTGTCTTTTTTTCAGAAACTCACCTTCGAAGTCTGAGTTTATACAAATTTCCAGAATCATATATTTTCCTACGACCACCTAGGAAAGTAACGCATATCACACCCTCCACTTCCATGGAAAGCGAGTGAGTTAGTTGAGGCATACATATGAACTACCTCTATTCAAGATAGGCAATCAGTGATTCGGAGCCCTATACGTTCGACGGACGTATGAATCGTTCAGAATAACGTAAAGCGATACAGCACACATTTGCTGAACTAGGATAGAACATCACAAGCGTATTCGTTTAGCTATCGAGACCCGAGCGCGGGAACATATTTGAAAATACAAAATCAAAGTAGTCTTTGAAACAATCGAAAGACACAACAAATAAACATTTTTAAAACTTGATACCTACATAATCGAAAGTAAAACCCTGTCAAATCTTACAGTTGTACAGAATTTCCAGTGTCTACACCACGCATATATCAAATACCTGCGTAATAATTATGTAGTCTGAAAATGAATTGGATTGCACTTCACCAGAAATCATAGAGGCAGCAAAAATAACGTCTTTACAAATTCTACCAGAGAAGTCCAAAAATAGGTATGAACGAGCTTATAATGAATTTATCAACTGGAGAAGAATGAAAGAAATCAAGAGTTCTTTCTCTGAAAATGTAATTCTAGCATACATAGATAACTTATCCAAGAAAGTACGACCAAATACACTGTGGTCTCTCTATTCTATGCTGCGCACTACTTTATTCATTAGTCTAACGTAGATATTTGAAAATATCTTAAGGTAAAAGCTTCTTTGAAAAGAAAAAATGACGGTTATAAACCTAAAAAAGCAATGATCTTGACAACCCAGCAAATAAATCAGTTTATTACAACAGCTCCTGATGATCTATTTCTATTTGTCAAGGTGACTTCAAAACAATATGATATTCATTAGTTTACTAATAGGATTATGTTAACTAACTTACAGGTTGCTCTAATTTTCGGTATATCAGGAGCATGTCGCAAGCAAGAATTAATAAAAATGACTGTAGATGACATCGAAGATGTAGGTACAGCAGCAATAGTCAAGATTAAAAATACAAAAAATTAAATAGACGGAAAATTCAATTTTACAGATGAATTTTATGACAAATATAAAAAATATGCTAAATTAAGACCAGCAACCCATGAAAAGAGGTTTTTTCTCAGCTATCAAAATCAAAAATGTACCAAGCAAGTGGTTGGTATTAGCAAGATGGGGTCTATACTCACCTCAGTAGCAAAATTTTCAAAATTAGAGAATCCAGAATCTTACACCAGTCATTGTATCCGGAGATCCTCAGCTACGATCCTAGTAGATGCAGGAGGAGATATTACCACTCTCAAGAGACACGGAGGCTGGAAATCCTCTGCTGTCGCTGAGGGATATATAGATGATTCTCACACCAACAGAATGAACACCGCTACTAATATTGTCAGCGCTGTTCGTGGAAATTCGGAAGACATTGATGCTCAATCAGCCATAACAAAAATCATAAATTCAAAACCCTCAACTTCTTCAATGAACACAATAATTACAAGCAGCATCCGAGAAAAAATCGAAACAAATCTTCCGCAGAAACCTTTACAATTTACAAATTGTAACAATAACCAATTCACTTTCAATTTTTATGGTTCCAAATAAATGAATATGCTTTCCAGTGGTATCTAATGAGTACTTATTGTATTGTAATTTTTTCAAATAAACTTTGATTATCATTATTTGTTCATTTCTCTATGAGAGTAATTGTAAATTAATGTGTACTTTTCATAGAAACAATGGTAAAGTTTCAGAATGCTGGATTGCCTCGGATTTCGATAAAATTTTTAGGGGAGCTTCAGAATATCTAAACATGAATGAAAAGTACAAAAATTCGGCGCGGAAACCACAGCAAGTTCCTTTTCAAAAGGAAAAAAGGGTGAAATTTTAGGTTATGTAACGAAAAAATCACTTTTGTTTTGTCACTTTACTTACCATTTTCTGTGATAAAACATATCTAACTATATTTTTCTGGAAGAAATATCACCCGAATGTTCATTTATAACGTTCATTCTTTGCAGATTTCCAATTGAAATTTCATTAGAAATGACAACTAGCTGTATCAATTTCGGCTTCGATTGAATTGGAGCGACGTTGTCAGATTATGAATTATATTCAACAATTTCATATTTGAATGATTCGTACAGTTTATTTATTAATCTTTCGTGGTGTTGGTTCTGAATTCCAATCAATGGAATCTATCTCTTTATGGTCAGTACAGATTTCATGAATTTTTTTTTAATGTTTTAAACGTGTTTCCGAGAAATTTTTTTGTAGCCGTGTACTTATTCATCAATCAAAAAAGGATTATACGACTGATTTTCAATCTAGAATATCGAGAATCGGTAATGTCGTTGCACCCACATTTCGTTCTACCCACAGTCTCCGAACATACCCGAATGATTCAACTTTTGCAAAATCCATCCTTCTTGTTGATAGGTCCACAATGAATATGTTAGGTTAAGTCAGGTTAGTAAGGTTTGGTTGAGATCGAACTAATAAAAACATTTGTTTTTCGCAAAGTAGTTAGGTTTGGTTGGGATAGATTTAAGGGGGGGGGGGGGGAATTTTTTCGGGTTTTAAGGTTTCCCTTTTTTCCGAATCACACCCCCCAACCTATAGCTTGGGGGCCCCCCCCATCATCCAAAGGGGGGAAAAATGGGGAAAAAAAAGGGGGAAAAATAAGAATTTGGTGGGGAAAAGCCCGGGGGAGGGGACGTTTCGGTTTAGGAAAAAATTTCCCGGGACCAAAAGAAAGGGGGGGGCGGGGGAAAGGGGGAGGGGGGGGGGGGGGGAATAAGGGGGAAATTTTTGGGTGGGGTTAAAAGAAAAAAAAGGGAAGGGGGGGAAAAAAAAAAGGTTTAGGGGGGGGAATTGGAAATTTTGAAAAAAAAAGAAAAAAAAGAAAAGAAAAAATGTTAAAAAAAAAAAAAGATGTAGGACCCCAAAAAAAAGAATTTTTTTTTTAAAAAATGTGTTTGTTCATAAAAAAAAAAAAAAAAAAAAATTGTTTGAAGATTTTAATTTTTTTGTGGATCTTTCCAAAAACACAACCAACGTAAAGGAGAAAAAAGAAAAATGCAAGTTTTGTTCGTTATTTTATGAAAAAAAAAAAAAAAAGACAAGAATAATAATATTTTGAAAAAAAACATGGATATTTTTTTTTGCTTCCAAAACGGCAGCCACAGACGCACGACCAGTGGTCAACCACGTACCAGTGGGTTATAAAAGTATTACGTTTTACACGAGTTCAGTAGTTCTGGCTACATTAGATATAAGTACTTGATTTTTCAATTTGGCAACGTTGTTTGAGATTCGAAACAGTCTAGAACTGTCAAAATGACGGTACAAACTATAAACTATATTGCTTTGTCTTTTTGTCTGTTTCTCACCACCTTAAAATAAAATAAAAATCTTCACTTGTGGGGATATGTGGGCACATTTTCTTAATAAATTCAAAGAATGGTGTGTGTGAATAATGTTCGATCGGAAAATCGGGTATGAACACTGACAAAATAACAGTTCAGAGTAGAATTTCGGAATCTGGATTGAGTGCTTATAAACATTTTCTTTTCGAAAAAATGACTTTTTCATGGTTTCCGCGCCAAATTTTCTATTTTTTCATTCATTTCGGGCCTTTTTAAACGTTCTCCAAAATTTTTGTGGAAATTGGACGCAATCCAGGATTCTGAAACTTTTCCGAAACAATATATAAGGGGCCGTTCATAAAATACGTTCGCATACAAGGGGGGGGGAGGGGTCTGGCTGAGTGTGACAAGATGTGGCAAGGGGGGGCGGGGGGTATACGGCAACGTGACGTTTATTTTTTGACATGAGCGCTAGAAGCCAGCGTGACCACTTTTGGTAGAAATCTACTTTTTTTGTAGAAATCTACATGTGCGACATCTTCTAACGAATTCCTAAACTCGCAGATTTTTTAATCAAATCTATAGTGACTCCATCTTTGCGAATGAATTTTCAATTGAGAATGCGAATTATTCTTGTTACAATACACTGTATTTCACTATACAAATGAAACAAAATAAAGCGATTTTTTACTGTTTCATTGTGTTATTGAGCATTGAATCTTCTGATTATGTAATTAGAAAATCCCTGGACTTCTGAATAATAGGAATATTATTTATTATTTATATGTTCGTTATGAAAGATATTTATTAATTTATTTAAATTATATTTCAGTAACTAAATAAATATTTTCAGTTTTCAGAATTTGTGTACTATCATTTAGAATTTATCGTACGCAGCAGGGGGTGGGGTCTTAGTTTTTGTGACGAAATATTTCTAGGGGGGGTCACAAGAAGTGTGACACAGCGTGACAATGGGGGGGGGAGGGGGTCAAAAAGAGCTGATTTTAGTGTGACGTATTTTATGAACGGCCCCTAAACATAGATTGTTACAAATATAACGTAAGATTAATCAGGCTACTCAATCTGATATTTGTTACGTTTTGTTCAAATGAATTGGTGGTCGTAGGAAAAATAGTGTACATTACATGTGCTAAAGTGATTTTTCACACTAATGGGATTTTCGCCCTCGGCTTACGCCCACTCGTGTGAAAAATGTCACTTTCCGCACTAGTAATGTAATATGTTATTTCGTATGATTTTTATGAATTCACAATTACATTCGTGTTTCAAGCAAATCCCACGCCTATGAGCTGTACAATATTCGAAGGCAGAACAGCGTAGATGGCACATACACATCTATCGATTTATTCGCAGATCCTGTATTCCGGTGTTGTTTATGTCTCTCGGCGTTTACGTTTCATATTCCGTTGAAATTTATAGTGGCCATTAGCATTTGGACTTCGACATGAAAGCATGAATGTCTATCGTTTCGAATTTTGTCGGATAAAAATTGAGGTTGTATGTAGTCAGTCGATAGTTGCTGATTGTCTCTATATCTCTCTCGCCTGAAAATAAATCCTGCCCGCAAAGAGAACAGAACAAGCAAATAACCGAGCAAATAACTAAAAACGAGGCAAAGTTACCGTCGCTACAGATGGACAATTGGAATCATTAAGGAATGTCGAATGTCGTTTTGTATGGTGAATTTATGGGTGCGTATTCCTACGTCGAATTCTTCCTACGGCGAATTCTTCCTAGGGCGAATTCTTCCTACGTCCATTGGGACCCTCTATTTATAAGTTTTATGAACATTTTTCGTGCAGTACTGTATGTTTAGATGATAAGCCAATTAAATTCTGCTGTCAAATTTCAAATCTCGACTCTAAAAAACAACCCTAAAAAAGGGTAGTTTTCACGGTTTACAGGGTGTTTCAGAAATTTCTGACATACAGTGATCTTATTCAGTGACCCAAAAAACCCCCCGGTACCTATTTTCACGAAAATTCATTTAATATTGCCCGAGATATTAAATATTTATTAATTTTGGGCCAAAATAACAGTTTGGCCCAGTTTTACAGCGTTTTGGAGCTTTGCCCAGTAACCAAACTTGTTTACTCGTATACTTGACACCTTTTTTGACAGATTCCAAAAAATTTTAAGTTGATCTGAGTGGTCTCGAATTAGTCCTTCATTTTACTAAAAAATTCACTTCCTTTACTGGAGTAGCTGTATAAGTCCCAACATAAGAGTTTTCAGGAATCTCAGGTGGCACGAATATATGAATGCCATTTCGGTCCAGTCCAGTTATTAGATGGAAATTAATTTATCTGAAGCAACGGGAAACATTGTAGGATGGTGCAAAAAACGCCATCACGAACGTCGAGCATTCGAATGGTATCAAAGATAACAAAGTCACTAATGCCGATAATGATAAATCAAATGATCAAATCGTTGAAGGGCTTTACCGCTCATCGAAAGAGCGAATGTAACCCGAAAGAAGGGAGAGCCCTCTAAGGCGTCTCTGTTCAACGACCCGAATGCCGAATATTCCAATTCCGGAGTCTTTGGCATATCGTCTCTCGAAACTAGTTTGAAGAGGCGTACGTCTTTCCTTCTCTCTCGCCTTTTACATTTCGGCCGGTATTCGAGAAAAGTTTTGTCACAAACCCGTTAGCTTTATATTAAATTCTCCGTGCCGGCGAAATACGAATGCCATAAGTCTGGAACGGATCGGACGGCAGGCAAACGTCCGAATAAAACTAGCTGGTAATTAATTTTGTGGACGTATACTTTTATTTTTGAATCGTGTAATTGGTTATTTGATATGAATCGGGTGAGAAGTGTGAAATAGAGATCAGTAACAATAATTGAGAGAGAATTGCAGAAAGGCTTCTCAACAATTCAATTATCTGTTTCGTGCCAAGAATAAATTCAGGCATTTTTTGATAATTTATTAACCATCAGATTCGTCCGCTTTTCGAATCGATCGATAACTTACCAAGAAATCGTGTCATGAAGTTCCAAAGTTCAAAAATCAATGAAAGCCCATATAGATTGAAACTAACGAGTGTATTGCTGGAAATGACCACCTCCATTGACTTCCTTGCATTTCTCAGCACCTCAGTAGTTATTCGTCGGCATTTGGCAATAATTCTTTATTGCAGTTCTCTGAGAAAAGTAAGAGATGACTTTTCATCGAAATTGTACATATCATTGCATGAAATTGAATGGAGGTTATTTCCAGCAATATATTCGTTAGTTTCAATCTTCTTGGGCTTTTATCAATTTGTAAAAATTGAAAGTATGGCGCGATTTCTTGGTTAGTAATCGATAAAAAAAAGGAAGAAGGTCGTGTAAATCATGAAAACTCGATATCAAAACGTTTTTTTGGATTTTCGTCAATACATTTATTTTGTTGAGTGGGATCGTTGGGACACGCTGTACATGTAGAATAAAATTACTTGAAGTTAATCAGAGTCAAGACGAGTATCATATGAATATACTACATACATAAGAAGTAAAAGTTGAAACTTATTCACCAAACCAATATTATTTGTACTCGATACGCGTTTCGCTAATAAGATTAGCATCTTCAGGAGAAGAAAACTGATACTCAATCTCACTCTTCATGGAAACAACCGATATTTATGGTAAATCATGGAGGCAAAATAGGCTAAAAAAATTTGTCAGATTCGTGATCAGTACCCTCTAGTTACTACAGATACACCTTTTTCCTGAAAAAAAAAAGTCAGTTCTGAAAAATCCAAATTTGTCTCACTTTTCATGGAAACGAAAACACCCCCGTAACTTAATTATCGGGGTAGTATTATAATATTTGCAGAATCAACATGAACACCTAGGACCTATAGACGAAGTTCTTGCACTACCTAGGACTGTTGAATATACATATAACTAATCCTAGCTGTTAGATTTAGAATTAGTATTCATTTCCTGAATATGCTAACCTCAATACTGTTTGAAAGAAAATATATGCGGTGGATGAATCAATATATTTGGATTTTTGGATTATCAACCTACCATAATCTGAAAAAAAAATTGAAGAATTGGTATTGGAATCTGTACAAATGAAGAAAGGTAGAGTTCTGCTCTACCCAGTACATCTTGGAGAAGTGGGAACTAGACATTAGTGGGCGAATATACACATAATTTGAACCACTCAAGAGATGGGTTTGCAGAATGAAAACAGTGATGAAGCAGAAATTTGTTCATCACACTTTTGAACTTCACAAATTCTAATGTTCTAAGTTGAGAAGAACGGTGGAAAGATTGATAACCAGATGATGATCACTGATAGCTAGTACGTAATAATCAAGTTTTTATATTATTTTATTCCCAATCGTTCGAAATAATTTGATGAAATGGACAAGAATTCATACATTTTCTGTTTGAAGTAGGCATTGCAAATGAACGAAATAGAAGCTCCCAACTGTTGTCATTATTGTTAAATTTAGACCAATCAGAATGCTATCGGATCGTCGTACGATCGGATTTCGGATCTGTCTAAATCCAGCCTTAGCCTGTTGTGTATAAGTACGTTGGTGTCTACACGTTAGCAGGGACACTTCGTGAATTACGATAAGTAGAATGACGTTTCGAATAAGAGAGGAAGAGGCTGGAAAGTTTCCCCACATGCCTGGAAAGTCATTTCCTTCCTCTTCTTCTTCCTAGTGAACAATTGTTGAATTTCCAACCTGAATTTTAATACTTATGCAGGAAAAATCCTATAGGAATCAGTTTATGTATCCTTTCAACAAGTAAAAATATTAAAGTGATCATACCGACATTCCTCTTCTATCCACTCTGAATATATTAGAATTCCACATCAAAGAGAGGTTGCATTTAATCAGAACGGGCGAATATAATACTGAAAATCGTGGACCGTATTGCCGGTGTGTGCAGTTCAGAGATTATATTTTCAACCCCGTTTCCGAACCCGGCATCGTCGTAACTTCGGTATTTCGAAAGCTCCTCGCTTTCCGATGCGGAAAATGAAATGTATTGTTATGTTTTCCAAGCTGGCTCGATGCGAATTAATTTTCGCCGGAGCATCATTAATTGAAGAAAAACTTTCTGGTTGTTATTATCATGTTTAAAAGATCCTGGTTGACCGAGTTTTGCTCGTTTTTTTGTAAATCGTGTTTTTGGAGATCATATCTAGATACGAATTACATACTGATGAAATATGAATAATATTATTTGATCTCACCGACATATGAAAAAATATGAACAGGTTATTTGAAAAAAAAAAGACACGAGTGCGACGTTTTCTGAAAATGAAATAGCTAGATGGATTCATCGCCCCTGAAACCCCCTGCAAACTAAATCGTTGGAGCCGTTTTCGAGATTCAGATTATATATAGAAATATATAAAGGATAAAGAATTGCTCGTTTGAATGTATCAAATGTTTCCCGTGGTATAATATAATGCGTACTCGATAGCGACACTCTTGATTACTGTAAGTCATCATTTTGTGTTGGATGAACGTTTTCTTCATAGTTATTTATTCTTTGTAACCCACCACAATCTGAACGAATTAAAAATTAATATTCAAATCTATACAAATGTAGAACGGCACACAGTAGAATGGAATGACACTCGAATGATGATAGCTAGAAAGAGCAATGGCAGAAAACTAAGAAGGAATCTGCTTTCAGCTTTCATCATGCTGTCTGGGGATATTTGCATCTCAACGAGTTCATATGATATAAACCACACCTGGCTACCCTTCTCGAATGACAGACACATCTTAGACATATTTTCCAAAAACCTTCATAGATGAGAAGTATTTGCGATAAGTTTTGAAAACACAAATATATTTGTTTGCCGAAACGTCAACAAAGATAAGTATTTTTATATAAATTATCTCTTGTACTTTTGTAACAGGCGAATTCGAGTTATACGGGAAGTTGTTGAGTAATTAGGCGTGTTTCATTCAGAAGGAACTGTTTTTAATTAACTTGATTGTTTTCAGATTATGGTAGGTTACTATGTTACTAACCCAAAAATCTTCGCATGAAAGGAAACACTCTTATTCAGTATTAGTCCAGTCTATGACCATTTTCTCGTGTATTTATCCCATACAGCACCGATTCGCATGAAAATTTGGATTCAGTATCTACATACCCTCTTTTTCAAAATCTACCCTGTGCCGAGGGTTGCTTTCTCCCTGGAGATGGATGCCATCTCCCTTCTTGGGGGGTGAAAATTTTTTTATTGAAAATAAGTGCGGAAATCAATAGATTGACCAATTCTAAGCACTTTTTGCTAAACGGAGTTTTTTCTGAAAAGCAATACTTTTCGACTTATTCGCGAGTGAAATTGTCGGTTTTCAGGCAAAAAGAACACGTTTTCAGATACTTTTTCGCAAATAACTGGAAAAATATGCATCTAATCGAGAAACCTGCGGAGAGCAAAATTATAGCTTTCGAAAAAAAAAGGCGATCGTTTATTCGTGATGTATGTAAACCCACAACGAACTGAATAATTGCTTGTTGAAAGTTGATTGGAATTTTCAAACGCCAAAATGGAAAGTTTCTACGTACAATAACCAAAAACCAATGCATTTTTCGGGAAAACTCATAGAACCTTTTTTGAAGTCCTTCAAAAGTCCTTAATTTTTGTTATTTATGAAAGTTTCTAGCATCAAAAGTGACCGAGGTATGAAGGAAGCAATATTGAATCGTATCTTTTCGTTGAAAAAAAATTGTGAATGACTCATCCTCTCTTCACCCCCTTTAAAAAAAATCGTTGTTACTCCATAATTCACTTCATTCATGTTCTCATAATGAGTTCTGTGTTTTCCATCAATTGAAAGTACGTAGTTTTTTGGAAAAAATTGATATTGAAGAGAAAAAATAATATACGTAATTCAGCGAAAAATCACCATTTCTTCGAAATAACTCGAAAAGTATTGATCACATGCAAAATTTTCTAGAGTACAAAATTGAAGTTTACTCTTCTCTGAAAATTTTGGTGTTTCATTTTTTTCTGCAGGATGAAAATAGAGTAAGATATGGCCAGTTAAATATTGTGAGAGTTCGCGCAAAGTCCTTTTTTTGAGCCCTTTCAACATGAACCTTTTCAAAAATATAATCTAAAACAAAAAATCATGTGAATGAGCTCATAGCCCATGAAAAAAGCTAGAAAATACTTGTTCGGTGGATATGATTGCTTGAAGACTAAGCGAGTTATGGTGAAAAAAACAAAAACAATTTATAAATATACATATATATATATATATATATATATATATATATATATATATATATATATATATATATATATATATATATATATATATAAATGGAGTACCGAGAAAATTCGATGAGACAATTGAAAGGTCTGAATGTATTAGCCAGTCGGTACTCGTATTTTGAAGTGGAGTTAATAAAAAGTTGTTGAAAAATATTTTAAATACATTTGAAGATGATTTCAATCGATCCCACATCCAAATCTAGACCTAACCTTTTTTCAATGGGGTAGTTTTCACCCTTAAAAAAACAAAAGCAACCCCGAGTACAGAGGTAACTTTAAAGCAGTGTATCAGTGAGTCTCAATCTGAATTTTCATACAGTTGGGTTTCCCGGTTACTCTATAACAACTTCGATATCATTTTTTAATGGGAACTATTATGAGGGTGATTTTTAGGGGTCGAAACTGTTTAATAGATCAGAAATTGTCTAACAAGGTTAATTCAACGTATTTACAAATGACTGCACGCTCAAAACTAGTATTTTGTAATTTTTTTTGAATAGGGGTAGTTTTCACCTCTGATGAACCCCACAACCCCAACTATGAAGTAGATGGTAGATAGAAGCTAAATCTCAAATCAAATGCAAATAGATACTGAATAAGTTGAATAACTGCCAAATAAAATTTTAATTATTATTTTCTGACGATATTCTGTCGTAAGGGGGAGGGGTGTTAAGGGCTGACACTGATTACTTAACCATAAATTATATTAAAAATTATCAGTTGATTGATTTTACTGCTACAAATAAGATTTAAGTTCATTACATGCTCCAATGTCAATTTTTTTTATTTTTTTTCGTATAGGGGTGGTTTTTACCCCCTTCCTCCAAAAAAGCAACCCTCGGCACAGGGTAGATTTCGGAATAGAGGGTAAGTAGAACCTGAATCCAAATTTTCATACAGATCGGTGCTGTATGGGATAAATACACAGATCACATTTTTTTTTTTTACCGTCATAGACTGGAGTATATGTGCCGCAACTAATGATTAAGTCATTGTGGAAGGTTTTTTTTATAACTACCAGCGGTACCAGTTTGAAACTACAGTTTTTCGAGTTCGGTTCAGTTTGATGATTCAGTGGTCTGTAGTATGATCACACGTTTTGAGACGTCTCTGGTTCACCTTTTTATGTGTACCCAACTCAGTTTTTGTCCCTTTTTGTGAATGATTTGATCGTCTATGGATATTATACACGTACAAAAATATTCTCCACAAAACTAATCGTGTTTCTGAAAACTATTAGTCCAAGATCGAGTACCCATCAACTATTATTCTAAAGGGAGTAAATGAACTACCGCTTTTGCTTGTAAAGTGATAGTGATGGATACACACCCCGACGGATTGAACCGAAACGATTGAGCATAAATCCCCGTGAAACGAACCGAAATCGAACGTAAATGGAAATCATCCGTATGTATATATTAATAAGGAACCAAGAACGTTCCGTAATACCTGCAGAGGCTGTGCGAATCCCGAGCTCTCTACATCAGACTTAATGAAAGCAAAAATCGTTTTATTCTCGTTCTAGAGGCTCTCTGCATTGGAGTTTTCGCTTTACGGTGGGAGTTCATTGCAAATTATCGGTCTTCTTTTGTGATATTGTTCTCATATCCCGATTGGGTTGAACATTGGTATACTTATAAATGAAAGATTCAATGATCCTATCAGACCTATCGAAATGTTCAAAACATTGTATATATCTCAATATAGAGGATTATAAACAAATGACAATTCCAAATTTCAGAAAGTCTCGAGGCATAAACAATTGGATTCAAAATATACCTACCTGAACAAAAAAATGTAGTAATGTAATAGTAGGAGAGCCCACGATGCTAAGTCGGGATTTACTCGAGCGTTAAAGAGACCTATTGGGTTGCGAAGCTTAGATGATAAAAAGAAAAAAATGTTATATTGTATACCTTTTCATCGGTGGGGGGAGCAGCTATAGATTTTCAAAAATGTAAAGAAACTATTGCCTGACAATCTGACGGTTTGGATGTGACGCAGACTCGCGGCCGTTATTAGAATGTGAAAAAAAATCGTCATTTTGAAATACACAAGCGCGTTAGATTAGGATATATATGGTCCATTTTTACGCCCTAGACGTTGCATTCTTATAATCTGGCGATTATCTGGAGGGATTCGCCTATTCTGCCAATTTGAATCTTTTTTTTTTCAATTTTTGTTTATCTTTTGAACTTAATTTTTTTTTTAAACTTAATTAATTGAAAAGCTCAGGAGAAAACATGCAAATGAAAAAGTGTATAATTTTTTTAGTAGAATACTTCTATTTATAAGAAAATAATTATTATAAGCAATTGAATTTTCAAAATTTTCAAACGTTGGATATTCGTTGTAAACAATATCATGCCACCAACGAGTGTGATCAACTGTAATGGCATCATGGCAACAGAAACCAGAGTGGGGATGGAGTGAGAGAGCAATAGATAGAGAAAGAGTGAGAGAGAAATAGAAAAAGGGAGAGGGGAATATAGGCATCACGTAGCTGCACGCATTAAACTTTATTGAGGAATTTCCATTATTTAGGCTTGTGCATTGGGGCATGGCCCAGCTCTTCAGGTTGACTGACAGTCATTCGATATCTGAAGTTAAGCAGCGCGAGCGCGGTTAGTACTTGGATGGGTGACCATACAGGGAAATACCGTGTCGAAAGCCCGTACAGCTGCAGCGGAATAGCATATCATAGCTCGCAGACAATATATCAATGAGCACAAGATATATTGAGGATATGCCGTCCTTCGGAGGGGACGTAAAGCCGTCGGTCCCGACTCCATGGATGTTGGGCTCGTTAAAGATCCCTACCTCTGGGGTTCGGCAAAATTTCCGGTTGGGGGAAGTGTGCTCACCGGCGTCGGTGATTGGCCTTGGTAGCGGAAATAGACGTTAAATAAAGAATTAAAAAAAAAAAAGGCTTGTGTTCTTCAAAATGAGGAAAATACACATTCGTGGTTTTGCCTCAGGACCGACGCGACTATATGATGGATGCACTTGAGTTCATAATATAGTTGGTATTCATAAATGCTCACAACATTAGGTTAAGCTAGGTTAGGTTAGTTCAAAACCGAATTTTCCACTGCTAAATAGCTGATGCAAAACTCATTTCTGACCAATTATATAACAATATGAATCGATTTTAGAGAGATCTTACTCCATTGTTTTCTCACTTTCGGAGCGCTTGAAATACAAATGAACACTTTTTTCTACTAGCGTATGGAAAAGTCCACTTTTCCGCGTTCATTTTAGTGCTGGAATAGTCACTTTTTTGCACTAGTGCGGAAAAAAGGGGCTGACAAAGCAGAAGAAAACCGAAATCTGACTTCATTGGAAAACATTTTGGCTTCTACAATTAATTTGCATAATTCGACAAACTGCTCATTCAATATTAATATTAATGATAATCAATTTGTTGATGTGTATTAAATAATAATTGTTTTGTTTATGCTTACTTTTGGGTTTATCACTTTCCGCACCTGTCAGGTAAACTACAATATCGGGCGTACGTATTTCTGAAGCGTTTTCGAGTAAGAAGTTGTCTTAGCTTCTTCCATGATCTGTGTAACAAACATGGGAAACGTAACTTACATCATCTAAAGCGCGTCCTAAATGTCGCATTTGAACGGCTCAAATCCATTCAATGTTGTGAATTCCACTTTGACAAACAGTTTCAATTCATGACATAACAAAAGATCATGCATATTCTCTATGAAGGAACTCCCAGCTCAATGAGGGACCAAGAAGTTTCCGCATTATTCCCAAAGGCGATGCGAGTCCAGAGAGACATAATGAAAACAAGAATCGTTTTATTCTCGGGGCTCTCTGTATTGGACTTTTCGCGTTATCGAAAAACTGCTGAATGAATGTATTCTGTTCTTGTTTGTGAGTCTAATTGGCGAGAATATGGTCGAGAAGTTTCGAGTATTATTGACTTTTCATCCGGAACTCGCTATTTACTGTTGAAAATGATGGGATTCTGAGGATTGATGAGGGGAGTTTAAAAATGCTAGGTTAAATGTTAGAAAATGGATCTTTCGGAAATTAATCCGTGTGCGAAATTTTGAACTGTTCGACGTTTCGACACCCAGGCTAGAGTCATTTACAGGAATTCGTATACATATTTTGTTTTATTCTAGATATTTTCTGGACCCGATATAAACTAAAATATCGGTGACTAGGGATGAATGTTAATAAGACGATAGAATTAAACTTGAAAGCCGACTGACACCTTTTCTCACGAACAGTCTAGTTTGTGTGCATTTTCATCTTTCTTCTTTGAAGTGAGAACATGAAAAGTGCCCTCCTTCGTAACGGGACTAGATATTATAGTCGAACAAAATGTGCTTATAGAGCAACATTTTTGAGGACAAATCTATAGCGGCGCAACCATCGCCGCCAACAGAGCCACAGGTACTTTTTTTAAGTGGAAAAGTAGTTCTTGTGATTCCTCGTTCGATAGATGTTTCAATTCATTATCCAACAATGGTTTACATTCGAGAATCAGACTGAGCTCTTAAGGTACGCGTCCATAGGTACGCATCGTACGTATCGTAAGGATCGTATGAAACGGATTTTAGAATTATTAGTATAGTAAGTTATACATATGCGTCCACTGACCGGCAGCGGACGTATCGCACGTATCGGTCCGTCGGTAATGCCGATGAAATTGATCGAAGGGGTAACTTTTCCGACTGGTGCGGATGACGTCATGCGGATTGCCGATAAGTGGACGCATGAGACATACGAAAATACTGGAAGATTTTACGTCGTCGTTGAGCAAATCAGTGAACAGTGTATAATATTCTCCAAATCGTGATCTTTTTTTTAATATGTCATGTATCCACATTCTATGTCTTCTCTTATTACCTCTCCTTTCTTCTTCATCTAATAACAAAGCAATAATGACAAGTTCTTCATCACACACTGTAATGTTTCCGATCGTCCACTCACAACGAAAATGCGAATGTTACTTAAAAACCGACCATCGCATCGGCAATCCGATCGCTACGGATACAGTGGACGCACTACGACAAATCTAAGGTGGCTATATACTGGTGTTTTCACTCCATATAAAAGATTGTCAGCGAATCAGACGACCGATATGGCCAACATGATGAAAAATTTGATGATGTGGCGTAGTAGTACTGCAAAAAATCCGCCAGGTACCGGCACTCTTGCAGTGGAGATGACAGTCCTGTGTTGCCAAGTGGCCATGTCGTTGCAAATTCTGGTCCAGATCAGAAGAAACACAATGCAAATTTATTCCAACTGAGAAATTATTTTCAAACTACATGGAATAAATAACGCATAAAGTTAAACACAAATTTGCCGCGTTTTGGTGTTTTCAATAACATCACATATCCAGTCCCGATAAATTCTCTATCCTTTAACAAAAACATCAGAATTGGCAACAGCGTGTTCCATGGATCGAGTGATCACGAAAATAAATAGAAATTTTTGATTACCATCGCCCCTCATAGCCACTGATGAACTACCACGCCTTGTCCACAGGTTTGTCTGAAACAATATCGCAACTTTAGAAACACCAGTATATAGACATCTTACACAAATCGATCCGTTTTATACGATCCGTACGATACGTACGATGCATACCTATGGACACGTTCCTTCAGCAGTCAAAGTTACCTATTTTAACACTGGTTTCCTTGAGCTCGGGTCTCGACTGTAGGAAGGAAAAACTAGTTTTAATTAAGCAGAAACGGGAAGGGGGCAATTTGAGGTTATTGAAATAAATTGAAGTGATTATTGATTTCAATTTTCATTGGAACTGTGGTTTTCTTTTATTATGAAGATTATTGAAATTATTACAGTTGGTAGAAGGTTGAGGAGGAAGGGGACATTTTACGACCGCAATGTTACTACTTTTCAGTTGAATCGGACTATGAACGAAATTCAAATTAGGGGTCGTTCATAAAATACGTTCGCATACAAGGGGGGGGGAGGGGTCTGGCTGAGTGTGACAAGGGGGGACGGGGGGTGTACGGCAACGTGACGTTCGCCGTTTATTATTTTTTGACATGAGCGCTAGAAGCCAGCGTGACCACTTTTGGTAGGAATCTACTTTTCTAGTAGATTTCTGACGAAAATTGAAAAATTTTGGTATGAAAGAAATCTTCAGTAGATTTTGGTAGAAATCTACATGTGCGACATCTTCTAACGAATTCCTAAACTCGTCAGATTTTTTAATCAAATCTATAGTGACTCCATCTTTGAGAATGAATTTTCAATTGAGAATGCGAATTAATCTTGTTACAGTACACTGTATTTCACTATACAAATGAAACAAAATAAAGCGATTTTTTACTGTTTCATTGTGTTATTGGGAATTGAATCTTCTGAATATGTAAATATGTATATTATTTGTGGCCATCCATAAATAAATATTTTTAATTTTCAGAATTTGTGTACTATCATTGAGAATTTATCATACTCAGCAGGGGGGGGTCTCAGTTTTTGTGACGAAATATTTCTAGGGAGGGTCACAAAAAGTGTGACACAGCGTGACAATGGGGGGGGAGGGGGTCAAAAAAAGCTGATATTAGTGTGACGTATTTTATGAACTGCCCCTTACTCATAAAATTGTATCATTTTATTAACACGTACTCGTGTAAAATTAAGCTCAACCGGTTGAAGGTTATCGATTCATTTATAATCGAGTAGCAAGATTGAACCAAACATCAAAACACATACAAAGTAAGACCCAAAGTTAGTTAAAACAAATATTGAGTTTGAAATGCAAGTGGCGCTCTGATATACATGCAAATTCTGCTGATTTGTTTCTTGAGCACCTCTTTAAATATGAACTCAGTTTCCGTTTTTGGTGAATAATGGCTTGAATTTCCATTATCTATACTATTACTTTTTCACAGTTTTTCAAGAGAGAATGAGCTTATTGAGTTTGTGAAGATAATGAAATGTGACATATTTGACAAAAAATGAGGAAACGTGGAAAAAAGACGTGATAAAATCAGATACATGAGTGGAAATAGGAAGAAATCAAGAAGAAACACCAAAAAAGTAGTCCTAATATATTTGCTGATAAATTATACGGAAATAAAAAAAAAGACTATGTAATTCCACAAATATTTAATAGAAATTCAAAACAAAAATTATTATGTCAAAAGAATCTATGTCAAGACGTTTTCAAGGAAACGGAAATTGTGGAAATGAACAAATGAATTAGAATAAAGGTGGTGAAGTCAAACATGAAAGTGTGAAAAAATATAAAGAGAATGCTGAAAACCCTTATAAATCAGTGAAAAGGAATTTTTCAAAATGCCAAAACTTTCAAAATGATTTCGGATTTTTTTCAATGGAAACCCAGACGGTGTCCATTGAAAGAAGTGATCAATATCTATTTTTGCAAAATATTATTTATTTTATGATTTGGTGACGGTAGTAAGATACCAAATTTTGACAACTCTTTTCGAATCATTATAAATGTCAACCTCAGACAGTGTTCTAATGTTGGTACACGTGAAGCCGTGAATAAAGACGTCTAGCACGTCTAGGTCATCGCTAATTCCCATATTTTATCTAGAAACGTGATTATTTTTTAGGGAAGAACGAAGTTTTGAAAATAAATTGTCAACATATTGTTCTGAACTATCCCAAATATTATACTCCTCAAAAATGGAACTCTTGGTAACTTATTCTTGGTAGTAAGTATCTCAATCAATCAATCAAAAATATACTTTATTGTCGAAGATATAATCTTATTGACAAAGCATTAATAGCAAATATGTAGATATAAATATACGGTCACAAGCGTAAAACTTTTAGTTTTGAGTTTAGGTAACAAAACTTGGTATATTATGCATAATAGCACGACTAAAAGATAATAAAATACACGAACTTGAACGAAATGAGTAAATAGGTACACGAATAAGAAACAAATTACATAAAATTCAAATACACGAAATCGCATTGTCAGTATTCATAAAAAATTGAAACAATATATAAAAAACAAAAACATACAAACACCAAGATTTAAATCAAAGTCAGGATACCACCATTCAACATCACTTGGGACAATTAAAAGACTAGAGTACTTCATTGTAATACTCCCGCAGGTTATAGTAAGCCTTCTGTAAAAGTGCTTCTTTCACTTTTTTTTTTAATTTTTTAGAGATGGTGTATTTCTGTAGGCTACTGGTAGATGATTATATATTTTTTTGCCTTCGTATATGATTGAGTTTCTAGTTAGGCTAGATTTTGGTATAGGTAAAGGAATACATTTTTTCTTTCTTTTCTCATATTTTCTAATTTCTGCTATAAAAATTCTCTGTTTCATGTATACAAATCATTGAATTTCATCATTTTGAATTAATTCGTTACTTACAATGTCAAGGTTGACGCTCTCCTAAAAAGTCGATACTCGAGCGAGCTGAAAATCAAAGAGGTCTTACATTTTGACGTGTGATTCCCAGCACGTTCAAAATGGTTATTTTTTTGTAACTCATTGAAATTAAACGTCTTCACTACTACTAAAATTACTAAAATCACCCGATAGAGCACATCTAACGGAATGTGCATTCAAAGGATTCGAACTCCATCATCATCCGCCTCTTTCAACTTCACGAGCCAATTACCGAAAAGTCTCGGAGTTATTTATCCGGTGTTTACAGGGACGAAACGGAGGTCGTTCTTCGAGAGAGAAAAAGAGCAAAAAATCCTCTAATTAAATTCCTGCCTTCAAAGTAGCAAGTTGAATGAGTCGAAATAACTTGTGAATAATGTATAAAGCAGGTTCGAACATCATGACAATATTATTTATGGCTGGAGTTCGCAGGAAGCGACGGCACAACGAACGAAGGATTCTAAGCCAGATCGATACAACAAACATAGTGGATCGTAAATTGGATTTTTATTTTTTAATGGTCGGCGGAGAAAAGGTTTATTTTTATGTGACCGAATGTTACTTTCGAGGAAAACGACGGATTCTGAACTTTTCAATTGCGCTGTGATTCATGGGATTACGGTTCTTCAATGGTCGATTCGTTCTATTTTTATTTGTTTTTATTAATTAACACGCTTTTATTAGCTTGGGTTGTAACTATGTATGTAACGGAATCTTTGAGCATAATTATCACCAATTTCCAGAAGTCTGATTAATTTCAAACTTTGCATACGTATCAAGGACCGATGACAATGCAATAATTTGATCATAGTTTTCCATTATCCTTATAAGGACCACCAGGATTAATAAATTCCTTTATAGATCCTCTGTAGTGGAGTAAAAAAGATAGAGCTAGCGCGCGTTCTGCGCATGCCTGCAGTTTCGGACTTACTCTTTCGTTTTCGGTCTTTCGTTCGGGCACTCGGCACAGCACAACGGAGGCAGAAACGTTTTCAGGGTAGTTGCGTTCTCACAATGTTCATTCCTTGTCTTACATGCGTAGGTGTACATGAGTCTGATACATGCAAATTACTGTATATGACAGCCACGGAACTGCTGAAAGACGAATGTTGCCAATAATCCTGAGTTGGGCTTCGACCGTTCACAATATGCAAGGTTGTACAGTTGATCATGCAGTAATTTATCTAAGCTCGCGATTGTTTGCTCCTGGACAAGCCTATGTAGCACTTAGTCGTGTAAGATCTTTAGACGGTATTCGGATTGAAGAACTTGATTGCTCTAAGTTAACAGGAAGTACCCCATGCAATAGTGAAGCTTTAAATGAAATGATGAGATTGCGGAATGATTCGTAAGAAATATCACATTTCCACTGGAAACTAATTGATAAATTAAACTAAAAAATGAAAAATAAATAATAGTTTAAAAAACTAAAAAACACGCTTTTATAGCTAACCGAACTAAAAAATATAAAATAATTTTTAATTACAAAGAGTTTATATTACGGTAGTAGAAGGCTAAACAATCATTCATAGTCAATCAGCTCAAAATAAAATTATAATAAAATTTAAGTAATTAACAGAATAAAGTAATTCAGAGTAAAAAGCGTGGGGTGCATTTTACTACATTTCATAAGTCTCCTCTCAAAGATAATTACCTATAGAATGATTGTAATATATAATATATCAATTTTGAGCTGATTGACTAATAATGATTGTTTAGCCTTCTACTACCGTAATATAAATTCTTTGTAATTAAAAATTATTTTATATTTTTTAGTTCGGTTAGCTATAAAAGCGTGTTTTTTTAGTTTTTTAAACTATTATTTATTTTTTTGTAATTTTTTCTGTACCTCGAATATGGTTGCAGTTTGAACATTTCCGAACCTCACGGACATTTTCTCCCATCTCATTCTCAATGTCTATGTAAAAAGAAATCAGTTTAGTGATAAAAGTTTTAACACCACAACACTGAAAAAAATCACACATGTTCACAAAGGGTACAACATAACGCATAAGTTCATATAGATTGTAACTCAATTAGTCATTGTATCATAATGTCATTACATGCTTTTAACTAATACATAATGTAAGCATTATACTTATGGTTTCTGCAGTATAATGCCTTATATTATTCCCTTAGGGAATAATGACGAGGGATTAATAAGAAGGGTCATTATTTCCTCTTGTAGTCCTATCACAAAATTTCTTGAATTGAATATTATCATGGAAACGATATAACCAAACTCCAAAATTCCTTGAGAATAATAGCCATCACTATTGACTCGTGGCATAATCTACTATTGCACCATCCAGCTTTCTGTTGTCGAACAAGTGATTATGTTTGCCAGCGAAGCCAAATGATGGCATCGAAACGTCTAGAAGAGTCACTTTTATTTTTTATATTAAATGCAATGGCTATTCAACAAAAATATCTGACTACCGGCAATTAACGGTATCTGTAATAACTCTTTCCTAAAAGTCATATCAATTCTGATTTGGAATATCAACAAACAGTTCATCTTCACTATCTTGAATTACTTACTATTGAATTGAACTTGATTTTCTCATATGTTAATGTCCCGTTAACGTAGGGTTGGCCACTGCGTTAATCTGTCACAAGAATTTGACATAATGAAAATTTGTATTCAAATTCATTCATTTTAGGAATCAATTATACACCTAATACCAGAGAACCTGTTTCTACTGTCCATTCAATTTCTCAACAAATATCAGAATTTAGCAGTTGGAGAAAAAATGCTGTGTTCAACTGGTACAAAGGAACTCATAAGATGGTAATACTTCGGTCGCTTTGAGCACCTATTTTTTGGAAATTTATTTTTGTGGAAATTACGTAATTCGGTTCCCCTGTTGTTCGAACACACAAAATTCGTTCTTTTTATCAAAACACCACACACTGTCTTATTCACTCGTTTCCAACATTTTTAAACAGAAAAAAAAACATTATTTTTTCATAAAATCTAACTTTCTCCAAAATTCAACATTTATACATTCAGTTCTCAACAATAACAATGAGAGCGGCAACACTGCAAATATATCACTTTCGACTGTCATCGCACTATGACATCAGAACAAAATGATTTTTTTGCGAGTGACCCGGTTACGAAAGTCGGTAACCGTCAAGTTATAACCCCCACTTCACGAAATTTCAAAACTGGTAACACAAACTTGATTTCGCAAAATCGTGCGTGAAAGATCTGGTTATATTTTAATTTTGAATGAAAAACACTGAGGTTATGTTGTTATTGTTCACTATTTATTTTGAAAGTTTTATAGATATGGAAATATTGAAATATCAAGTTGTTTTCGAAGGTTCCTTCTAAAATGACAATAATTTATATTTCCACATTTTGAACTTGATTAATGATTGAGATTCACGATAACCAATAGGAAAAACATGTGAAAATCATTTAAGGATGCCAATAGATCATAATATTAAGTTGAACCAGTATTATGAAAATACGTTTTTCGTTTTTCCAACTATTTCGAATAAAAAAAAATACACTTTCAGCCAGTTCGCATGCTAAATGCACTGTGAACTGTTTACAATCGTGTGTTTCTCTTCCTCTGTCTCTGTCGTTTTTATCATCTCATATAACCGCCTATAACCCTGCTGTCGAGCAAGGTTACGTTTTCAATTACACGGTAATAAATAGTGACATCATTAATGACGTCATTTCAACTTCCCCTCTATTACCGCATATCGCTAAAATGCAACCGGTTACTGAAAATCGTTACCATTTGTAACCCGGTTACTCGCAAAAAAATCATTCAAATTGGTTATGGTTTGAAAATAGATGCATTTTTGAAAAAATAATGGGTTTTTCTGCCAAAAAAATGTCGAAAACGAGTAAATAAGAACGTGTGTTATGTTTTATCAGAAGAAGGACGATTTTTGTGTATATACGAGACCACCAAATATTTCCTCTGGATTTTTTATAGAGGAGACCGAAATGCGTACCTGAGGACCACAAAAAAAAATTCAAAAAAAAGGGCTCATAGTGACTGAAGTAATACCCATAAGATTGCCGGCAACTCTCTAACTTGTAGATTGATGAATTCGATACCAATTCATTCGTGATTGGATTGAAAATAAGAGAACATACAATGATAATGACTAAGGAAGATGCTGGATACCTGATACCGGATTGCATGTATATTTTTATTGAGACATTTTTGCGCCTCTTCCGTCAGAATTTTTTTTCAGTTATACTGCATATAGGACAGAATTTTTTTTCAGTTATACTGCATATAGGACTAAGTAAAGTCATAGAAGGATAGTATTTTGTTATCGTGAAATGGACCTGCTCGAATTATTCACAATCTTTTTTTCGTTCGTCGAATAGAAGTACTATATCTTCGGGCCCCAGTTACCTATTTGAGGTAGTTGGTACAGATCAACTATTGCTCAGAAACATGAATATTGTTGTGGAGAGAATGGAGTTTTCAACCGGAAAATAGTTCAACAAATCTTGTAAGTGAACTCTCAACCACTTTTCCAACTTGTACTAACATATAGAGGTGGCGTTAAGGACAGTATTACATTAAAAAAAATAAGTCTCATGATAATTTTTCTTCTCAAAAAGTTTGCAAAGAGTACCCATTACGAAAATTCCCCGCTACGCTGATGGCAAACCGTACTCGGAATTCCAAATAACAATTTATATTGGCTCAAGAGGGCTGAAGGTCGGAAATACTGTTTCTATGGGAACTTTGAGATGAAGGCATGCGCATTTTTGAATCCAATTTATTAGAGCATAATGTGTGTGTATATCGCACAAAGGAGTCGTTTGGTAATTCTAGCGTTTCCACTTTCCCGATAAATTGCATGAATTGTGTTGGACCGATCGCTAGTCTATCCTTCTAGATTGAGATCGAAACTCATGATTTGTACTTGATTGTATATAGACGACAAGACATATCTGCAACAATGTTGTCCGTGAAGATCGATTACTAAATGTGCTTTCCAGAAGTTTGGATTTCCATCTCCTGTCCCTTGATTCACGCGGTGTTTTTTGAACATCACATGATCCGGTTCGTGTGAATCTTTAATATTTTAAAAACAAATATATCTCGAGTGTTATTCAATATACGGTGTGGTATTGGTCAGGAAAGTTGTTTTGCAAATATTTCCTGAGGAAGTATATCTTTCAAAATGTTTGAAAAAAAGTTTTATCGAACAAATAAATCACAGACACCAATGTAAAATAGCTCCGGAAACTTCTTTATTGTCGGCAAATATTCTGACTAAAATTCGATGTTCGAAGTAATTCTCGTAGAAGTGAATATAACATATTACGGTGAATAGTTCGGAAAAAGATAAATCAAATGAATGGAGAATTCCAAACAACATCAAAAAAGTTTATAATTACATCTACATCTGAAAAATAATATAAATATTGAAGAAATTGAGAAAAAACTGATAAATTAACAATGGGGATGACGGCTGCAAAACTCTACCACTAGGAGCGCCACCACTGCATGTACCTTTGACAGCCTCTCAAGTCAAATGACAACAATTCAAAACATTAAACGTCCCTTCTTTGCAATAATTAAGAATATAAAGATTTGAAATCGACATAAAATGGTCTTATGTAGTGCATTCGGATGTAAAAATGTAGGTACGCATTCATTTCCAAAAGAAAAAAAACTGAAAAAGCAGTGGGAAGTAGCCCTGAAAAGAAAGAGCTTTCAGGCTTCTGAACATTCTAGATTATGCTCCAGTCACTTACAAAAGAACGTAGCAGGGCTAGGAGATGGTTATTATGATGATTTTCAACGAAACACCTCTGTAATCAGTTTGAATTTTTTACCTTGCACTCAGATCTTTTTTTTTTCCTTTGAGGGATCCACCACGTTCCCTCAACAAACTTTTCAGTTCTGGTACAGACAAACATCCATATCTATCGGTTGGAGAAAACATCCTTATGATTCTTAAGTATCTTTTGAAAATATTCATTGAAATAAAAATAAAACATAACCTGCAAAATCACTCGTTAGGCACATTCAGTCGTGCTGCCACCTACTAAAAGCTTTGGGTCATCTTCCCCATTAACGAGTTATATACAGGGGTGCCTATAAAAACATTTTCAAAAGGGGTCCTGCACCGGAAGCACTAGGCCTACACCTTATATTTCTCAAGGTGACATATTTTGTGAAGGAATTCAAAGATATCATAAGTATATGGTTCTAACAACTTAATTTTTGAATAATATATAATAATAACATACAGGAATAACTTCTTTGTGCTATCATATGTTATTTAGGAACGGATTTTTGTTGAAATCCATATTTGTGAGCATACTGAAATGTACACGACATAAAGAGGCCGGAAACTATTTTCAATCACTATTTCTTTGAAAAAATATTTCATATACATATATATATATATATATATATATATATATATAGATAGACAGATAGATAGATACACATTTATTGATCATACCCCAATTTACATTGGATTGATAGGTCAAAACAGAACAATGTTAAAAATACTAAAACAATAAAAACACTTTAAAAACATTTTCCAAACCAAGCAACACTGAAAATAGGTAGAACAGTACACTGTTCATTGACAGTCCGAAATGAATTCTGTAATACTATAAAATGCCCTAGATAACAGATAACATTTCAATTTTGTTTTGAATCTGAACAGGTTTGGCTGATTCTTCAAGTCATCATTTAGCATGTTGAAAAAGTTTGCCGCAGCATATTTTGGGGATTTTTTATAAGTCGAGTAGTTGACAATTTCCAATCTGAATTGGTTTCTTTGACGGGTTGGGTACTGGTGGACATCCGCATTCTGAATAAAAATATTAATAATTTATACAGATAGATACTCGTGAATGTTAATATTCTCTTTTCTTTGAATACATCTCTGCAAGACTCTCGAAAACCCAAGTGGAATATCAATCGAATGATTCTCTTCTGGGCTCTGAAAACTCTGTTGCTGTCAGTATATATATATATATATATATATATATATATATATATATATATATATATATATATATATATATATATATATATATATGATGAATTGTGTTTTCGGATTTCATTCCGTGTTCTGTGGTTTTGATCCTCTGAAGGATAATTGCCACAACGTTTCGGCCAAGTCTCATTTGCCATCTTCTAGGTGATGATTGAGTGAGATAGGGGTGTTCAATGATGGTATCTTTGACCTGGGCCCCTCCCACTTTCTTCGTTGGTCCGACTGCATTTTTCATTATGTCTGTATGGTAATTGCTTGATAAGGTCCGACCTTGTTCCTCTGGTGTGATCGGCTTGTTTTTGTTTCGTGATAGGATGGATTTCCACGTTCTTGGTAATCTTTGGGCGTCATCTCTCTTATTCATACTACTCGGTCGTTTCTCAATTTCGATAGCCTCTCTGATTGTTCGAGAATAGAAGTTTTCATCGCTCGCTAATGTTTTCGTGTTTTCGAAATTGATGTCATGTCCTGTCTCCAATACGTGTTGGAAGATAGAAGATGTGGTGACTTTTCCTTTCACTGATGGCTCATGTTCATCCTTGCGTACGTTGATCCGTCTGTTGGTCTGGCCGATGTAGGACTTGTTGCAGTCTCGACATGGTACTTCGTAAACTCCCTGGGACTCCAGTGGTATCTGGTCCTTAGGATTACGGAGTATCGATCTTATTGTACGTTCTGGTACGAAGGAAGTAGCTATGTCGTGTTTGCGGAAAATTCTGCTGATTTTATCTGTGGTTCCTTTTATGTATGGTAGTCTGGTTGTTATGAACGGTGTTTCTGGGGTTTTCTGCTGTTTCGGTTTGTTTTTGGAAGCCGTTTTTATAATTCTCTCCGAGTAGTTATTCATTCGTAGAGTCTCCTCGATCGTGTTCCGCTCTTGTTTTTGATGTTCGTTGTCTGCCAACCTGATTGAACGTGTAATTAGAGTTTTTGCCACAGCGTGAATCTGTTTTGGATGGTGATGTGAATTTGCGTTCAGGTATCTGTTGGTATGTGTTGCTTTTCGATACACCGTGTGGCCTAGCGTACCGTCGGTATTTTTTATGATTAAAACATCGAGAAATGCGAGCTTATTATCTTCTTCATTTTCGTGTCTGTTTGACCAAATCACGAAAATGTCATCAACATATCTCAGCCAGAGTTTTGGTTTCACGTCTGACATTGCTATTGCTTTGGTTTCGATCTCTTCCATGGAGAAATTAGCAATTATTGGTGACAGTGGTGAGCCCATTGGTGCACCCTCAATTTGTCAAATTTATGAGTATAACCTATAACCCAAAAAGCATCAGGGTTTCTGAATTGCGAAAGTATTGTTCATTTGCATTCCTCGTAACAGCACGTAACCGATTGTTTTTCCATACCATTTGTGTTTTGCAAATCCAAAACGAGCCTCTAGCCGAACTCCATCAATTGATCACATTTCATGCCTTTGCGGGGCTCAATTTGGGCGAGGGTCTGTCGGTTGCCCGACACTTCATTACTTGATAACGGAGCAGCAGCCATACTTCGTTCGCCGCAGCCGCTGAACGCTGAAGGCGTTGATTATTGGAAGTCCTTACAACCATCAAAATTGAATAACATTTGGGTCATATCGAGTCGTCGATAGAGCTACTAGTTATGGACGTTAATTTTTCGAACATAGAATAAAATGATAAAGATACAGAGTGGAATCCCATTTGATGTACTGGTTACCACAGTGAACACCATCTTGAGTAACCAGAGAAACGGAACACGGACCTTATTTGCATATTTTTGGATTATTATTTGGGATTCAATGGTGGGCAACAGTCAAATTTTCATCACGTGACATGATGTTACTCAGTTGATTTGTTGATGTCGCCACCTCGTTTTTTTTTATAAAAGTTCAATAATTTCCATAATATGTTATTTTATGGCTTACACAGGATTTATGCCGCTGTTGTCAGTAATAAAAGATGGAAATTGTCCAACTACGTTTCTAATGAGAATTGAAGGTTGATTACTTATATTTACTATTACTTAACAATATCTTATAAATCCGGTGTTTCATATTTTCGAAAACCAAAACTCACTCAACGGAGTTTAATCTCATTGGAAGACACCTAAATGCGCAAGGGGAAATGTTGTCGACATTTGATAGAAGCAGCGTTTACCGTAAACCATCAAGTGTGTCCAAACTTTCCTTGATAATAATCCTGAATTTGCTCGAAGATATGGAGTGATAATAGCTTGCACCGCCGCAACTTCTCCTTTCCAATAATACACTCATTTTTTGGCAAATCGCTCTTGGATGTGAACGTTATCGCAGTAACTGCATGGTACTATGCAATTTTGATTAACATATTTTCGGAAAACACAGCAGTTATGTTTCATATTATTGATTTTAGGGCCGTCAAAAAGCAAATTCGTTGAATAAAGTTCACCTAGGTGCATGAAAACCCGGGTTTGTTAACTGATATGCGTTCGTCTAGTCAAATCTTCTCGATCTGAGAATGCAAAGTGATAGCTTACCTTTTTCAACGGTAGATGGTGATACAGATGCGATTTTCCAAAGCTGCAGCTTAAGGGTGAATTTCGACACCGACTGTTTCAAATGCTGAATTCTGGCTTGAGTAATTAAAAAAATGGGATTCATGATACGAATTCCGTTACCGAATGTGACGTTACCAGATTCATGAGTGCTCCTCTATTGGCAAACTCTCGTAGGGATTTATTTATTAGTTAGAATTGTACGAAATCAAGAAAATCGAGAATTTGTTTTTGTGCTTCTCGAAGTATAACGAGGATTGTTGCAAATAAACATTGTTTGCATTACAGCAATATTTAAAACATTTTCGTCACTAGATGCTATTTCCGGTAACTAGTGTCGTAATTATAAAGAAGGTTTGTGGTTAACTGTAATATCGTATAATTAGGAAAGCTAATTTTCTATAACTGCGTTGGTGAATACTTGTCACCGGGGACCTAAGCACTTCATAAATTCAAATGAGCAGAATGACAATTGGTTATCTTCCAAACTGAAAGTGAATTGGGCACATTTTCGAATGAATGATTGTGTATAAAAATTAGCTTCATGCACTTTTGCTTTCAGACAACTGCGTGATACCCTAAATATTGACGCGTTATTGAAGGCCTATTTCACTGTTTCACTCGAAATTGCAATATGGTCTAGTATTATGGGGTAATTCTCACCACGCTACCAAGATTTTTAAACTCCAAAAAAAAAGTCATGAGAATAATATGTCATGCTGGATTCAGAGATAGCTGCAGACCTTTATTCACCAGAAATAAAGTTATGCCTTTACCATGCGTTTATATTTTTCAACCCCTTTTGGAAATTGGAATCGCAACCATCTTGTTGAGCCCCGTTTTAGACTCGACAGATCTCGGAGAAACTCCCTGAGTATAGATTTGTACAATCATCTCTCGGAAGAAATGAAATCTCTCCATATGAAAACTTTCAAAAAAAATATTCGACAATTTCTTCTGCACCATTGCTTCTATAGCACTCTTGAATTCCTTGAAACTCCATTTGAGATTTGATTTTTTTTTTCTCTCTTCCTTACAGTCCTCAGACAGGCATATCTTCTGTGATAATTATATATTTTTCATAATATAACTTTTATATCCTCACATAAATATAAAATTTTATGTCGAGTTACCTCTTTATATTTTTAAATCTGGTGTTTTTGTCTTTATAGTATTCTTAAGAATGTTTTTTCCTGATTGACTTGCATCAAACAAATATCTCCTATATGTAACGATGTCAAATAAAATTTCTATTCTATTTCTATAAAACGGTATATGAGTCGAATGATACTTTGTTACTAGTCCTTGATATTTTTTTCTTCTCATCAGGACGAGGTGCTGGCTATCTCGGAAAAGGTGGTCATACGCGTAGAAGATCTCGTCACGTGGATCACAGTGGAAGCAGAATGGAACTGGGGAAGGCTAGCGAAGTGCGAGGAAGAAATGAACGACACCACGACCGACGACACTACAGAATGTTCTCTGCCGAAAAAAGCCACCGGCGTCAGTTTCACCTCAATCGACAGCGGATTGGATTTTTCCGATGTGGAAAACGAGAGAAAAACTTTGGGTGAGTACGTTCACATTCTGAAATAGTTTGTCCAGGAATAACAAATACTGGAATCAGTCACTCAGAAGTGTACTGCAACAATGATAACTTGAATCATCCCAAGAAATATAGGTGATACTTCGGTCGCTATGAGCACCTTTTTTTGAATTTTTTTTGCGGAACTTACGTAATTCGGTCTCCTCTACAGAAAATCTAAATGAACTTATCGGCGGTCTCTTATATTTTCGGAGATACAGGGCCTTTTTGATGTAAAACTTCACAGTTTTTCACATCAAATCTCTGTTGTTTGAACCCACAAAATTCGTTCTTCTTCTGATCAAACCCACGCACTCTCTTATTTACTCGTTTTCACCATTTTCAAGCAGAAAAAAACATTAGTTTTTCAAAAAATCCAACTTTCTCCAAAAGTCAACATTAATGCATTCAGTTCTCAACAATAACAATGAGAGCGGCAACACTGCAAATACATCACTTTCGACTGTCATTGCACTATGACATCACAACAAATCGGTTATGGTTTGAAAATAAATGCATTTTTTGGAAAACTAATGGTTTTTTCTGCTTGAAAGTGTTAAAAACGAGTAAATAAGAGAGTGTGTGGTTGGATCAGGAGAAGGGCGAATTTTGTGGGTTCAAACACCAAAAATTCGATGTGGAAAATTGTGAAGTTTTACACCAAAAAGGCCCTGTATCTCCGAAAATATAAGAGACCGCCGATAATTTCATTTAGATTTTCTGTGGAGGAGACCGAATTACGTAAGTTCCACAAAAAAATTTTTCAAAAAAAGGTGCTCATAACGAAATGTATATGTTTATACAGGGAGTTAAAAAATATTTATTCAGTAGGTATAAGTATGAACGAATCAAGAAACAAATAAAATGAACCACTAAAGTACTATGTCAGTTGCAAATACATAAATGAATGGATGAAATGATTGAATGAATGCTCCAGTCGAATCATGCATTAAGTATAAAATAATTTTTTTTATCTACACCCGTACTCTAATAACACAATTATATGCCCACCACCCGTTTTATAATGAAATCCATTACGATACAGATTTTCATTACGATACAGATTTTCAACCAATAGAAACCCATTATTTTTCAATCAAGCATGATGTGCAAGCTTTGCATTCTGACGTTTGTCAAGTCAAAATCAGTAGGTATTGAATTTTTGAAGAATTCAGTCAATTTTCGATAATCGAATGAAACTGTCTTATAGCAGTGATATAGAAAAATTACCAGCGACTCCTCCACAGATGTCTCAGACAAGAAAAAAATACAATCGAAAGGATTATATTTTTCATTTGACAAATGCAACACATATGTTGTTATTTTCGCTCAAGTCTAATATGCTTTCATGGCCGAGTGGTCAGCGGCGCGGTCAGTGATCACAAACGTTCCGGGTTCAATTCCAGACCTCGGCAAAGACATTTTTTCATTTTTTTTCTTCTCATTGTTGTATTTTCCGTGGTTATACCATTGATTATAATTCTGTAGAATTTTCCAAAGAAATACGATTGATTACCTACTATTATTGTGTTCAATATAAATACCTAATATTATAATATTTTTAGTTCTTCATTATTTATTGGGTGTAGATAAAATAGCGTATGCAACTCTCATGTAATGGTTATTAATACACTCGCATAAACCATACGAAACTCACCTTCGGCTCGTTTCGTATCCCGGTTTATGCTCATATATTAATAACCATCATTACACGATCGTTGCATAATATACTATTACAACTCACTCGAAAAAACACTCAATTTTACTATCTTAATACAAAAATAACTATTTCTATTTCGCAACGAGATTGATATTTTTTTATGTGCTTGGGCATCATCTAAAGGAACAATTCGTTCAACTTACCTACACAGTAGGTCAATGGGCTAACAATAACCTCCACGAAGGGCATAGAATTATATTCCTTCAGATTTTTAGATGACATTATTTATAACCACTCTTCAGGTGTGTCAACAATTGTGATATATTTTTGAACATAAGGAAAAAACCACTACAACTACAAAACATTGATATTTTACTCCGAGTTCTCATACGCATCATACATACGCTGTTTTAACTGATTAAATTTGGATCTCATTATATTAGGAGAAATCTTAGACCTCTATTTCAGAATCTGTTTCTTTTGAAACAATATCATTCGGATAACTTCGATGTTTTTAACGGCTCTGAATCAAAACCAGCTGGTCTAGTTCAACGAAAGGGATTGTTTTCATAGGAAGAAATTATTTCTTGATGAGGCCGAATGCTCCTAAATATTTTTTTAAGTATCAATTTTTAAAATTCAAGGATACAAAACTTAGAAAAAAAAACAGAATATATTGGACATTTTCTGGAGGCGAGTGCACAGAAAGGACACCAAAATTGAGCATGACTTTTATTCTAAAGGCGTACAGTTTAGTAAATTTCACTTCATTTCCCGAGGTTGAATGACCAACATTTTTTAATATAGATAGTTGAGAGGGTTGAATAATTATGTGGACAAAATAAATAGCAGTTTCTCATCAAACTTATTTATAAGTTTGATCTCATAACAATCATTTTCACCAAATTCTCAGAAAGGTCCTAAAACAATCGCATAGTTGAGACTTGATTTCGAAAATTTTGGACTGTTTCGGACCATTCTAGAATCTAAATGCTCCTCATTGAAAATGTCAATTTTTTCGGCGTATTGACACAAACTCTAAAAAATTACATATTAATACAAAAATTTCTTTGTAACACATGATTTAAAAATAGGCCCCGTCTCAAGGTACGAGTACAAGCTTGATTTCATCTTCAGACGGTTTCGGGGTATCGTCATCAATTTTTTTTACGTCTTCGTCCCCGTTATAAGGAGGAATCGGTTCTGGATCCGGTTGGATGCAGCATGCCATTACGTAGCTTGGATGACATTCCCCACTGAAAATTATAAAAAATTTGTAATCGGCTGTAATTACTGTTTTGATTTTGCTTTGAGGAAGTTCCAATTTTTTTCTTTTCATCAATCATAAGAATTGAATTGAAGAAGAATTATCAAATAGTATCTAGATATAATAAAATTATGGGGTCTAAAGTAGAACTTGCAAGAATGATTCTATTCATTTGGCTATCCAGCTTATTTTTGCTCCCCGCGTTTTCGCAAAAAAACAGAGTTTATTGAACTCGCATAGGCGAAAATGTAATTATCCCAAACTAAAAATATTTGACAATTCGACATGTCGCTAGGATGATTGGGCGAACTCGGCAGAGCCATTTTTGCAATAACATTTTTCGAAGATTCGAAATAGTAATAGTCAAGTTCTAGACTAATTAATTACCTTAGTTCCATATGTTTTGCTCCTTGCGTTTCCTGAAAAAGCAGGATTTATTGACTCCTCGCATAGGCGATAATGTAATAACTAAACTAGATAAATATTTAACAATTTCACATGTCGAAACGATCATTACCATCGAATGATCGATGAATAGCCTATCAATATGGCCGTTTTTTTCGAAAACGCGAAGAGCAAAAAAATGAAAGTAAGGTTATCAATTAGCCTAAAACTGGCCACTGAATGGATACATTCTTTTTTCAATAATAATACGGATTTTTTTCGTTGAGGAAGAGTCCAAACAGGCCGACGGTAGGTAAAACTTCGGTTACAGTGAGCATCTGAATTTCAGAAAAAAATTGTGGAACCTACGTAATTCGGTCTCCTCTACGAAAAATTCCAATAAAATTTTCGGCGATCACGTCTATTTTCGGAGCTACAGATCCATTTTGTTGTAAAAATTAATTTTTTTCACTTTTTCAATTTTCTATCATTGAAAACACACGGATTTTGCCCTTCGATCATAACACCAAACACATATTTAAGCAGAAAAAAACATTATTTTTTCCAGAAATTCACCCTTCTTCGAAACATCAACAGTTCGTTGTCATAATTCAACTCTTATTCATTTGCATTGTTGCCGCCCTCATTGTTATAATAATAATAACCGTCTTTATCATTTTCATTATGGAGTCAAAGTACATATAATTTTCATGATTTGGAATAAAACTCCTGAAGTGTCCCCGGAACTAGGTATATCCATCGATACTCATAAAATTATCATCTACCGTTTTTTTCAACCAAGCTTCGCAAATCGTCAGTACGTCAAACGAGTTATGTTGTAATACTCCCTCACACTCCAACGATAACAAAAAAGATCTTGCATTCAGGCATCCTATTTAGCAGTAAGACATCGTACAAATTCCCCCTCGAAGTTTGAACGGAAAACAAAACTTTTTTTTTCAACAAGTTATCGATTTACAAAAAGTTTATCCGATAAATTAACAAAAGTAATCTAAGGTACTGGGTCAACTGCCCTTGGTTATGAACATTAAATTTTCAGAATTCAAAAAACACATGTAATTGAAGCCTTAATGGATTAGATGAAAAACAAACGAAGTGAAGTTATGAATTCAACGAAAATTATTTCAAGACGATTCAATCATTAATGTTGTAAATCTTTCACAATTTTCGAAGGTCTTTCATTGAATTCATTTTTACAATGTCCTGATTGTTGGAAAATATTGCCGTGGTTGGTTCATCCTTTGCTATTATTTTCGTCATATCAGAGATTTTTCATTTCCGTATATCAGATTCTTCACAGTCGATTCACTCGGTAAGACTTTGATCGGCTTGATTTCGGAACCATCCCGAATTCTGATTCTGTGAATATTTTCAATAGCATTGTGGCCATTTTCCTTGCAATTTTCGTTTTGGTCTGCTTCGATCAACCCTAAGATGAGGATCTTTTTTGGTATCATGTTGTTGTTCATGCTTCTCTTGTTTAATTTGCAGTTTGACTATAGTATTGTCTTGATTTCCCAATTTTTCTTTCATTTTTGTGTTATTGTTGACAACTGAACATACATTCTAATGTGTAGGTTTGAAGGAGGGTGAGTTTTTTGAAAAAATAATGATTTTTCAACAAATTTTATATGAAATATTGTGAAGTTTCACAACAAAATATCCTGTATCTCCGAAAATATACGTGACCGCCGAAAATTTTATTTAGATTTTTACGTAAGTTCCACAAACATTTTTTTGAGATTCAGATGCTAACTGTAACCAAAGTTTTATCCAAATTTAATGTGACTTGACAAACTTATCACGAATAATCTCGACATCATACTCACTTCGGATCTATTTGCCCATCGCAATACCTCCAGTTCATGCAGACGCACTTTTTGTCGCTGGAAACTTCCTGATACCAATTCGCAACTTCCGGTATCGACAAAGTCTGTACGGCAGCCAACGAAATCGCCACCAACACCATGGATATTTTCAAACAGTTCATTTCGACGGTCTGAAACAGAATGCGGCTCATGAAACCGAATCCGTGTGTAATGTGCTTTTCAGAGAAAAGGTCGTTTTTTGTTATCGAATGTGGTTTTCCTGTGGCTATTCATATCTTTTATGAGCTATCGGTTGTTATTTTGCGTAAACGGTGCTCTGACTTTGAAATTAGAGCCCTCATCGGATTTCACACGATACCGAGGATGCATATTGTTGCTTTGGATTTCACAAGGTTGAATTGTATACGGGACCTGGTGGAATAATACGAGGGTGATGTCCAGAGTTGGGTCTACTGTTTTTTGAGCAGCAATCACTTATATCAAAGATCAATCACCTGATGAAGCAGCACAACCATTGCCGACGACATCCACAACTTTTTCTTCTGTCTCATCAACAAGAAGTTGGACAGAATATTTTTCGGACGGAACTCTGTGCTCTGGGCATACTTTGCACTGTTAAGTGCACAAAGGGCACTCTTTCTGCGAACCCGTAGCTCCGTAGAAAATGTAAATTTCGGATATGAGTAGGTAATAAAAATATGCTTTTCCAAATAATGACGTGCTTGTTACTCAGCAATATCGTAACCTTTAACAACAACAACAATTTCAGTTCGAAAATACCCAACTATCACTTAAACCACGCCCCAAATCTGAAGAAACTGTCATCGGTATGAGTTGTGACTTGAAACTGTGTTTCGATTTCTATTTGAGTTCATCAATTTCAACTCACGATCAATTTCATATTATTAAAAAAATTAACAGTATTTTCCTTTGCAATTAGTTGAAGCTTACATATTTATATTTTACTATATGATTACACCGCAATTCTATTACTGTAATCCTAATTAAAACATCGAGTTGTTCGAATTATTTTGAGAAGGTAGATATATCATGATACCCATACTTTTCCCTGAAAATGAAATACCAAATGCATGTAGAAGCCAATACACCGCGGGCATGTGACGTCACAAGACAACTGTCAATCAGCCTGCTGGACAAGCAAACCCTACTTCCATAAGCAACAATGGTAATTTAATGAGATGATTATCGTAATTATGAAGAAATTACGGGTTTACCCTAATTTTGGGTATACCCTTGTGTACCTGACATATATAAATGTATAAATTTTGCAATCTATATTCATTATTCTTGCTGCTCGCAAGGAAATTGTATGTGAAATGGCTGATAAAAGTGATTATTTCAACACCTTGTCTATGGATATCCAGAAGAGATATTTAGAAAAACTGAAGGAAAGTAAGGGGTGATCCTTATTTATTGAAATTTGGGGATTGTAGTAATGCTGTGAAATACTTTCCTAAAGTGACATGTTGTACGACATTATAAACTATTTTGTATATGAGAGTGCATGCACAGAAGACTTCAGGACTATAAAAGTTTGGATTCATTCAATATGTTTATATCTAAATGGATTAGAAGGATTGGAATGAAGCCTGTGAAAAAAATACTGAAAATGTACTTTAATAAATAATAATTTTGAAAGAACAGATTTAGGATATGTAATATGAGGCTCTACAAAATTATAAACCACAACCATCCTTTCATATGGTAATCCTGTATAAAAAAGGCATTTAGATGAGTTATGCTTTAAACTTCCCAATGGGAATGATTAAGTCTGCAAAGTTTCCCGGAGATGATGGATTTCACGATAACAATTGTGCAACTCGAAATCAATATCGGGACATAAGTGTTCACCAGAGTTTTGTGCATGTTCCACTTCTTCAACTGATTAATTTATATCATTCAGAGTTTGATTTTGTTTATCAATAATATTCAAGTTTTGAACAGCTGGATCATTCACACAAAGAATCATCATCAATTTTATCCATATCAACTGGAATATTTGCGATGTCATTTTTATCACGCTGCTACCTACGATACAATCTCTGAATGCTTTGAACTGCATTGATATTTGTTTTGTAGCCAAGTAATTGATTCGGTACCCAGTCTATATTGTCAACATCTTTGAGTGCACTTGGCTTGTCTGAAATGAAAAAATAAAATAAAATTATGTTTCCTAGATTCTTTGAAAATATTTTTTACAAAATGTTTCGAACACACCGTTGCCCATTTCAACTTATAAGAAGTTAAATCTGCTCTTCTAGTTGCCTGAATCCACAATTCACATCTCTTTTCAGCAAGAGGATTGATCTTTTTTCTATTGTCGAAAATAGAAGGGAATCGATGGAATGAAACATTATGTCTGCCGCTACTACTTCCACATTTCACAATCGCACAAAATTGAGCCTTTATTGAGAAAAAATATTTTAAAATATGACATAAACACACACTCAGCATAGGTAAATCAGATTTGTATGTCCAGCAGGCTGGATTGACAACTGTCATTTACTGTCGTCTGTCAGATATGCCCGCGGTGTTTTGCCATGTACATTTGTGATCGTGCAAATTTGCTTTCACCAATCCTGTAATCATCATCTATATGAGCTTGCCAAACAACAGAATTTTTTTCCGTATCGGACATAATTATAATATTCCTTGAAACCAGTTTTCATATCTTGGCGACTTTGACCAATGTATTGTATGTGCAGTATTCAAAACTGATTTCGTAAACCCTCGACTTTTCGATGTTTCAGTTTGTCCTTTGGAGTTATTTGGACACATAAGATATTTCATATGTAAAATCGATATTTACTCTTACGAAAACCTTTTCGAAGACGTCTCCAGTTATTCCGAATGAACATCGCTTCACTAAAGTACTCGAAAAATTATATGAAAGTAAATATGAGAGTTGCATATAGAAATGAATCACAAAAACGCCTAGTTGATCTAGTATATGGATTAGAAGAAGCTGAAATTCCAGGGCTATACCCAGCCAGTGGTAAAGATTACAACCGAATTTATATTGGTCTAAGTTGGCGAGCTATGTAAACTCGTTTCAAGGAACATCATACTCACCTTCAGTATGGACGAATCAAACATCTAGTGTTGACTGACCAAGTGTCATAGCATTAGCAATTATTGTTCTCTGTGGAAAATGCTCATTGAATGATATGTTTACGGAACTCTCTGTATAGGTTACACCCCGTATAAACTCACGGGCGGAGGGAAAATAAATAATTCGGTGACCCCAATTAATCGAGTGTTGCTTAGTATTCAAAACGTGTTTGTGTATTTCCCTGCATGAATTTGAATATTGATTGTCGTATATCAAGTCGAGAGAAATTCGTAGGTACCGAAAACAGAAGCAGATAGGGACATTTCTAAATGAAACTGAACGTATCATAAATTATTTATGACTCGAGTGGTGTTCTATTTAAAATGTTCACTGTTTAATTGAATATATTCAATGCCCTGTTTTGGTTGTGCCCTCTTTGAATGTCGGGCACGAAAAATTATACCCTTGATGTTTGGATCCTGCAGAGAGTTTTTTTTTCATTTGATATTTTATTTCATGAAGATTATAACAGAAGTTTTCAGTAGGTTCAATACAATTGAATTCAAAAATATATGTATCTGCTTTGTTTCGTAACTTTTTAATTGTTCTCGTTATTGTGAATCTACCAAAATGTTCATTTGTTTTTCGAAAGCATTAAGACGCTATAATCGGTAAAAATGGGATAATTCGATAATTCAAAAGATTTTCTCTGGGTCTTTCTCATTTTGATACATTCATATCATCATAACGAAAAGGAATGGTATGAATTCATATTACGTTGGAAAATGTCAACACACATTTTTTGAATTTTCAAACACCCCACCCCATGTCACTGATGATGACTTCGATGTTCTGGAAACAAATGAGGTTTCAAAAATGAAATGAAAAATACAGGTCACTATTCAAAAATCCAAAGATGTGGTAGGCCCAAGGTATATAACATTCTGTGTAACACTTTCCTGAGCATTTTTCTGAAGATGATTGAAAGTGGCAGTGATGAAGTGCAAAACTTTTTTGGGTACTTATTAGATTGAAGCAGGTATACATGTGAGAACAGAATGTAATTTTTCGCAGTTTCACTCAAAATGAAAATTTCTATTTAAATTTCGTAATTTGTGAAATGAGCATTGTATCATCTGTTAATAATTTGAGTTTGCCAATGAGTTATAATCTTGATATTCACGAATGGACCATTGGAGAACTCAACAAACAATTGAGCTTTCTTGATTTCGATAGCATACAAATTATTTTTTGTCGAATAAACAGTCATGGTGTCACATGTTTTGTGTGTACCATTGTTGCTACCTGTTATAAAAATAATAACCTTTGCAAATTATATTTTATAAATTTCCATCTGTTAGGTCACACGAATGCATTGACAGATGTTTTTTTATTCGAGAAAATGAGTGAGCAGAATGCTTGATTTGAGCAGAATGAACCTAACCTAATTTCATTGTTCCGTTCACTTCATTTCAATTGTATTCTACTCAGCAAATAACTGCCTATTCCTTCCGTTGATCCAAAGCAATTAATGCGATGTTTCAATGCCCATCATTGCCTTGAGGTACTCTTTGAAACGAATATTATCGTTCATTATACTATATAGTTTTTCATTTGGAAACTAATTACAATTCAACGAAACACGATATCGAGTATCCATCCAACGTGAACAACATCGTTCAGCAATTGTTTCGTGTCCTTTTGTTTTGTGATTCATCGACATAAATTGTTTTATTGGCCTACTAGGAGAAGGCCGCATAATTACTTGAACGTCGTTAGCGGAATTTTTCGTTGGCGTCCATTATTTTTTATTTATACGCGACACATATATCGAATGTGTAAGACCATGCACTTTTGAAATTTTTTATACAGGAAATAGAGAATTCAGCTCTGGTTAATTCGAAATTTCCACTTGTAATATCCCTGACAAAACTAGCACTTATCATTCATTCCAATTTTTTGAACAGCACATTTGAATCTTTTTTGTGACGAAGTGGAAAATCTTTTCTAGGATTAACAAACATTGGATTTGGTAGTCATTAATGTTGATTTTCGAAGGCTATAGATGTCAGAAAATATATTTTTTCACAACCATCCGAAAATGTGCTTGTGTCTAACATACTTTCAGGTTGGAAAATTACGAATTATTTACTCAGAAGGAGACGAGGTAGGATATGACTGTTTTCACAATCATTCGAAAATGTGCTTACTTCTAACTTACTTTCAGGTTGGAAAGTGGCCAATTTTTCACTCGGAAGAAGACGACCCCTTGGCAATCTCCAGACTCCGTCTTCTTCTTTTTTTCGGAAACGTCATTTAGCCCATCGGAATTCATGAAGTGCTCATATCCTTGCTAACTTGTATACACCAACGCAATTACACATAACGTGCTATCCCTGACATGATAGAGAGAGAGAATATGCTTTATTGTATACATGATGAGTCATGGTTACAAAGCTTTGAAAATAGTATTGAACAATAAATATAAAAAAATATTGAAATCGATACTAGGTGAGTGTGTATACCTACAAACACACACACCCACATACACATGCATCTGGTACATACATAAAGGAAACACAATAAAGTTATAGGCACGAGTCAATTTTTAAAAGAGAGAAAAAATGATATATATAAATATATCTATGTCAAATTGGATAACAATGTGTGAAACTATGAATCACATACCTTACAAATATTTAAAAATGATTACCACTAAGAATTACTTCAATACGGTCTAACAACCAAAATATTTTTTACAGCTTTTCTGAATTGATTGAGAGGTAAAATGTCTTTAATTATATTAGGTAAATGATTGTATATTATGCATCCATTATAAATGAATGAATCTTTAAATAAAGCGGAAAACGGTCTGGGAAGTTTAATATTATTGTATTATTGTCAGGTGGAGTAATGAACTTGGGCTGAAGCAAATCTGCCGATATGTTTCTTTACTAATGTGACAGTTTCTAAAATGTATAATGCCATTACTGTTAGAATACCGGATTCTTCGAATAAAGATTTGCAGGAGTCGCGATAATTAGCTGGATAGCACGTCTCTGTAGAACCAGAACACTATTGAAGAAATAGCTACTGCAGCTTCCCCAGAATGCAATACCGTAGCGCAAACGGGATTCGATTAGAGAATAGTAAATCAATTTTGCGGATTGCAAATCTAATTCCTTGGCAAAACACCCAGATGATATGTTTTCCCACGATGCTGAAATATGTTCATCAAATTTTAGCTTACCATCAATGAATAGTGCCAAGCATTTAGTATATCCTTTACTTTCAATGCTACCTACACCGAGATCGATATCATCAAGCGTACATTTGAAAGTAATTAGATTTGTTTTTTGAAAATTAAAAGAAAGTATATTGCAGTCGCACCATTTAGAAATTTTGGATATATCTTCAATGGCTATTTAATTTAAATTCTGGAGAGACGGACTGTGCCAGATGATAGTAGTAGCATCCGCGAATAATGTGAATCTACCTGAAATATGTATACTTGTCAAATCATTAATATATAATAGGAAAAGAACTTGACCTAGAACAGACCCTTGTAGAACGCCAGATCTAATTATTGTTCCTAATGAGGATTGTTCTGTAGACTTGACAATTTGATTTCTATTCAATAAATGAGACTCAATCCACTGATATGAAAGTCCTCTGAAACCATAACAGTTCAGCTTCCGCAGCAGTATTCCAAGATCAACATAATCAAAAGCCTTGGAGAAACCACAGAACACTGCCGCAACCGCTTCACCCTCATCGATTTCGGTATAGATAGATATCTTATAGTAGGTTAAAAAGGCATCGTTAGTGTTTTCATTATTCTGGAAAACAAATTGAGAATTGCTGATAATATTAGGTTTGGTAAGAAAGTTTATGATCCTTACTTTCGCCAATTTTTCAATGAGCTTGGCAATCGTAGGTATAAGTTTCATTAGCCACTTCCTCAAGTACATAATTCAGCGCTCTCGTCACTCAAGACCAGTTCTTCTCAATTACTATCACACTAGTTTTCAATAATAGTACGTTATCGTTTTATTAGCCACTTCCTGAAGTACAGAATTCAGCGCTCTCGTCCCTCAAGACCACTTAAATGACAAATGACATTTACAGATCATGTGAAAGTGTCATGAAATCAATTTTCGTACAATGGCTATTCGAACTCAACTTGTATTGAAATAAATCTTGCAGATATTTATTTCACGAAGAGAGAGAAATGACCCATTTTCCGCCTCGATATATAATATACTATTCTCAGCAAGGAATTCTTTAGCTTGTCCGATTCTACAGGTCTCAAGGCCCATACCAAAGAGTGGGAGGACTGAACTCGCGGTGTTAACTGAGATGGAACTGCCGAAGGTGAAATGAAAAGCATCAACAATGAAAATATTCATAGGGTGATGAATGACATCATGGAAGTTTAGAGAATAAAGCGCAAGCAAGGACAACATTTGTAGAATTCTCTATCTGTTTGAGCAAAATATCAGATATTGTTGTCCTCAGCATTTTTCAGAAACACGATATTGGTAGGCGTATTATGGTCAGGAAATATTTCTTCACAAATCAACATTATGCTACATACCTGTTACTCACACTTTTCCCCCAAGGAATCGACTCTCATCAACTAAGTAATCAATAACTAGAATGCTTTTATATACCCCGATTGTTTTCCTTCGAACGCTATCTTGATAAACATTCTTCGAGACTAAATCATTTCTGTTTTCGAGTGGTGAGCAACCATTTAAATGGAAAAATATATTTGCTTTTGTGATAATCCTTCCCTAACGAGGTTAAGAGTTGTTCCACCAACTGCAAACAATCCATGTGGGAACGTTCGAGTCGGGCTCTTTCGACAAAATATGAAAAGAAACCGTATCGCTAGACGTCAGTAAACAACACAAATAAATGTCAGATAGACTTCAAAAAAAGAAAAACATTTCGCGTTTTGGTGAGTGCTCCATACAATCTATAGAGGAAAGTATAAATGAACAAAAATTAACATTTCGTTGAGAATTCCTTCATTCGTGAAATAATCCAATGAATTACATTCGTGCATAAAAATGACCAGATAATTTTGCATTCAAGCGTGATATCTTATACAAATTGCATTCGGTTATTTTCATATTTTGTAAAAGAGCCCTCGTCCTTCGGACTTTCGCCAAAATGTGAAAGTAAAGTTTTGCAATTTGTAGATATCACGCGTTCTTGCAAAATTATCGGTAATTTTTATGCACTCGTGCAATTATAGCCGAAATTTTCGCCAAAAATGTCTACCCCCTCGATTTCAAGCGCCATCTCAACTAATTTAATAGAAAGGGCTATAGAGCCTATTATTGTTATAGTAGTCATGCGCCGCCAATTTTACCCCAAACTTCGAAAGGTATGTAAGCATTTTTCAGAGAGAAATAGTTTATCAATCAATCAGAAAATCAATCAAAATAATTTATTTCTATAAGACAATCATTACAATTGTATAGAAATCGTCAGTATACCTATGTATGAAAAAAGACAGATTCAATGAGGAATACAATACAACACTTACATACTATTATCAAAATATATAAATGAACTATCACCTGTTCATTACTATTTTTTCAATTGTTAGAACACGTTTACATCATAAAAACAACATCGTCAAAAATGTTTTCAGCTCGTTTTTGAATACATATGAGTTATCAATATTTTTCAAGTACTCGGGCAGATGATTGAACAGCCAGGGAGCAAGTCTGTTTGCTGATTTGAAAGTGATTTTATATCGGAATGGCTGGATGTAATAACTGTCAGATTGTCTAGTTTTGACAGTATGATAGCTGTCAATTTTCGGAAAAGAATCCTTATTATTGAAAACATATAAACACATTTCATTTATGAATAAACATGGTAGTGTGAGGATGCCATGAGAAATGAATGAATCTTTACAAGAATCTCTTTGGGATAAATTATATATCACTCTCTAAGTTTTTTCTGAGATATAAAAACATCTCGGCATGAAGTTGACCATCCCCAGAAGCGAACTCCATATCGAAGCCAAGACTCAACAAGTGCGTAATATGAAGATATGAGGTTTCTGGTATTCAATACATTCCTTAAATTTCTGAACATGTACGAGTATGAATTCAATTTTTTTATAAGAGATTCACAATGTGCCTTGAAATTCAAGTGTTCGTCTAAAATGATACTTAGGAATTTGGTCTCTGGTACTTTTTGCAATTGATCGAATTTTATTTTCAATTGAAGATCGGACAACTTTTTTTGAGAAGGATGAAAAATCATGAAAACCGTCTTCTTCATATTCAGATACAGTGAGTTTGCTCCAAACCGCCTATCTACAATATCTATTGCTACATCACAGTGACGTTGAACATCAAAATCATTTTTTGCTGAAACCAAAATTGACGTATCGTCGGCATACATCGTACAGCTAGCTACATTTCCTAGAGCTTCACTGAATTCATTCACATATAACAGTTAGCTAACCATACGGAAATATAATTTGAAGGAATGGATACTGCAGCTAGATGGCACTAGTGATTTCGTTTCCGGGTCATGTCTTTTCTTTCATTTTTCCCACGGACATCGTACCTAAATCTCACATTTTTAATCACCCTTACAAAATGTCGAAAGATAGCTTCCGATTCGGAGACAGAAGTGGAATTTTTCGTCAATATCGTTGTTCATTCGTATTTTGAAGCTTATTTTCATACATGTAAACTTTCATTTCCTGTGTACACTCTTACTGTCAACTCTATTCTGAAGCTTCACTGGCTTCCTTTCAACATTTTAGTCAAACTGACATACAGAAACGTTTTCATACATTGTTAATAAGTGAGCGGAAATATCGACATTATATTGTACATGGCGAAACAAAGCACTTCGAATCCTTTTTACATAGACATTGACTCACTATCCTGTTTCTGTACAAACAATGTTGATATTGTTACGATTTATCTTCGGGTTCGCTGATAAAAACTCCAAACAACACTGTACTACTTTTATTACAACTCTTTATCACAATACAATACAAACACTTGAACTGCTCCGCTAACTATCTCTCTAATAGAAACTCTCCACTTAGCTCTGGATAACTCTGCTGTAAGATGCCTAGGAAACCCTGGTGTATCTACTTATACCTGAATAATTTTGGGATAAACTTGCCGAAAACCGATTGCTTGATTTCTGAGATCGCAAGAGCTTCAGATCGCTATTGTAGATGGCGATCAGTCATATACCATATGAAGCTTGATTTTCAGTAGAGAGAAATGTGCAACCGAATATTCTACTACTGTTTATTATTTGCCTACTGAGATTCTGACAGCACTGACAGCCAATCAAATGCGTTTCAGAAAACGTGCATGTAACCTGGAAACCTACCGTTAACAACCGTCAATACTGTCACCAGCTACCTCTACAAGTTTTTAGTGTTTTTGTTTTTATATCAGTTTGTGTTTGTAAGACCAGACTTTGATTCCGAGAAAATATACTTCACCCATTCACCTGAGAATGTACGACAAAATTCATGCTAATGTATTGAAAGTGATAGACTGTCTTGGAATAGGGGATACACACATCAGTTATGCAACGGTTCAAAATACGTATCACATCGATATTTCCTTTATTCAAACAAAAATTTGTTTTCAATATATCTCATTGATAAGAGCTACAGATGTTTCCTCCTCGATATAAGACTTTCGCTCAAGCTGAAACGAATAAAATTAGCTACAACGCTACATTCATGTTATTATTTTGGGGCGATTTGTTTTGTACTTACCTTAGGACTTTCAAACACTGTTGAATACGAAGAAATAATTTCAGTGTTCATTGACAACAATAAACCTCAAAGTTACGTCAATCTGACAAAACCGACATTTGACAGATTTTCGAAAATGCTCATATAACGCCCCCATACAAAAATTAGAAAGCTTTTGTAATCGTCGTTTGTTTTTCGCCGAGAAATTCTAACCAATATCGAATCACAAGATACACCAGGGTTTTCTAGGCATCTTACTCTGCTGAATAACTGTCTGAACTATCTAACTTTGCGTTCTCCTAGAATTTTCTGGATTGTTTCTTCTCGTTCTATTTTTTCACGTTCTTGTTCTTTCCTCTATTTTTCGAGAATTTTCTGGATTCAGTCTTCTCGTTCTTTATCATTGTTTATAGAGATATATAGCCAACCATATGGAAATATGATTTAAAGGGGTGGATACTACAGGTGATGCCACTAATTTCGTTTTCATGTCTTTTCTTTCATTTTTCTTACTGAGTCGTAGCTTGAATTCCATATTTTCTCGATAAGTTATACATAATGCCAGAAGATGGCAGCCAAATCAAACAGATAAGTTATATTTTTTTGTCAATATCGTAGATCATTCGTATTTTGAAGATTATTTCAATGCTCAAACTTCCATTTCCTGTATAAACTTCGATTGTCAAGTCTATTTTGAAGCTGCATTGCCTTCCTTTCAATATTTCATCCGAACTGACAGAGAGAAATCTGTACCTATTCCACCCCTCAGAGAAGAAAAATTTGTCGTACATTGTCATATGAACGGAAATATCAACACAATGGTGTAGATGGTGTAACAAAAACGGTTCAAATCCTTTTTTACACTGTCAGTGACAAACCATCCTATTCTTTTTTAGGCAATGGTATTAGTGACGACACCAGGGTTTTAGATACTTAGATGTACTTGTTCCCCCTCTCGATCAACTCGTTTTCACGTCTCTGTATTCTATTCCAGACAGCTACAGAGAATCGAAAGGCCCGCACGTCGTCATCTTGAGTTTCCCCAAGTACTGCCGCTACCGAGCCATGATGAAGAGACTGGAGGGCGTAGAAGACGTCTACCTCAAGTACAAGATAGTCAACGCCCTCGGCGGCTTTTACGTCATCCACCCCAACACGAGGGTGCTCTTCTGCAAGGACACCTTCGACTACCCCGAGCTGGAGGGCCACGAACTGCTGTGCAATCACCTATCGCCCAAGCTGAAGGGACGACCTAGGGGTAAACGGAAAAAACGCAGCGTCTCACCGGGCTCGGAGAGCAACGAGTCCGAAACGTCGCTTATGGCGCCCAACAACTACAACACCAGGGTGAGTACGGAATAGGGAAATAGTTTTAGATATGTAATGACCGCCTTAGAGTCAACATTTATTCGAATAATTCGCCGAACTCACTTTTTTCCCAGATAACCCAGAGATTTTTCATAATTGAATCAAGTGAATCAAACCACCTTCATAACCCATATTTTGTGTTCGAAGTACATTTATCTTCGGAATTCATGGTAACACCTTCTGAAAGATGGCTGACGTAACGCACTTCTTCTGCTCAAAATTATAGAAATGATAATAATGATATGATGAATTCTTTTCAATTGCATCATATAATGTAGTTGTATTAGAGTACGTGACGTCAAATATTCTGATGAAAACTTATTTTCGCAAAGAAGATGTGTTGTACTTTTATTAAGATACATATTAATTATTGGATTATTGATTGCTTTGTATCGATCGATGCAAGTATGGAAATTATGCACTATAACTTGTCGATAATTCTTTGGTTCGTACTATTCCTATTCATTTTTATTTTCTGTAATCTACGGTCGTTACTTCCGGGAAAAGCATAGATATATGTCTATTATCACAGCATTAACACAAGAAACATTAATTCTCTGACTTGTCCCTCATAAAAAACTTTAATTTTCGAAAGAAGTTTCCAATACAATGTTTATAAGTTTTATAATACGATTCCCTCTGAATTCAAATAATATAGTATGCTCAAATTCAAAGAAGAGCTCAAATTGTACTTACAAAATAATTCTCATTGATTATGTAATGATACACACATTTTCCACTCAATTTTATCGTAATAGCTTTGTTCTTAGTATTAGTTTCGTTTATAGAAAAGCTGATCAATAAATATTTGCAAGTTCAAGGTTATGTTGAGTTAGGTTAGGTTACCATAGTAGGTTATCCGTAGTTTTAGTCCTTTTTTGAAAATATTAAAAGAAACTTTATTATAACAAGTATTGAGTCTCAGAACTCCCACTTCGTTGACATAAGTGAAGATTTTTTTTTTGTATGTATGTATGTATCATTTTGAAATGTGGAAATGAAGATATAAATGATAATAATAATTTCCAACACATTTATCTCTATATTTTATGGAACTGACTTGGGTGCCTTAGTCCAAATTCGATATATGAATGAGTAACATCAAGTTCTGATGCGAAGATCACTATGTAGATGGCAGTGTCTTTTACAGGGCATCTTCAGTAATCCCAAGATTCTTTCTATACATTGACTGTTACATCTCTGCATCTCGCTATCATGCTAGTAAAAGGGTTGTCTCAAGAATATTTGACCGGTAGCCTTCCTGGCTAGAGTCGGTGACAAAATTACCTCTTGACTGACTACTGGTCTCAAACTTTTAGTACCCTTCTTTTTTATTGGAAAGGATTTTATTTTGCGGTGTAATTTCTTTTTCCTTGATACAAATAGAGAGTGACCACAGGCTTCAGGAGCATTTGCAACTTATCAGGTAAATTCGTACTTTTGACTATAACGTGCATCACCTACCATTAAACTCGAGAGTCTTTGGATGACTCAAGATAAAATACGATCCTGTGAAGGGTGAAGCAGGTCAAAAAATTTGAACCTCATCGTATAAGATTTTTTGTTTGGAGCCCTAGAGCCTAGGAGCGGGTTACCTGGGTGTTGATTTATCTATGTGGGAGAGCAGTAGTTCTACCACGCCAAAAAACTTGAGCCTGTTGCAGAACAGAGATTACACTCACAGCCAAAGTGGCAACTACTCTGATCTTCCTATATTTAATTGAGCTGGTGCATTCGTTTGACGATATTCATCGCTGTCCCATTCGACTATTCCACAGAGGTCACCCTATACATTGGAGACCGAGTTGAATCATAAAATACATAGGACCACCAAGAATCAAATTGTTGAATACACTCGGTTTTAACAGACGTCGCTTGTGTCTCACTAGCAAGCTAATTCGCCTATTTGCTTTTTCATCGTAGTTGAAAATATATTTGCTATTTCAGGGTGAGAACAAGAATGGTCTGCGCTGTGAATCTGGCACTGGCCCTCGTCGCAGTACGAGATGTCACGAGAACAATGAAAACAAGGAGTTTGTGCGAAAATTAGGCGCTTTTATGAAATCGAACCGCACACCCATAGGCAGGATTCCGTCTTTAGGCTACAAGGAGCGTAAGTGTATACAATTACTATTCCATTTTTTATTATTTATTAAACTGTTTTCGAGTAGTATATTCGATAACTCTGTACGATTTATTTTTTCAGTGAATCTTCACGAATTCTTCACGAAAGTACAAAAGTTGGGCGGATATGACTGTGTGACCACCAACAGGCTCTGGAAGACCATTTTCGACGACATGAGCGGACATCAAAATAGTACCAGCGCAGCCACAGTGATAAGACGTCATTATGAAAGGTACTTGAGATATCACTCATCATACTTGTTCATTATCTTATTATTATCGTTCAAGTACCTATTACCACACCACATCATTTCTTTTCAATCCGAATCCATAATTGTTATCGAGCTGAAGTCAGTCCTGACAGGGACCCAATTATGTAACTCTCTCCTGGCCCGAAAGCTGTAATCGATCCCCCTTACCGACGTGGAGTCTAGATCCGTCCTTGATAATTATAGAAATGAAAGCCCTCGGGCGATTTACCAACCCCCAAAGACTCTCAACTTTATATGATTTTCGCTTTCAGAGCATTAACATCTACATGAAACCTTCGGTAATATCCTGTTTATATGCTATGAGAACCATCAATATAAGCTTTTATTATCATAATTATATTATTATAATTTTCTAAGAATCATTTCGTGGCTTTTTCTTCTCCAAGTCAATGTCAAAAATAGTAGGAAACACGCTCTAGTAATATAAGTATCGGTCATAGAAAAACTAGCTTGTTTATATTTCGAAAGTGAGCTGAAGAACGCAAATTAGGCTCTAATTCGATTGATTTGATTTTGTTTTCTTTTATATACCTAGCACCAACTTTTGCTCGTGACTTCGTCCGCGTAGAAGTCGAACCGAACCATTTAGACAGCGCACGCCGGTAAAGTATCACATCTCGGTGGCTTTTCTCCGTCTTGACATCTATTATTTTTACTGAAGTTTTTTTTCAACCATAATAAAATATATTAGTCTATATCAGTCCTGAACAGTACAGCTGTCATTTTTGCTTAAAGTTGTTCTGCGCATGTCCTCAACATATGTGAGAACGATCAACGATCAGTGACTTTGAAGTTTGGATGATGGTTACCTGGGCAGGTAACAGGTTGCGAATATGTATAAGACAGTACCTCAATTTCGTTAAAGTATAAAAACTCATTTTCCGTTCAATATTTCCGTTTCCTTGACAATGTGGAACAGCGTAATCTTATCTGAAGGGTAAAGTAGGTGCAGATACCTGTTTGTCAGTTTGACACAATGGTTCGACTGTAATGTAGACAGAAAGCTGATGAAGCTTCAAAGCAGTGTTGACAATAGAAGTTCATACGGAAAATAAAAGTTTGATCCTGAAAATACACAATATGAACCATCTACGATATTGATGAAATGTTCTGTTTCTGAAAAGATTGCTATCTATCGGCTACGACATCCGCGAAAAAAATCAAGGGAAACACATGACTCGAAAAATAATCTTTGCTGCCATTTCCTGCCCAAGTAACCAAGATCCGAACTCCATAGTCGCTGATGTTGGGGACATGTGCAGAAAAACTTTCAGCTTTGATAAAATAACGAAGTTAGTTTTTTGACCGACGAATTGGAGTGAAATGGTTTTTGCTTCAAGGTTTTTGTTATCGTACGAGCGCCACATCAGAGGAGAAGAGTACAAACCTCTACCTGTATCTGAAAGGAGAAGACTGAAAAGGAAAAGAGGCAGCAACAGCAATAGTGATCCGGAAAGCAGTAGCTGTGAAAGCACTCCAACGCCTTCCACCTCTAAAAAACCGTCAACTGTGATAACTCCACCCGAAAATAAGGTATTTTTTATATTTTTTCCCTCCCTATTAACGTTTTTTGTAGTTTGCAATAATTCATTCTCTGTAATCGGTTGTTGTTTGATTTACGACATTAAGAAAATTATTTTTGTTTCGCAGGAAGTCAGAACAGAAGGAAAGACATCTTCGCTGAGGAGCGTTCGGGTGAAACCGGAACGTCAGAAAGACAAGCAAGTCCAAAGTGAGAAAGACACCATACAAAACAACAACAACGTCAAGTGCGAAAGCTGGCAGCCCCCCACAAAATCGGACACCAATTCGATCGAAGCTGCCGAGACGAAACCCAAAATCGAAAAAATAATCATAAAAACGGATAGCATGACCGTCAAAACCGAACTGTCAACCGTCATAACGCAAAGCAGCCCCGTTAAAATCGAGTACGCAACAGTGACAAGTGACGTGGTTAAAACTGAAAGCCCGCTCATCGCTCCGACGAACGTTAACGAAAACGTGCCGGTGAAAATATCAGTGAAAATCGAGACCAATCTCAGCCCCGCTAGTGTTCAAGAAAATTCGATCGTCAAAATCGAAAATGTATCCTGCTCGTCGGTGAAGATAGAACCCGCGCCCGTGCAAGTGGAAAACACGCCCAAGCAGTCCGTGAAGATAGAGCCAGAGACGATCGAAGAGGAAGAAACTAAAGGAGAGCCCGTTACGGTGAAAGCAGAAGTCGATCCTACGGTGACGACGGAAGCTGCGAAAGTGCCCGTGAGCGAAGCCATGTCTCCAGTCGAAGGAAAGGAAAACATTCCCGTCATCAAGAGCGTCGAAGCAACAACGAAGAACAATCTGGAGGTGATCGAGGTCCCATTCAAGCCTAAGCTCATGGAGATGATCGATGACGCTGAGCTGTTCAGGAACAACTTCATGCACGAGGTCAAGAAGAGAAAACTGGATATTCTGAAGGAGGGGGGGTTGGAAGTTACCCCTGTCAGGCAAGCTACGGCAGCTTCGAAAGACGGGCGACCTTCGGTTATCCACCAAGCGACGATGTTACCCAAGCCCGCCGCAGCGGTGTCTATGCCCCCACCCACCAGCACGGCTCCCCAGAAGCGAACGCACATGCCGCCTCCGCCTCCTCAACCGGCTCCCAGAACTCCGACGAAGAAGGCTGCGGCTGCTTGCAGCAGCTTCCCTTTCGTTAACGGAGCCACGCCTCCGAAGGTCGTCCAGTCTAAGTCGATATATTCGTACTCTGAGAAGACGATCTACGGCAACCCGAAAGATATCCTGTCGCCGGTCGCACACGCGCCGAGGTTCGTCGACTTGTCGCGGTACAACGGTGGCGATCCCGTGGATCTGTCGGTGAACAGCCCGCAGAAGCCGGTCATCGAGATAATGCGCGTGCCGCAGTCCACTACCGGCTCGCCTTACAACAGAGACAGCGTTGCTAAAAACCTTTACAAGACGAATACGCAGATGATGGAGGGTCGCAGGCTCGGTCCCAACCTAGAGATCACTCTCGTCGGCCCCGGCAACAGGACCTACCCGAACGCAGGCAAGCCCTATTCCGCGCCTGCGCACACGCCCACCGCGCAAGCGCAAAAGAGACCCGCCCCCGCAGACTACTATAAGCCTCCCGCGTTGTCGCAGCATAAACCGAACGGGCCCAGCAACAAGACTCCGCAGCGCGTTGCGCCCCCTAGCGCCAAGACGTATCAGACGCCGATGCCTCCCGCATATCCCCCCTACTTGTCGCAGATGTACGAGCAGGCGAGCAAAGGGTTGTCACCGTATTTGCCGCTCGTGGACCCGACGGTTTACTACACGGCCGCCATGCAAAGTTTGTATTCCAACGGGGGTATGAACGCAGCTGCGGGCGCGCCCATGCTGTCGATTCCTACGCCGGAGCAGCTCAAGTTTTACGCGGAACTGGTGGCGCAGAGCAGGTTGCAGTTTCCGTTTTCCATGCCGGCAGACGCGCAGCCGGGAAGTAATGGCGGAACGAAGAAGCAGTGAGCTCCTATCGGCTGTCCTACTAATGCTGTTGTCGGTGATGTAATTTTTTGCCCCTCGTATTGGAATTTGATGGAAATGGAAAGCAAACTGAAATTCCTTTTTTTTTTCTACTACTTTTCGAGGATTTTCTCATCTCGTATCGCAATTTCCGTGGATCTGGTCTCGTAACGGCTTTGTCCTTCTACTGTCTTCGAAACTTTTTTCTCACGCCTCAAGTAAATGTTCAATAAAATATAAAGACGAGACTTCTTTGTATCGGCAAGTTCAAGTTTCCATGATATGAAAAATTAAATATGAGTTGCTGACCCAACGAAAATTGTCTTAGAAACTAGTCAGAAACGTGTCGTCTCTGTCGGTTTCACCTACCAAAAAATTAATCTGAACTCTGACTCTTGATATTTAAAATCTCCCAATTCAGTTTCGATTTTCAAAGTGCATACGAATGCTAAAATCTGAAGGTGGATTCATGCAACAGTAATTTTCACACCTCCGCTTTCAGTATAAAAGTGAACCTTCAACTTTCAATTGACCATTTTATGAACAAACATTTGAAATTCAACTCTTCGAAGCGATTTGTTTTGCGCATGCGCAAACTACAACGGGTGACAATACAAATAGAACCTGTACATGCGTGGTTCTAAAGGGAGTGGTAAGTGCATAAAATACCAATATTTCCTCGGTGAAAAAGTGAAAGTAAAAGTCAGAGTGAAAATTACAGTTGCATTAATTCTTAGACTTTCCACTAGACTCGTGGTTTAAATTTTCCAGACACATTGATTTTTCCCCATTTCTGAAAAATCCTGCGACTCGGGTAGTAGAAAAAAAAATCGAAGTTATTCGGATTGAATTCATTGTTCTTCCTTCATCGTTATACAAGTTGATTTGATTTCAGTGAGAGTTTTGAAAATGCGTAAATATGGCGAGAAGGTGTAATTTAAAAAACATATAAAAGACAATATATGTGCAAAATTCGAGATGACTATTTTAGATTTTTCTGTCTATCTCTTAGACGATATAATATATGGGTATTTTCTCGATGAAAGCTTTGTAAGATAATCAGTGGTTGTACAAATCAAGTTTTTGTAAAGTGTAAATAATAAATCTAGGTGTCAGTGAAATGGATGTTCACCATTGATGTTTCGAAATTCTAGCCTTTTTTAGATTTTCAAAATGGGTCTGAACTTGTATAGATACGTTTTGTTGATAATTTTTTTCTGTTGCAATTCTTCACTTCTAGAGTAAATCAGTTTCAGTGAGTGTTGAAACTAGTTGTTGGGGAGCTACTGAATTTTTTCATCTCGTTTTTGTTTTTTGCATAATTATTGGTTGATCTTGTTTTTTTCAATATTTTTCTTTTTTGTTGAATAGGATGTTATGTACGGAGATACTTTATACGTGTCATATATAAATGTATGGTATGTTGTAAATAGAGAGGCCAGATTAAAATTAGTGTCTGTGATTTAAATATAAATAGATATACCAAATTACATGTGTACATACAAAGGAACAGATTCATTTCTACATTACTCGACATAACTATTTGAGTTTTAGTTTTGTAAGTAATAGTGTATATAAATGTCGACTTTTATAAGTAAGTGTTAGATTATTTCAATAAGGTGCGCCATTATGATTAAATCACATTACTACCTTATTTCGATGGATTTTAATTTATTTTTTGCTTCTTGAGATATCTTTCTTGGGATATCTTTCATTTTTTCGTGGTATTGAAATCGATTCCTTCCATTATGGCCTTGGAAAAACCCAAATAACATTTTTTCATCCGAAAGGTTGGTAAACAAAACAATTATGTAATCAAATAAACAAACTCCAATAACAATATTTATTCAGTTATACTTGATAAATTGCAATACTTTTTATCCTTGAACATTAATTCGAGAAACGCAATCATTTCGAGCTATAAGTGATCAGAGGTTGAAAAAGACCAAAATTTACCATTTGAAAAAACATATTAGTTCAGAAAATCAAGCTATAAAAATGGTAAAACCTCGCAATGTTTTCGTCCAGCACCGATTCGTACAAAAATTTGGGATAAGGCTTATTAAACTCTCTAGTTCATTTTCTATATTGTGCCGTTGTACGCTTTTCGTTTTTTAGAGGTGAAAACTACCACTTATTGTCAAAAATTATAACATTAAAAACCTAAATATGGGTAAAAACAGTAAAATAATGATTGTTTCATGCTCTAGGATACAATTTCATAATCTTTCATCCTACCCTTGTTATAAACTACCCTTGAAAACATTGAAATTTTTATAATATGTCTTCGAACTAGAATACACTGGTGAGAAATCAACGAAATATACACTCACACACGCGAGCAGATTTTTCTTCTCCTCTGTCTTCCAATATGAATGGAAAAAGTGGAACATATAACGCATAAAGGCCGAATAATACCGGTTATGTAGATTATTACGCTCCGAAGCGGGTGATTCAAATTTTTCAAAAAAAAAAAAGATCGGTTTTTCAAGCATAGCTCCTTCATTTTAGGTGATGAGAAATGTTTTTCAGAAACGATTTTGTAGAGCTTTTCAAGAGCTATAAGAGTATGTGAATAGAATTACTTAGGATCCCTTTATTTTCAAATGGGGAGAGTTTAAAGCGCTTGACTAAGGTGATGTTCGATCGTAAATGTAGGTGTTAAACGGCTATATCTCGCCGAATATTCACTTTACAAAAAATCTACACACAGGGAAATTTTCGTCATCGAAAAAGCTACAATTAAGTACTGAATCGTTTTTTTCGCATCTTTAGTATTTTGAGCGATATTTATAAGAAAAGGGTTAAAAAAAACACGAAATTGAAAAAAAATCGTTTTCGCTTTAAATTCCAATTTTTCTAAAATTACGCATTTCAAATTGGTTAAACTTCCTTGGTGTATTAATAGTACATACATAAAGAGAATCATAAAAGGGTGACGATCAATTTTCGTTAGGGGGTACTTTGGAGGTTGTTTCCACAGATTTTTTTCGTAAAAAAAAGCGGGTACCAAAATTATTTTGATCATAAGTCGGTCAATTTTCATGCTAGGAAAACATTTACTTATTTGTTTGAAAGCTCTCATTGAATACTTCAAAAAAGACTATGAGATTTCCTCGAAAAATGCAAATTTTTCTCGTTATTTCGCTTTAATTCTTCCATACATTTAACGAAAAAAGCCAAGCATTAATTTGCTGTACCTCAGTTGGTATTTGTTGTAGGAAAATCATAAAGACAGCATCGTTTTTTGTTTTTTTAAAGCTACAATTTGCCCCTCCACACTTTTCTTGATAAAATGCATAATTTTAGAGTTATTTGCAAAAAAACATTTAAAAAAGTCGATTTTTTCGTCAAAAAAACTGTTACCTTCAACTTCGAATAACTCAAAAAATATTACTTTCACGAAAAAAACGTATGGAACATTTTTTTTCTTAGAATTACTCATTTCGTCGATTCCCACAGCTGAAATGTAATAAAAAAATTCCACCCCCGTGATGGGGTAGCAACCACCCCCAAGGCTCTAGCATACAGCATCATGATATAAAAACTGATCCTTGAGCTATTCCCTACCTTCTGTGAAAATTTGAGGTAAATCTATGGTGGACGAAAAAATTGCGAGCCAAAATGCTTCATTTCCTGAACTATATCTTCACTTTGACCAAATATTTTTCACCATACCATCCTTACTCGCGAAATAATCTCTTAGAGTACTTGAACCTCATACGTTTTCATTCAAGCCCCTCTCAGTTCATTCATCTTGTGAATCTTGCAATTGAATTGAATAAAATATTGGAAATTCTCATAGTGGTTGATAATATATAGGATGGTAATTTTATACGGAAACTGCTTATGTATATTTCCAGACATAAATGAATACTTTTCATTCTCCTGTCTTTTTAAAAATGCGCCCACTAGAATTGAACATCATCTTTAATATATTTCAATAAAGATTTGCAAGTGATCCAATGCCAAATGAGAAATGATTTGAAACAAATATTTATTTGGTTCAATGTTCATAAACTTACTTTAAATTTCGAAAAATCTTCTTTCTTGTTCATTGATAAAAACCGATTTTATCACAATCGAAATTTTTATTGCTAGGATAACAAAAAATTAACAGGTCATGTAATATGAAATTTTTAGGTCTGAATATTGATGAAAATATTTCGTGGGATATTCATATTGATCTGATCCGAAAAAAAAAATATCACCAGTCATTGGAATTTTGTACAAGATAAAGAGCTATATACCTTTGAAATATCTAAAATTAATTTAATTTTCACTAATTTATTCGAAATTACAATATTTAATCAGCATATGGGGTACTGAGTCGAATACCATTCTGAAACCACTGAAGTCTTTACAGAATAAAGCAATTAAATGCATTTTTCTTTCACCTTATTTGGAACCAACAAGGAATATTTATAAACCAAATCGTCTCCTCGACATCAATTCTGTTTATAAACTGAAGATATGTACTATTTTGCATTCTATTGTGACTAATAAGAAACATTCTATTATGAAATTTTTTAAATCTAACAGCGTACATAACCACAAAACTAGGCAGTTCAATAATTTGTTTACAAAAAATTTCAAGAAGGAATTTTCCAGAAAATATTTTTTCTATAAAGGTGTTATCACATATAATTGATTACCCACTGGAATAAAATGTTTTTCCCAAATGACCAAATTCAAATTTGCTATGAAGCGTTATTTGTTAGAATATTTTTGTTTTGAAAAATTATTTCATTTTTTTTATTCTCGAGTAATACTTAGACAATTCTGATTGAACTTTTTAATAAATGTATTATATAAATATTCCCTATATATGAACTATAGTTTCTTGGGAATAAATAACTGTTATTATTATTGTTATTAATAAATCGAAAAATGGCTTGAAATTGATAATTTCGAAAAAATCATATTTACAAAATATTTTTTATGTCTCTCACGGGCAAAATCATCTCCAAGAATTGTACTTCGACGCCATATTTTCGAATGATTAAAAATATCTGATAGACGTGAAGATATGATTTTTTTGAAAATGGTTGATTCTGGACTTTTCTCGCCATTCAATCACTTATAACCCGAATGGGGTGCATTTCATGGAAAAATTTCGAGAAATAAAAAGTATTCATTTTTGTCTACAAATAAATTTTTCCAGATCGATCATTTGTTATCCTATATTACCAAGCCCGTGTGGATTTATTTATATAAATTCAGGATGGTGAAAAATATTTGGCATGAGTGAAAATATGATTTTTTTCTATTTTAGTAATTTTTTGAATAGAGGGCGTTTTTGAGAGAATGTTGAAGAATGAAAAGTGTTTTATTTTTCTAAGTGTAACTGAAGACGTTATTCTTGTAATGTTATCTGACTTTTGTGTGTCCTTGAAGCCTGTCCAGATGATGCGTTGTAGGAAATTACATTCCATCCAGATACCGCGTGTTACGGGCGTTCTTACGCTGGGAAGGACTTGAATTTCTTGACAGAGTTGACAGTTATGAACATGGACTCGGATACAGTGGTTGTGTTGTGGTTTGCATATCGTTGATTAAACCTCGAAGAGAAAAGTCGACGATTTAAACTTGCATCTAATTCTTTGTGACAGAATAATGACGCATAGTATGGTTATAACATTATCAATCAATCTTTATTGACCCCAAGAAACATGAATGTTTATAAAGAAGGGATTTCAAAACTAAGTCACTATTACAATTCATGCATTAAAAAGAAAATTTCGATAATGAATCAATCCAATGTTTGATGGAAAAAGAGAAGTATTACTGGATCAAATACTTTTTCAAGTTTTTTTGAAGCGTTTGTCAAAAAAATCTTCAGTTAATTTCTTTGGTAGTTTGTTATATATTAACAATCCATTGTATAAAATTGATTCCTTTCCGAAGTTTGTTTTGATTCCACTGATTGTACTCAGATTTTTGGACTGCCTAGTTTCATATTTATGAATTGTTTCAATTGTGTTGAAGGTTAGAGAAGAATGTTTATTTTTATTTTTTTACGAAATGGATGAAAGAACAAATTTTCAATTTACATAAAGAGGTGATACTCAAAAGCTCATTTTTCACATATAAATCGGAAGTGGGATATCGAAAAGGTAATTTGAATAGGCATTTGATTGTTTTATTTTGGAGAGATTTCAAGGGACGTATGATCGAAGCGTTAGCATTTCCCCATACTGATATCAAGTATTGTAGTTTTGAATGAATAAAGCTGTAATATATTGATTTGAGATGTTTCAAACAAATATAGTTTCGAATTTTGAACAAAATACCAATTAATAGTGATATTTTTTTTCTTAAATATTCAATATGATTTTTCCAAGATAGTTGTTCATCAAAAATTTGTTACTCCCAAATATTCTATATTTATTCTTATTATTCTTACTATGATTTGGTTTTCTCTTCGCTAATAACATAAATGAGGATTTTCCAATATTTGAAGTTAACTTGTGTGACTATTCAACCATAACGAAATTTTCTTTGAATCGTCCTTGATGTAACCAATAATTTCTCCTTTTTTTCTCCTCAAATTCAGCTCTGAAACCGAGTTTATATATATACCCCTCAAATTGCTTAAACGAGTTTATATATATAAGAAACAAAACAGGTCCCAGAATTGAACCTTGTGGGACACCACATGTTAACTTCTAAGTGAACTCATTTTGTTCCATAAAACAAACTGCCTATATATATATATATATATATATATATATATATATATATATATAATATATATATATATATATATATATATATATATATATATATGATGAGTTGTGTTTTCGGGTTTCATTCCGTGTTCTGTGGTTTTGATCCTCTGAAGGATAATTGTCACAACGTTTGGCAAAGTCTCATGTGCCATCTTCTAGGTGATGATTGAGTTTCGACCTCCGAACTCGACTAATTAATTCGAGTTCTGCTTCTCAATATATAGGGGTGTTCAATGATGGTATCTTTGACCTGGCCCTCTAGTTCTTCTGTCGGAATGAAACCCGAAAACACAATTCATCATACTTCGTCCGTGAGAATCTTCATGCTAACATATATATATATATATATATATATATATATATATATATATATATATATATATATATATATATATATATATATATATATATATATATATATATATATATATATATATATATATATATATATATATATATATATGATGAGTTGTTTTTTTGGGTTTTATTCCGTGTTCTGTTTAATATTATATAAGAAACAAAACAGGTCCCCAGAATTGAACCTTGTGGGACACCGCATGTCACACTTCTAAGTGAACTCATTTTGTCTCCCATACAAACAAACTGTTGTCTATTGCTCAAGTAATTTTCAAACCATTGATGAATCAAACGTCTTATACCTATATTGAATGTTTTCAACAGAATGTTGTGATCGACTGTGTCAAAAGCCTTCGATAAATCCAGTGACAACAAAAAAAGCTCTTTGTAATCACCAGCTTCACAAAACATTCCAATAATTTCTGCCCAGTTCCTACGTTTGATGACTCTATTGGAATAATCTGAAGGTTCCATATCCCATATGCCTCTTCTTTTTTCAACTTCGTTAATAAAAATTCTTTATTCTAGATTTTTGGGTTTTGACCTACCACAAATCTGAATAAATAACATTTAATATTGGAATCTAAACAACGATAAGTATTTGTTCCGTAGTTTTTTGGGTTTCTAACCCACCATATTCTGGAAAAATAAAAATTAATATTGGAATCCATACAGTTCACTCGCGCGTAGTACGCCTCATCTGGGCGCTCTTAGCATTCATCACGCGGTATTATTTCAAAAAATACTTTAGTCAAAAATGGGGACCGGTGAAATATTTAAACAAATAATACGATGTTTTATATCCGTTTAATTTCAATTACAATAAAAGTGATTCGTGAATGGTAACTGTTCTAAAAAATTGTTCGTTTTCGTTAACCAGCTGACGAACGTCAACCCTCAGAAGTCGAAACTTGTGCGAGCAATGGATCAACGAGGCCTTACCTTTTAACGTGCGATTACCCAGCACGGTGGCCCGGCGAGGATTCGAACCCCGGCCTTCCGCTTGATAGGCAGATATGCTAACCACTACACTACCGAGACCACAAATATATAATCTACATTTCAGAACCACATCACGAATCAATATAATACTATTATCAAATGCTACTGACAGCTGTTCAGAATTGAACTTCAAAGGTACTTCGGAAATATCACAAAACTAGTTACAAAAGTTTGTGTCGATTGAATTTTATCCTGAGCAACAGTGTTGAGACCCAGCATCTCATCAATTCTCATTTCTTAGGAATAAGTTCATAAATAAATATATATCTAGCTATTTACAATTTTTTTCAAAATTTTTCACCTAAAAAATCATTTAAATCAATCGATGCATTTATGGATTATCTTCAAAAGTTCCAAATACAAAAAACAATCCCGGCCCGCTGGTTTACAAATTTCTCTATGATCCAACGGCACGTCGCATTTAATTCCTATATGAGGATCTGAAACAAATGATTGACATTGGAAATATTTCAAAGAGAACCGAAATACACATTATCTCTCCGACGATCTTATAAGCAGGATACACAACAGAACACAACTACTTTTCGAGCTGATATTAGGGCCGATATTGAAAGCATTCTGACGGGTACTTGTGTGAGAATCTTCAAGGACCTGCAGTAAAAACGAATAAGTTCTGATAATTTTATGAAGCGATTCCTGTTCGTTGGCTCAGAATATGTAAGTGAAATGGATCACATTTCTTTTCAAAACAATCGACCAGTTTTCAATTAGAGGGTTTGGGCGCGACGGGGTATCAACTATTCAACTGAACTACCGGGGCCACTGCACTACTTTTGTCTGTAAAAAACTATTACTCGAGAAGCCGGCGGTCGCCTACGGACTCTCATGATTGAATAGAAAGAAATTCAATTCATTATTGATATTCCGCCGCAACCAAATCTACAATTTCAAGCTGGTCGACTACACATTCCCGAATACATCGAAATTGCCATCAAGCGTTGAATATTTTCCACATTTATATATGGCGTCATCTTCGAAACTATTGTCAAAAAATTTGGTAAGACAAAAGACGGTTTTTGCTTCGTTGTGGAGAAAACTTCGAAAATTTAAATTTTGGACCAATTCACACACATTTTTTCTCTTGATAGAAAGAAGGATTGTTTGAAAGTTATAATCGGGCGGTGGATGGTTTTCTTCATAGTTTTTTTGAGTTAGTAACCTACCACAATCTAAAAAAATTATAAATTTATATTGAAAACTATACAAGTGTAAATAAAAGGTAAAAGGTTCCTGGATGAAATATCGTTCTATTCAGTCATCATCTTCTTGTGTTACTTAGATTTGACTATCACAAAAAAAAAGAACTATTAAGAATATACTTAGCTTTATTGATGTTATGGAAAACAAATCTGTTTTTCTGTGATTTGAATATTGATTTTTTCAGATTTTTGTTAGGTGACCAACCAAAAAAACTACAAAGAGAAAGTACCTAATATGATTTTTTTGGTCCTCATATTTGTACCGGTAGCATCTCCACAAGGTTATAAGGAATATCATTCTTTTATATAACAGCATCTCAGTCTGAAGGTATTTGTAGTTTCATGCCATTTTGATCAGAATTCAGCTTTACTGCCATTTTGAACAGTGCTGCCCGTAGAATTTCAAGGAATGCATTTCTTCAAAGGCTGTTAATTTTCTGGCTGTTCTTGATATACCCTGGATAATTTTGCAAATTTCGAAGAGTTCTGAAGTGGTACTACTGAAAAAAACAGGTAAATTCCCGAGGAAATTTGTTAAAATATCTGATATTCTCGACAACTATGAATTCCATAGTACATTATCAATTTTGAAATAGTAGAAAAACGTATGGTAGATATATTTTTAGGAAAATAAGATTATATTGTTTGAATATTTTAGGAGGTAGTTATGTCATAAAATCCATTCTTAGGTTTTTCTCGCTCCTGAAAATAAATGAAAAAGAAAGAGCTTTAAATTCTTATATTATCTGTTTTTTTAGCAAATCGGTATATTTGCCCGATACGCAACTGCCATATTATGAAATTTCAAAATTGACGACTATTTTGTCAGTTCTTTATGAATTTTTTTCGAATTTGAAAATTGTTTTTAGAAAATATTTAAAACATGCATATATACCCCCTTGAGGACGTTTCGGAAGCTTGTTTCATTTCTTTTCTAACCTTTTTTGGAAATCTATTGAAAGATTTGAATTTTCAACAGTTCTCTTCATTTCCGTTTAAATAGAACAAAAACACTCGAGGATTACTTTCGATAAACGAAAATGAGGAGAATGTTATTAGCTCATTGAATATAAATCAGTGTGGATGCCTCTTCTGACAAGGGAAGTTGAAATGGAAAGATTCAGTTCGAAGGAGGTTTTGTCAAAATCAACACTAGGAAGAACTATTGACGATATTATCGGAAACTCATATCTTATAACAAATTTCCACAAAGGCTTGAAGAAGGAAGCAGAATTGCTTCCGAAACGTCGCTACGTAGAGGGGAAGTATATGCATTTTTTTCAATTCAATCATCAAATTCATAGAAAATACAATACCTTGATAACAGAATTGTTAGTTATTATAAAAATAATAATAACAATACCTCATTACTAGCAAATATGCTAAATTCATCACATTAAGTAGATACATACTTCACTAAAAAAACATTATTTCAAATTGATATATGTTTGAGGACATAATAGTAACAATATTCTTTGAAAATATTTTTATTTTTTACTATAATTCATTTATCTTGGAAGAACATATCTACATTGCAAGACATTTATGGAAACTATTATTTTATTGAAAATTTGTCCTAACTGTTTTGATTTAAATGTTTCCACAACTTCTAGTTGAATAAGTATGAATACCATTAAAGGAAGTAATATTGTTTGAAAAGTTAGTTGGATTTAGATAATATGCTGGTAACGTATCAAGGCAAATAAAACAATTTACCGTAAAAACAGTTATTGTAAGAATTTATAGCTTTTTCAGTCTTAGGAGGGAGAAATTATAAAATATGTATTCTTCAAAGTTTCAATTTCAAAACATTAACTGTTTCTCACTGAGACTTTTGCGAAAATTGGAGTTTAAAAAAATTGTGAATTTGTCAAATTTTTTCTCATATCAAGTTGCTTGACAATAGTTTCGTAGATAAAGTAACAATGTCGACATATTGAATCGTTGAAAGAAGGCTTCCATACTCTTGATCGTATGGTCAAGAAAAATACACGGGATACGGGATAACATTCAAAAAAATTTGACTCTGATTCGAATATTTGTTGAAAATATCGGATTCAATGAACATAAAATTTCCAACTCTACAAACAAGTGAAAGCGCTGAAAGCTGAAATTACCTGCAGAATCGTATGCAACAATTTTCATATAAACGAAAGCCATAAGCGTGAATGCCGTTTCTATAAAACTGAAGACCTGGAGATCCATTTTGTCTTTTTCTATCACGTTCATGAAACTTTTGTGTAAATCTGACAAGGAATTGCAATCTGAAACAGAGAAACTAGTTCAACTCACGTTCGTCAATTCTTGTATCTACTGAATGCCTACTTCTTTGTATTTCCAATAATTCCACGCTTCTCCTCAACAATGGCACTTTAAAATCGGCCAAAACAGAGCCCTTGTGTGGTACGCTGTACCACATGATGGCCTTTGATTGTCTTATTATTTCCTTCACTTCTATCCTCTCTTGACCGTTATCCCAAGCTACGAAATAAAAATAAATAAAAACCATATGAAATCTCCAGTTACTACTACTCCCACCCGTACAAAGGGTGGGCCAATGGAAACGAAACAATTAAGGCCAATTTCTTCTTGTTGGCATTTAGAAATTCCTCAAACCCGGACTCTTGTTTTTAGGGGGAAATCTTTGGAACATATTTTCAACCGTCTCACTTCCACCCCCTCGGCGGGGTCAGATCCATCATGAATTTGAGAAATGAAACTATACGTGTTTTTATACCACTTATATTCGTAACGAACGTGTTCGCACTTTCGTCCTATACAAACATTATCAAACGAATACTATAACAGCATATTTCATTAGGAGTTGAATAAATATACGAGTTGAGTTGGCTTGCTTGAATCCGCCTTTATTTTTCTACTGACAATTTAAGTCATGTATAGAATATCCCATGAGCCGCCGTGATTTTGTCATTATGACAGCGAAAAAACTTTGCCTCAAGTTTTTCAGCGGCAAATCAAATCGGAACCTAACTCACGAAAGCATGGCAACCAGAATTGTAAACAAATCTTTGACGGCCTTTGTCAATTTTTTCACTTGCTTTGTCAAAAAAGTATATCTGATCTTTGAAAATGAAATATAAGAATTGTGATTTTGACAATTGTACTTTTCCGTTGCATTGAATAAACTAAACTGTATTCATTGAATTGTCGTACCGAATTACACTCAAGCTTTTTTTTGTCGAAGAAAACTTGACACTTATGATTCGAGTTTAGTTGCCTTCCGGCAAATCAGCTCAAAAAACTGCCAGAAAAAATTACTCGTCCAACAGACTCGTAATTTTTTCAGAGGCAGCTTTTTTGTTCGAAATTTCAAGTTTACTTCGTGTGATTATCGGTTAAAATTGCACGAGTGCATAAAAATTACAAGAGTTTATTTTCATATTTTGGCGAAAGTCCGAAGGACGAGGGCTTTTTTACAAAATATGAAAATAACCGAATGCAATTTTTATAAGATATCACGCTTGAATGCAAAATTATCTAGTCATTTTTATGCACGAATGTAATTCATTGGAATATTTCACGAATAAAGAAATTCCCAAATCAATGTTATTTTTTGTTCATTTATACTTTCCTATATAGATTGTATGGATGAACGCGAAATGTTTTTCTATTTTTGGAGTCTATCTGACATTTGTTTGTGTTGTTTACTGACGTCTAGCGATACGGTTTCAAATGTGTTACGACAATGCCAAAACCCCTTACTGGGGTGAGCCATGATATAAGTAGTTGTGCAAAACAACATCTGTTTAAAACAATATTATAAAATATATCCTCCTAAACATGACACTCATATAAATATTGAAACCCAAAATAAATACAAAGTATCTCAATCAAAGTAATGACATTTCCATTCATTGTCTTCCTTCAATCAAATCGTTGAGTCATGAATAAATTTTTTCAACCCGTTCCTGAACAACATATGGACGGAATTATGCAGAAAGCTACCAACCCACAATATAACAAATATTAGGTTGGGTGCATATTTGGGTGATAAAATACGCGTTCTTCATTATGTGAAAACCTACCAAGCCCCACCTGATTATATACCACAGAGGATGTACAATAGAATAAAATTTAATTATTTCTCATATCGTATTTTTTGCTTTAATTACCCGCTCTACAAAATGCAAAAACTAACCAACCCATAAAAAGTCGCCATTTTCACCTCTATTTTATATTTGGAATATTAAAACATACCTAAGATATCAAACGACATATCTCAGATCCAAAAAAAGTTACAAAGTAGTAGCTAAACGACCTACAGATTTTTTGAATCAATTAAAACTTTAGAGCTGATTATCTCAGTTCGTCACTATTGAGGGGGGTGCGCTGCGTAACACCCACATTTCGTAACACCCACAGTGCATAACACCCAAAGTGGGTAACACCCAAATATCATAACACCCAAATTTCGTTATGCCCACATTCTCCGAACATACCCGAATGATGCACTGTTGCAAAATTTACCGGATATTCTGCAATTTCATGTTAACCAAATCTAACTTAACCTAACTAACCTAACCTAAAAGAAGGATGAATTTGGCAACAGCGCATCATTCGGGTATGTTCGGTGAGTGTGGGCATAACGAAATTTGGGTGTTATGACATTTGAGTGTTACGCACTGAGAAATGCATGAAGTTTGTTTTTTCAGAATTTATGATTAGTAACTTATAATTAGGCCAGTTTTTAACCATGCAAAAATCTGTCTGAGCATTAATTTTGAGTGTCTGCCAGTCATTTGCCTGATAAAAGATTGCAGTATCTTCTGCGAATCCAATGATTTCACTCCTCAGCGAGAACAATCCATTTGTAAATATCAAAGAGAATTTGGCCCAGCACGGTGCCTTGAGGAACTCCATACTCAACCGATTCCTCACTACTGAAAACATTATCAAGTTTCACAACCTATTATGTTATGACTGACGGAGTCAAAGGCCTTAGATAAGTCCAAAAAAATACACAAACATGGCTTACTCTCATTGAGAGCACTATATATTTCATTAGTTAGTGCTAGGATTGCATCTTGGGTGGAAGATTTCTCTTCGAAGCCAAACTGTTTTTCTGACAGTAAATTGTTTGCATTAATGAATGAAAATAATCTATTTTTCAAAAGTTTTTCGAAAATTTTTGACATGTGAGATAAGTTGTTATTGATTCGTCTAGGTCATTCTTTATGGAATTTATAGTTTGTTTCTTGCGTGACAGATGTTTCGACCCGTCAACCAGGCGCGTATACAGCTCCAGTTTATAGGGGGGGTAATCACTAAGAAAATTATGCGTCTCCACTGTTTCATCAAAACACAAAAATGCATATTGGCCTTTTTACAAACTCACCCCCACAATGACTCAAATTATAAGGAAACTGGAATAAAAACGTCAGATTTGTTCAATCTTCATTTTTTCCATAAATAAAATTGGAAAGTAGAGAAAACAATAATTTTTGATGGGAATAAACTTCTGACTATAAAGATAACTTAACATTTGCCGTGTCAACGTAAGTAAAAATAAACCGTTAAAATGATATTCGTTCATGTATTTATCATACTACATATCAATATGAGTAAAATAAAAAGTATATTCTTATTGAACACAAGATATTGCAACAGAAAAATTAAATAATGAATTTAAATTTAGGTTCATCAATTCTTCCCGAAATACCTGAGACCATAAAATCTTCTGAGATATTCTATAATTTTGATAATAATTTTGAATTCAATTAGTGGATTCTGCGATCTCACAGGGTTACAGGGAGCAAAGGTGAAATAAAATTGTGATTGATTTTTCATTCATTTATTATAGTTTTTGTTTCCTATATTTTTTATATATTTTAATTGTTTGTGATGTGTCATGGGGGGGTATTTACCCCCTTCACCTCACCTTGTATACGCGCCTGCCGTCAACTGTCTCTTCAGTGACACAAGACAGAACAAAAATTTTTGTGAATAAGAAATGAATATTCGGAAGATTGATTCCAATACATTTGTGTTTCAAACAAATGTCTACCTATGTAGAGGTTTATAATATGTATACATACATTTTGGTTTAGTTTTGATGAATGAGTTCGTAATACCAATAATATTTTAAAAATCCCGTTGGTGTCGAAGGGGATTGCTGCTAATAAGCATTGTTTGGCACTGAAATATTGGCGCAATTTCAAACAATAAAAATAGACTGGCCCTAATGAGCGACAGATGCTGTACTTAGGAAAAATGACTAATGAAGCGGTAACGTTTCATTTTTGATAACTGAGTTATTGAAAAGGATTTGGGGTTTTGAGAGAGAAATTTTTTGCCTATATCTTTTTTGTACGTTCGGTAATGAGAAAGTATAACGACGTTGTGAATAAAAGACGAAGAGGTTGGAAAGTTTCAAAGGAGGTCGGGAAAGTTATTTCCTACCTCGTTTTCTTCTGACTAAACAATTGGCTGAAAGTAGATAAAAAACAAGCACATTTCAGAAATATTTTGAATACAATTCTGGATTTTGATCAGCAGATGGCTATTTCGTACTGAAAATAGCATCCGGTGTTTAGGATGGTTGATAATATTTTTTATAAAATTCACCCTATTCAAGCTTTATAAAAAATTATGTGAGAAACTTCGTGTCCTGAATATTGATTTCGAAAATGAAAATTGAAAAAGTATCTAAAAATTTTCTTCGGTAAGACACTTATTGTGATATGAGTCATCAATGGAAAGAAAAATGTCTTACCATTAACTATAATTTGCTTGATGAAAAGTCCTCCTTTCGAGTGACCCACCCAAACAATGGGTTTCTTCCCCACACCTAAGCGAACCAGTTCTTCAATCATTTCTTGACTTCGAGTTACCATATCCGTTCTGAAAACCATATTATTATTATTACATACCAATCCTTCGTACCGTGTTCATTTGGAAACAATTTTATCAGGACTTTTACAATTATTTTTTTGTGTAAGAAAGCGATAGCATGAATCGTCTGTCAAATTTTGATTTGAATAAAACATTTCCAATAATTTCTCAATAGTCCAATTGGATTCATTCTCAAAATACCAAAAAATCAACTTGTGTTTTCGACATACCACCAAATAGTGTTCATCATCAATTTTCATAGTTTTTCTTGCTCTACATTATAAGAGTACACATAATTTGAAGAACAATAGTTCCTCTAAACTGAAATTGTACTCGTATCATTTGTTCAAGATTTACTGGGATATAAGAGAAAACTAAAAAGTCCTAGAAGAATAACTATTGTTGTCCCTTGAATTGAAAACTCTGACAGCTCTCACCGTTTTCTCTTTTTCGTCCACGACGGACACCAAAGCACATCCGTGGAATAGTTCAAGGCGATGACCCTCGCGTTGGGACAGTCTTGCGGCAGCCAGTCCTTGGGCCAGCACTCGCTATAGTCGAGATTCTCCTCCTGCGAATCCACCTCGAAAACAGTCTCCTGCTGAGTGCTACAAGGTCGATCCCCCCTCCTGGCCATCTTTTCGGGAATCCTCGAGTAAATACCGTTCAGAGTTCGCTTGAGAGATCGCTCGGTGGGAAGAACGATGAGGTTGCCGCTGGAATTACGCCTGACGGGGACCTGGTTGGTGAGTTTGTGGCCCTTTCGTCGCCATTTACCTGGAGAAAAAATTGTATTCACAATCATTCGAAAAATTAATAATTTTAAACACATTTTTAGGATGGAAAGCGACGAAGCGACGAATTGTCCACTTGGAAGACGACGAAGTCAGCAAACACTTTGTCGACCTCTTGGCACTTTTCCGACTCCGTCTTCTTCTTTTATTCGAAACATCATTCTGCCTATCGGAAGTCATGAGGTGCTTAAATGCACTCTGTGTACACAACAGAGCAGTTACAAAAAAAGGAGCTATCTCTGTCATGATATCACAATTATTTGAATTATTGCACATTATCTAAGTACAAAACGGACAAAAGATATAGATGCTCAGTTTTTCCATGAAAACACAATTCCTTCTTTAATCAACACACTAGTTTTCAGCGCTATCTCAACTCATCAGGGCCAGTCCAGTTTTATTGCCGAAAATGCCACTGGATATTAATATTTCAGTAACACCCTGTTTCGAGAATAAAATTTGTTGCTGCAACTGAAGGAAGTTGTATGTTATCATGCAAGTTTCTCGAATTGCACGGGTCATTTTGATGCGATAAGTTGCAGCGACTCAGTTATGTTCTGTGGTAAAAGTGTTGAGATTAAATTCCTCTCTTGAGAAACAGCTCACCTCGGCTTACAGCAATGGTATGTGGTATATTATACCACTGATCACATTTTGCTATGTAATAAACTGCGTTTCTTTGGTTTGGGTCCATAGTCGATTTCATAGGATTCCATAGGAAGTTATCTAAGTAATTGAACCCAACAAACATTGATCAATGGTAAAGTCTCAAAAATACGGAAGATATCTCAAGGTGTCCCCCAGGGCAGTATTCTTGGACCTCTTCTGTTCTCTCTGTACACCGCTGATTTCTCTAAATATGTAGAATTTTGCAACATGCATCAGTATGCTGACGACACACAGATATATAAGTCTTTCGAACCACCAGACTTAGTATCTGCTTGTGCAAGAATCAACTCGGATTTGCACTATATATCAGAAATTTCTAAAGCACATAGACTCCTTCTCAATGAAAAAAAAACAGAGTTGCTGGTAGTTGGTTATAAAAATATATACATACGTGAAAACCCACACTTGAGTCTTTTTGTCAATAATAACCAATTGAAGTTATCCAATGGATGCAAAAATTTAGGAGTACATTTTGACAATGATCTCAAGTTTTCTAACCACGTGAGTAACTTGTTGAAGAAGTCTTTTTTCAAGCTGAATACTCTATATGTTCTCAAAGATATCCTAAGTCCTGATATCAAATTGAAGCTCTGTGACACTCTCATCTTGTCAAGTATTAGTTACTGCGATATAGTGTATTGGCCAGCACTAACAACTAAAGATCGAAACAGTCTTCAGAAAATACAGAATGCATGCTTGAGATATAGCTACAACCTGCGCAAGTATGACCATATCAGTGAGTCCTTCAGCAACTCTGGTTGGCTGAACATGGAAAAAAGATTCAGAGTGCATATGTCCTGCATGCTCTTCAAAATCATTACATCAAGTGTTCCCATGTACTTGTTGACAAAATTCACAAAAGGATCTGATGTTCACAATCTAAAAACACGACATTGCTATAGGTATCTGGTCCCTCCTCATAGAACAACTCTGTTTCGGAAGTCCTTCTCTTACATTGCGGTGAAAGTTTATAATTCCTTACCAGAAACGATTAAAAACTGTACCTCCTTCCATTCATTCAGGGAACATGTCAGATCATTCTTTCAGGAGAAAATGTGAATTCTGAAAATTATACTTGTGCTTGAACACCTAGGTTTTCCTGATGAATCAATGAACTTTGATTATATATTGATAGTTATCATTTTTTTTTTCTCGATGTTATTTCAATTAAAGACTTGTTATTTTGTAGCTGAAGTTGTTGGTAGTTGGGGGGTTATATGGAAGAGCAACCCTGTTGAATATCGCCCTCCATTAAGCGATTATCTTTTAAATGTATTATTTTGAACTAAAAATAAAGACACATTATTATTATTATTATATTATTACCGACGGTTTCTTTCCATTTTTTCATTGATTTAGAAAAAAAATGCTCAAAACATGTCTCCAAAGTAAATGTTCTCAGAACCTTTTTATCTGTCATCTCGAGAGAAATGCAATCACCTTGTGCTTATTGGTTATTTGGAAAGCTCAGGAACAATTAACAATCGTCAATACGATTTTTGCAACAATTCCACAAATCACACCAAAATCCACCCTTGGCCGTTCTTACCTTGCTTCCAAGTCCTGTCCAACCCTCCGTGCAATCCATGAATGAATACCACATCAACGAAAACCTCTTCCGGTTCCCACAGCACGACGCCATCCACAGACTTTTCCGGCACTTCCTCTTCTTCTACATCTTCGGTTATGACTGCCTGTTTCCTCCCGTTCTTGTCTCTCATTACCCTGAGAGTCAACGGTAGAGATATCCTCTGGACCGATGCCAACGATTGCGAGATTTTGTTGGCCAGGAAGGCAAGGAGGGCGGGGAAAATCTCGTCCCTCACGTTGCGCAGGACGGCGTGCGGAGGGTGCCTGAGGAATGCGTAGAAGACCGTCGAAACGGGGGGCAAGACCGCGCGGGCTAGCACATCGGCAAAGACCCAGATTTTGCTGGAAAAACGTTATAGTTCGACGTCAGAGTATGTTTGGATTTGGGGACGTTACATGCAGCATGAATAAAGATGAATCAAACTGAAGAGCAGGAAAGGGGCGTTATTTCTATGAATTCTCTATCATTGTACAACGAGCAAGTAATGGTAGTGATTTTCCACGAGTATGAAGTTTGCAGCATGAGCCGTACGAGTGGGAAATCAGCATTTCATGCGAGTCAAACACTTTACTTTTTCTACGGCTATAACAGGTGATAGCGAAATGATTTAATGAATAACATGAACTTCAAATTTAATTTTTCTGCTTCATATCAATGATTTGCTAGAGAAAACATCATGTTCAATACATAGTACGACAGTACTCTTCATACCAGTTTCTCTTCCAGAGTCCCCATACCAGCTCGAGAAACAAAAATTCAAAGAAACATTCACGTCAATAAAATTAACGACGACTTGGCAAAAATAGATTGGGGTAAGATGAACTTGGTGGAATTTAATGCTACGAAAACCCAGGCATGTCTCTTCTCAAGAAAAGCTGATCTATCATCATCAAATATCCAGATGTCAGGAGTAACTATTCGTACAAAATCAAATATCTCGATGTTAGGAATTACGATCAGTTATAATCTCTCATGGGAAAACCATGTGAGATCGATCGCTAAAGGTGCTTCCCAGAAACTTGGATTTCTATTTCGTACGAAGAAATACTTCACTTTTCGTCAGCTTCTACTGATCTACAAGGCTCAGATACGACCTGTCATGGAATACAGTTCTCATGTATGGAATTCGGCACCAAAACATTCACTGAGGCTTCTCGGTTCCATTCAGAGAAAAGCAATTCGTCTTGTTGTTGATTCTTCGCTCACAGACTCGCTCACTTCATTGGAACATCGTAGAAGGGTCGGAGACTTGTCTCTCTTCTATAGATACTTTCACGGTCGATGCTCTTCCGAATTGTTATCAATCGTTCCCCGCTTGGCAATATCTACACGGATGACTCGACGAGTACAGAATTCCCACCCCTTTGTTGTGAATTTGAAAACTTGTCGAACCTCTCTTGCTCAGGGATCTTTTCTCAATAGAAACAGCTAAGGTTTGGAACTCCTTGCCAAGAGAGGTTTTTCCTGAGGCTTACAAACTTCAGAAATTCAAAGTGAATGTTAATTCGTATCTCCTGTCCCTTGATTCACGCGGTGTTCTTTGAACATTACAGGGCTTCCCTTTCGAGTGAATCTGCATATAAAAAAAATTTCGCCAGAGGTTCAATCAAATAAGAAAATAGAGCTGTCGTTGCTTGAAATTTGATATTCCATGGGAGGAGGCCTGATTTATTGTGTAATAATAACTACAACTGTAACACAATGAAGTCATTATGTACTTTATGTGCAATGTACCTACCTCATTGTTCCATCAAGAACAATTGAGATAGAGCAGTTTTGTGTTATAGCCGTAAAAAATAGCTATTCATGTAACCAGTAAGAAAAAGTTACCTTCTGTACAGCGTGATCCAATTCAGGTAATCTGTGACATTTTTTTCTCCTGAAGATGCTAGCATTGTTAGCGAAATTTGCGTCGATCGCAGTTTTGTGTTAGGGTAATTGATCCCTAGAAAAAGTCCTAAAGCGGCATATGCCCTCTTTTCCGAAGCTAGAAGGGCCATAACTTCGAAACTAAGGGAGAGCACCCCGTACTGACTAAGCAACCACAACTTTTGCAAAATATGTTCAAGAACGTACTTTACAGGATATTGTTTTCCATGGGCCACCTCCAACTCTGAATTTTTCAATACAGACCATTTTTTTACACTTTTCAAAACTTTTCGGGTCATATTTCATGGCGACATATTATATCAATCAAAATGTTTATTGTTTTGAAAGCATCAAGTAATCATAAGTAAATATTGGATACTGCAAGAACTCAATTCCTTCCGGGTTCCCCCTCTCTTGAAATACATTCATATGATAACATCAAAAATTCATATTAACACAATTAACATATCTTATCTGACGATGAATTCTAAGTAGGTACTTAGGAAACAAATAAAAATTTCGACATGTGATTCATATGGCCCCGGAGGTTCGAAAAATAAAATTAAAAATGCAGGTTCGCATTTAAAAATACTTGGTTGGGGTTTGCCATAGCCATCTTGAATATGGGTTGTGGGTTGGCTCAACATATAGGATGTTGAAAGTTGGACAATGTGCCAACAGTTTCTGGAAATTAATTCAAATGATGTTGTTAAAGTTAAGGCTTTTTGTGGAGATCAATTAAACTGATCTCATATGCTCTCGGTGCGCCTTTCGCTGACAAGGTTAGCATCTGGTGCAGATCAACTAAACCTCTAATGCTAAATGCTATCTGTTGAATGACCAGAGACTCAAATTTCTACTACACCAAGTATAGAGGAGACCTCTTACAGCGGGCATATTTCTATAGTATTACAAAGACGATTCTCAAAGATTGTAGATTTTAACGGACGGCAATTGATGAATTGTTGAGAATTTCCTGGCTTCTGAGCCATGGTCCGCAGGTTTTTGGGCATGACGTTTCGTCTGCATCTGCGACAGATATTCTCCAAGGCGATGCGGCAATGGATGAACCACAAAAATGAGCAGAAAAAGAAGTTGTCGATATGGCCAAACACAAAAATCGGGGGTGGCCGAAAATGCTCTGTTGAAAGGTCATGATATTGACTTCGACGGAACGCAAGTGCTACACACAACTATAAGCTGTTACCCCAGGCTCTATACCCACACAACACATGGACATTCAGTGGATATCTAATGGATATCCATTAAGGATATTTTGGACATCCGATGGACGTACAGTTTTTATCCAAAGGATATTCAATGGACGTCCAATGGACATACTTAGGCCACCAACCTGTACGTCCATAAAATATCCTTCATGGACATCCATGAGATATCCATTATGGACATCCATAAGATTTCCTTCATGGATACCCATAAGATATCCATCATGGATATCTACAAGATATACTTTATGGACATCCATGAGATATACATCAAGAACGTCCATAAGATATCGTTCATAATTCTACATAATTATTTGTGCAATTCGTTACAGACAAACCAACCTAGCTTGAGATGTGAAAAAGTGCTGCACACTTCTTGGACAACGGTCAGTAATATCCTGTGATAAGGCACTCAACGTGACCGTATGTGCAATTTGAAATGTTCTGCTAGATTGGTTTCGCTGTATTCAAAAAATTTAGACAAACTAAGGTAAACTGGAGAGTGGTAGACGTACGATCAAAAAACTTATGTCGTTAATAATAATTTTTAATTTTTTCATTACTTTCCAAACAAAATACTTGATATAGTTAAAATTTGAAAAATAGTTTGCCAAGAGTTCTCTGAAAAGTTATTGATGAATTTAAATAGTTCTCAATTTGAATAACATATGAATATAGTACTCGACAATTCACTTGCTTCCTTCCAAAAGTTCACGTACACGGTAAATGCTAATGATCACAGTTTACAATTATTAACTAACACACCACTATTTTTCGTTTCTTTATAAACGCAATTATTGCACAATGCACACCACAACGCTTCAACTCAGTTCAACATAATTTTTTCAAACCGACCCAACACTCAACGACTCTCAAAATTACGACATTTGACAGACGCCATAGACGGTTGCACGTCAGGAAACCGAGTCAAGATGAGTTCACAATGCAGCGCTTTTGCATTTCGCGTCGCGCGTCACGTCTTCTGAGGTGACGCTATATTCAAATATTATTTAAAAGGATAAAAAGTTAAATATATCAACTTTTTCGCTGGAATGTCCATGTAAAAGGCCCAATCACTTTGCCAATTCGTAGGGTGCCACGGCGGAAAAAACATTAATTATTTGTACAATAAATGTACGAAATGGATGTCCATAAGATATCCTTCATGGATATCCATCGTGGATATCCGAAAGGATATCCATTTTGTACATGGTATGGATATTTTTTACTGGGAATACTTTGGATATCCAAAATTTGGATATCCTATGGATATCCAAAATTGGTCCAAGGCTATTCCGACATGAATTGGACATGAATTGGACGTCCATAGGATATCGGGTGCTGTATGGGTAGGGAGGCCTTAGAAATTCACAAACATAAGAACAACTTCAACCGCAAAGAAGAGAATCTCAACATCCATAGAACAAGGATGTCAGCTGATCCAAATACACTGATCCTTCCGATGAGAGAAAATACGGTTTCGGAAAATCAATCAGAGTTGATGGATAAATAATGGCACATCATCTGAACCAAATCAAATCAAAGCCTCGCAGGACCACTTCGACCATTGCCGCATCGCCTTCGATAATGTCTGCTGCAGATGCAAACGAAAGTGATGAAGTTATCAATACGGGAGTTCCTTAATGATATGTGATTATTCCATGGCTTAAATCAACACGAAAAAATAATGCTCTGTTACAAAAAAAAGGAAATTATTCATATTTCATATTTGGTGAGCAGTGACAGTTTTTTCAATAGAAAAATAATTTTCAGCTCCACCAGTGACGTGTATATAGAAATTGACTTCGATATTTTCGGAGAAAAATGATTCGTCTATGGATTTTTCTCAAATTAAATTCACATTTGAACTCCTTGTTCATTTTGGAACAATAAAGTCCTCCAACGTTTTTTCTATGATACGTCGCTTTCAAGTAAAAAAATTAAATCGATCTCACATGATTTTCCCATTAGAGATTAAATCTGATCGTAATTCCTAACATCGAGATACTTGATCTTGTAAAAATAGTTACTCCTGACATCTGAATACTGGATAAAGAACGACCAATTTCCGAGAAGAGACATGCCTGGGTTTTTTCAGTATTAAATTCCACCAAGTTGATGTTCGTCTAATACTATTGATGCTAATTCTACTGTGAATTTTTGTTCCTCGTACTGATATGAGGATTAGGACTCTGAAAGATAAACTAGTATGAAGAGTACTATTGTCGACACAACTATGCACTGAACAAGATGTTTTCTCCAGCAAATTATTAATATGAAGCAGAAACAAAATGAGCGCCAGAACAGAAACCTGTTGAACACCAGCATTTATTGAGAGAATATCAGATGATACTGCATCAACAACTACATCAAGAGACCTATTAGACAAGAAACTCTCCAACAAAGCATTGAGGTGAACCATAAGACAGCAGTTCAGAAAAGACCCCGATTCCAAACTCCATCAAATGTTTAGAAAAGTCGAGTGCAAAAGGTAACGTTTTTCCGAATTTTTCGATGGAATGCTTCCAAATATCCGAAGCATTCGCCAATAAGTCACTGGTTGATCTTTGATGGGGAAATTCGTATTGTCGATCATTCATATTATTCTTGATTTCTTCAGATATTTGATAAGTTTAAATTTTTTTTTCATAACTTTGAAAAATATAGGAAGCAATGCAATTGGTGTATAATCACAAAGTAAAGTTTCCCCTCCCACTTTTAAGAAACTGGTTGGATTCTGGTTGTTTTCCAGGACTTGGGAGGAAGGTTGAACAATTCGCGATGTACTGGTGTCAATTAGGGGGGCGAACACTTTGAGAATAATTGCTGGGATTCCATCAGATCCGCAAGCCTTGTTTATATTCACGTTCATTAAACTATTTCTCACTAGCTGTGGTCCGCGTAGAAGTTGAACCGAACCGTTCATTCAGCGCACGCCGGTAAAGCATAGCATCTCGCCTGCTTTTCTTCGACTTTATTTACATACAGTATTATATTTCATTTGACATAGTCAGTGGGCATACCTGAAGACTGGCGTTAAATCAAATCATCTTTCGAACAATCTGTTCAGGCCAGTCTCAAATTAAATTTGAGACTGGCCTGAACAGATTGTTCGAAAGATGATTTGATTTAACGCCAGTCTTCAAGTATGCCCACTGACTATGTCAAATGTTTTTACATTTTCCTCGCAGGAGGAATGGGCGAATTCGGTTTGCTTTTGGAATACCTCGTCCATTGGTAGATGGCGCAATAACTTCGTTGTTCGCATCAGATTTGGTCGGGGCTTGATCCTCTGAAGGATTTTGATTTTCAATTATGGGAAGTCATCGACTTCAATGTTGATGATGGCACTGCCTTGCACTGACGAGTGGCCAAATAGCCCGAAACCGGTCTGCAAGTGTGTCCGTCCCTATAATTGAAAATCAATTCCTTCATTTGTATCGACGAAAGCAAATGCAGGATTCACTTCTGTGAAGAAACCTGCACTGGCACCGGTCGGATATAATTCAATGCCCTTCGTGGTATTAGCCAGGGGAGTAGTTGTTTTCTGACAGGTGCCAGCCGAAACCTACTGTGTAGGTAATTTGAGACTGGCCTGAACAGATTGTTCGAAAGATGATTTGTATTAAATTTCACTGATTTTTTCGTTCAATAATAATGAAATTTAACCATTATCACTCCTGACTTGTGAAGCTTTTTTAGTGAAATAATTTTCACGATGGGATCAGTATTTTCAAAGATTAGCCCCAACAAACAAAAAAAGTTAATAACTTCAACTCTTCATAATAGTACTATCAATATTTTGTTGGTGAAACATCATTTCAATAATAAGAATTCATAGGTACCTTCTTGGTTCGTGGTTCACACGATAATATTGAACATAAGAATTTCCTCCTCATGTGAACACAGAGATGAAAAGAATGTTATATAACAAACGATAATGCGGATATGGAACTGCTAACCTGATTTGTCTCTAGGGAAAACCCACAAGTATATATTATCTACTAATACTTCGGTCTAATTATAGATAGGTATAATAAACATATGTTCGCTCATTCTCATTTTCCAATGAAAATTGTGCGAGAGAAGCATTGAGAAAGACCGAGTTGAAGAAGTCAGAAGTGACAAGATTGGACTGTTTAATTTACTCATGCATCATTATTATTATTTAGAGGCGCTTGACGATTCACAGTTCAAAAAAGTGTGAGAGCTATTAGGGACAAATGTATCCACCTGCAAGTACAAAAACAAAGATATTTTCTGTGACTGGAAAAACATTTGACATTCTATCTGGTGGCAGATAGGTAACAAAATATCAATTTTCATGAAATTACTTTTGTCCCTAGAAAAAAGTACTCACTTGAAAATATTATAAAAAATATAAGTCAAGGTAGATGAGAGAAAACTGAGAATAAGACAATTTTTTTGGTTCATATTCAAAATTGGTATATTATGCAGCAATCATTTAACGATGGTAATTAATACACGAACATTAACTGGGATACAAAACGAGCCGAAGGTGAGTTTTGTATGGTTGGTTTATGCGAGTATATGAAAAACCATCACATGAGAGTTGCATACGTTATTTTTTGTACACCTGATAAATAATGAAGAACTATAAATGTTACATTTATATTTGTTGATTCTACAAAATTGTAATAAAAAAAACAAAATAAGAAATGAAGAAAAAAAGCGGATAGCCGAGGATGGTTTCGAACCCGCGTCATCGTCCATAGATATTCTAATAAGTCTGGTAACTCCTTTGATGTGGGTAAAATATGCCGCTTTTTTTGCGAGCGGTCGTAAATCATGCGGGCTACAAGCAGAAATACGTTATACGAGGGTCAGTCAGCAGCGCGAACAATATGTTTACTCGAAAGTGTGTCTACGAGGGTCAGGCGTCAAGTGTTGATCATATTCATTATATATTATTTATGTTTTTGTATGATCTTTCATTGAGATGATTATATTATATGGGATTCTAATAACAATAAATTGAGGAATATTTCGTTGTAATAACTGGCATGAATCACCTGATTTCTCAAATTATGGGCAGGTAAAAAGGTGAGATACTTATAAAGAGACTCCACAATAAAGAAAAAATGAAGATGAATAATCTTTATTTACATATTACCTAATTGAATGGTGATTTGTTGTTTTCTTGAGTATACCCTAATAGTATAATTATAATCTATTCAGTACTTTGGCATATATATTTAGACACATTTCAAATATTTAGCTGGGGGTTGGTTGGAGTTAGGTCGAATAAATGAAACTACTATTATTTCTTTGCCGACGTTTCGACTTGTATAAAGTCATCGTCAAGGTACTACAAAGTTACAGTAAATCAGATATACATACACACAAGGTAAAAAATTATTGAAATTTGCGACAAGAATCACTTCTGCGAATGAGAGGTCAAGATTGAGTACATTAGTTTGGTACAATTCAATTGACAGTATAAATGTAAAAATAGACATAAACAAAAATCAAAAACTGTAGGAAACGGTTGAACTCACATAAATTTCTGGTTTTCTTGTCTATTGAAATAAAAATTGAAGGACATTTACATAAAAATAAAAATTCCCAGTTTTCGATACTGAAATATATATTTTGTTTATATAATATATATATATATATATATAAATATATATATATATATATATATATATATATATATATATATATATATATATATATATAAATCAAAACTCTGTTTGAGTGCAGGAAGTAAGTGAGTTCCTAATTTTATTTTCAACGGTCGCTAACACAGTGGACTTTTCGTCGGTCAGAAATATACTTCTGTATATTTCAGTATCCAAAAACTGGGAATTTTTATGTAAATGTCCTTTTATTTTTATTCTAATAGACAAGAAACCAGAGATTGGGTTCTACCGTTTCCTACATTTTGGAAATTGTTGTTCATGTCTCTTTTTACATTTTTACTGTCAATTGAATTGAACCAAATTTACTCAATCTTGACCTCTCGTTCGCAGAAGTGATTCTAGTCGCAAATTTTAATAATTTTTCACCTGTATGTGTGTATTTATATCTGATTCACTGCAACTTTGTAATGCCCTGAGGTTGACTTTATAAAAGTCGAAACGTCGGCAACGATATTAAAGGTTTCAGTTCAGTTGTTCATTTAAACATTGAGATCTTATTTGCCTGTTTGCAAATTTGATTGTGTAATAGATTCGAACTCTTGTAAACAATGAAAGTAAATAGTCTTTGAGAAAATTGCTACATGGATGGCTGAATTTTACATTGGAATATTCTTTCAGAAATATGTTTCCTACACCATCATGTATGCAGTAATCATCATTAAAATCATCAATCATTAAAATTCGAAACAAAAATATTTTCTAATTGTATTAAATACTTACAAAAATCATTGGGAGGGACTGTTAAGCCACCAAATATATTTTTACTACCTTTGTAAGCTTCGAGCTCACAAAATGAAGTAGACTTGTCTCTTTCGGATGATGAACAATATTCCAAACAAATATGACATGAATGTTTAAAGAGACATCTACGTAAAAAATATCCACCAACATAGACCAGTGCATTTCCCTCCTCTGATATCAAATTCCTATAATCGGTTGATTCTATTTTTATAATTGGAGAAATATTTTCCTTATTTTTTTCCTGAAAACTTTCAATATTTTTCAATGACTCCGATGTTATATTAAGCAAAATATCGCTACTGTCTTCCATAAAATTGCTGCCTTCTGTCTCGTGCAAATATCATATAGCAAAAAGTTTTTTGAATGCTCTGGTAAACTGAATGGCAGTTGGATTTCTAGCGTTTCCACAAGCATTTCTGATTTGACCAAAGTAATTCTCGAGACAATCCTGATTGAGATTACGCGTCAATAAAAATTTATAATTTTCAATTTTCATTATTTTCCATAAATTCAAAACGGAGGAGATAGTAAGCCTCCAACCAAAAATAAATTCCAGAGAATTCGTAACTTTCTTTCCTCATCAAAAAATGTTCAAATAACTACAAGAATAAAAGTTCAAATAGAATGTTCATTTCGCGCACTCAGTTTAACCGGCCGGAACGATGCGAACTGTTCAATCGGAGACACTCTGTTAAACTGGTTCCCCCGTCAGACGGGCACTGATGACCGACCAGCCAGGCAAGGGACGCGCGAGGACGGACGGTGATGATTTGGGTCGCTGCTGAGAGTGAGCGGACTTATTAGAATATCAATGGACGATGCCCGCGTCTCATATTGTATACTATCTTAGCTGGCTTCGTCACGAGCTACCTTACTGTATTTTGTCGAAAATGAAGAGATACCGTTGATATAGTGTTTTGTACACTTTCTTAGATTCTTCCTATTCTTTATTCTTCTATATCGCTGATGTCAGACATTTCGATAATATAATTATGGAAGTTTAGCTATTTATTCTATAAAAATTAAATGCCTACTGATCTTGAGAAACGTCAATGGCACAGCATGTTTGATTAAATAATAATGGGTTTCTATTGGCTGAAAATCTGTATCATAATTTATTCCATTATGAAACGGATTATGATTGAAAATTCGCAGCGATAGTTTTCTGACTACAATATGTTTTAATGATATATTTCAATATTTTATCGTGGTTTTTTCAAAAAAAATCACAGTTTCCTGTACAATTCTCACTCGTGTCACGGTTTACAAACCGCGACAAGAGTTTCTCTTTACAATAACTTGCTCAAGCAGGAAGTATGGGCCAGATCAATTCAGTCGTTTTTCCATCACAGAAAAAAAGGGTATTAAACAGGGAAAAAGTATTACATTTAATCAACACAACCTCGAACTTAGATCTAATACTTTTTTCCCTCGGATAATTAATGAAAAGTTTTCACAATTTTTCAATATTTCTTTTATCAGCGGGTATATTCGTGTAAATAATTAATCAAATTGGTATGATGTACTTACTTTGCCGGAACTACCAAGTATGACCTCCTGTCGAATTGAACGTCTAGATCCGACGATATTATGCACTGATCGCACATTATATCCTCCACATCAATCATATTGCTATCTGCAATAAATATTTCTTTTACTTATTGTTGCCCATAAATTCACTGATATTCACTGATATACACTGAATAGTTTTGACACACATATTTCCTTTTGTAAATGTTTGTATTACCATGCACTACCATCTCATTGGAATCAAAGTTGAAAATTATAATGATTCTTCTCTGATCGTCGCAGAGCATCTGGGACTTTTTCACAAACTATACCATTTTGTCCCGAAAAAACAAATATTTAATGCAAAAAATTTATTTTATTCGTGAGAAAACTATCAAATGATGCTAGCGGTTAACCTGTTAGGAAACTTGTGGAATTTCAATTGACTTTTCTCATCATATATAATAATATATATAAGATTTTGGCTTTCATTTATCGTAAATTGATTTTTGTTTCTGAGTTTGATTTCATTCTTGTTTTATTGTAGTTCATTTGATTAAATTTTTTGTTTTTCTCAGGATGCATAGTTTTCATGCATCTTGTTTTCTATTGAATTCTTTCTATTTTCACTCGAGGATGTATCCTCATCCATTCTCTTTTCACTATTTATTTTAGAAGAACTAGGGCAGGGTTAGTATATATTTTGGCTTTCATTTATCGTGAATTGATTTTTGTTTCTGAGTTCGATTTCATTCTTGTTTTAATGTAGTTCATTTGATTGCATTTTTTGTTTTTCTCAAGATGCATGGTTTTTATGCATCTTGTTTTTTATTTAATTCTTTCTATTTTTACTCCAGGATCTATCTTCATCCATTCTCTTTTCAATATTCCTATGATTTTTTCACATTTTCTTTGGGACAGTAATTCCACAATTTCGTTTGATCAACTTTATTATTTCATTTCTACCATTTAGTTTTTTGAGTAGGGTTTCGGAAGAGTTGGTGTAGTATATACCGCATGGTTAATATATATTTTCGTAGTTTCCAACACTCTACATGTTTAAGAAATGCACAAATGCCGTCAAACATTGCAGTCATAAAATAATTCGCTATTGCTATTAATGAACCACCAAGGAAACATTGTTCACTAGATGAAATTTCCTAGGATGTTCGTAGTATCAAAATGTTATGCTGGATTTATAAACTTAACAACATTCAACAATTGAATTAAGAAATAAAATCCAAGAAAGATGAATACAGGAAAATCCCATTTGGGGTTTATAAACTTTCATCTACCAATCAAAGTAACAGCTAACAACTAAGAAGACGTTCATCTTTCATATTTTCAACTGAGAACTAACAACTATGAATTTAACGCATGCGCATCAGGCATATTTATTTTCTGACATTGGGATTAACTCAAAAACAAATTGAGAACCGCGAAAATTGTTTTGTGCAATTATTTAAAAACACGAGCACAAGGAAATCAAATGTCAAATAAAACAAACAAAAACATTTAATGATCACAGAACACTTGCCTTATTCTTAATGACAAGCACAAAACGCCCAAAACCAAATTTTAAATTTTCAGCTAATTGTGTTCAAAATAATTTTTTCTCCTCTGTTCTTACATGTGATTCCTTAATTGTTAATTCGACGTTGTTTGTTTAGTTGAGTTCATAAATCCAGCATTAGTGAGCAATAATGGATCAATTTAAAAATCATAAAATGAGAATATCTATCAAATAGTTTATAATAAGTGGATAATTGAAAAAGTAGATAAACTGATTTGATTCACTGGTAGATCATGTGAGCATGTTTCAGTTATCTTGGAATTCATATTGTCTCCAGACGAAATATTTCAAAAGTGATTTTCAATATTTTCTTCCAAAAATAGAATAAGCATATATATATGAAATATATTGATTGGTCAATTTAAATCGACCCACATCGTGTGATATGAACCACGAAAATTTTACATTCATTCAAAGTAGTAACAAAAAGTTTAAGGGTCGATTGAGTCTGAATCAGTTCACACCTGGCATAGGAACTTTATTACACCCGTACAATATTACTCAAATGATTGAATATTTTTATAAGCTGCTTCTAATTTACGTGAATATTTTTCTTGGCATGATAGGCATTCCAATAACGATATATTATCTAGAGTAATGTAAGTATATATTAAATGATATATTACGGCATATATATCATAACAAATGAGGTTTTCCATGGTTATAAAAAATAGAATGCGAATAGGCAATAAAAGTTGTACAAAGCCAATACACACCATTTCCATTTTATAGGACAAGTCAAAAACAGTTATATCAAGTATGAATAAATGACATTCACATGAATAGTTATAGTAGTGGTGTGTTATGTTGAAAATAAGTCACGCGAGTAAGATTTATAAATTCTCAAATGACTTAGGAAACAAAACACATGAGAGTCAAAACAGTGTATTTAGAGTGTTTTCAATTTTTTGTATGCACTGCAAAAGTCTTCACAGCGAGTGCTTCAAAGAATCAAACGATGTTTTTCTTTTCACGATTGCTATAAATGATTGAGTCCCTTTCTCAATAGAATGTTGATATAATGATCAATCATTCTTTCCACTACCAACATGAAAAATCACAATTATTCGAACATTTCCTCTAATTAGAAATAACACTTCTTGATCTGGCTAAATAATGAGAAAGAAACTTTCACCTAGGTTCGAAATGAAAAACTGTGGGTAGTAGCTTCGATTTAGAATATCAATACTTGCATCGATTGACGCTTAGTAACTTCAGACGGGGAACATACTTCTATATCAAAATTACTATCACTTGAATTTCCACTTTAGTTTTCATTTACAATTCGATGAAATAGTAATTTACGTAACAAGTGCGGAAAATTCTGATTTTTTGGACGAGTACTTCCCGGACTAGGCCGGAAAAATGCTACTTTCTCAAAGAAAAAGCGTCCAAGAAGTGGGTACTTCCCGGACGGTTGCCGAAAAATGATATTTCAGTGTTATAGTCGGGCCGTTCAAAAGATAGAATTCAAGGACGCGTGAACAGTGAATGTCTGCATCTATATATAGCCTGCGCGGCGTAGCCACGCCTTCTAAACTGAAATAAATGAAGAACTGTTTACACTGTACTGTACTCATTTGTGCTATGTATTCACGTGTGTTACGTTAATCAAATAATATGGATGGAAACACTCTTTCACCTCCAAGAAAAAGATAAAAAAAAGACATTTAACTGTAGAGGAAAAATGTGTAATAATGAACACTTATAAAAAAGCATCCCAAGATTATGGGAGAACAGGGAAATGCGTCGTTTTTGTTGAGTGGTGTAAATCGGACTTGTAACATTGGGGAGAGGAACATTCAAATAAGAGTGCGTGCGGTTCACGTGATCAGTGATCATTCTATCTTTTCAGCGGCTACACTCTACACCTCTACACTATAGTAATGTGAAATATATTATGCATACCTCGAGTGAGAATGCTATCATGTAGATCGTACATTATTACAAAAAACAGCTCGCTATAATAATAGCTTATCACCTAAATTATATAATAAATGAATGATGGTACAAAAAATTCTCTACAGAAAACTTATTATTTATAAGATTAATTTTTGACTGATGTTTTCCCAATTTCTACATAAATAAACTTGAATTATTAACATTATCTTCAGTTTTCAATCTACAGTGCGCGTTTTTCATCCAACTTCGGTGATAGTACCTTCCATGCCAACTCAAATTTCATTCTTTCGCTTGTTGGATCCGAAATCTTCACGTGTGACATACATTCATTCGGTGATTATTCGGTCAGACCGATGAATAATTTTCAACAAAGGATATGATGTGCAACGGTTGAACTTTGAAACAATAAAGATAAGGGGTTTGCGTAGATTTTTGGAGGTTTATAGGTACCTATGTCGGTTGTAGTATTACTGGATAACAAAAAAAAGGCCATTCATGTAACCAGTTAGAAAAAGTTACGTTTTATATAACAAACGCTATTTCTGCGAAAGGGGCGTAGATGCGTGCGGGTTGTACAAAAAAAGTATATCGTATCACATACAGTTTCTTTTTAATCCAATCAAATTAACTGTTCAAGAGCCCAAAATGACGATTTCCGCCTACCCAAAAAATAGCTGTGGATTCCGGCAGACACATGTGTCCTTAATATCCCCTAAAGTTTGCGCCAGATTCTGTCCGTGCGTTTAGCAACAATTAGCGGTTGAATGCCGGAAATTAATATTTTTTTTGTTTTTTGCTTATATAATGAAAACTTCTGGTCGGATAGAAAAAAAGTTAAATTGAAAGTTGTAGATAATTGAAAAATCTATCGATTAGCGTTGTGCCGATGTCGATATTCCAATTTGTTGCTTAACTATTGCGCTCGGAATTTAAAAAAAGGCGTTTTATCTACATCACTCTATTAAAAAATGTTGAAATGCATTTAGGGGTTGCAACTGTGAATTTGGAAAGCTTTCAACTAGTAGAAACCACAATTTCAATTTGGTTGAATAACAATTGATAGGTTAGCAACAATCTAATTTGTTACTAGAAAAAGTGTCCCACTAGATTGTTATTTCTTGCCCTACGGACAATCGTAGAGCGATGAACGAAACGGTTTCGGATAGTAAAAAAATTGAGCTACAAACTATCATTTTTGGAAAATGGATTTTTGCAATGTGATACCTTCAAAAATGTCGTCAATAACACAACGTTATTCAAACTGAAAAACAATGAGGAAAAAATGTTCGTATCAAAATGCGATAAATGCATTGGAAAGCTGCGATTTTTCTACGAATTTTGCCAGCCTGACTTTTGTTCCACGATAATTAGGAGCCGAGATAACACTTTTTATTTATTCAATTCCCTCTCCCTTCGTTTATTTATATGAAGCAACGAGACCTTGACGACTGCACAGAGTCATATTATCCATAGAAACCAGCAGAATTTGTTTTCCACAATTATTTATCATATTTATTGATGGTAGCAGTGGAGGTTCTTCTGGGACCGATCGACGTGCCGTTCGCGTGAAGTAAACTGATCAGAGCCCAAAATGACCTCGCGCTCTGTAATATCGGGAACTACTGGACGGATTTTTTTTCAATTTGTACTAGTGCATAAAAATATGATCATATGACTATCTAAAACCGTTTTGTTCATTGCTCTACGATTATCCGTAGGGCGAGATACAACAATCTAGTGGGACTCTTTTTTTAGTAACAAATTAGATTGTTGCTAACCTATCAGTTGTTTTTCAACCAAATTGAAACTGTGGTTTCTACTAGTTGGAAGCTTCCCAAATTCACAGTTGCAACCCCCAAATGCATTTCAACATTTTTTAATAGAATAATGGAAAAAATGTTTTTTTTAATTCCGAGCGCAGTAGTTAAGCAACAAATTAGAATATTGACATCGGACCAACGCTAATCGATAGATTTTTCAATTATCTACAACTTCCAATTCAACTTTCATTCGATCCGACCAATAGTTTTCATTAAATAAGCAAAAAACAAAAAAAAAAGAATGATTTCCGGCATTCAACCGCTAATTGTTGCTAAACGCACGAACAGAATCTGGCGCAAACTTTAGGGGATTACTAAGGACACCTGTTTCTGCCGGAATCCACAGCTACTTTTCGGGTGGGCGAAAATTCAACAAGAAAAGTTCATTTGATTGGACTATTCAATTTGGGTAGAAAATTTTATTTTATCATTTTCGAAGAGTTAAGTATCTATCCCTTTGGTATCGATATAATGTGTATATCAACTGTAATATCATGCCGGGGATAGCTCGGTTTTTGTAACTGCATTGGTTGAACACGTTAGCTCCCAACCAGCAGAATTGTTTTTTAATTTCATGATGCTGCAACACTTTCATTTTGTTGGTATTTTATAGTTACTTCAAAAATGCTAGTTGATTATATTAGACGTGCCGTTAACACAATACAGTTGTTGGCAATGAAAGTGTTTCATTAATTTGTCATGAAACGTTTATGAAATGAAATTGAAAATGCTTCACGAAATTATAACAGAAACGTTTTTGCAACCAACTTATAGAACCTATTTTCATTCAAAAGTAAATTGTTTTGTTGCAGTTTTATAGCAATTTTCTATGAGATTTTAATTAACTTCAGAAAACTATTTCAAGCTCATTTTATAAATGTTTCCTGTAGCTTTTATGAAATATTTCATATGCTTTCAGACACAAATTTGTTTTTATCACCGTATTATCACCCTAATGATAATTTCCCAACTAGTGCTTCCATTTTTTTTCCATCGTTTTTATTGACGTGATATAAATACAAAAAAACATTATAAGAAAAAAAACTTATGAATTATTCACGCCAAAAGGCAGAGTTCAATTCCTTTCCGAGGAAAAGGACTTGTTCTTCCACCCAACCCAGAAAACCACCTCAAACCACTAGTTCCAAACTTTTTCGAAATTCACCCTTTATAATCGATGGAAGAAGTTTCTTATCCAAAACATCTCGATAGATAGTAGTGTTTCTTAACTTCTTTAAAGGGGTAATGTACCTGGAATACGTTAAAATGCTTGCCATCGAAACCAAATTATTTTATAGAATGACACCATTTTAAATTGAGAGCAATCCGGAATACTGACATTAGATGAGTTGAAAATTAATTAGTCAACATAGTGAATTTTTCTATAATTAATAATTTTTTCCAGTAACATCAATTAATGAATAGCCCGCTTAAATTTTGCCAATCTAAGTATATATTTGTCAATAAAATTTCATTCAATAAAAATCTTTGAAGCACAAGTAATGTCTTCAACAGAAGAACAAAAGTAATATTATTAAAATGGCTTCAACTTTTCTATTTGTTAGTTAGTTTTTGAAGATTGTTGGTGACATTACTATTGTCTCCTAGTGTCCAATACAAAATTACTTCTTGCGCCTTCAAGAAAATATTATTAACACTTTTTTTTGTTTTAAATATTTTATGAGAATCGCTTGAAAATATGTTGCAAAAGTGCAGTTAGGTGAGTCTTCATAAAACTACTTTTTGGAAGTGTTAGAAAAATTTTACAGCAACTGCCGAATTGTTTATAAAACTGTTTTGTAGTGTCTGTAAAAGGCCTTACAAAATATCAATAAAGACTTATGTATGTAAGTTTTATGAAAACATTGAAAACATTTCAGAGAATAGTGCAGTTTGTTTCCCCGAAACGTTTTAGCAACTTTTATAAAATATGAAATTGCTAGTTGGGCTGAGATCTGAACACTTCATGGGCAGAATGGCGTTTTGAACAAACGAAAACAAAGTCGGAAAAGTGCCTAGGTGTTTTCCGTATTCCTCTTCTTGCTAGTGTACAATAATACGCCTCTTTCCAACCTGAAGGAAGCAGAAATAAGCACATTTTCGAAGATCTGGTACTTGAAAATATTACTTTACAATTCTTTTTAGTTCATGAAGTGATAATTTTACTATTATAGCTCTAAAAAAAGGCATGCTTGCGCAACTTTATTCATGCATTCAGATGATAAAGTTGGGCATTTTATTCAAAAATGTTGTTCATGAGTAGATCTCCTTTGTTGGCCAGAAACAACGTAATGCAAAAGCAAATAGGCGGTTCTTACCTTGATCGCAGCAACTCTTTGTTTATTATTAGAGTTCACGGTCATACTCTGAAACACATCCTGACTAAAACAAATCAAGTCATCTCTGTACAGCGTCGTTATCTGTTATTATGGCCTTCGATTCAGAAGTTAGAGCCTACTACTCTTTTTCATAAACTGAAATAGGTCTCTTCCCACGAGTTATCTAATCAGATAACGTTCAATATTCAACTGAATTGAAAAATAAATGTGATGTTGATGATAGTCAAGCGGGACAACGTGAACACGCGCACTTGGGAGTTGTTCTAGGTATTATATCGGTTCATTTGTCATCGGTGAATGTGTAACGATACTACAGGAAAATTAGGTATTTCCTCGATTTTTTTCGACATTTTCAATAGCAGAGTTCTCTCTGAGCTATACTTAGAAGAAAACTTCAAATATGAAAACTGAATATTATTAGCTAGAATAATACCTATAAAAGTAGGTATTGCTACAAATCCAGTTTACTTGCCAAATAAAGTTTCGAAAGGGTATTTAGGCCATCTCATGTACTTTAAGCCGTAGAACAAGTGTCCGAAGTTGAAACGCAGTGGTTTCCTTCGTTCAGAACCTAAAGTTCTTTGAAGGTTGAAAAGATAGAAAAAATTGAGTTGAAACGAAAAATTATGAGTAGTGGAATTGAATATTGAACGGTAAAGTCTCAATCTTTGAAAATGAATTAGCAGAAAAGCTTATTGTTTTTTTGCTATTCTTAAGAATAACAGTTCCGTCGAATAATTGGGTCAAAAGGAGCGAATTGAATAAGGCATTGAAATCCAAACGAAACAATGTATATGGATTTTGATGAAAGAATAAGAATTTTCGATTGATCAAAATTTTGGCAAAAAATCGAAATATTGAATATAAAATGGAAAAATCAACTTTGTATCAGAACACAACCCTCTAAAACTCACAGAAAATCGGAGTATCGACTTTCTCCTACTGAAGATGCTTACCTTGTTCTCGTCTTCTATCAGTTTTCAGTTACTCAAGGTTATGAGTGCAAAATGCATTTTGTTGTAATTTATCTATTCGTTAATACTTTAACAAAGACAATTATTATTTGTTGGCAAACGCGCGTCGAATGCAAATATTATCAGTTTGATGTTAGGGTAATTGATCATAAGAAGTCAAAACTTGTACAGCAAAGGTTCCAATTTCATAGTTTATTAATAATAATAATATGCTTCATTATCATAAGACATTATCTTATTATAAATCTAGGTTATAAAAAGTATGTATATATAAAAGAGTGGAAGTCAAGTTCATATAAGAATAGACATAGAAAGCTAAACTCAAAAGCTCCTCATGAAGATAAAAAACATGAGCTAGTCAATCAGTTGAAAGTTATCGTCAAATAATTCATTCCAAGTATAATAGGGTCTATCAGATAGAAATTGCTTGACTAACTTCCTGAATTGGAAGTCATTTATATTGGCAGATCTTATGTACAGAGGCAAATGATTGTACATTTTCCCACCATTGTGAAATATGGAGTCTCTGGTGATGTTTTTAGTTGGCACTGTGAGTTGCCGAGTGTGTCTGCTGTTCCGGGTGTTATAATGGGAAGAGGATGTGGCGAAGTTTAATATATGCTTATTTATTGAACACACAGATTCCAGTATGAATAATGCAGTTACCGTTAGAATATTATGGTTTTTGAAGCAGGTTCTACAGGACTCCCTTGGTTTAAGGTTTCCTATATACCTTATTGCCCTTTTCTGTGAAATAAGAATATTGAAAAAAGTTGGACTGCATGCTCCCCAAAACGGTATTCCGTAGCGTAAGTGAGAATGTATGAGTGCATAGTAAGCCATCTTTGCAGTGCCGATTCCCAATTCATTACAAATTACTCTAACCGCATAACAGCCAGAGCGCCAGAGGAGACTGCTAGTGAATTGTTTGACATGATCCACAAATTTTAAATCCTGATCAATGAAAACTCCTAGAAATTTACTGCTATTTTTAGATTCCAATGATCTGTCTTCAAAAAAAAGTTCGTTGATCGAGCATCTAAAGACATTAAATTTGTTTTAGTTAAACTGAAAGATAGGATGTTTGAATCACACCAATCTTTAATCGTGATGAAACTGATTGACTATCCTCTCCATGGATGTTTAATATTTTAATTCAATATCGCAATTATCCGTGATACATGACAAGCGGCCGAAGTTTTCAGTATCACTAATTTTGTTCGGGTTTGAAGACCGTCGTTTTTTGGAATTTCTTCCTGACGTTCCGCTGGCGCAAGTGGCTAGCTTCTACAGAGGCTTATACATCTTGAGTTTGACTCCGAAGTCTGGGTATTACAATTTCGTGAAGAGTATTTATATGGATTCAGATAGTTTGGAGTGCTAACTACCTTTTCTGGATTCGGAGAATATTCATTCTATCAATTGCCGAAATTACTTTATCTGGATTGGGAGGTTTTTCATTAATATTAATTGCCCTACTACCTCCCGTCATGATGTCTGTTATTCTTGAACTTCTTACAATGGGATTCCATATTCGATTGCGGTTCACAGCGTCTTCTTTCCTGTTGAAACTAACCTTGTGTTTGTGTGTATTGCCTGCCGTACCAGTCAGCTATGGTATCCCTGGTTAAGGACAATGAGTTTCTCGTTTTCAAACGGAATCCTGTAGTTTCCAGCCGACTTGTCAGCGTCAACCCCGTTTTTAGTGTCTTTGGGGGCCATATTTCCGAAACTAGTTGAGGCCGCCAAAAATTTCATTTGAATATTTAGTTCAGAAGACCGAAATACGTGGGTACAATATTTTTTTATAACGCGTGGCATCGGGTTAATAGAATTTTACCCGGTTTTCAAACCCACCAAGAAGATACAACAAAGCCTGTCGGCTGAAGAACACAGCGAGGGAAACAAGAGGATTCTGTTCGAAAACGAAAGAAATTCTTAAAAACGACAGCCTTCAAACCCGAACAAAAGTATAGTGATACAAGCGGAAGGCCGGGGTTCGAATCCTCGCCGGGCCAACGTGCTGGGTAATCGCACGTTAAAAGGTAAGGCCTCGTTGATTAACGATTTTTAGAACATTCTTGGAACAGAAGTTGTAATAATAATAATAATAATAATAATATAAATTTATTCATCTCTCAATTGTAGATACACAGTACTTACAATTATCGGACTTGTCACAGAAAAAAATACACAATTAAAATCACAAAGCTAAAAACTCATCGTAAGAGTAAAAAGCCTTTTCCAAAAGGAAAAGATACAACTTATTTTTAAACTCGTTAGTATTACTGATATCACCTAGAATGCATATTGTTTTGTTATAGAATTGTATTCCTCTGTAGATATAGGAATTCTGTCCAACAGAAAGTCTTGAGTAAGGTTGCTGCATGAAGTTTCTAGTACGAGTTTCATAATCATGAATAGAGGCCCTTGTCACCAAAGTCGAATGATATTTCTTTATATATAAGATGAGTTGGTAAATATACAGTGAAGGTAAGGTTAATATTGAGAAACTTTTGAAAATCTCTTTACAATGGGATGAATGTGGCACATTAGCCAAGCATCTCAAAATCTTCTTCTGCATTACGAAGACCCTATCCGTATGTACTGAGCTTCCCCAAAATATTATACCATACGACAACACTGATTCGACGAGGCCGAAATAGACCAATCGGAGAACGTCAATCGTAACAGTTCCTTTCAACTGTCTTATGAGAAAACAGGAACTGCTCAGCTTACCACAAAGTACATCCACCTGAGATTCCCATGTCATTTTTTCATCTATTACCAAGCCAAGGAATTTTGTCGATTTCTCGTGTTTCAATGATTGTCGCTCCAATCTTACCAAATAGCTGAGATTCGGGGAAATATTTTTGGGTATATAACTCATGAAGTGAGATTTGCTGTCATTTATCATCAAGCCATTAATTCTACAATACTCCAAAAACTCCTGACTACATTTATTGGCATGGTATACTAATGACTGAGTATCTTTTGCTATCATTCCAAAATTTGTATCATCCGCGTAACTGATTTGGAGGTTTGGTGTTAGACAAGATGCCCCAATATCATTGATAAACACTATAAATAGAACTGGACCCAGAATTGAGCCCTGTGGGACACCTAGCGATACCAATCTTTTATCAGATGATGCATTCTGTATCTCCACTAACTGTCTCCTGTTAGTAAGATAAGACAACAACCAGCTGTGTGCATTGCCTGTAATACCTAATCGTGAGAGTTTCTCCAATAAAAGTGAATGATCCACCGAATCAAATGCTCGACTCAAATCGAAAAATAACGCAATACTTAAGTTCTTATTATTCAGCGCTCCGTATATAAAATCAGCAAGCTCAGCTATAGCTGTGCTTGTAGATTTGTTTTTTCTATACCCATGTTGTGATGACGAGAGTAGGGAATTCGACTCGAGGAAATCAATGAGTCTGACATAAAATGCCATATCAAAAATCTTTGATATTTGATTCTGAACAGATATGTTTCGATAGTTACCTATTTCATTTTCTGAACCTTTATTCTTGAAAATTGGCACTGATTTAGATACCTTTAACTCACTTGGATATTTGCCGTTCATGAACGATTCATTTATTAAGTGTGACAATGGTTCACAAATAAAACCAGAAACTCTTCTTAATACTTTACCCTGAATCTCGTCATAACCAGCAACATTCTTTCTTGTCGTTCTCTGAATGATTTGTTCAATTTCTACATTGTCTGTTGGTGTCAGGAATATGGTCTTATGAAACCGTGTGATTAATTGCAATCTATCATAATTTGGCTTTGTGCAGTTAAGGTTCAGAAAATGATCATTGAAACTGTTGCTAATATTTTGATACCCTTCAACTTGACTCCCATTCTCGCATATCATGTCATGGGGAATGATATTTCGAGTTTTTCCTTTCATTTCATTGATTATTCTCCAACTCTCTTTAGTAGTATTTGTGGCGTTAATGATTCTGTTGTTATTGTATGAATATTTCGCTTTCCTAACTGCTTTTTTATAGAATGCTTTTAGTTGCCTATATCGGGTTTCAATGACCGGGTTGTTAGTACTTTTATTTATTTTACTTAACTCTGTTAGGGACTGGTGAAGCTGCTTAAGATCATTGTTGAACCACTTCTTTTCTGTATTTTTTCTCACTCTTCTGAAGGAAAAAGCATTATTGAAGTGATACAAGATCGTACTATAGAACTCAGAGAACTTGGTATCAAAGTTCTCTGCCCTGTACATATCTACCCACGTCTCCTTTTCAATTAATGCAGCAAACGTACTCAAATTACTTTCTGAAAAATCTCTACAAAAGCTAGTTTTTTTTAATTTTTCATTGGATTTGTTCATCTTGAGACTTGCTACCTGATAAGAATGGTCAGAAAAATGGATTTCGTTCACATTGACATTCAAATAATCTAAATTGCTGAACATTACATCTATAAGTGTGGAACTAGTTCTTGTTGTGCGTGTCGGTTCTGTGATGATATTAACCATTCCAAATTCATGAAATAGATTCACGATTTGTTTCGAGTATATATCGCTAACATTCAACAAATTTATGTTTATATCGCCACTTAGTACATAAAAATAATAAAAATAATTAGGATTATATATATTGCACATAACTTCATACAAATTAGTCATAAAAGACTCTAAATCATTTTTTGTTTGTTTTTGTGGAGATCTATACACACATATGAAGTAAACCACTGTTTTATCCACAAGAACATATTTACAAACCACAATCTCAATTACCTTTTCGATGTTGAATTTAGTTACATCAACAAGTTCAAACTTCAATTCTTTGCGTCCATATATACATACACCACCCATTTCATGACAGCTACGGCAGGAGGATGTCACCAGATCATATTCATTGAGATTGAACAAACTAATTTCATTATTTTTAAGATGATGTTCCGATATACAACAAATATCAATGCTTTGTGCGTCTAGTAATATTTCTAATTCAGAAAGTTTTTTCGATGCACCGTGTATGTTGACATGCATAACTCTTAGCTGATTCCATACACTACTTTCGATATTGTCTTCCTTTGCTTTTATTTTGGGATTTGACGGTCTCATATCTTCCAACACCCTGTCTCCGAAAAAAGTATTCCCCGACTTCTATCCCCTTAGGCCACATATCTTCCTTAAGTAGGGCAGATTTCAAATCTGGGTCGCATCCAATCTTAAATGACTTGAATCCCCAATTACATTTCAATGGTATACATACAAATTGTTTTCCAGGAAACTTCTGTTCAAGATTCTCCTGCAATTTTTCCGGAGAATAGGATAAATTATATTTGCTTGCAAAAAGCCAGAATGTTTCTCCCACAGACACGCCCTCATCATCAGTCCCAGCATCACCAGTTCCTACTATTTTTGTTTTCCTATATTTGTCAGGGACTGTTTTGGGTTCTCCTCCCAGTTCAATAATTTCTGTAAGTTTATATCTGGTACTTATTTCATGGATATTTTTTGAAACACTTTGAATAGAAATTGTTTCCTTGGGATCTGGTTTATTTGTAGGGCTTATTAGATTGGTAGAATTTGATGATTTATGTGATTTGGAGTTGTTCTTTAAATTATCTGGATGACAAGACGTATGAGCCATTGTGGCAACGTTGGTTTGAGAAATATTCGGTGAACTGGGGTTAGTATTTTCGATTTGGACTTTAAGTAAACTAAAGGTGAGTTTAAACAGCAAATAAAATAAGGAACGAAATAAAACAAAATAAGAAAGATAAACATATAGATCTTTATGGAAGCGTTTATACAAGAAATAATATAAAATAAGAATAACAACTAAAGATGCCATCTTTCACTATTTTATTTGGAAACTGATAATGCGCATGACCGAAATATTTTCTGTACTTAACGTTCCATGTTTGAAATTATTTTAACTTATTTCCTTGCAATAACAACCTCAGAATATTATTTACTGGTAATCTTTGCTATATGTAATAGAATCAAAATTCATAATATCAACAATTAGGAGGTTAGTTACTGTAGCCACTGTCAAAACGAAATTGTGATATTCACAGAACACAAAAGTCATTGTCAAAAAAGCTGCAATTTGATTGGTTCATTCTTATTTCTAATTTTATTTCAGTCATCTGTATAAACACACGTTTTCTGTCCTTATTCTTAATTAGTTTCTTATTTTATTCTTATCTTATTTTATTTGCTGTTTAAACTCTCCCTAACAATCATTTCTAAGTTACTCACATTCTTCCTCAATTCTTCATTCAGCAGCTGCACATATTTGAGTTCAGTTTGGGTACATATCAATTCAGTTCTGAAACTTGAACTGTCATAAACCCTGCACTTGTTACCATCATTATCTTCCGTATCCGCCGTATTTTCACACAACTTCAACGTTTTCTTAACAGTTTCACTAAGTTTTACACCTTCAGGCACTTTCCTATTGATTATGATATCAATAAGTTCGAGTTTTCTTAGTTTTCCGAGTTCTTCAATAACAACCTCACTCGACACCATGTTGCCATATTCAATTGTACCATCCTCCAATAATGTAAAACCAAAAAATGCTAGTTAAGTCAATGGTTCTGTCTCAGTGCTCTTATTGGGTTCGTTCAGCCGTGCTCAACAGTTGAGTGATGTGTCAACTTGTTCGGCTGAACGGACCGCTGCACCATTGATCACTGTCAACCGTTGAGCAGCGGCTCAACACGTTTAGTGATTATTCTCAACGGTTGTGCACTGCTGAACGAAGCCTATGTGATACAATTTACGGCTCTTGTTTAAATAACGAAACTTGCAATCGCTTACTAAGGATGTAAAATTGCTGCATTCATTTTATTACAAACAGTCGGCGTTTCGATCATATATCGCCATATACTTCTTGGAGCTGAATATGTTTAAGCTAAAAGAAATCCGACTCTTGCATTTTGCATGCTTCATACATGAGGTTCTGAAAATTGGTTTGCCTGGATATCTATTTGAAACGTTAGAATAGAGGCAGGAAACTCATATTCGACCATTGAGAAGCGTTATCAATAGACTTACTATTCCTACTCACAGAACAGAATTCTTCCAGTCGTTTTTTCTACATAGTCACGTATATTTGTGAATAATCTGCCACCTGTTACTTTCTCTTATCTGCGCCTGTGTTCAAGCACAAGCTGAAGCTAGCTTTAACAAATATGTTTGACATTGATTTTAATAGATTTTAATTTGTTGATTCTTCAAGTGCGTGTGTTACCTTCAGATTTGTATTGGGTTAGGTTAATATCAATGTGCAATGTTCCAAGTCCGTTTGTGTTTGGCGCTATACTTTGTATATTTCAAAACCAACAAACTCTTTTCACCTACTCAACTCACTTCTACTCAAAAATGTAAATACATTACTGTATATTTGACCTCTATGAAGGTAAATGACGTTTACCAATCGTGTGTTGGGAGCTTCATGAAGTTCCTAATTGAAACACAAAATGTATAGAAATTAATCTTGCAATTCTTGACAAAAGACATTTTTCTCTTGAGAGATAGCTCACCTCTCAGCCTTGGTATGTAATACATCATTTCAATTCGAGTGACAAACTTGAAAACGGATAATTTACCCCAAACTGACTTCTCAGAATTAGAAAGATCCACTTTACACCAAATTGCATTAGAATCAAACCACAAAAATAAATTTCAGATTAGGCAATAAAAATATCAAGAAAACCACTATGTTTATACACCATTGAATCCTCCCTTTCTAGATGGAAATTATAAGTTTTGACCACGGATTCGTGATGTGCCATTGAAATCACTTCATACCATTAGTTATCCAATAGAAACGGACCATGAACAATTTTTATTGAAATTGGTTCGAGCTACAGACTCGAAGCTTATAAAAATATATTTTCAGTTTCACTTTCAAGATCTTTTCCATACTGACAACCATTGACCACTACCAGATAAACCACTGCGCCAAAGACTCCACGCTTCCATGTCATTATGAAGACTCATGTTCATATGTCGCCCACAGAAATAAGGAAGTGTAAAAGATATTGGATATAATATTCTAATCGCCCCTGAAGCATAACCCACACAACACATGGATATCCAGTGGATATCTAATGGATATCCATTAAGGATATTTTGGACATTCGATGGACGTACAGCTTTTATCCAAAGGATATTCAGTGGACGTCCAGTGGACATTCTTAGGCCACCAACCTGTACGTCCATAAAATATCCTTCATGGCCATCCATGAGATATCCATTATGGACATCCATAAGATTTCCTTCATGGATACCCATAAGATATCCATCATGGATATCTACAAGATATACTTTATGGACATCCATGAGATATCCATCAAGAACGTCCATAAGATATCGTTCATAATTCTACATAATTATTTGTGCAATTCGTTACAGAGAAACCAACCTAGCTTGAGATGTTAAAAAGTGCTGCACACTTCTTGGACAACGGATTATAGTCAGTAATATATCCTGTGATAAGGCACTCAACGTGACCGTATGTGCAATTCAAAATGTTCTGCTAGATTGGTTTCGCTGTATTCAAAAAATTTAGACAAACTAAGGTAAACTGGAGAGTGGTAGACGTACGATCAAAAAACTTATGTCGTTAATAATAATTTTTAATTTTTTCATTACTTCTCAAACAAAATACTTGATATAGTTTAAATTTGAAAAATAGTTTGCCAAGAGTTCTCAACAGAAAAGTTATTGGTGAATTTAAATAGTTCTCAATTTGAATAACATATGAATATAGTACTCGACAATTCACTTGCTTCCTTCCAAAAGTTCACGTTCACGGTAAATGCTAATGATCACAGTTTACAATTATTAACTAACACACCACTATTTTTCGTTTCTTCATAAACACAATTATTGCACAATGCACACCACAACGCTTCAACTCAGTTCAACATAATTTTTTCAAACCGACCCAACACTCAACGACTCTCAGAATTACGACATTTGACAGACGCCGCATAGACGGTTGCACGTCAGGAAATCGAGTCAAGATGAGTTCACAATGCAGCGCTTTTGCATTTCGCGTCGCGCATCACGTCTTCTGAGGTGACGCTATATTCAAATATTATTTAAAAGGATAAAAAGTTAAATATATCAACTTTTTTGCTGGAATGTCTATGTAAAAGGCCCAATCACGTTGTCAATTCGTAGGGTGCTACGGCGGAAGAAACATTAATTATTTTTACAATAAATGTACGAAATGGATGTCCATAAGATATCCTTCATGGATATCCATCGTGGATATCCGAAAGGATATCCATTTTGTACATCGTATGGATATTTTTTACTGGGAATACTTTGGATATCCTATGGATATCCAAAATTGGTCCAAGGCTATTCCGACATGAATTGGACATGAATTGGACGTCCATAGGATATCGGGTGCTGTATGGGAATCAAACAAAATATTCATTTACAACTTGAGTCAATCAACTATCTACTGGTTTTGAATATCCAATTTAATTTTTTCGGCCTATCGCTTGGTATAGCTCCAAATTACCCTGACCCTACTTCTAAGTTCTCTCCCATACCGACAACTATTGGCCACTATCAGATAACCCACTGCGCCAAAGTCTCCACTCAAACATGGCTTAAAGACTCACGTTGGTATGTCGCCCAAAAAAACAAGGAAAGCATAAAATAAATCATAACCCCTTTGGATAAAATAATAATATTCTAATCACCCCTAAAGCACAATCAAACAAAATATTTGTTTATAACTGGAGACAATCAACTATCCACAAAACGACCCTACTCTACCATACCAACAACTATTGACCTCTATCAGAAAACCCACTGCGCCAAAGTCTCCACACAAACATGGCTTAAGGTTCATATAAAGTGACAAATTTCTCGTTTCTGATCTGTAAGATGGCGCTAGCGGGCTTTGTCTTTTGCAATCTATGCAACCAAAGCTACATCAATTCGACACTTAGCGACAGAAAAATTGAAGTTTTCTGCTGCAATATTTCCAAGAATTACAGTTTTCTATTGCAATATCTACTGACTTTCCAATGTTCCACTGCCGGATATATGTGGTGTTGCCATATCTCAACATCTGTCGGAGTACTGCGAAGTACTGTGTGAGTTTGTGATTTTTATATTTATATAGAGAATAGAGAGAGACAATGCCTCGTTTAATTGTGAAAAAGTCGCGAAGGGGATGGAATCTTGAAAGGTAATTATAAACTACTTATACTATTGAAAACTTCCAAGTCTTATCCGTTGTGACGGCACATGTCATTTTTGGGGAAACAACTTTTTTGTGATACTATCCCTAGAAGTTGATTTGGTATGGTTAATCTCGACATACCGGCTGTCTCGACAGAGCGTATTTATTCATAATCGATTATTCTGATAAATATGAAAAAAAGTCTTATGTAAAAGTTATGTCGCCCTCTCGTTGTTCGGGCTATACACTTTTTGTCTCGCGATTTAAAATACCACTTCAGTCCCTAGGTATATAATATACTATCATTGCATTCTCAGATTCTCCCAGATGATCTATCACATGGGGTCTAGCGGATATAATTACATAGATAAGGTGTAAAAAATGTCGATTTTTCAACGTTATGAATTTTTTTAGTCGAAACTATTCATTGTTCGAACTGGTTTACATGTTCCTATCTTGACTTTTTATCCACTATCAATTAATATTCAATTGTCTGACAACTGAAAAATCCGTTGAAACTTATATCACGTGACCTCAGATTTGGCGGCATTTTTTATCATTCTTTCGAATAATTATTATTACCAAAAGATGGAAAGGAATTTTGGAATTTTCACTTTCTTGGATATACCTAACTGAAAAATATAAATAATTTCCTCGAATGCACAACTTTCTCTCATATAACGGAATCCGTATCTCTTGCCGTTGCCGAGATCCTCATTCTGTTTATTCTCATCCTGGCCACCGCCACACTGTAAGTATAACAACTGATCTGGACAAAAATCGCAACATCCGAACAACCTATCTTTTCTTTCCAGGAATAGAAATAACATACATCGGTTATCTCTGTTTAGAACTATTGGCAACGTTGTACAGTAAATAACAGATTATGCGATACCTTCTGGATTGACACCGAACTTCACATTGTCTTTTCATTCATATTCAGCAGAGGCAGCACCTGCCGGGCCAATTTCGATGGTACAGAGCGTTCGAGGAGATTTCATGACGAAGTATTTTGAAATCGTTCTTAAAAATAGAAATAATGCAAATTCAGATTCGAAAACTGGTATGAATTGTTCCTCGATGTTCATTCTTACAAATTTTATTTTGAGAAGCAATCATTCTCGATTCAAGTTGATTTTATAATGAGTTTTTCTGATTTTGTAGAAATTGTAGACAAACTGTAAGTTCAAAAATTCCGAAAAAAATTATGATTGTCTCTTTTCCCAACATTGAAATACCTTGATAGTCTGAATAAAAACTGTCGGATAGTTATTGGAAAAACTTGAAAAATACCCTAAAAATGACCTTTAAATTTTTTTCCCTGAAAACTGTTCGACAGATTTTCTCCAAAATCTCAAGAATCATTATATTTGAACGCTCACATAACTCTGATTTTTTTCGGAATATTTGAACTTGCCGTTAATTTTCTTATGGGTTTATATGAACCTTAAAGACTCACGTTTGTATGTCGCCCAAAAAAACAAGGAAAGCATAAAATAAATCATAACTCCTTTGGATAAAATAATAATATTCTAATCGCCCCTGAAGCAAAATCAAACAAAATATTTATTTATAACTTGAGACAATCAACTATCCACTGGTCTTGAATACCCAATATATTTTTTTTTACCTGTAGCTTGGTATAACACCAAACGATACCACTACTACTTTCAAGTCCTCTCCCATACAGACAACTATTGACCACTATTAGATAACCCACTGCGCCAAAGACTCCACAAGACTTTAACTGTCCATTACGAGATTCCACTATCCAAAGGGTAGTTGTAATATATCGGGTAGAATTTGCATCATGATTGAGTCTGTCTGCATCACAATTGAGTCTGTCCTCTCGCAAGAAAAGGAGGCACGAGACAATTGATCAATATCTTGCAATAACGGAACCGAATTTCGATACCATCTGTCCACAATTGCAATGTCCCTTTCTCCAAACCAATTCCTCATTCCATTTATATCCTTTGTTCAGCTCAAACTGTAGAATAGTGGCATCATCAAAATATGATCCATTAATAGCTAGGATGCATCCATCGCGAGAGACTACCAATTCGGGTTTTACCATATGCTGCATTTTATAATTACAGTATTGTAGCACTCAAAAATTGAAACTTTTTTTCTTTCTTATACGTACATTCTATATATACTATAGCTTTGGGAACGCCAGGCTGCGAATTATAAAGGTCGTTGGTAAATCCCGAAACATGCCTTTCTATGGAGTTTTCTCTGGTGATTGCATCAAATCCTCTATTATATGGTACAATCCGTTGCATCATACCTTATTTATAATCGACCTAGTTTTTCCAGAAGAATAATTGTCGCCCAAAGAAAGTATAAGAGAAATCGCCAATATTGAATTGGCTCAAGAACACAAATTGTCAGGGTCAATCATTACTATTCTCATACCATCGCAGTTACCTCGGGTGTTCCACAAGGCTCACACTTGGGACCAGTGTTGTTTAACCTTTTTATCAATGATCTGATAGACTCTTTCCAAGTAAGTGAAACTTTGCTATTCGCTGAAGATTCAAAATGTTTTAAAATAATCAAAAGCGAGGCTGATGCTTTGAGTCTTCATAACGATATCAATTGCCTATCAAACTGGTGTACGCTGAATTGTATGTGTTTGAATGCATCCAAATGCCATATTCTTTCATCGAACTCATCACCAATCACCTTCAAATATATTATAAATAATCAGAGATTATTTATAATATCTGAATTTGCTTCTGAAACCAAGGATCTAGGTGTAATCTTTGAGTCAACCTTAGCTACAAGTCTCACATTTGCACTACAATTCAGAAATCTATGAAGATGCTAGGCTTTATAAAAACAACCGACAGTGATTTTACTAACAATGCTGCTATCAAAACGCTTTTTTTCTTCTTGGTTAGATCACATCTTGATTATTGTGCCACAGTTTGGTCCCCACACTACGTTACACATAAATTAAAGCTTGAGGCTGTTCAGCACAATTTTCTGAGATATATTGCCAGTAAGATGCTTGTATACTATGACTATGCTGCATTAGAACGCATACTGAACTTACCTCCTCTCTTGAGTTAGGCATACTGAACTTACCGCCTCTCTTGAGTTAGGCATACTGAACTTACCTTCTCTCTTGAGTTAGGCCTACTGAACTTACCTTCTCTCTTGAGTTAGGCATACTGAACTTCCCTTCTCTCTTGGGTTAGGCAGACAACAGAGACTTAATACTTCTGTCTGAAATCATTAACGGATTATGTATCAGCCCCGACCTTCTCTCCAAAATGTCTCTAATTGTCCCCAGGCATGTTCAAACCTTTCAAGTTTCTTTTCACAGTTAATTTACTCATACTAGTTTTTTCCCCAGAAATTTTCGATTAGCTAACTCCTTGGAAGACCTCAAAATGTTTAATATATCAGTTTCCCACTTCGAAGTCGTATATTTGACCTAGCTTTGTGATACTTTCATCTTGAGTTTTTGTATTGTAACCTACTTTAAAACCACTTTATTTTATCAAAGGTAATACCACGAGTCCTTCAAATTTAATCGATAAATTTTCATTTTCCACAAAAACTTTTTTATTTGGCAAAAGTATGAAAACAAACCGATAGATAAAATCACGAGTCCGTAGGACGAGTGATTTCATCTAATTCGGTTTGTTTGAATGCTTTTGCCTCAAAATAAAAAAGTTCGAGTGTTTCGAAAACGAAAATGTATCTTATTAAATTTGAAGAACGAGTTTTATTTGGAGAGATTATTTTTTGATCAAATAGAAGGAAGAAAAATTCAATTGGTCAGTATTTCATTTACATAAGAAGGAAAGGAGAATGACTGAAAATTTTACAAATTTGAAATGTCAAACAACGATGTATGCCATCTATGATCCAGAAGAGATATGATGCTTACACAGTGCATATGATAATGCTTGCTGACGATACCAAGAGATGGAGTCACACCTCTCATTGTACAAGGTTGATAATTGAAAATTTCTTATGAAACGAAAATCGCGCCAGAAAAAACATAAAATCATTCGTTATGTCGTTGTATCAAAATCTTCATACAACGGTTTCTTTTCATACCACAAAAAATGAATTTTATTTAATAAAAACTAATTGTACGCCATCTTGATTTGAGTTAAGGAAACCTTAAATATTCGAATCGGTCGTTCGCTATATCTGTCATAAAGTTGGGGTTATGAGCTATTTACGTGTTTGAGTATTCATTGAAATGTGTTATGTTATTATTATGCTGAAAAAATTAAAAGTGAATGACTATTAATGATAAGGTAACTCTTCATTCATGATAATTTATATAAATATGGGCCAGTTCAATAAAATCGACGCGGTAAACCTTATAGTTTTGACAGTTCGTAAACAACGTTTTATCAAGGACCAGGCAGTTTTATCAGTATGATATCCAATGATTGGCCAGAATAACCCGCTACTATTGGTTGAAATGCCAAAAACGTCACATTTTGACCAGTGAAAAAATAATCAACCATATTCATGGCATTGTAATCTTGTTAACTGAATAGGGCCTGCCCGTGAATAATTAAATAAAAAAATGAATAAAACCCCCTTTGGATATAATAATAATAATATTCTAATCGCCCCTGAAGCACAATCAAACAAAATATTTATTTACAACTTGAGACAATCAATTATCCACTGGTCTTAAATACCGAATATAATTTCTTCCGAACGCTCCCTTGGTAAAACACCAAACAGCCCTACTCCACTGCATCGTTGGCTTGTTCTAGAACGGCCCCGCTATAGGCCAGATCCCAGTAGTGCTCCACCTTGTGTTTTTTGAAGTGCTCTCTGGCCAGTCTCTCCGTGGGGCACACCTTGAACTTGACCTCGCCGAAGTTTCTTTGTTTTGTGGTGCCCTCCCACACAAGGACGCACTTGTTGGGCACTTCCATGCCATCGGGATCCTTCACTATGTCGTCTTCCCACTTGATGCGGTTCAACATCAACCTGAAAAAAAAGGAGGCACTTTGAACAACTGGTTTTTGATAAGAGGATGTCATCCTGCCACCCGAGATTTTTGAAAAAAATTTGGTCCATCTCACGATCCCAAATATTGATTTCGATTTTATTAAAGTTACCATGGTGATCAATCAGTTGGTGTTACCAGTTTATAGGGTTAATTTACGCTCTGGATAACTATCGATAATATTTTTTCTTTCTCGGAAACTGTCATATTTGACTTTTAAGAATTGTCAGATGGAATTACCATCTGTAGTATATTCCATTGCAAGATTCAGTGCATGTAAACAATGATCTCAGAGCATGATCACCAAGTGGCTAGCTGGAATCTGCAAGGTTATTGGTCAAACGATATGAACTGCTACAAATAAATGCTTTTTACTGTAATGATAAACTTGAAGATAGATAATGAACTTATAGCCGAAGTTCCCAACCATAAATATTTAGGTTTATTAATTGACACAACATTAAATTTTGAAAATCATATTGAAAAAATTAAGAAATCTATTGTTCCATTCCTGGGGGCCATTAGAAGAATTCACATTTCAAACAAAAACGTCTCGATTCTAATATATAATGCCTTCATTGTTTCTCATATCAGATACCTCATTACAGTTTGGTCTTCATGCTCTAAAAAACAAAAAAATATAATATATCGTTTAATGAACAAAGCAATAAAGGTTATATTCAGAAAACCGTGGGATACTCCTTCTGCAGATTTATATAAAGTAACAGATAATATGACTTTGGATCATCTAATTGATTATGAAAAATCTAAGTATAAATATAACTTAACGAAAAATCTTCAGAAATGTAATATAAAACTGTCAAAAAATTATGATTTACATGGCCACGATACTAGAATATCAAATAACTTTCATTTAAATATGATTCATTCAAATAAAGGAAAAAATAATCCCATTTCATCAGCATTATTAACTTTCAATGAACAACCAGAAAAAATAAAAGCATCCAAATCCATTCATATTTTTTCAAAAGAACTTAAAAAATATTTGCTTGCATAATGATGTTCACCAAATTATAAAATGAATATTATACTCCGATTTATTATTTATAGAACATAATTTTATGCTTTTTTTTGACTTCCTCATACCGGAACCCTGTTCTGTCTGGAAGCTGTATATTGAATAAATAAATAAATAAAATATTCAGTGCGAAATGCTTCGCTGTTGCATCCATATTATTGAGAACAATTGTGTTGTTTAAATTGCATATTATTAAAACCATACATTGTAGTTTAAATATTGTGTTTTATTTAAATACTTCAAAGTATATCAATTAACAACGTTCTTGCTCCTAGGGCATATACCGAAACTATTAGTGTATTGTTTGAATAGCTGTTTGATACAATAAATAATATATCCGGAACACTTAATTTGTCTATCACGGAGTCTACAGAAATTTCATTTGAATAAACAAAAAAAATCTCAAAGCATAACAGACATAATAAAACATGCAATATTTGCAAAACAATCTGAAACTATTGATTGAATAAACAATAAAGAATGTGATACATACAAATGCAACTCATTGCTTATTCATAATCTTCATTACACAAAAGTTAGCTTTCCAGCTTTTTACACTACTAGTTGGTTGCATAGATCTGAACATACCAATCCGAAGCATGAAAATATTATTCAAAAGTCATTATTTTTCTTCATAGGTTTTTTGGTTGTTGACCTACCACGATGTAAAGAAATTGAAGATTGATAATGGAATCTATATAAGTGTTGAAGGAATGATTTCTCATCTACCCTGGAAAGTTGCTGCGTTCATTGAAAATGGAAGGAAGTGTTTTGAATTGACGCAGTATTATACACTGTATAGATTCCAACACTAATTCTCAATTTTTTCAGATTGTGGTAGGTTGACAACCAAAAAAACTATTGAAAAAAAACCTTTCACACCTGAGGATGAAGCCACTACTATCAGAAAATGTTTGATTCTATTTTCTGGTGTAGGATCTATATCTATTTGGTTAGTGGAAATGTTCACATCCACCACTCAATAAATGACATGATTGAGTCTTACATCAGAACCTCAATAATAATAATAATAAAGTTCATTCAAAATTTATAAAAAAGAGCATATACATCAATTTGTAAAAAGGTGAATGAACAGTTCAATTATACCCGCGAAGTTGAAAACTTGTTGCGAGAGATACGAAGTACATTTATGTATAATATATTCGATAAATTTGTAGAATTCAACAGAATAATATTGAACAATTAACTAATTTTCTTAATTGAAGTGAGAGATTTCATGAAATAAATTTCGACGTGATTCTTGAATCCATTTTTCAATCTGTAGTTTGAAAGATACTAATGACTTGATCATTTTTATATGATTTGGAATCAAATCATAGTAGAATGGCAATGAATATTTAAATTTTTTTTGAGACATTGTTGTTTTAGCTCTATTTTTCAATGTGATATTATTTTTATTCCTTGTATTATAAATATGATTATTGAAATTTATATTCAATCTGTGTTTATGGATATAAATCATGATGTTATATCCGAATAATTGTCTTATGTCCATTTTATGAGGGAACAACGTTCCATGACTTTGAAAGAACAGTTTGAAGGTTTCGAGCACAATCGGTCCCAAAAATAGCTAAATTTCATGATATCACTATCTACTCTACACTCTACATATCAATAGTAATGACGGTATTCTTGGTATCCCTTTTCGATTTCAGTTTTTCAGTGATTCCACGGTTGCCGGATGTTTATGATGGTCAGGTTGCCACAATTTGAATTTATTCAAGAATTAAAATCACTGATTTAATTCATGCCAACCCTGTTCCTCAACTCAAGGAATTTTTAAAACCACAACGATCAACAAACACATTTCTACGTCATAGAAACTTCAAAACTGTTCAAAGACAATGTACCGCCCTCAGTGGTATTTGAAACTTTCATAAACTAAAAAAAAATTATATTCACGTGCTTCTGTGTACCTTTACTTAACCTCGAATTGGAAAATACTGCAATTTATTTTTCATAGAAAAAATTTCGTATGCAACTCTCATGTAATGACTATTAATACACTCGCATGATTTCATCTGTTCTTATCATAACATACCCCTTGCTCCTGTATCAATAGCCATCATTACGTGATCCTTAAATGATAATTTACCATTACCTTTTATATTTCTTCTGTTGCTTGGGCCCTCCTTCCACGACGACGACACAGCAATCCGGGTACAAAACGACGCATCCAGTCATGAAAAGTTGCTTGGCGTTCGTTTCGACTTTGAACTTCTTCGAAGCCAGTTCATGCAAATCTCTGATTCTGTACACAGAAACACTCGTTCCTGGAAATGCAAGGTCGGATATCAGTATTAAAAAAAAATCTAGCACTATTGATTACAGAAACGAGTTTGGTAACAGCATGTACTTGAATGTTCCGAAAACTATTGTCACATTCCTTTGGTGATTGTTGACCCAGCTTCACATCAGTTCAGAAAGAGAAGTGGAATTTTTTGTCAATGTTGTAGATCATTCATATTTCGAAGCTTCATTATCTTCGGTTATAATTGCACGGGTGCATAAAAATTACCTATAATTTCGCAAGAAAGCGTTATATCTAAAAATTGCAAGTTTATTTTCATATTTTGGCGGAAGTGCCCGAGTCCGAAGGACAATTTGTATAAGATATCACGCTTGAATGCAAAATTATCTGGTCATTTTTATGCACGAATGTAATTCATTGGAATAATTCACGAATAAAGAAATTCTCAAGGGAATGTTATTTTTTGTTCATTTATACTTTCCTCTAGAGATTGTATGGAGCACTCACCTAAACGCGAAATGTTTTTCTATTTTTGAAGTCTATCTGACATTTATTTGTGTTGTTTACTGACGTCTAGCGATACGGTTTCAAATGTGTTGTTATGGTGACTTATTGATACAATGCAATTACCGCTGTAAGTTTTCGATACAATGCAATCACCGCTATAAGTTTTCGATAATTGCATTGCTCTTATGGGACATTTTATATATGAGGGAAATATTCCTTCCAACATTTCAAACTGAAAAACAAAAATCTGCACCCATTTTTCCTTCGAGTAGTGAACTTTGTCATGCCTTTTTAGGTGAACGAAAATATCGACATTATAGTATAATAGATGTCTTACCAAAAAACGCTTCAAACCAATTTTACACATTCATCGACTGTCTTCCCCATGCATCGACTAGAATGTCACTCACCCAGTCTAGTAGTCATTTTTGATCCAATATCTTTCTCAGATTATAATTAGATATATATCTCAACAACACGGTCGATATACAAAGTTCCCAACACTCCACTCACCCAAAGACGTATCCTCCTTCAACTTTTTGATTTTCTTATCCCGCTTCTGATCTGCCGTTAGTTTCCTCGCGGCGTTCGCATCTTCGTGCGCCTTCTGCCTCTTCACCATCTGATCTCTGACGTGAACCTCGATCCTCGTCGGATCCTGAACGGCCTCCGTGCCAAGCGCTCTCATCAGATTCGATATTCTCAGTTTGGGTTCGGGAGGCGGTTCCAGACCCAAACGTATCTTCTCTTGCTCTTCCTTCCACGTTTCTCGTCTGTTTTGGCGGCGGAGCTTCTTCCTCTCCTTCTTCGTGAGGAAAACCGGCATGTAGACCGGTTTGATGGGGTCCGCTGCGAAAATAAAAAACATGATATTTAATATTTATCTCAACGACCTTTTTAATATTGACACTGTAGGTGAAATTCATAGTTTCGCAGATGATACTGTCATATTATATGGGGAAAAAAACTGGAATGAATTACAAAGCAAAACTACATTAGATTTCGAGAAGATTAAAAATTGGTTCGATTATAACTTACAGTAAATTTTGAGAAAACAAAATATGTCCCATTCTCATTTTATAATATTTCCCTACCAGACTTAGGATCACTAATACTTCATGATAATACTAGCATTGAAAAAACTGATAGTATCAAGTACTCAGGAATTATAATTGACAAACATCTGAAATGGGACAAACACATAGCATTCCTTTTGAAGAAATTACGAAGTTTATTATCAAAATTCAAGTATCTCAAAACATTTATGAGCGTAAAAACCCTTAACGTTCTTTATTTTTCATTAATACAGTCCCAATTGAATTATGGGATTCTGGCTTGGGGAGGGGTCATGAAATCCCACATTAGAAATCTTGAAGTTCTTCAGAAACGGTTTTTGAAAATAATATATAATAAGTCTTATTTGTATCCAAGTGAAAATCTGTACATAGAAACACATAAAATGGACATAAGACAATTATTCGGATATAACATCATGATTTATATCCATAAACACAAATTGAATATAAATTTCAATAATCATATTTATAATACAAGGAATAAAAATAATATCACATTGAAAAATAGAGTTAAAACAACAACGTCTCAGAAAATTTTTAAATATTTATTGCCATTCTACTATGATTTGATTCCAAATCATATAAAAATGATCAAGTCATTAGTATCTTTCAAACTACAGATTAAAAAATGGATTCAAGAATCACGTCGAAATTTATTTCATGAAATCTCTCACTTCAGTTAAGAAAATTAGTTAATTTTTCAATATTATTTTGTTGAATTCTACAAATTTATCAAATATATTATACATAAATGTAATTCGTATCTCCCGCAACAAGTTTTCAACTTCGCGGGTGTAATTGAACTGTTTATTCACCTTTTTTGTAATTTGATGTATACGCTCTTTTTTATGAATTTTGAATAAACTTTATTATTATTATTATTATTATTTGTAGAGTGTACCAATGGAGCGTTTTTAGTCCAGTCTATGACCATTTTCCCGTGTATTTATCCCACAGAGCACCGATTCCCATGAAAATTTGGATTCAGGATCTACATATCCTCTTTTTCAAAATCTACCCTGTGCCGAGGGTTGCTTTCTCCCTGGGGGTGGATGCCATCTCCCTTCTTGGGGGGTGAAAAAGTTTTTATTGGAAATAAGTGCGGAAATCAATAGATTGACTGATTCTAAGCACTTTTTGTTCAATGAAGTTTTTTCAGAAAAGCAATACTTTTCGACTTATTCGCGAGTGAAATTGTCGGTTTTCAGGCAAAAAACACGTTTTCAGATACTTTTTCGCGATTGGTTGATTGGTATTGTCAAACGCCAAAATGGAAAGTTTCTACGTACAATAACCAAAAACCAATGCATTTTTCGGGAAAACCCGAACCTTTTTTGAAGTCCTTCAAAAATCCTGTATTTTTGTTATAAAACTTTCTAGCATCAAAACTGACAGAGGTATGAAGGAAATAATGTTCAATCCTTTTTTGTTCGTTGAAAAATAATTGTGAATAACTCATCCTCTCCTTCCCCCCCCCCTTTGGAAAAAATCGTTGTTACTGCATAATCCACTTCATTCATGTTCTTATAATGAGTTCTGAGTTTTTCATCAATTGAAAGTACGTAGTTTTGGAAAAAATTTAGATTGAAGAGAAAAAATCATATACGTAATTCAGCGAAAAATCACCATCTCTTCGAAATAGGTTAGGTAAGGTCAGAAGTGAGTGGGTCTGTTCGGCCCTCCACTGCAACCAACAAGGATTTATTGTGGCTCACACCTATTCAAACTCGACCAAATAAACGCATGCAGCTTCTTAACGAAGCCGATTAGTTTGTATGGTGAGTGATCTTTCAGGTCAGATGGTAAGAGTGAAACCTTGCCAAACTCTGAAAACCTGATTCGGTCCGCAGCGGGGCAGGCACAAATTATGTGCTCTGTTGTTTCATCATTTTCCAGACAGAGACGACACAGGCTGTCTTCTGACAGTCCGATTCTCTGCATATGATGATTCAAATGACAGTGACCTGAGAGAAGGCCAGTTAGACATCGTAGTTCGTCCCTACTGTAGTCCAACAACTGTTTGGTTTCCGACTTCGAAGGGTGAATAAACGCCTTGGAATGAGCCAATCCTGGAAGATTTTGCCAGAAGTCCATGAATCTTCTCGCCATCCAGGTATTTAATGTTTGTTTGGCAAAGCCTAAGGCGATGCCAATGACAGGTTCTGGTCCGATGAAGCTGCTTGCAGCACCCTCCTTTGCAAGGGAGTCAGCAGCTTCATTGCCTTCCAGGCCAGTATGGCCCGGAATCCAGACCAGAGACAATTTGTTAAATCTTCCTATTGAGGAGAGTCGTTTTTGGCAATTTGTTACCAGTTTGGACGTTGATCGGTAAGAGCCAATGGCTTTCAGCGCCGCTTGACTGTCCGAGAATATTTTCACTGACTTGTGTGTGAGGTTGGATTCTGCCAATTTCTCCGCACACAGTTCAATAGCATAAATCTTCGAAATAACTCGAAAAGTATTGATCACATGCGAAATTTTCTAGAGTACAAAACTGAAGGTTGTTCTTCTCTGAAAATTATGGTGTTTCATTTTTTTTCTGCAGGATGAAAATAGAGAAAGATATGGCCAGTTAAATATCGTGAGGGTTCGCGCAAAATACCTTTTTTGAGCCCTTTCAGCATGAACCTTTTCAAAAATATAATCTGAAACAAAAAATCATGTGAATGAGCTCATAGCTCTTGAAAGAAGCTACAAAATACTTTTTTGGTGGATTTGATTGCTAAAGACTAAGTTATGGGGAATACGACATAAAGAAGGTTTATCTACAAACACAATTTTGGCTGGGAAATAAAAGTATAAACCCGGTTGATTGGGGTGGCTCGATTTAGACATTTAGAGGGAGAACTGATACCCGTTAAAACTCCGGATCAACCTGCACCTGAAGAGTTACTAAGAAATATTTTTGTAGTTGCAAAGAAAGGGTGCGGTACAATGTGTATGACATGCAATGGAGACAACTGTCACAACACGGTTCCAATTATGGACCAGGAGGAAGACAGAGGTTGTTTTCACCCTTCAAAAAATCAAAAGCAACCCCGAGTACAGAGGTCACTTTAAAGTAGAGTCTCAATCTGAATTCTCATACAGTTGGGTTGCCTGGTTACTCAATAACAATTTCGATATAATTTTTTAATGGAAACTATCATAAGGGTGGTTTTTAGGGTTCGAAACTGTTCAATATATCAGAAATTGTCTGTGAAGGTTAATTCAACGTATTTACAGATGACTGCACGCTCAAAACTAGTATTCTGTAATTTTTTTTTGAATAGGGGTAGTTTTTACCTCTGATGAATGAAAATCAACCCCAGGCACAACCCCAACTTTGAAGTAGATGGTAGATAGAAGCTGAATCTCCAATTAAATGCAAATAGATACTGAATAAGTTGAATAACTACCAAATAACATGTTAATTATTATTTTCTGATGATATATCCTGTCATAAGGGGGGAGGGTGTTGAGGGCTGACACTGATTACTGCATCGTAAATTATATTAAAATAAATTGGAAATAGAGAGTAAATAGAACCTATATCAAATTTTCATAAAAATTGGTGCTGTATGGGATAATTACACAGTTTACACTTTTTTTGCCGTCATAGACTAGAGTATTTTGATATTTGTCGAATGCGCCGGTCGTGCCTGATGATTGGCGAATGCGCCGGTCGTGTCCGATAATTGGCGAACGCGCAAACCAGTTCAATATGCATACATTTTTGGTGGATGACTTTCCGACAGGTCGATTTGCAGGATAAAAGAGTTGTTGGGTAGACGAAGGTGGGCAAAGAATTGACATTTTATGTGCGAGACTTCAATTGCTTTTTTTTTTCAAGAACATAAAACGTAATCAGTCTTTGTACTGAACGAACTATTGTTTTTGTAAGCGAGCGGTCTACCAATGAAAAGACGCATAAAAATACAACCTCACCGACCAAAAATGAACGCCCGTTAGACAAACTCAAAGAAATATTTTTTTCAAAATTAAATGGTAGTACATTTGTTATAATAACAATAATATCGTCTTTCTTATTTCATTGAATTAGTACAATAACTAGTTTTCTTTTGGAATAACATCGAAATAAATGAAAAAGTTCAACTCTACCCCAAGATTTGCTCTTCTACTTTACGAAAAAATTGTAAAATCAAAACACATTTCAAACCTTAATAATTTTTTCAAAAAAAGTGCTAAAATATAGTTTTGGACAAAAATAAATACTTTTTTCTCTTCGACATTTTTTCTAAAACTGCACTTCTGAGTAATATATATAATTTAATTTTTAAAAAATCATATCTTTACTCCTACCAGTTATTTTCAATCATTCAAAAATATGGCCTTCAAGTACAACTCTCAGAGATTACTTTGCGCGAAAGAATGATGAAAAATGTTGGGTAGAAGTGAAGATGCGATTTTTGAAAATAATATTTTTTAGTCAGTTTTCGACATTCACAGACGATTGCAGCAAGTTTTTCTTATGAGACCATTAACAAAGGGACTCATTAAGATAGGTGAGGTTTATTAATGGGTGTTTGATAATCTCTTAAATGACCTTTATTGACTCTTTAGCCTAATTCTCTTGGGGAAATATAACATAAAAACGGTTTTCAAACCGACCAAGAAGATCCAACAAAGCTTCAGGTCGGCTAAAGATAAAAGAGACCCACTGTCAGCAGCAGGGGTTCATCGCATACCGTGCAGCTGTGGGAAGGTTTACATCGGTACTACGAAAAGATCCATGGGAAAAAGGATCAAAGAGCATGAAAGGAACTGCAGGGTAGGGCAAACTGACGAATCGGCGGTGGCGGAACACGCACTGAGTGAGGGTGACCACAGGATTCTGTTTGAAAATACTAAACTGATTGCCCCCAACCAGGGTTACCATTTAGCCGACTGGTACGGGAGGCGATAGAGATCCAAAAACACACGGACAATTTCAACAGAAAAAAAGAAGCGTTGAGTCTAAACGTAATTTGGAATCCCATTCTGAGGAAATCAAGAATAACCAATAAAATCACAGCAGGTAGTGCGGCAACTAATAATGATGATTATTCCCCGAACCCGACAGAAGTAATCAACACCCCAGACTACCTGCATCAATATAAATACGCCTTACGAAATAGAAACGTTTAGTCATCAGAAATCAGAAAGCCTCTGAAGAAGCTGGCCACTTGCGCTAGCGAAACGTTAGGAAGAAATTCCAAAGAACGACGGCCTTCAAACCCGAAGAAAAGTAGTTGGTACTAAAAACCTCTACCGCGAAAGCCTTGACCATTTTGTCAAACATGAAAATTGATTGTGGAGTCTATAGGGAATTATAACACTTTTACTTACTCTGAGTGTGAAAGAAACTGTCAAAGTCAGATGTAAGAACTGTAATAAAAGTTCATGGTTCAGAGTTGGTCAGCCAGCTATAAAAACTTTTTGCGAAGAGCATATAATACGATGCGGAAATTTGATAATGATCCCTGTTGGGTAATACGATTGGCAAGAGCAATTCGAAATTGATCAGATACGTAGATGGGTACAAAAAATGAGATGAAGAATAATAATATTTTGAATTTGAAAAAAACACTTACTCGGACAGCGCATCTGTGTTGGATGCTCAACCAAGGTGTTGATGGCAGATTCCTTGATGGCAATTTTACCATCGATCATGGTATCCAAATTATCCACCAATATAACAGAGTCCCACCATTCCATGTTGGGTATCTCGTCGCTGTGACCTTCCGATTTCGCAATCAAGGCGAGCTTCGTAGCAGAAGATATCCCGGTTTTTTTCGCTATTTGAGATATTTCATTTTGAAGTTTTTCCAACTGGGCCTGAAAGAAGATTTACAATTGGTCATATATACCGGACGACAATGAAATCATTCTGGAAGTCGCTTTCAATTGTTTGAGATTAAGAGTTTCATATACGAAATGGAAATAAAGGAGATCGAGGCTTAAGGCCGTTATTTTCGTCAATAAAACAATTGCGTATCACTTCAGGTTCAACCGGAAAGGGACCTAAATCAAAGAATAAAAAATTTGTTTCAGACCATTTGATAGAGCAATTCATCTCTTTCAGAATTAGCCCGGGAGGTCATGACAGGTGACGTTCCACCATTTTTTCGTGCGTGCCTTTTTAAGGCTTGATAACTAACCCTAAAATATCAATGATAGTCGGGTTTTTAGTCCCCCCGCGCGTCCTCTTCATACGGAAAAACTCTTTTCTTTCTGTAGCGAATTTTCGTGTTTTTCCGTGATATTTTACTGCATGCCATTGTAATATATGGAAGTTCAAACTAATTGAAGCTCTGATAATGGATGGCATGCACCCCGCAGCGGCCCAAGATGATCAAAAGGTTATGAAAACCTGAAAAAAATTAAGGAAAATTCCGTGTTTTCAAATTGCATGCCGATGTGAAGAATTGAAGTTTTTGTAATAAAAACACTATGGAAAAATTGGCATGCACCCCTCGTAGGACCACGAGGGGCGCATGCCATCCATTATTAGAGCTTCAATCAGTTTGAACTTCCGTATATTACAATGGCATGCAGTAAAATATCACGGAAAAACACGAAAATTCGCTACAGAAAGAAAAGCGTTTTTCCGTATGGAGAGGACGCGCGGGGGGGCTAAAACCCCGACTATCTTTGATATTTTAAGGTTAGTTATCAAGCTTTGAAAAGGCACGCACGAAAAAATGGTGGAACGTCACCTGTCATGATCTCCCGGTCTAAATATGCAATGCAAATTTTTTTTAAGCACTATGTCATCAGCCATGAACATGGAAACTTTCAATAAAAATCGAGCAAAACAAAAAACTTAACTGTTGAAATTAATTTAATCCTATTTCATCATTTAATTTTTTTGGTTTCGCCATTTCATATTCAATGTTTTAATTTTTGTGACATATAATTTTTTTTCAATCAAACCTTTAATTTTTATTTTTTGAAGAAATAGCATTTTTCCGGCCGGGAAGAATCACATTGTTGTTTTTATTGTAAAGCATTCCAAAGAAATCCCTTCAATATCAGCAACTGTTCGAATTCCCATATAAATATTTATAAAAATCAGGGTGGGGCAGAATCTGATTTTTATAAAAAAATCAAAAATCATTGATTTTTTTTTATTTTACAACGGGTTTCAATATAGTTTACTACGGAAGTATGAACCAATACACCCAGCAAGAAGCATTTTCAATCACATTCGAGCGAATGGAAATGGTATCCTTTTCCTTCAAAAATCTTGCCAGAACGGTCAATATTTTCGATGGATTTGCAGAAGAGAATGATTATTCTCAAACGAAATTTGCTTCCGACTCCCGCTAAATACGAACCTTCATGCGCAGCCGTTCGGCGAGCTGCTGAAACTTGCCGGGTTCGTGGAACCGCAGCGCCCTCTTCGTCCTCATGGCCGGCTTGACGCCGATGCGCGGGTCCACGAAATTCGTCTCGCTGTTGTCGTCGAACTGCTTGTCTCCCCCCGGCCCTTTGAACTGCTCCCTTTTCAGGGCGCGCATGTTCGCCTTCAGCGTGGGAGCCACATGGGTTAGCTGCACGGTCTTACCTACGGAGACACAATAATAATAATGTTAATCTCCATTCAACAAAATAGTTAACAATTTTTACAGGGTGGGGCAAAATCTGATTTTTATTAAAAAAATTTTTTTTTAATCACGATTTATTTGATTTTTTTAATTTGAATATAAAATTTGAACATTTTGATTCTTTGAAATTATTGTTGATTATATTAATGTATAAGTCTAAAAATTTGCGACTCAAAAACTTGTGACGCATTTGTCGCGCTTCTTGCAAGAAAATTCTTGTCGCGATTTGTTTTCCTTCTGTCCTATACACTCGCTCTTCAGTGCCGAGTAAGGCACGAACACGAACGCGTTTGTTGTGCTTTTTGCAAGAATATTCCTGTCGAGGCTTGTTTTCCTTCTCAACCTATAAATTGACGTTGCCCAACAAATTCACGCATTTCGCTGGTTGTACACTCGGATATTAGAAACAGATTAGGCACACAAAAAAGAGGAAAACTCCTGTTTTTGTTTGAATTGTATAACAAAAATGAATAGACTGAAAATATACAGTAATAAAATTTAGGTGTTAGGTTCAGTTTAGGAATTTGGAATTACGTACTTATTTGGTATTATGTACTTCTTTGTTGTTTTTGCTAAAAGCAGATACTCCTTTTTATCTTCGAGAAAACTTTTATAGTATGTTGTTGTTAGTTGCACGGTCTTACCTACGGAGAAACAATAATAATAATGTTAATCTCCATTCAACAAAATAGTTAACAATTTTTACAGGGTGGGGCAAAATCTGATTTTTATTAAAAAAAAAAATTTTTTTAATCACGATTTATTTGATTTTTTTAATTTGAATATAAAATTTGAACATTTTGATTCTTTGAAATTATTGTTGATTATATTAATGTATAAGTCTAAAAATTTTAATACAATTTGCGACTCAAAAACTTGTGCCGCATTTGTCGCGCTTCTTGCAAGAAAATTCTTGTCGCGATTTGTTTTCCTTCTGTCCTATACACTCGCTCTTCAGTGCCGAGTAAGGCACGAACACGAACGCGTTTGTTGTGCTTTTTGCAAGAATATTCCTGTCGAGGCTTGTTTTCCTTCTCAACCTATAAATTGACGTTGCCCCACAAATTCACGCATTTCGCTAGTTGTACACTCGGATATTAGAAACAGATTAGGCACATAAAAAAGAGGAAAACTCGTGTTTTTGTTTGAATTGTATAACAAAAATGAATAGACTGAAAATATACAGTAATAAAATTTAGGTGTTAGGTTCAGTTTAAGAATTTGGAATTATGTACTTATTTGGTATTATGTACTTATTTGGTATTATGTACTTATTTGGTATTATGTACTTCTTTGTTTTTGCTAAAAGCAGATACTCCTTTTTATCTTCGAGAAAAATTTTATATTTTGTTGTTGTTAGTTGCACGGTCTTACCTACGGAAAAACAATAATAATCATGTTAATCTCCATTCAACAAAATAATTCACAATTTTTACAGGGTGGGGCAAAATCTGATTTTTATTAAAGAAAATTTTTTTTAAATCACGATTTATTTGATTTTTTTAATTTGTATATAAAATTTGAACATTTTGATTCTTTGAAATTATTGTTAATTATATTAATGTATAAGTCTAAAAATTTTAATACAATTTGCGACTCAAAAACTTGTAACAACGCATTTGTCGCGCTTCTTGCAAGAAAATTCTTGTCGCGATTTGTTTTCCTTCTGTCTGCGGGATGATGCTGATTCATAGACTGATGACAACGCTTTGAGTCACTGGAGATGAGCTATCGTCGGTGTTATCACATAGAATATTCATTCTTGTTCGTACCTTCCTAATAGCAATTTGTGTTGTTGTAATAACCAAGTAGTGGTAGTTTGTGTCGAGTTGAATATAGGGTGTTATCATTAGTGTCGTGTTCTCCTTCGAAGACCCCACCATCCTACATGTCCTATACACTCGCTCTTCAGTGCCGAGTAAGGCAAGAACACGAACGCGTTTGTTGTGCTTTTTGCAAGAATATTCCTGTCGAGGCTTGTTTTCCTTCTCAACCTTTGAATTGACGTTGCCCAACAAATTCACGCATTTCGCTAGTTGTACACTCGGATATTAGAAACAGATTAGGCACATAAAAAAGAGGAAAACTCCTGTTTTTGTTTGAATTGTATAACAAAAATGAATAGACTGAAAATATACAGTAATAAAATTTAGGTGTTAGGTTCAGTTTAAGAATTTGGAATTATGTACTTATTTGGTATTATGTACTTATTTGGTATTATGTACTTCTTTGTTGTTTTTGCTAAAAGCAGATACTCCTTTTTATCTTCGAGAAAACTTTTATATTATGTTGTTGTTAGTTGCACGGTCTTACCTACGGAAAAACAATAATAATCATGTTAATCTCCATTCAACAAAATAATTAACAATTTTTACAGGGTGGGGCAAATTCTGATTTTTATTAAAGAAAATTTTTTTTAAATCACGATTTATTTGATTTTTTTAATTTGTATATAAAATTTGAACATTTTGATTCTTTGAAATTATTGTTAATTATATTAATGTATAAGTCTAAAAATTTTAATACAATTTGCGACTCAAAAACTTGTGACAACGCATTTGTCGCGCTTCTTGCAAGAAAATTCTTGTCGCGATTTGTTTTCCTTCTGTCCTATACACTTTCTATACAGTATAGAGTGAGGCACGAACACGAACGCGTTTGTTGTGCTTTTTGCAAGAATATTCCTGTCGAGGCTTGTTTTCCTTCTCAACCTATAAATTGACGTTGCCCAACAAATTCACGCATTTCGCTAGTTGTACACTCGGATATTAGAAACAGATTAGGCACATAAAAAAGAGGAAAACTCCTGTTTTTGTTTGAATTGTATAACAAAAATGAATAGACTGAAAATATACAGTAATAAAATTTTGGTGTTAAGAATTTGGAATTATGTACTTATTTGGTATTATGTACTTCTTTTTTGTTGTTTTTGCTAAAAGCAGATACTCCTTTTTATCTTCGAGAAAACTTTTATATTATGTTGTTATCTGGTTCTGAATAAAAAAAAAACAAAAATTGATTTAAATCATGATTTTAATTTCAAAAATCAAGCGATTCAAATTACTTGATTTTGATCAGCCCAGCTCTGAATTTTTATGAACAAATCGTATCTAAGAAGGAAATGGTGTTACATCAAGATTTCAAATTTATTATAGCTATACTCTATATATATCTCATAAACACATGATTAGAAAAAAGTGATTCACCTATGTAGGTATTGCCGTAAAGTATATGTTTCTAGTTCTATAAAAATTTCTTTAAGCCTTTTTTTGAATACATTTAAGCTTGTTCATGTTTTGATCTCCTCCTCATGTTTTTGGAAGGCAGACTATTGAAAAGTTTCGAACACCTATATTGCGGAGATCTTTCTGTTATTGTTAATCGATGTAAGGGATAAGTCAAATTATTTGTACGAGTGGGATATATATGTATAGATTCTTCAGGAAACAAATGTCTATTTTTGAAGAAAAACATCGGAGATTCACATATATACAGAGCGTAAAAGCTAAGTATCTTATGTTCGAATACTTCTCTGCAAGATTCATCGAATTTCATATTTGATATTATCCTTACTCTTCTCTTTTGTATCAGAAACATCTTCTTAACGGCGTTGTTGCCTGGCGTGGTATAATATTTCAGAAAAATTTTTTATTTGAATATTTTTCAATAACTGTAATTGAATAACATATTGTTGATATCTTTGGGCTCGTATTGCTAATGTGTGAATTTCAGTAAAGGTTTTCGTAATATATACGCCTAAGAATTTTACGTTTTGTTACCGAGGATAAAATACTAGTATAATGCCTGGTGGTGTGTTCACGCCATCTAGCACGCTAAAACCAAACTGATATTAGTTATATTAGTAACTAAATATAAAATAATAATAAAATAGTATGAATGGTGACAGAGGAAATATCTCTTTTATCCCTTTTTTCAGTTCAATTGAGAAAATGATTAGAATAATTGATCAACGTCCAAGAAAAACCTATGTAGGTAGTTCTTGCATAACCTTGCATCATAACATAAATAAATAACTAGCCCTAGTCTTCAGATTTAGTATAGTTTTTTTTCTTGGAGATGGTAACCTTTTACGCGAAACGTCGAGTGTAAATAATATCAAATTGGAGTTGAGGTATTTCATCTCTACAAAAAATTTAAACTTTAACACAAAACGTTGTAATCTCATAGTTCATTCGTTTATTTCATACAGGGTGTCGCTAAGAATTCCTATTTAATATGGGGTACGAAATTTAGAGTTGGTCAAATGAAAGACAAACATAGAAAACGGACAACTTTTGGTCGCTACGGAAGCTCAACCGATACAACAGAGTAGATTGGAGAAACTCAGTCAATGATAAATTTTTATAGAGATCAAGTGACCCACGACCAAAGTGATATTACTTGTACTCGATACGCGTTTCACCAATAAACTAAGCATTTTCAGAATAAAAAATTGAATGTTTGATTGGAGTATCTATCATTACTTACTTTCAGTAAAACTCGCGTTCAGTGCAAATGATATCAGTTTGGTGTTAGGGTGACTGAATTTTCAAGAAATGTAATTCTTGCTTTAATAATTAATTGTCGCAATTATGGAAAACTTCGAACAGATATTGATTATTGCAGAATTCGAAGGTATTTGCAGATACACTATCATCTAATCTATTCTCAGAAAAATCAGGTAGACAGAGCATTAAACAACATGACCACGAACCCAGTATATTTTTGGAATGGTTCAAACTTGTTTATAACGTGGTCAACGTCGTTTGTTGTGCATTGCGTTTTCCGTAAATTACACAATTTTTAAATATTTTAGAAAAAAAAGCGCAAGTTTCCTTTTCTTGAAGATGAATTTAATGAATTTCGTAACATGGACATTCATCGAAATTGCCATTGTGAGTCTAACCCAACTATCGATAAATTCAATAATACTCTTAATTTCCTCTATTCTTCGCTCTGAAAACTATGAGTGTTGTCCTTTGTAACTCATTACCGGAATATTTTCACACAAATTGAATAGCACAGAACAATTTTTTATTTCGACGTAGATTTTGGAATAAAAAGTGCACTCCAAATTTAATCCCTTCGGTTAGGACACAAATAATAATTTTTATATCTGAAACTATTGTCATGCAAAATTACGTCAAGCAATCCTTCAAAAAAACTACACTGAGGTATTAACCTCATAGCTCATTCGTAAATTTAAATTTGCTTATCAAATCAAGGAGTTACTGATGTTAAAACATACAAGAAACCTTGAAACGGTAGAAAGACGCTGAAAAGGTAGGCTAGTCAAATATGACAATAATGGGTAATGTGAATAAAATTCACCATAATTTTTTACTATAGATTCATTTTTTTATGACCCTGGATCTGTTTCAAGGAAAAACGTTCAAAATTAGGGATTTTGTAATTTTTTTCAGTCGTCGAAGTACTCAATGCCCTAAACGCTTGAAAATTTGCATAATAAGTCTCACTTGATATCTGAATGGGTTTTATTTCATCAATACTCTTACTTTTTTATTCTTCATCAAAGAATGAGACACATTTTGGATGAGCTGTCTTTCAAGCCCCCCTTTCAGTCAACATCGTATGGTTAAACTGTAATTTTTTGTCAAATTGACACAGAATGTTGAATGTAACAATTTGAATTGAAAAAAATTGACACTGAATGTTTATTTTTTATTTAATTCTGACCGCATGTGACCAATTTGAGTGAAAATAAAAAACCCTATCAAACAGACTGGAAAATGAATAATACCTTGCAGATAAGGAATGGAAATGCTTCAGTAGAAATATTCTGAGTGTTAAATTAGAAAATCAAAAAAATATGCTTTTATATTTCCTTATTTTATTCAACCCTATTTCAAATTTCAGCAAAATAGGAAATAAAATTAAAACATGAATTTCATCAAATACAACCACTCAAGTTTCAACGAGAAAAATGTAATTGGTACATAAAAGTTTACAGCAAATTTTGGATTTTCATAAAATTGTGAATTTTTTTTTTTATTACTTAAAATTCCATTAAAATCGTATTCTTTTTTCAAAAATAATTCAAATATGGCAACATACACTGTGAACAATCTGATATCAAGGATTAAAGTCAACGTTTATTTCAGTTAATTTTCAGAAATGAGATTATCAATGATGAAAACATATAGAGGATACAGTAATTTTCGATGACTTCTTGTTCTCGTTTAAATATACTGAATTTACTAAATGTTTTCAACAGTTTTCATCCATTTCGTTTTCCATGTAAGAAATATTGGAGCATTGTCTTTAGCTTTGATTGAAATGAAGATGGTATTGAATGTTGGACGCCAAAATATACTTGATTCAAAGTTCATGTAGCGGAATAATATTAAAATACAATAATCAATTTCATGTCTAGTTTGTACTCCGCTTCTACTTACCTCAATGCATACTCTGCATACAGCGTACTACAGCGGCATAATTATTGAAGAAATATTTGAAACAAATACACACGTCTTGTGAGAGGGCAGAATTGCAAGGCAATTCAAATTAAAATGGTGGTGGGAATTTTCATATGGAAACAGCAATACAAATTCGCCATTGGTTTCCAAAAATATTGACAAAGAAATGATACCCACAAATGAGTTGGCGAAGAAATATAAATGTATTTTAATTTGAATTCAATTTCAAAGCAGATCTCACGAAAATTTTATTGGTTGCTTTTTAATAATAATTCGTTTATAGTAACTTGCACTTATTGCACCATTCAAATTATTACCTGTAATCAATTGCTCTCAATAATCTGATTGAAAAAAATTTAATCTTCATAACTATCCAATTCAAAAATATATCGAATTAACGATTCAAATGTAGTAAAATGAATCTACAAGAGTAGAGTTTGGTTCCAATACTATCTGACAGTTTCCGTGTTGATGATAGTGGTGACTTACTTAATACCTTATATTTGAATATAAGATGGGATTGAAATCATCAATGGATTGGTAGCTTTTTGGAAAACAGTCAGAATCGTTTTAGTGAAAAATCTTCAGCTATTGGTTAAATAAATACTAGCATGTCCAATTGAAATATTGCTGATAACTTTGACAGATTCAATCAAATTTTTTTACATCCATCCGTTTTCATAGAATGTTATTTTGATGAAATGTATCATATAATGAAATAGGTAGGACGCTAAGAGAAAACAAGATAATTCGCCTAGGGGGTTTCTTGAAGTAAAAATATCCCAAAAAAGGGGCACCAAAAATATATTGAAAGATGTAACGAAGAAGTTAGGCCAACAAAAGCAGGGACAATTGAAGAAATCAAAACAAATATTCGAAAAATTATTAACAGGACAAACAAAAAATCGTTATTCCCATATTGTAGGGCATAAGAACTGACACGAACAACAATTTGTAGCTTTTATATTATATTTTTGATTTTTCATTATTCTAGACTTCATGGCAAAAACATCAATATCAATTCCTGAATTTTTGATAAGTTTGCTAATAGCTAGAGAAAATATGATTACCAACCTAAAGAAAAACTGAATGAAGGGAAAAAGTTCAAAGCTTTTCTTGGTTATATAATTTGTCATGATGGAATATTTGATCATTCCGGAAAATCCCTCTGCTTTGAAATGTATTAAAAATCATTATAATTCATAAAATGAAAAATTTCAATAAACCTGTAGCAGATATTAATCTCATTTCTTCAACAAGCTCAAACAATTGAACAATGTTGAATTCTTTAGGTCCTGTTTGTAAAATGAAATACACATTGATTTTTCACAACCAACTTTTCTTCATCGAAGAGCTGTATACCTATCAATAATAAGATCAGCAGAGTAAATATTCCAGATATACCAATTTAAAATAACAGATATTCTGCCATGTTATTAAACATTATCAGAAGATCTTATAAAAAATAAAACTTCCTATGTTTTTTCACTACTCATATTTGTAACTAATGTGACTGCAGTATTATCCTATATGGATATTATCAACCTAATACTACAGACTATAAACATTTGATAATATACAAAACTGCAGGAAAGTAAGAAACAAATATAAGAGGAATAAAAACAGGAAGTTTTATTTCTCTTTCTTCATGACGATTCCCTACCACATGGAACAGCTACAACCATCAATTTTGAAATATTTTTTGTATTGCTGATTCCAAGCATTCACATAAAATAAAAATGAGGTAGAGATACATTTGTTCATTGATAAAAGTTTGCAAATGTAGTGATCTCAGTTGGAGAATTGACCGCTTGAAAGTGGCTACAACTGAGAAATTGCTGTTCATTATCTTATTTCAAGGCATTTCAATTCATTATATATTTTCTGATTTCAGATGTTTTACCAGAAGTTGTGTGTTTTCTATGTTTGCATTTTACCTCCATGTCCACATTTGAAGAATCTGAAGAAACTGTAACTTACATGCATATACCTACATTTTTCTCAAGGCTAGTCAGACCAATCAGCTCTTGAATTTCCTTCAACTAATTCCTGGACACCCTGTACATAATTCAATGTAATATGGTGAATTCTTAAAAATTGCATTCAATGCTTACCTGACTTGTCAATAGTTCTGCCATCTTCATCTAATATCAAGGGGGCAGGTTTATTTTGTGAAAGAGGAATTTGAATAACATTTCCTAATATTCCAGTAGATAGTTTGTTCTTTATTTGCGCCTGTAATTGGGCAATTTTTCTAGCCTTATCGGCATCTCCTCTGTTCAAGAGACCCATTGGTATTCCGTATATACTAGGTGGTGGAATATTCAAGTTTGCTATGTTGACACCTTTATTTGAGGGCGTCCCGTTTTTCTCTGCTTCGATCGGTTTACTTTTAGACCTTTCCGGTTCTTTGCTGTCGAATCTCGACTCATTTTTAGAACGTTTCGAGTCTCTATCTCTATCTTCAGTGTGGGACCTTTTTTTTGATCTGTGCGAACTCTTATAATCTTCTACGAGGTCGTATATTTTTTCAGCTAGTCTGTTCGCCTTTTTGCTATCCAAGTACACCCCCAATTTGTCGGCAATTTTTTTTCTGTCATAACCACTGCTCACACTATCTACAGCCGTTCTTGCTACAGATGAATCACTATTACCCAGCGTTTTGTATATCACCTTCTCGATAGAAGGTTTCAATTCATCAACATCTCTTCTAGATAAATAAGACATGTTTGCTGAAAACAAATTGGTAGGATTATAAAGTATCAATCCACTTATATATATATGAAGTAACGTAAAACGTCCGCCACAGGCAAAACGTTGCTAATCTGTCAAGCGTGTCAGTTGTCATATATGTCAAAAGCAGTGTCACCAGCGCTGCAACTCAAAATGTACTGAAAAATTATTAAAAAAAATACTAGATTTTCGTGAAAGGTACTAGTTTAGAATTTATGAGCCCCCAAATAGGAAAATTATTCTGATACTGGAGTTCTGGAGCCCTATTTCTGAATCACTCGTTGGATAAACGTGTACGTTGTTGCTAGGCAGAGACCAATCAGATTTGTCGCAGCTTAGCAACAGCGTGTACTTAGAACTGCTAGTGATTCAAAAGTAGGGCCCCAGGAGTGGAGTGTCAATCATCCAAGAGATTCTGAGGAACAAGAAACGAACGTAAATAGAGAATATTTTTGACAGTCTTTCTCAAAAAATACACAGAAGTTTGGGATAGTCAACTTTTTTGTGTGAAACTGAATTGTGATAAAGATGAAAATGAACCAAATATAATATATATCTGTGATTACTTTTACTCGAGAGTTCATAGGTAGTATGAAATAATAAGTGGAAGTCCATAACCCCAAGCGGGTACTTGAGGAGTGGCTCCTTTCACCCCGGATGTAAAATCCGAACGATTGTTGTTTCCATGGTAAAACTGGTGTTTGCCCCATATATATGTTTGCCCCCAGATATCACGTGATGTGGACCAACATCACGGATAATAGAGTATACGGTCGTTCAATGCCACGTCATTGACTTGTACATGTCACTGGGTAACCAATCAGAAAACATGATTTGAGCAGGGCTGAAGTTTAAAAATGACACCGGCTGACAATCATGTTTTCTGATTGGCTACCCAGTGAGATGTACAAGTCAATGACGTGGCATTGAACGACCGTATACTCTATTATCCGTGGACCAACATACCATTTGTTTTTACAAAATAAAGAAGAAGAGTTTAAAATTTGGTTGTGTTGATTCAAAAATTTTCTTGTTCGAAACTACAAGATTCAAAAATATTTGTATTCCTTTCAACAATACTATAATTATTGATGAAAATGACCAACGCAAGTCGGTTGTTTTCATCATCAGATATATATTAAGTGAACACTGAATAAATTAAATTTATATAGTGTACTACTACTAAGCTTCAGGTATGTTTCTCTAAGGGCCAGTTGCACCGCTTCAATTCAGCAGAGATTCAACTAAGCTTGGCTCAATCGTCAAGGAACAAGGAAGTTGATTGGCAAATCCATAGCAACAAAGCCTGGCTTAGATAAAGCACAACTTAAGAAAAGCGGTGCATCTGGCCCTAATAGATGTTTCAAACTCTTCTGAATTCCTTTTTTTTATAGAATTTCACCATGCAAAATCAACCAACTTTTGGATTTGGTGCTACCCCTACCACTCAGGCTAGCACTGGTGGGTTTCAGTTTGGTGCAACCCCAACATCTGCAACAGGATTATTTGGTACTCAAACAGGTGAATGAGATATTTTATATGACAGCAATAGTTCCTCATGATTATGAATTTTCTAAAACCTCAAGCATCCAATTTGAACTGCTTTCAATTGAGGTCCAAGAGATTGCAGTCATTCCTAAATTGACTTGAGCCTTGATGGATGTAATATATATTTGAATTTATTTATGACTGGATATATGTAGCTTTTATTTCTGTATGAATTCTCTTCTGAATTGTGCCAATCAGTGTTAAAAATTGCTAGATTGAATGATTTCATTTATTGTTGCACTAGGTACTATCAAACCCACAGGTTTTGGAACACCCACATCTCAACCAGCAAAAACAGGTTTTGGTTTGCCAACTGCAACGTCTGCTCCTGCTACAGGTTTGACTTTTGGCACTCCTGCAGCTCAACCCACAGGTAACAAACTTTTTGTTTCATAGTTTTGAAGCTTGTTTTTAAAACTGAAATCAAAAGTATATCTGATTTCAGAGAATATATCCCATCATCATTTTACACATGAAAATATTGACATAATAGAATTATTTCCAACTAAGCATTCCAGATCACGTGATGTCTGGAGGGCAAACAATAAACAAACTGATTAGTTTAGGTCACAAAATTGTCGCTTAATAAATTTTAAGCTTGTTTTCAAGCCTCCTGGAATCAAGAAAATATCTCAGTTTAGAGAAAGCTAAATGTAATTATAATAATGTCTCATTATACTTATTTCACACATGAAAACATTGACAAAATTGACTTATTTACTTACAGGCAGATGCTGCCATATCGGTTCATTTAACAAGCATCTAGAAAGTTATATAATTTATTATAAAATAAAGATTGTTTTTCAAAAAAAAAATAATCAAATTTTTGTTGAATCGAATTTGTTAGTACAAGTCGGATTAAATCACCATCAGTATAATGTGTAAATGGTAGATTGTAAAATATCCAATTTCTTTTTAAGTTTTTCAATATCTGCTTCACTAAAGATATTACTATTGTATTTTGTATAATTGGCTTGAATATTTCTGTCTCAATTGATTTTTGAATTTGGGGCAGATTTAGTGAATCCATGTTTAGCTGTCTGACTTGTGTAAAACTCTGTGCATAACATCAATAAATTCTATTCTATTCAATCTACCAGAAATTAAAATATCATGAGAGACAGTTTTATTCAGATCTGATTTCTTTTCATTCAAACGACGTCATTTCACGTGTGACGTCATTAGCATAGTTCTGACTGCAAGGAACAAAGCATATGCAGCTAGCAGAACGGAATTGCTATTATTTCTATTGAAGACATAACATAGTAATATTCTGATAATTTATTTAGAATTCTATGGATGATGATAATCAAAAGGGATTAAATAGACTAGGAAAGGAAAATAAACAATTTCGAGAAAGGGTAAGAATCTGCTGACCCAACTATAATCAAATGAATGTCAGAATAACAAATTTCTAGTTTGGTTGGTCTGAACGATTTTTTCCAGTACATGCAAAACAAGTCGAGACACTTATGAACACAAAGATATGGCACATGCCCACTTCGCCGATAGAGGAAAATGTACGATAGCAACATAAAAGTTATTTTCAATTAAATGTTGAATTCTTGCAAAATATCATTTGGCAGATAAACTCATGAAAAACAACATATTAATCTGATAGGTGATGATGAAATGTCATTGATTCGATTTTAAATCTGATAAGTGAACAATTATATATAGATCTGTCTCTTTTGAATATATTAAGTGTGAGCTATCACCCAAAATACTCTCTGCTTCAAGCGTATACCTGTTTCAATAAATACTGAATTGTGCTTATTTGTTCACTAAACCTGCCTAATATCTTTTATCTCGTCACACATTGATAAAGCATGAAAAATGACCATCGTCCCTTCGATAAGTACAGATCTATAATCTGTTTTTACGGTTATTTCTTTTCAAACAGCTGCCCCTACATTCGGAGCGGGGCTTTTCGGTACTACTACCCCCGCCTCGTCCGCCGCCCCCTCTCTCGGCCTTTTCGGAGCGGCAGCTACCACAACTCCATCAGCTGGCCTAGGTACTTCCATCGCGCCAGCCTCTACCTCGACCGGTTTGACTTTCGGCGGTACCGCCACAACTACCGGTGGACTATCCTTCGGTCTGGCCACCGCAACGACCACCAACGCCCCCTTATCCTTCGGTCTGGGTACGACCACAAGCGCGAGTACCACACCGTCTTTCGGTGTCAGTTCGTCAGCCGCTAGTACCACTCCTTCGTTCGGTCTAGGGGGAGCTACCACTTCAGCACCGACGTTGGGTTTCGGCTTGGGTGGTACCGCTGCTTCGACAGCGTCTTCCTCAACCACCACCCCTTCGGTGGTGGGCTTGGGAGGCGTGGCACCGACGCAGACGGTGGTTTCGACCCAGAAGGACGTCAGTCCCAAGGACCAGACCCTTCCGAACGAGATCCTCCAAACGGTCGAAGGGTTCAAAGAGATGGTGAAGCAGCAGAAGCTGCACAGCTCGGACATCGCGCGGTGCTCCGTCAGAGACTTCAGGAAGGTCGAATCGGAAATCGACCACATGGCCAAGTTGCTGGGCGACGTGGAGAACCAGCTGCGCAAGAACAGGCACCTGGCCGAGAGTTTGAAGTACGATACGGCGAAGTGTCTGCAGACGGTGGAGATCGCGCAGAGGACGCAGGACACTCCGCCCGGGCTGCAATACGAGAATACGGCTCCTCTGAAGTTCTTCCTCGATCTGGCTGACAAGTTCGAGAGGGATATGCAGTCGCTGAAGTTGCAGATCGAGAGCGCCGATAACTACGTGAAGAACTACAGGAATCCGAGTATGCTGACGCCTCAGGATTTGGCTTTGGGTGAGTGCGGTTACAATTTTTTACGTCGTACAAATAATAGAGTAGAGTAGGATTTATTCTCGTGTGACAATATGTATATAGTTGGTTGTCAAGTGCATTCTATACTATATACACAATAATGATATAAGTGCTAAGCATACTACAAATATATAAAATGTGACATTTCCAAATGATGAAATATATTAGGACAATAAGAAATCGTAAATGAGACTGTAACATGTTTTTTTAAAAAGATGGACGTCAATGGCTGGTGAGTAGAATGTGAAAAATATGCTTTTGAACCAAATAATTGTTTGGAATACTTCAGATGAGGACAGTTCAGAATTGTCAGTTGTCTACTCATTAGTGGGTTTTTTTTTGTACAATCATACTGAGATTGTAATTCACCTCGTTTTTATGGTCAGCGATTCTCGTTCTGGTTACTACTACTTTTCATTATGTCTCAGACGACGGAATTTTGGGAATGAACTTGTAGTAAAACTGCCAGGTTCAGCAAATAGTTTAGAAACAGCTATAATTTGCTCTCAACCTAAAAATAAAAATGGATTTTCATCTTTCTTGATCCGAATTGATGAGTAACGAGTTTTTCAAGCGGTACATGACCTCCAAACTCTAGTAGATGTTCCGATGTTGTGACCTATCGATTGGTGATCAAAGTAACATACCACTGATACCAATTGATGAAATGCTTTCAGGAAATATACAAATCATCAGGCCAGAGGACCTCGCCTTTGTAACATATATGTAATTTAGGCCGATATTTTGAACAATAAAACAATGGCAACTCATGGCCAGTGGACTTGATTCAAAAGTTACAAATGATACCCTGTATGTCTTTGTAGACCGTTCGATAAAATTATGTTTTCAACGATACAACATGGTTGTTATTTAGATTTTATTTTTCCCAAATTCAATATGGTAGTACTATGATGTGTATTTGCAAAACTATTTCGAAATGACTTAATCTAGTCAGAAACTTGAAACAAAATTTAATTAGTTTTTGACAAAAACTTGTTAAATTTAATTCTTAATAAATTCGCACACATTTCAGTATATTGCCTGCCTACATCGTTTACTTACTGCACAATATGAACAACTCAATATGGTTCAAGGCATCATGACAACGGAATTAATGTAGATAATATCCTTCTCAGCCTTTTTCACAAATAATTTACCAATTGGGAATATAGTATCTACTGCCTTGCTTTTATACCACTAGTAATCAGTGACCATAGTAATTGTTTGGAGGTTATAGACCACTATTAAACGCAGCACAAAAAATACGTTGGTATTTAACTCTTCCAATTTAACAATAACGAAGTAGAGCCACCTTATACTCACACTTTCAACTCGAATATGCAATATAAATATGAGCGACAACATCGCTCAAATATGCAGGTAAATAACTGCTGTGAAATGCCCCCGTGCCGTTCAGTAAGGGTGCTGACGTCACAGAGCGTTCCTGAATTCAAACGAATGCTTGTAATAGTAATAGTAGCTTTATTGTCCATAAGATCATTTACATGATATGGGACACGTCAGAAAAGTATTCTTGAGAACAAAGTCTTTCAATTATACAATATAAATAAAATAGGTGAACTTGACTAAATGAAACAGGAGTCAAAATACTAAAAGTTAAAATCGATATACTCTTGCACAGAATAAAATGAACTGTTTAATAACATTTTTTCCACAGCCTGTTTGAATAATTTGAGGCTTGTGATTGTTTTAAAATCATTAGGGAGCTTGTTATATATGATAATTCCTACATACCTAGGGCTCTTTTCATTAAATGCACGAGAGTGTGATGGGATTAACAAATCATTACAATTTCGTGTGAAATAGCTGTGGTTAAAATTGTTAAGGAATAAATGTATTGAAGTTTGATTTAACATACATCAACGGTTCTAGGATGTAAATACAAGGTAAGGGTAGGATTCCCAGTTCTCTAAATTTGTCTCTACACGACTGTCTAACTTTCAAGGATGCAATATTTCTCACAGCTCTCTTCTGTGCAACAAAAGCCCTTTGTACAAAACTAGAGGATCCCCAGAAAATGATTCCATATTTTAATTGAGAGTAACAATGTGCATAGTAATACGATAGTAGAATCGACTTATTTGTGATGTGTCTTAATCTGTACAAAGTAAAACAAGCAGAGGCAAGCTTTTTACAAAGAAAATTGATATGTGTTTCCCAGTTCAATGAGTTCATGTACTCCCAAGAATTTTGTATACTGAACTTGCTGGATTGATCTACCACATACTCTTACCAGCCGACTTTCTGTAACATCCCTCAAACGAGGAGTGAAATGTATAAAGACAGTTTTTTCTTCATTGACCATCAGTTTGTTTTCATCAAACCATCGAACTAAGTTGTTTACATTCATTTGAAACATTGAGGTTAAGCCTGGCAGGCTATTTTCTGAAAAAAGATAGGAGGTATCGTCTGCAAACAGAACAAGGCTTCCAGCATCAACTGAAAAGGTTATATCGTTGATAAAAAACAGAAATAACAGAGGCCCAAGGACGGAGCCTTGGGGTACTCCACACTTAACATCAAGGGAATCAGAATGACATGAGTTGACTACTGTCAACTGTTTTCGATTGGAAAGGTAAGAACTCAGCCAGTCCCCTATCCTTCCTCTGAAGCCGTATTTATGAAGCTTCTGTAAAAGCAGGGAGTGATTAATAAGGTCAAATGCCTTGCTAAGATCCATAAAAATACCGAAACTTTTCTTGTTGCTATTCAGATTTGCATAAAGATCATCGAGAAAACTGAGAATGGCTGACTGAGTCGACCTTCCGACCCTAAAACCGTGTTGGCGATCATTGAATATATGGATTTCTATTTGAGTTTTCATATGGAAAGGATTTCTTATATGAGTAATCTTTTAGGCATTACACATTTCAAATATGATTTCATTTTTTTGGGAACATCCCTCTCGTCCATCCCTATCGTTTTCACCTGGTATAAAAAAAACAGCTTTGGAGAAGATTTTGACTGGATTGAAAAGAACGCGCTTCAACTTCAGATTCTTCCTTTTTATACTCGTCAATATATTTGAATGGGATCAACATTTTCCCAAAGTAGCTTGTGTGTGGATAACAAATCCTACCTCTACTAATACAGCCTCTATTAACAATAGTTCCTTTCTACAGGCATACGTAGGCTTCACGAGACCTTCGTAGCTCTAGCAGGACGTCTTCATTCCATCCACAACCAAGTAGAGTCACAGAAGGAAAGTTACCTGAACCTGCGCAAGACAGTCTTCAACGACCACTCCAACCCATTCGAGAAGCTGTACAAGCCGCAGGAGCTCAGCATGAACAACCTGAAGGGCGCCCTCATCTACTCCCCCCCAAAGGTGGCCACCGGACCTACTCCCTTCAGTAACTTGTCCTTGGGGAATAACAGCCTCCTGCTGCTGCAGCAGAGCCAAGCCATGCCCAATTTTCCGGGGCAGACGCCCACCACAGGAAAAACTGCGTTTGGGGGTAACGTGTCGTTTGGCACGCAGGCACCCAGCGCTTCTCTGTTTGGAGCTACTGCGCTCGCTCAGAGTTCCAACAGTTTTCAGCTGCAGAAACCCCCAACCGGGCACAAGAGGGGTAAACAGTGATACCGGGAAGATCGAAGGTGGTGCTTGCCCTGGGAACTGTCTCGATTTTACTTTGATTATTTACTGTTGGGGTAGTTTAGGATTTTTATGGAATAAAATTAGCTTTTTCAAGTGCAGTTTTGTATTTTCTCACACCTTGCACCTATTCCACAGTGCAATTTTTTGCTTCAACTCGAGACTTTGGCCTGTATTCAGGTTCCATAAGCATTTATACATTTCTATGGATTCTTTGAATATAATATATAATTTGGGGCATTTTCTTACGTCTTTTCCGTACCTGTACCACAGCATACCTAACAATCAGCACGGACACTCTGGGATGCCGCCTTTGATCTCAAAAAGTATGAAGACGCCATCTTGAAAAGCAGATTACTCAGGGCCAGACTTGCGACATGGTATCTATAACAGATACGATACGATACTAAGGTGAGTTTCGTATGGTTTATGCGCGATTGTATTAATAACCATATTACATGAGAGTTGCATACGCTATTTTATCTACACCCGATAAATAGTGAAGAACTAAAAATATTATATTTTTATATTGCACACAATAATACTAATTAAACGAATTTCTTTGAAAAATTCTACAGAATTGTAATTTATAGTATTACTTCGAGAAATAAAACGATGAGATATGAAAAGAAGATCAAAAATTAAAGAAAAAAAAATTTACTCGAGGACGGTTTCGAACCAATGTCTCTTCTAACATGAATATTCAATCTCGGCGTCACAAGACGGCACGGCTACGGAGAGCTCACAGAATTTTATGGAAAAATAAATAATAAATCATGCATTTGGCGAATGAAAAATTTAATCATTCTAACTGTATTTCTGTCGGTGAAGGTGTCGAAGGTGATTCTCCCATATCGCTACTATCAAACATTTTGTTATGATTATCGAAGTTTGGCTATATTCTTCAAAAGTTCAATACCTATACCGATTTTGACCTGACAAACGTCAAATTCAGAGCATGCACATCATGCTTGGTTGAAAAATAATGGGTTTCTATTGGTTGAAAATCTGTATCGTAATGAGCTTCATTATAAAACGGGTTGTGGGCATATAAGTGTATTATTAGAGTACGGGTGTAGATAATAGTATATTATGCAACGATCGTGTAATGATGGTTATTAATACATGAGCATAAACCGGGATACGAAACGAGCCGAAGGTGAGTTTCGTATGGTTTATGCGAGTGTATTAATAACCATTACATGAGAGTTGCATACGCTATTTTATCTACACCCAATAAATAATGAAGAACTGAAAATATAATATTATTAGGTATTTATATTGAACAAAATAATAGTAGGTAATCAATCATATTTCTTTGAAAAATTCTAAAAAATTATAATTAATGGTATAACCACGAAAAATACAAGAATGAGAACTGAAAAGAAGAAAAGAAAGAAAAAAAAATATGCCGAGGTCGGGAATTGAACCTGGACGCAACTTTCCACTGGCGGCGCCTTTGACCACTCGGACATGAGAGCTCATTTAATTAAGTTGAAAATAAAAACACATGTGTTCCATTTGTCGAATGAAAAATATAATCCTTTCGATTGAATTTCTTTCTTGTCTAAGACATCTGTGGAGGATCGCTGATAATTCTTCTATATAGCACTGCTATAAGACATTTTCATACGATTATTAATTCTTCAAAAATTCATTACCTACTGATTTTGATTTGACAAACGTCAAAGTGCAAAGCTTGCACATCATGCTTGATTGATTGATTTTTTTTCCGGGATTACATTTTCAACACAAAAATCATGAGAACGGATTCAGATGGATATCTATTATGTTTTAGGCAATCATTTCGTTTATGCGTGGTTTATATTTCGGAAAAATATTTGAAACAGCTCATTCTATGAGAGAAGCTTTATGGTTCCAAAATTCTTTCAAATTTTATATTTTCCCTTCGAAGGCAGAGCCTTGTGCGGGCAAGGGACTGTCAATTGAAATATCTTCTTTAGTTCCACCGAGATATCTTATCTGCGAGTTTTAGGTGAAACACCGTTTACAGATTTATATCATTTTTCATCAATAAGTTATAATTCTATTTTGGCGGTAAAAACATCGATTTCAATTGAAATAAAATGATCCGTATTGGTTTCAACTATTAAAGAATGCTTTATAATTTGTGAAAATTCAAAGATTGTGAATTATGTATGAACAGTTAATTTATGATAGTAAATCGGAGTGAAGTTATGGAAAAGTGATCTGCCTTCTGGGTGTACAAGTGCTTTCTACAAAGGATTCGAAGAAAATATATTTGATTAGTTTCTCGCTGAACATGATTGAGAGTCGTTCTAGGGCTTTATACAAACAATTGGGAATAATTTTTAGCAACTGAAAGAAAAACAGATGCGTCATTCAAGTTTTTTTTTCTTGGCAACTTTTTTCAGAGGCCAGCTCAGTTCTGCAGGTCAACCAGGGTTATTTTATATTATACCAGCTTTTGACCGCGACCTCGCGCGCGTAGCAGTCGAACCGAACCGTTCAGTCGGCGCACGCCAAGAAAGCACCACATCTCGCCCACTTCTCTCCGACTTGAATAACATACTCTATTATTCTTCACATGTATAAAGCTTTAAAAAAAACACTGTTTTCAATGTTTACGATTCTATTACTCTCCTATATTCAAAGTAAAACAAATGTTTTTCGATATGTGATACTTTTTTTGACATTTTTCTGGTGTGATTCCAACACCTTCGAATAAAATTCACAAACAACTCTTTTCAACAATGTAATAAACATATAATAACAAAGGTTTACTTATAATTTTTTTTTACAAAATATCCTGTTTAGCCTATGAGAAAGGGCCATTGCTGTATGTGAGACAATGAAAAACACATTGGAACGATACCCATCTTAAAGGTATTAATTAACACTAATGCATCAAAGTCACTTGGAAACACCCACTAGAGCAGGCCTTATTACTCTGTCATTTAGTTTGTAACCGATTTTAGACACTACCACCACTGTGCCAGGTTCCTTGCCCTCTACATCCTACAAAAAATATATATTTATTCATCAAGCATTGGCTAATTGTAATATTTACTTGTTGGAACAAAGCTTCATGGTAGTTAGGATTGAATTTCTCGTTTAAAGGATTCACTTGTTCCAGTCCATGCCTTTTGAATACACTCCTCAACTGGGCCTCAGTCATTACTAAACCTTCGTATAAGCTTTTCAGATGGGGATTTTTTTCATTGAGTTCTTCCTTAGGTACCGTTTCAGTTGCTTTCGCTAGAACATCGGCAACATCCAGTAAATCTTTGCAGAAACTCTGAATACCATATATCTTGGCTTCTGAAATTTGTTTGGTGAGCCTATTACGAAGGTTTTCCCCATCTGCTAAGGATCTTTTATATTTATCCTATAACAAATATTATCATAACATTATATATATTTATAATCATTTATTTTGTTATTTATTCATACCAATAATTCCGCATTTTGATTGGAAAGTTCGGAGATCTGCTTATTAAGTTTTTCCATTTCCGCATTAACTTCACCTTTATCTTTCTCGTTCGTATCTCTCACTGTTGAATCCTGTTTGGTTTCTTCAGCGGTAGTATTTTTCCTAATACTCGAAAGCACTATACTCCTGAAACATCATTATCAACAAAATGATGTAATGGTTCTTCGAGATATCGATAATAAAACTTACCTGGTATTAAAAAGGATAGATTCATTTACCATTTGTCCACACTTCATAAAATTTCTTAAACTAATCAATGCCATTATGGAATTTCTGAAAAAAAAAGTTATAGGTTAAATGCAAATTGCAAATGCAGGACCTTTTTTTAACGAAATCCAGATCAGTCAGTGTTACCAATCCAATGTTGCCAGTTGTCATTGTCAATTTGCTGAGTAAACATTAAAAAACACAGAAATGCTGCTTTCTTTTTGAGTGTTTCAAGCCCCGGTGCTCTTAATTCTAGCTTTACTATTGGTGGAATTTGACACATGTCATTTTTCAACCAATGGTAAAGCTAAAATTAGCTGCCCCGGGGCTTGAAACTCCCAAAAAGAAAGCTGCAAATACGTACAGCTCGCCCATTCTATGTTGGCACGGAATTAATGGGCGCAGTCATGCGCGGCAGAGAGCACATGACTTCTGAAAGTATATCAGCTAGGGCAATAATCTCGACGAATTATGAATTACAATGAATGATACTTTAGCTGCGCTAAACAAATGGATGGTAAAACATGACTTTCAGTTGGTCTTATGAAAATGTGAATGTTTACATTTTTAGACGCGGTTCAGCCTCAACCAACAACTTATTACAGCTAACAATCGATAACCATCAACTTCTGCCGGAAACTGAAGTTAAATACTTGGGAACTATTATCTCGTATAATCTAAAATGGAACAAAAACATTGAAAATGTACTGTGTGAAGCAAACAATGGTTTCAAGTTTCAATGTTATCAAAACATTTTGTAGAGTATGGTGGGGTGCAGATCACAAAACTATGTTGATGGCATTTTCTGGCCTAGTTAGATCTCATCTAGACTACAAATTACTTTATAAACCGTGCACGCAAAAAATCGCGAAAAACTTTAGAAAGTGAATATTTTCGGACTTCGACTAATTTTAGGTTGTATGAAATCTACGCCATGAAACGCCATTTTGGAGGAAGATGGCATGACCAATTTAGATTTTAGATCACCGTAGACAGTGGTTAGCACATCAATATATATTATGAAGAGAATAGATTTTTAAGCCTCCCTTATTGGAAATTCAAGAGGTGATTAACATACCATACCCACAAAAAATAACTACTGGAAGACTAAGTCAATTCCATATTTGGTAGGTGCTTTACGGACATGTAAAAGCATTTCATCGAACCTCCTTACTAATCCAGTGATTCCGAATTTTAGTTTAGACTTCGAAACATATTAGATATTGACATTATTGACGCCAAACTAAATAAACGGGATCCTTCCTGTAGTATCAATTCTCATTTTTTTGCAGCACAATATAGAGACGACTATATATTCGTTTACACAGATGCTTCCAAAACCGCTAACAGGGTAGGAATAGGTTATAACCATTCCTCGAATCGATTATACATTCTCCGCGAGACTTTTTGATCACATAACTATTCCTGGTGCAGAGATTATTGCCATATATATGGGTATGAAGGTATATGTATAAGGGACAAACACAAAAAACTTTATTTTTTCCGACTCCGCAAGTGCATTGGCACGATTAAGTCATACAAACTCAGAAAAGTTGTGACTACCTTTCTCTAACCATTAAACAACTTTTAGCAACTTCAAACACAACCCATACTTCTAATTTCAACTTATTCTTTTAACTTTTAAGTTCGCTTGGATCTTGGATACCAGATCACTCCGCTATTGGGAAGTTCATCTTCCAGATACGCCTCTATCGGAAAATATTTGAAATATTTCAACCCGTAAAACAAAAACAAACATCTGAATGTGAAATTATGGTACACTTCTCCAACACATTCACACACTAGTCTACACATTTGTTTTACACAGAACTTTGCCAAAATTCGAAAAACACAAGGTACAATACAAAATACAACGTAAACAATAGTAAACATATGTTTTTGGCAGATTACGATCAGCTGATTACGGTTTTTTGTCGACATTTTTGAACAGACATCAGCGCCCTCATCGGTAGAAATTCTTCTAGGTAATGAAAGGGCTCATGTGTTGGCAAAAGTCGTCACGATCTTGAATTTTCAATTGAATATTAGAGTTGATAAACACAATTTCTTACCTTACCTGAAACAAAACATCTATTAACATTTTTATTCACAATGGTGACGAGATATACAAGTTAAAGGTAAGACATATTTTAGTATCCATCCCGACTTCCCCATTAGACCATGGTACCTGAACATCCCCTCTATGGACAGGAGACATCTTACACCCTGTTTCGACGATGCAATTTTGTCGCTGCAACTTCTCGCGGCGACTTGTCGCTGCGAGATATGTCATATAGCTGTTATTTTGCATTGTCAATATCTAAAACTAGCACTGAAATGTTACTAAGATGAACCTCTACATTATCACAACTGATATATAATTTAATTCATTTCTAATAATTGATATTGTGATTAAATCACCTTATTACGAAACTTGATTCCTCAAGTCTCGAAAAAAATTGAAATGATCAAAATCAATATTCTTCACAATGATGCCACCACATATTTGTGGTTTGCGGCAACGAATTCACCATAGAAATAACCAAGTCGCTGCAACTTATCGCACCAAAAAAGATTCACGCAACACGAAAAACTTGCATTAACACATGCAATTTCCTGAAGTTGCAGCGACAAACTTGCATGGTCGAAACAGGCTATTACTAGCATTACACGTATGAAGATAGGTCTCTTTTGGAGTCAATCTCGCTTGTTTAGAATAGTAAAAATAGGTGTCAGTCCTAGCCCATATTGTGAGTGTGGTCAGACTGAAACAGTGGACTATATTTTCCTTGAGTGTCCAATTAATTTTATCTCGGGATATGACTGCTTATATATCATCAGTTCATTTGTATCGGTATTTCGGCTCTATTTAAGATGTCTGTGGTACTCGGACATTTGACTGGAACTAGTATACAATTATAACTACAATTGATGAACCATAAACACATATCAAACTATGATCCAAATGATAGTGACATTAGTATGACAACTCTATTCTTTTACTTTTTTTTTTATCCTTATCCTGACCTTTGTTTTGTACTGTGTGTCCTCCTACCTGCACACAAGAAGAAGCTTGACAAAGAACCGTATAGTTTTGAAATCCTCCGAAGACGAAGGCCAACCGGAAAATCAAGAAAGCTCTTGTTGCCTATCGCATCAGGGGGGGAAGTGGTCGACTGCGCCTGCTCGGAAACAACGACCATCCTAATAAGAGAGAGAGGCTGAAACAAGTGGTCGACTCACGACTCATAGACATTAACTAATGGACTGGCTTTCATGACAGTTTTCCATATAACAGGATGCGGAATACAATAGAGAGAGAAAGGATATGCACATTGAAGTGATATTGTGAAGAACAGAATGGTAATTCTAGACTGGAACTACTCTATCCTTATTAACCTCTCTTTATCTGTCACATTTGTCACATTGAGGAAGGAATTCGCTTAGAGGTTATACATGAAGTTTTCTATCTTGCTCACTCTGCAGTCCTCTCTCTCTCTTAGGGCCAGTCCATTAGTTATAATTTAGTTATGTCTTTGGGTCGACTGCGCCTGCTCGGAAGCAACGACCATCCCAATCCCAATTAGAGACAGATAGAGAGAGAGATGCTGAAAGTATAATAGGAGACAAAAAAAATCTAATTTTCAATATTATCTCGAATTAAATTTCCAGTAACTGTTCATTGCTCATAGCGATAAATAGTTTATTCACATATATTTTATATTTATCAGTTATGAAGAAATAGTTAAGGCATAAATATTTCTTCATGGATTAGCTAAGAGGAACTAAAAGAGTTGAATTCAACACAAAACTTGTTTTTTTACAAGTGAATTGGTAGGTACTCGAATTATCTTTACCAGGTAGGTATAACATATATGTTATTAACCATTGTATACAGAGATATATATTTGTATACTTTAATTTTTGGGTTCGACGAGCAATTCGTGCACCATTTTATAACGCCGAGTTACATTGTTGAAAAATGTTGGCAGACTGCCCGTTAATTGTAATTCCAATTTGAAATTGATAACAAACATTATAAAAAATTCACATTCAACATTTTCTGCATGATGAATATGTAATAATGCATAACTCATATCGTCGCTTTGCAATGAATCTTTGGTGAGTTGTTCGCAAGCCTATCTATCGTTCTGAAACAGTCGAGCAACGGAATGGAATATTGAAGTACGTTCTACTGAAACCCGTTTGACTGACTCAGACCAGCAACGCGGTAAACGAGAGGAAACCGTTTTTATACGTACTTATAACATGTCAACACCCAGAATCAAAACTAAAAACCCATCGGGTATATACTACTCAAGCCTGCGATGGTCTGAAACAGACGAGCAGCAGACATCACGCATGAAATTAAAATTGAGAAGAAAAATAATTTTGTTTCCTTGGAAGAGACAGCATTGCAATGCACGTTGGGCAACAGCCAAATAATGTTACGGTTCAAACTCCCATCGTCTATAAATTTCACCCAATTGAAAACAATTATTACTTCGGAAAATCTGAATGAATTGAAAACAATGAAGTGTAAAAGTCCTTTGCCTTTCCCCCTCGACACAAGAATCCTGAAGCCAGTTCTCCCTTATTCCGTGGTGAGAGTGGTCATTGGCTTATATAACCATGCGCTTCCGCTAAGTGGGTCGGAGTATTGGGAATTATGTACTCGACCTCCTTAGGTTTTGACGACATAATATCAATAAGAGAACCATATATTATGAATAAAAAAAATAATGTAAACCTAGATTCTAGTTGAGTCTTCAAGTGATGACTGCCAAATTTCAAGGTGCGATCGCTCCAACTTTTATCTCGCTGATTCCTTTCAGCTGAAACTGTATTGTATTGGAGCAAAATAGCAAAATTCTCTTTCGGTAAAATGGAGTATTTATTGGAGGAGTGCTTTATACGGTCACGTCGTGGGTACAGTCAACTACAAACAGATTTTATTGTTATTATTGCTTCACATTTTATTTTTGTTCATTTATTCAAATTCCTTCTCAATTATAAATTTCAGTGATCAAAGGCGTTTTCTGGCGCTCTTGTATTCTCAAAACGTATTAGTCTCTCTATCTCTCTCTCTCTCTCACTATTTGGCTGGCCGTTGGTGAGAGAGAAGGAGACAGATGAATACGTTTTGAATACATGAGCGCCAGAAAACGCCTCAATGGGGATGATGGCTGCAAAACTCTACCACTAGGAGCGCCACCACTGCATGTAACTTTGACAGCCTCTCAAGTCAAATGACAACAATTCAAAACGTTAAACGTCCCTTCTTTGCAATAATTAAGAATATAAAGATTTGAAATCGACATAAAATGGTCTTATGTAGTGCATTCGGATGTAAAAATGTAGGTACGCATTTATTTCCAAAAGAAACAAAACTGAGTGGGAAGTAGCCCTGAAAAGAAAGAGCTTTCAGGCTTCTGAACATTCTAGATTATGCTCCAGTCACTTACAAAAGAACGTAGCAGGGCTAGTAGATGGTTATTATGATGATTTTTAACGAAACACCTCTGTAATCAGTTTTAATTTTTTACCTTTCACTCAGATCTTTTTTTTCCTTTGAGGGATACACCACGTTCCCTCAGCAAACTGTTCAGTTCTGGTACAGACAAACATCCATATCTATCGGTTGGAGAAAACATCCTTATGATTCTTGAGTATCTTTTGAAAATATTCATTAAAATAAAAATAAAACATAACCTGCAAAATCACTCGTTAGGCAGTCGTGCTGCCACCTACTAAAAGCTTTGGGTCATCTTCCCCATTGACTTGTACCTGAATACAATGCTTGTACATTTCGATTCTTCTGTTTGGATTCCATTGTTTTCATTTTAGTCTAGTTTTCCAGGTTTTCTAGTATTGACAGGTTTCAATATAGGGTGAATTGTAGACACAATAGAAGACAACAAACACACAGTCAAATAAATATGTGATAGCTGGTCCAGAAAGAAATGAAAATAATAGTAAAAAATTATATGTTTGTGTATAAATATATTTTGGAAACACTAAACCCCTGTGATATCACCATCATCGCTTTCTATGAATCGCTACCACTATCGAAACCGGAATTATCGGAAGTTTCACTATCATCGGTAGGATTTATTATCATGCTATTTTTACGAAACTCCTAGCGCCGGCCCTGACGATCGTAAACGCAGATGAGGGGTCGAAGCGCGAACGTTATTTTTTCCAGGAACTGTTGATTGCCGTGGAGAATTCGATACACATCATCGAGGCCTTTCTCGAAGATTCTCCATAGACGTATATAATCAGACGCTTCATCGCGGAAGAGACAGTTTTCATTCAGAGGGTTTGGCAGAGTTACTTAGAGCTAAGTGGAGAGAGCTTTTATTTGTTATATTGCTAAGTGCGAAAGTCGAGGTGTAGAATTTATATGACAGAGAGTTTATCAGAGTGTTTATTACCAAGCGTTGGAAAGTTAGCGGAGCAATTTAAGCGATTGTATTGTATTGTGATAGAGAGTTGTAATAAAAGTAGTTCAGTGTTGTTTGGAGTTTTAATAAGCGAATCCAAAGAATTATCATAACACTATCTAAGATAGTATCTTCAGCTGCTTTTCTTCATATAAAAATCCTCGATGTCTTTGGCAAATTCCAGTCCTCTTTCAAGAATGTTTCGAAAAATGTTATGCAATAGGTCTTTACATTGTGAAATTGAAATCTACGTTTTTAACTGCAACATAATGCTTCAAGGATGCCCAAACAAGCTCAATAGGGATGTATGTATACTTATGTCCCTGAATGGGGTGCATGAAATCTGAAAGTTAGAGATTCCAATAAAACTCTTGGCGAGTTGCCCTGGATAACATTTACATGAAAGTTTCTCCAGAGAGAAAAGTGTTATTGAAATATTAAATTATTGGAAAGTAAATTTTCAATATTTATAATATTATAATATATTTCCCATCGGTTTGGGAGGATAATTTTTTCAGGAGAGTATCCTATGAATGAAGTTGATCGATTAACAAAATACCAGATGGTCACAAAAAAAGATTTCTCAAAAATAAATTTCCAGTTTTCAATAGAATTTTTGTTTTAAATGTTCCCATCGTTTTGAAAGGATATATAATATTCTGAAATTCTCCCTGAATTTCAGTTTTCACAAAATATTTCTTTTTGAAATGTTTCCATCGGTTTGAGGAGATAATATTTTCAGTATAACCACTATGGTTCGGAATTGGAGGCCGTCGTTTTTGGGAATTTCTTCCTGAAGTTTCGCTGGCGCGAGTGGCTAGCTTCTTCAGAGGCTCATACATCTTGAGTTAGACTCCAACGTTCGTTCTTCGTTCCCATATATCAAAGTTGGTGTGAACTATGAAACTTGCGCAATACTTACACCATGCACTACCTTACGACGTCTTAACCTGGCTTCAGACAGATCCGAAAGCTTTATTCTGATTGGTCTAAATTTCAATTTACACCAATCAGAAAGCTATCGGATCGTGGTACCATCGGATTTCAGATCTGTCTGAATTCAGCCTTACGCATTTGCGATTCAACTAGATAATTTTTTTTCTGGATTTTGTTAACCGAGTTTCCAGTTCAGTTCAGGGCTATGGGGCTAAATCCGCCGATGAAAACAACCATCGGTGACAGCATAGGTTCAAAGCGCATGCGTGTAGTGTCAAGAGTGAGCGCATAGGCTGTCACTTGTCAGTTTATTTTTTGCGCATTCGTCTTCGTACACCCACATTTCGTATCATCCACACTCTCCGAACATACCCTAATGATGCAGTTGCAAAATTTACCGGATATTCTGCAATTTTCTTTTAACCCAATCTAACTTTAGCTAACTGACCTAACCTAGAAGAAGGATGAATTTGGCAACAGCGCATCATTCGGGTATGTTCGGAGAGTGTGGGTGTTACGAAATGTGGGTAGAACGAGATGCTCCCACCTTAAATCTAGTACAATACCATCGAATCTAGTACATTTCTCTCTTCAAGTCCGGTACAATTGTACAATCTTATATTTCTGAATGCTAACGGCAGCAGTTTGTTTGTTATGTTCATTTACCTCTACCTCATATAATCAGAACAGCAAGTAAAAAATGAACGATAAGTTAATCGAAAAGTTTATGGAACGGGTAACAAAACAAGAGGCTGTTATTACTTTGCAAGTATACTTAGAACTATGTGAAGTGAAGAGATACCATGACATAAAGTATTATCATAATGTGGAAATAAACAAGATCATAGTTAGTGCCCAGAAAACAAAGGATGGCCCCACCTGTGCTTTCATACCAACCACGGTTTATAAGAATTTGGACTTCTTGACGCTCCAAAAATTCATAAAAACGAATCCTTATGAGATTATTTATTTGGTTATTGTCCACTCTGATTCGACTTGCGTCTACTATCAGCTTTCAGATGGATTAGTTGAACCCACTGAAACAACTGCTAAACATTTGAGAGAAAATAAACAAGAGAAACTAGACAGTGACTTGAGGAAGAATAGAGAACTTTTGGAACAAGCTGCTTTGTTGGGACTTCCAATCACAATTAAGAAGGATGAATCCAAATGACTCGAGACAATTGCAATAGGGACCTAGGAGTTCATATATGCTGCTGGTAGGGCAAGTTTGGGAGATCCCATGAATATGCAACTGCCATGTCCTTGAGGATATGCTAAGAGTTGATGGAAAAAGTTTTTATTAGTACAGAAGTATATTACATGAAAGGTTTACTTATAATTTATTGTTTAATACGAAAATATTATTCGAACATACCATAAACATGGCGGAACAGCTATATATACTGCCAAAAGGGAACAAGATATAAATCAAGATAGAAGATTGAAGACAGGTGCAATGTGTTTGAAAGGGCGGCTATTGAAACAAGATTCGAGAAAGACAAAATCGTTATAGTCTCTTTATCCATCATGCGCCCCTATAGACATTTTCATGGAAATTTTAGAAATGCTGCGGACTTAAATAACACAAGAAAACAAATGGATTTTTATAGCAGGGGACTTTAATATAGAATTGATAGATAAAAACAGAACAGGAGAGGACATTGCTTCTTTAAGATGCAATCAATTAATTTACAAGAATCACAAGTAAAACAAAAAGTAAAAAGTTGCATCGACAATATTTCCACAAATATAAGAAATTATAGAACAACTGTAGTAGAAACCCACATATCAGATCACTGCACAAATTTTAAAATTTCAAATTAACAACATTACAGCAAACAAATTCTTTTAATGTAGATTATTCAGTGAAAACAATAAGAATGATTATAGGAATGAATTGATAAATGGAGATTGGGCTGAGGTTTACAGTCACAGCATGTCATTAGTTAACCTACAATGGCAATCATTTATTACCAACATCTTTAATGTTTTCCTCCAAAAATTGTGAAAAAGAAAGACAATAAAGTTAAAACCAAAGATCAAAAACATTGGTTGGACATTCTGTCAACTTTATCATGGAATATTCCCATATTCAGAGAGAAATATAAAGAGGTGAAAAAAGAATATGACAATGTCTTGAGTGAAGCAAAAAAGATTCATACAGCAGAAAAATGAATGAATCAGGCAATAAAACTGAATGCATGTGGAATATATGTAAAGAACTCACAAGTAGAAATGATAAAAATATTGAATGTCAAATGAAGGGAGAACAAGAAGAAGTTGTATCAAAATACAATGAATTCTTACTTACTGTCATACCAAATATGATGAAAGATGCGCCTTATGTTCCTTTTCAATGCAATACAAAAGAGAATAATAAATCTTTTTTTTTAAGTGGTTACCCCTCCAGATATCTTGACCTCATCACAAAATTTTTTAAATAAACATACAAGTGGGGACGATGAAATACCTTCATCCATATTGAAATAAAATATATTTCAATTGAAAGAACCAACCTCTTAGGACAGGAATATTTTCACAATTAAAACTGTCTAGTAAAACCTATTCATATAAAAGGTGACGCTGAATTGGTGGAAAATTATAGATCCATAAGTATTCTGCCCACTTTCTCAAAAATATTTGAATTAACATACTGTACACAGCTTGTCAATTTCTTTGGTAAGTGTCAGCTTTTCAGCAGAAACCAGCATAAATATAGTCAGGGACGATCAACAATGTCAGCTATATTCCAGTTCAGTAAATATATAATACACTTAATGAAAAAAAAATCATTAGTGTTAGACATGTTTATAGATCTTTCTAAAGCATATGATTGCCTATACTCTATATATATATATATATATATATACTAACGACCAAAATTGTATTTTTTAAGGTGCAGTTTTTTTGGAATTTAACCTCTTCTTTCGATCTTTCAGCTAGGGATACATATTAGCAGTTTATTCAGCCGTATCAGTACTTTTAAAAACTTCAAAATACCATATATGTACACACCACAAGCGTTAAAACGTAACTTGACTACTCCGACACTGTAGCGCGAATTCCACCAGTCGATTGCATTGGATTTTGATTGGCCAGCCTAAGGAGGCGTGTTTATTCTACCCAATAGATGCAAATGTATGTGGTGATCACACTTCGATCAAGCATCTATCGTTTTTTGGGTTACTCTTACGTGGATGGATATAGTATAGATAGAAACCTATAACATTGGTGTATAGTTAAAATATCAAGTGTAAATTTCACACATGAAATTATGAATTTTGTGAGGTCATTTCATTGTTTTTTATGATTCTTGAATTGTATCATTGACATTTTCTGAAATAAAGATTATAATTATTGGATTTGTGTAAAAAATGAATGAAACTTTCCTACAAGTAAATTTTAAAAATTATTTTTATTAACTTCATAGTTGTAGAAAATTACAACTGGTAAGCCCGATATAGAAGATCAACACCAATATGGCTTCATTCACAGAATAAAATACGTACACAACTCATTGATAAAAATAATTACATAATAATAGTAGAACATTGCACAATGCTTGAGATATTTTTGGTTCATAGTGTATTAATAATATCAGAAGTCTAGATAGTTTTTCTGTAACGAATAGGCTTTCGACTAAGATTTCTTACCATTTATTTTACTAATTTTACTTCTGTTAATGTTATCAAAAAATAATAACCCTGCTGCCCTCTCTATGCTTTCTGGTGGAACCTAAAATCATTTCCATTTTATCTAGAGACTATAGAAAAACCACTTCATGCTTCCTAATCTGATTCATCACAAATTTCAATTCATTGATTTTTACCTGAAAACTGCTGAGAGAAATCTCATTGTCTATAACTTGATTGGGCATAACATAGGCTTCCATTTCTAGTTTACCATCTTCTGCTTCTCCGACAACTACTTTGTAAAAATGAGTAGGAACAGCCACATGATTGGCACCAATGACTTCATATTTTACATAGGTTTTTCCATCATTTTCTTTCCTTGAACAAGTTTCATGAAAGTTAATGTAATAATGGCTTTTACACTGTATAAACTGTTTACCTTGGTAAATAAAGTGGTCCAGTACAGCAGTACACATTCTTATATACTTTTGTCAATTTTCTTACGTGTTTCTCAAGCCTGTTCCATGAGTCTCTGTTAAATCCTTTCCCAACTTGGGGGGCCATATTCGATAGGTAAAATGTCTGTTCTATGTGAGTTTGATGGGATTTGTGGTTGCCAGCAGCTGCAAGATGTCCTCTATCGTAGCCAGACTTTTTATAATCAGTATTATCTGACCTGAAAAAGGGTTGTTGAAAAGTTTATTTTTAGTTGATCAAATACCTGTCACGGAATTTAGCTAGGAATGTAATAGGATCGCAAGACATTAGGAGAACAAAAAAATCAAATACCTGAAAAATTTATGTATACTTTCATCAGGCTTGAATTCACACTTTGATCTATCTACCCCTTCATGTGACCTAACAGTGTCTGCTGTCAGATGTTCAAAAACCCAGTGTGCTACCCTATTACGGCGATCGTAGCTCAAAACAAAATCATCGAAAGACCTTACTTGATCCAAGCCAGGGAAACCATACTTCATTATTTGTGACACCCTACTAATGCTTGTCACTGGTTGAGGTGCTTGAACAGCACCAAAGGGTGAGGCAGCAGATACAGTTCCGAATAATGGCAAGGCTGGCAAGCTCGTGAGTTGTGTTTCGCCCTTCTGGTGTTTTTTTCGCTCCAGAAATGTCCCTGCTAGAAAACCACACGCTGTCAGGGAACCCACCATGACGCATTTTGCAAGGTTTCTAGTCGACATGCTGTTGAAATTCACAACTCAACTCTGTATTTATAATTAATTTAAGTAGATTACATAAATGAGTAGTGGATGCCCCCACCAAATTTTTTCATGTGCCGTTCTTCAGAAGAGTAGGATGATTATATCAGGGAAATATCCTATTTATTCCGATAAGCCGCATCCTCACTGAATTATAGATAAGAATTCTATACTAATACATTCAATTATTCCATACATATTACATATATTCAATACCATTCCGCATTTTTCCTACTCTTTGGCAAAAGTGTGTGTTGTCGGTTGTCGGTCTCTCGTTGGTTTCGTTGGCTTTTGCTTCAACAGTCAACAGTGTTGCCAGGATATTTTTTCCAATTGTACCAAAACCAAACCAAAATATCTAAATGTTTCAATATATAGGCAAAACAGAAACAAAATCATTAGAGAGTTGAAGATTGCAATACGTAGACCTCAACGTAGACGTTTTGAAATATAACGTTTATCTACGTCCCTTCTCTGCAATAATTAAGAATCTAAACCCGTACTCTAAAATACGACTTATATGCCCAAACGCGTTTTATAATGAGATCCATTACGGATGTAGATATGTAGGTACGACATTTATTTCCAACAAGAAACACAAATTTTGAAAAAGCATGATGGGCAGCTCGCCAGCTGACATTTGTCAAGTCAAAGAGCTTTACAGGCTTCTGAACATTTTGAAGATTATAGCTCCAGTCACTTACGAAAAACGTAGCAGGTGCTGAGTAGCATGGTTATGGTGATGATTTACCTTAACGAAACCTTCACCTACAGTAATCAGTTTGAATGATTAAATTATTTATTTGACAAATGCAGATTGTCACTTATTTTTTCATCCATTTGATGGGCTATCCGTAGCCGAGCCGTCTACGGCGCTCAACATAACTTTTCCAAGTGTCTGGTACAGACGAAGGATTCATATCTATCGGTTCGAGAAAACATCCTTATGATTCTTAAGTATCTTTTGAAAATATTCTTAAAATAAACATAGAACATAACCTGCGAAGAATCACTCGTTAGGCACATGCAGTCGTGCTGCCACCTACTAAAAGCTTTGGGTCATCTTCCCCATTGTCGGTTGTCGTTGTTCGTTGTCTTTTGTCAACACTGTCAACAGTGTTGCCAGGATATTTTTTCCAATTGTACCAAAACCAAACCAAAATATCTAAATGTTTCAATATATAGGCAAAACAGAAACAAAATCATTAGAGAGTTGAAGATTGCAATACGTAGACCTCAACGTAGACGTTTTGAAATATAACGTTTATCTACACCCGTACTCTTAATACATTTATATGCACACAACCCGTTTTATAATGAAATCCATTGCGATACAGATTTTCATTATGATACAGATTTTCAACCAATAGAAATCCATTATTTTCCAATCAAGCATGATGTGCAAGCTTTGCATTTTGACGTTTGTCAAGTCAAAATCAGTAGGTATTGAATTTTTGAAGAATTTAGTCAATATTCGATAATCGTATGAAAATGTCTCATAGCAGTGATATAGAAGAATTACCAGCGACTCCTCCACAGATGTCTTAGACCAGAAAAAAAATACAATCAAAAGGATTATATTTTTCATTTGACAAATGCAACACATGAATATGTTTTTATTTTCGACCAAATCGAATGAGCTATCATGGCCGAGTGGTCAATGGCGACTATGGCGAGGACAATGATCGGGTACAAATCCTGACCTCGGCAGAGATTTTTTTCATTTCTCATTGTTGTATTTTCCGTGGATATACCATTAATTATAATTTTGTAGAATTTTTCAAAGAAATACGATTGATTACCTACTATTATTGTGTTCAATATAAATACCTAATAATATAATATTTTTGTTCTTCATTATTTATTGGGTGTATATAAAATAGCGTATGCAACTCTCATGTAATGGTTATTAATATTATTAATAATTAATTCCGGTTTATGCTCATGTATTAATAATCATCATTACACGATCGTTGCATAATATCCCAGTAAACATGCATGAAACATTCTTGAAACATTTCAAACTGTACAATTTTTGTAATATGTGAAACATTTTCTCGGAGCATTCCTGAAAGTATAGATATCTATGGGTGCGCCTCTGCTGGCAAACTCTCGAAGGCATCTCTTCAGTTAAAATTGATCAAAATCAAGATAGCGAAAATGGCTGAATGCGCCTTGGAGGAAGCAACATAGAGAGAAGATAGCGAAAAGTCGAGAAAAATTGTTTACAATCTATTAGGTATATAAGTCAACACACCAAAGTTTTTATTCATCTTTCTTACAATCTATTAGGTATAAGTCGACACACCAGGGTTTTTATTCATCTTGGAACTGGTGAATGCTCTTTTCTCTTTTGATATATTCATGATTCATGGGAATATGGTGTTCTTCATTTGAATATTTGTCAGTAGAAAATATAGCTCAGACAAACACTTTTTTGACCCCTCTCATTCATTCCTGCTTCAACTCTATCTCATTCGTCCTTGTGATTTCTACTGCTGTTGTATAACATTTTAATATCCCAATCACACATGCTCATCTTCCACAGTTATGAACATTTCTCTTGATTTGAATGGGCGATCCCACGAGAGTGGTCTCTCTCCCACAGTAACCAGAATTTCAATATATCACTGTTCCAATTTTCACCTCTCATTACTGCTGAATATCCGGGTAGAATTCCGTTAATCGGGCTCAGCCTCAAGAATAATAATGTTTTGAAGGAACTTACGTATTTTGGCCTCCTGAACAAAAAATTCAAATGAAATTTTTGGGGATATCTCAACTTGTTTCGGAGATACGGCCCCCCAAAGACAGGAAATCGGGGTTTTACGCCTATGTTTGCTCGAAATTCCTCCTATCAGCACAATATACACATTCAATTTCCTTCTTCATCACTTTCCAACAGAATTATAAACATTTTTTCATTTTTCACTGCAAAACTCTGAAATTTTCGAGGTGGAGCCCGATTGACGGAATTTTACCTAAATCCGATTTAGGAGTTGCATGGGATTTCTGTGGCGTATATACATACGTGTAATTTGGCTATTTTAGCACGAACTGCAAGTTGCAAAAAATAATTATAACCTTACAATCACATTGAAAAATAATGAAAAACTGTCAATATCAAAAAATTACTTTGGACTTTGGAGTATTGTTTTGAGGAACAAGGATAGTAGTAGCAATTTTCAAATGGACTGAAAAGATCATCCGTATGGCTGATATTAGCTTGTAGAGAGGCCATTGAAAAAAAATGTAGATGAAAGACTAACGTTCGTATATAGGAATATATACGAACGAACATTCGATGACTAGAAAAAATATCAGATAAGCTCATACACAAAAAAAACACTGGCGGTTTAATTTCAATTCCCCGCGAATGAATGCATTTTCAAAAGTGGAAATTCAAAGTTATTTCAACTCGACTATGTTACTTTCCTATTCTAATTTTCATTTTGAATTCCTGATAAGATAGGGTAAAGTTCAACTGATCCGTGTTTCAACTGTTTGAACATATCACTTTAGATAAGACCACTTACACACCGGGTAACTCCATAAGTGGCCAAATGTCCTTTGCTGGTCGTTTAGCGTTCGTAACTGGTTGGAATTTGCCTTTTTATTAGGTTTTCTCTATGATTTTTTTTTTCTAGGAGGGGGTTCTGGAATCGGAAGAGCTACGTGTAAACTGTTAGCAAAAGAAGGAGCATCTGTAGTAGTGGCAGACAAAGTTCTCAAAAATGTTAATGAAACTATCAGTAGCATATCTACTGGTCAGGACCAGACGCATCTCGGTTTGGAATTGAATGTCGATAACTCGACCAGCGTGGGAAATTCTCTTTTGAAAACCTTGGAAAAATACTCGAAACCACCCACCATAATCGTTAACTGTGCTGGTATTACCAGGGACAATTTTTTGTTGAAGCTCTCAGAGGAAGATTTCGAAGAAGTTATTGATGTTAACTTGAAGGTAATTGAAATGTCTTTTGGGCCTAGAAGTGTAATAATCATTTCCGCAGGGCACATTTCTGGTAATGAAAACGTTTGGAAAATCCATTGTTGATCATGGAATTACTAATGCTTCCATTATCAATATTGGAAGCATAGTAGGACAATATGGAAATATTGGTCAGGTAAATTACACCGCTAGTAAAGCAGGGGTGGAACTTCTTACCCGAACTGCCTCTAAAGAACTTGGAAAACTAGGAATAAGGGTGAATACAATCCTTCCTGGAATGATAACGACTCCAATGGTAGAAGCTGTTCCAGAAAAGGTTCAGCAGAAATTTATGCCTATGATACCTTTGGGAAGGTTTGGTAAACCAGAAGGTATGTTATGATTGCATCAAAACAGAATTGATGATAAAAATAAGAATTCTTTTTTTTGTTTTAGAGGTTGCTGAAGTGATAGCATTTTTGGCCTCAGACAAAAGTTCCTACATAACTGGGGCTTCCATAACCGTTACTGGGGGATTCTAGTTTGGACAGTTCTGCTGGAACACTAATTTTAATCAATTTTAATGTTGAACTTTTTATAATGAATATTGTGAAATCATGATAATTATGGAAGTGAGCTTGAGGTATAGAATTTTGAGAGTATGAGCTCTTTTTCTAATAGTTTCATTCTCCTATGCCTTAGTTCCTTATCACAACCTCGGATACAAGGATTTTTTTTGGAGTTCTTTCAAAACTGAAATAAAGGTATTCAGGAGATCAAATAAAAACATTCACTCTGATTGTTGAATAATTATCTATTTTTTTTTCTTCAGGCGTTTTGCCTGTCTCCACGCTTTGTAATGTGTCTTCTGCTTGACTTCGATAATTTCCTTGAATTTCCTCTTATTGTACTGCTGGAATTTAGCATCTGCTAACAATTCATCTACCAATGTTTTCCTGCGTTGTTTCTTTGGAATACGATCATTATAGAATTCGAGAGGTGAATCCATGACTTTTCCAATCTGAAAACAAACCAATTCAAAAAGTGAATAGAAATATTGGATATTGATCAGCTCCTTCAAACTTACCTGAAAATACTTTGGTAGAACTTTGAGGTCATTTTTTTTATAGAAATGTTTTGGATCTAAGACTGATCTCATTTGCAGTACTTCCAGGTCTTTCTCGACCTCTTCAGTTAGCTCTGTAGCTGGCAAACCATACCATTTTTTACCCTTTGTTTTCTCTCTTTCTTTCTAAAAACGAAATCAATTATTGAATTTTTCAATCAATATCAAAAGTTCCTATACAAAATGCTCGAGTCCAAGAAAACTGGAGTATAACATTTTTTAATATTACCATGTTTTCTCTATCAGCTAAATAGAAACTTTACCTTTCTTTGTTCTTTGAGTTTCTTCTCAGATATTTCAAATGGAGGAACAGCATGTAACTTTTCAAATTCAGGGGTCAACACTGATTTTTTAAGGACTTCTTGAATTCCTTTCCTGTCGATTGGTTTTAAAGCCTGTACAGGATTTTCGGGCTTCTTTTTTCGTCTATTTTTAACAGGTCTCCTCAAATCATCTAATATTTCCTCAAGCAAACTATTTTCACTCTTGGGTGGCTTTGGCTTTTCTTTGCAGGGATCCTCTAATTCACTAAATAGTTCGGTTAGGAATGAGTTATCTGTATTACCTGTAAATTAAGACATCATTTCTTGAATGCCTTTGAAAATTTATAACCTTACCAGAACTCTCAGGGGTGCAATTTTCAATGGTATCACCAACTGTATCAATTACAAATGCCATGGCGTTTTCTAGATGCCACGAAGAGAACGTCAATATTTATAATTGGACACTATACTAACAACAAAAATCCCATCTCCAGTTGCACGTGAACTGAACATTGCACGTGAACTGAACCACAGCATAAGCTACTTATGCTGTGACTGAACACTCGAGTTTGAAGTTTGAATAGTTCATTAGTTCATTTGTCCCAATGTCAAATGTAAATATCCTGTCAAAAAATGACTAGTCACTACAGTCACTAGTCAAAAAGTGACTGATCAAGCAACGCAGAGTTTTTAAGCTAATTGCGAGTTGACACTCTAAATTGAGAAAAAATGTTGTATGTCCTCTCTATGTTTTCGTAAATGTGTTCCCAACTTTGAACAGATCAATTGGGTGCGCTGCGTAACACCCACATTTCGTAACACCCACAGTGCATAACACCCAAAGTGCGTAACGCCCAAATGTCATAACACCCAAATTTCGTTATGCCCACACTCTCCGAACATACCCGAATGATGCACTGTTGCAAAATTTACCGGATATTCTGCAATTTCCTGTTAAACCAATCTAACTTAACCTAACTAACCTAACCTAAAAGAAGGATGAATTTGGCAACAGCGCATCATTCGGGTATGTTCGGTGAGTGTGGGCATAACGAAATTTGGGAGTTATGACATTTGGGTGTTACGCACTTTGGGTGTTATGCACTGTGGGTGTTACGAAATGTGGGTAGAACGAGATGCTCCCGATCAATTTTCGAGCAACATCCCCCTCAAGTCTAGTATTAAGAAAAACAGATGTAATGGAAAATGAAAATCATACTGTAGTGAATTTTCCAGAAGAAGAGTAGAGCGAAACGCGAAAGGCTGTTTACTGGCACTCTTGTAGCCAAAACGAATAAATTAGCGAGAGAGATAACAGACTAATACGTTGTGAATGCAGAAGTGCCCCAAATTTCGCTGATGAAATGTCAATTTAACTCGAACAACGAAGTGAAAGAGTAAGTATATTCCAACGCAGCTTCAATTGTATTTTTTTAACATAATTAATTAGAAAAATAACTTGTCGGTAGGTTACAGAAATGAAACTAACAAAATGCTGCTTAAGTTAAGTTCGGATATATTAACTCAATTCACTCTTATCCTCAATCCGCTTGGAGTTATGGACTTCTACTTATAATTTTATACTAAATATGAAATCTCGAACAGAAGTAATCACAGATATATATTGGTTCATTTTAATCACAATTTGGTTTCACACAAACATATTCAATAACCCAAACGTCAGTGTATTTTTTTGACAAAGACTGCTAGAGTCATAAATATACTCCCATTTTCGTTCGTTTATTGTTCCTCAGAAAGTATTGGATGATTTACATGAACTCCACCCCAGTATTGGAACAATTTTCCGAACTTTAGCCTGATTCTATTTCACGTATTCGATTGTCGAGTAGCTCCGACTGTGGCTGTCACATGCGCTTTACCGAAAATATACGTATATTCTGAACCATTCAATAATCTGAATCGGACCTCTTACTTTTCGGAGAAATCCACTACTCGAACGTTCGTATATACGAACGTTGATGGCATCCTTTAAAACGAAGAAACGTTTTCGACGTTTTCGTAGTCTTACTCACTCCTTTTACAATGGTTGATGTAAACGTGGACGTAGAGTACTGGTACGTAGGGACCAATAGGAATTGGGTATTCATAATTTTATAAAACATTTTCAGCAACCAATGCGGATCCCAAATTAAATTCGAAGAGTTGGCCAAACATATAAAAGAAAAGCATCCTTCACCGTCAGTAAAAGTGAGAGGCCACGAGGGAAGGAGGGGTGAGTGAAATGTTGTGTAACAATGAGCTTGTAGAAATTCAGGATGTGTCTATGAACCCAGCAGAGGTACATACAGGTGCGTATTCATCTTAGCACGAACGAAAACGAGGCAAAGCGTGCGTGTACGTCACAAAGAGGCGCGGAAAACTACGGTGCGCGGTCCGAGGCAGTTCGAATGCCATCCGATGTGACGTTACGTCAAAGAAAAATTTGAATATATGTGGACGGCATTTGTGTATTCAGTTGCCTCGCCTCGCAACAGAACTGGTGTTGTATTTATTTCATTTTTATTTAGTATTGTATCTGTCGAGTCGTATTTTATAGTGTAGCGGTACCTACATATTGAAAAAAAAATGAGCTGGGATAATAATATAATTAGATTTTGTTAAAAACACTTTTTTCCAACTGCTGAAGAATTTCGCATGCCGCGTCGCACGGGATGGATCGATGCTTCTTTCGTCGCCACGGTATGCTTCGTTCGCAATCAACAGAAATTACGAACGAGCCATTCGTTCGGGTTCTAATTGCCTCGTTCCTGTTCGTGCTCAGATAAATATGCGCCTTAATAAAGTAGACAGAGACGTGCTGGTTCAACGTTCGTATATGAACAATGTATGCGTTCTGAGTTTTTTCTTGTTTTCAGGGTCCTTTGAAGTCAAAGTAAACGAATCGTTGGTACATTCGAAACTATCAACCTTAGCGTATCCAGATTACGACGATCTTTCGAATATAATAAGTGAAGTTCATGATGGAAATCCTCCAAGAGCACCTTGTAAACAGCAAGTTATCACTAGCTGTGTTATTGCTTAAAAAATACAAAGCGCAAACTTCGAAGTATATAGTATATATGAGTCATTTTGTTGACAATATTCGAAGAGACGTTTTAGATTCTGCCTGTATGACTTAAAGAATGATTCGAATTGCGTAATGATCGAAATCCTCGAAATCACTTACTTCATGACTCTAGACAATGTTATCCGTTGCCTGTCGTAGAGCCACTTCGGTAGTTCAAACGTTTCAAAGTGTGATTGACACAATGCACCGACCAACCGACCACTTCCATTGTCCATTGGATATATTCGAACTACGGTACTTTGGATATTAACGTCAGTGAAGATAATATTATCTTGTTTCCGATAATAGCAATGTTTCAAATTCGTCAACTTTTAGAAATTTGTTAAATAATCTACAAATATTTTTAAATTTCAAGTGAACGAAGTTTCTCGAATACGATATGTGGATATTTGGTTATGGTTCACTAATATGGAAAGTGGATTTTCCCTATGAGGAAAGAGTGTTAGGATTCGTCAAGGGCTTCGATAGAAGATTTTACCAGTATAGCACAGATCATAGAGGAACTCCCGAAAATCCTGGTAGAACCGTGACTATAATTCCAGCAAACGAAGACTCCAAGGTGTATGGCGTGGCTTATAAGATTAGAGATTCTGAAATAAACGATGTAGTGAACCACTTGGATTTCAGAGAAAAGGATGGATACGAGAGAAAATTTGTCACTTTCCACCCGATTGCACCTGAGCAAAAACCTTTTGAGATCACCATTTACATAGCTAATCAAGATAATGTTAACTATGCGGGTCATGCTGATCTGAAGGACATTGCTAAACAAGTAGTGAAATCAGTGGGTCCTAGTGGTCCTAACGTTGATTATGTATATAACTTAGCAAATGCCATGAGAACGTTTTTTCCATCTGTTGAGGATGAACATTTATTTGAGTTGGAAAAGAATATTTCGCTTTTATTACATGAACACGGTATACCTAATGGTATTTAGGTAGTATATTTCATTCATGGTGTATAAATAAATTATTTGTCCTGAACTGGATAGTCTCTTTATTTTGCACAATTGGAATGCAGCAGTCTAGAGAGCTTCCCAAAAGGCAATGATTTTGAATTATATACATAGTGATTTCTTTCATATATTTCAATACTGCTTAGAAAATTAGTCTTAGTTTATTTCAGTATGTCTTGTCTGTATCTACCATTAACAGTTTATGAGAAGTTAACATGGGGTGTAAAGCCGTTTGTCGGTTGGTGTAGCCAAAAGGTCTGAGGCGCGGTCCTTATATTCAATTCGGCTTTTTTACTGCTGGTTTAATCCGCGGTCAGGGTAGAACTTTTCTGGCCGGCTCAGTGCGATGGGCAATTGTTACTTGCCTGGATACCAGTCCTGGTAGGTGGGATATCTAGAGTGAATAGAGCAACCGACCCTGTAGCAGTGTGGGTTTCTCTGGATTTCTCTACAGTTGAAATAGCAAATGCGCTACCCTAAATTAGTGAAAATCTCATTTTTCAAATCGACTTTGTCATCAGATGAAATAGCACATCTAAGAGAGGCAGTTCAAAAATATAGAATTATTTCTTCAAAAAGAACCTGTACTAACACTCGTGCACAATTTCAAATTCACTCTAATTGCTATATAGTGAGTTCAATGAATTGATTCGTTTATGCAAGAAAGTTTTTTCTGTGTAAATGCAAGATTTTATCGTACAGCAATTGATGAGTGAAATGAATGTTATATTGCACGAGTGTACTAAAAAATTAGTTTTTCCCACAATATATATATATATATATATATATATATATATATATATATAGTTCAATAAAGAACGTGAACTGAGAAAAATAAATATTCTGTCAACAACTATGGTATAAAACATTCATAGTGGATGAGCGTTATTCCTTATAGTGATTAACGGATATCGTGATTCTTGAAGAAACACATGCGTTATGAATCTTTTTTTATATTTTTGTTGAATTTTTGATATATATTTGGCATTCGAACAGACTGTTATAAATTTTGATTTTGGTGAAGTGAAACGCGATTTTCTTTCCAATATTGCTTTCAAAAGGTATGGTTTATGCAATAGTCGTGGACAAAGTATAGTAAGTATTCTACTGAACTCTACATACATCAAACTTTCGTCCCAAATATTCAAAGGAAGCCACACTATTGCCAACGTATCATTTCAAAAATCTTCTCACAACATTGAGATTTGAGATAAGTTGCGACATTTAAAAATAAATTTGAATATGTCAAAATGGATATTTTCACGGATAAAATATATAAAATAGTTTTTTCAGTGCAATTCATTTCATCATGGCACGGAAATGCGCAGTATTGCGGATCAAGTAACTATTTAAAACTGAGGCAGTTCATTGCGCGCCACTGATGTGGAACAAATTTCCATGGCAAGTTTGATTGTATAAGCTGTACAATATGGCAAGCACCCCACCCCACTACCACTACTCTCATTTCGCATTGTAACAGGCGTAATCTTCATCGTTCATCCACCCATACCTATACAGTATCAGCATACAGATGAGTAGTACGTTTTGTAATATTATAAACAATTGTTCCCAAACATCTTATCTCTATTCAAACATATCTTCTATTCCACAAACACTAAAATACAAATACTTATCTTTCTATTCAGTTGATTTATGATCAATACAAGATGTGGGTTTTCGGATATGGTTCTTTGATATGGAAAATAGATTTTCTTTATGAAGAAAAACTCCTAGGATATATAGAAGGCTATGACCGCAGATTTTATCAGCGTGCCACAGAGCATCGTGGAACACCAGAAAGACCAGGAAGAGGACTCACTCTAGTACCGTCTGAAAATAGAAATCCAAGATCTCGTGTATATGGTGTTGCCTACAAAATAGCGAAAAACGACGTGGAACACGTCATGAACCATCTAGATTACCGAGAAAAAAACGGGTACGAGAAGAAATCAGTCACTTTCTTTCCAGTGGATGCAGATGTTTCGCCTTTGGAAGCAACAATTTACATCGTAACGGAAGATAGTGAAAACTACGCAGGTCCTGCTGATATGGAGGTTATTGCTAATGAAGTAGTAAAAGCTTCTGGACCAAGTGGTTCAAATGCGGAATATGTTTGTAATTTAGCCGAAGCTGTGAGGAGTTTGTTTCCTGACTCTGATGATGTGCATTTATTTAATTTGGAACGATTGGTGTTACAACGATTGAAAGAATAAATGAGTGTGAAAATGATATGATTTTGAATTTAATGAAACAACTAAAATAAATCTTTTTTTTTGTAATATTAGTTTAATGTTTTCTTCGTAGTTTTCTGGGATCTACCACAATCTGAAAAATAAGAATTAGAGGGTAGATTTTTATTCTGATGTGAATAGTAGGTAGGTATAATATAATAATCAAGTATTTTATTGGGAGGTGTGCGAATCGAAAGTATGTATACATTTATCTTGTCAAACAAGAATTACCTGGATGGTCAATTTTATTTTGACCATCCAATTCGAGACAAACAACTAGACCAATAGCAAATTTCATTTATATTCGTAAAATTCATACACATGTAGGTACTCAAGACATTATATCTTGACATGCTCTATATATATATACCCTAATGCCTAATGAGTATTTTGAATGAATAAAATGAATTATTGATTGAATTAGGTATACCTACATAAAATAACATATGAATATTTCTAAAATTCTATATCATTTAGGACATGGATTCTTTATTTTATAAAAGTTTAAACAGACACCAATCAGGCTGGGACAGAAGTAGAAATGGCTAATTTAAACAAAAAGAATTATTAAGAGAGAATGGCACAAACCGATCTAAAACGATTGTTATTTTCGGCCTGAAATTCTATTAGTATAGGTATTTATGGTCTTTCATTATACGAAAAATACCTATATATATGTGTTCGAGCTGTAATACGACGGCACTCAAGATCATTATAGCTGTTCCTTGCCCGAACAAAGGTCTACCTTTTTGGCACAGTAGTAAGAGTGATTTAGAAGAAATAGGTACAGATAAGTGTAAACAAAAATGTTTCCAACGACTGATTTCTTTCATGATTTTAGGTATATATCAAGCATTCGCCTTTATATCTACTTAACCTCTATTCCTTATAGGTATGTAGACATGCGTTGGCCTTCATTATGTTAATAAAGTCCCTTCCTGAATTTTGTCCTCCCCAAACTCATCATCTGAAAATAATTAAACTTCACTCGGGATTCAATAGGGATTATGTACACACCTACCTATACCTACCATATAACTTACCCATCATTTGTCTTTTCCTTTATTTCTCATTTTGTGAAGGTAACAGTTAGTTCAGATCAGAGTAGATCGTATTGATCGTAAATTTGAGACAGTACGTGTTGCAGATGGCTCCTTTCCCTTTTCCCTCAGCCAATGCAAATTCCCACATTTAAAAAAAAATTGTTTCAGGCCCCAATACGTTAATTTAACTATAAAGAACAAGAAAATGATGCATCAGTATTTAATTTTGTTTTTCAGTTGACTTTTATGATTATTGTATAGGCAGTCATCATTAATATATTTCTAGTCTTTATTACTTAAGTACACTAGTCTTTTTGACTGTTCGCTTGTTTAGAGATGATTAAAGCAAAGATTTATTCAATAAAGTACTTTTTGAGCATATTTTACCGAAAAATACCAAATTTCCCATTTTTCCCCAAAATTCACTTTTCTCATCCGCCTCTCAAAATTCCCGTAATATGGGAAATTTTCCACGGGTTTGCAACACTGATTTCAGATAACTATAAACAAGGTTTTATGAATATACGTTTGGCGTGGTTTGGCTAAGATGTCTAAGATGCTAAGATGTTCATATAGCCACCTTACGTTAGGCGTTACACACTTGTTGTGTACGCACCCTGAGAAGTAAAGAATGAAGAATAACCGTTTTGAAATGAACAATTATTTTTCAACAATTTTACGAAATATATCGAACTCTGCGCCTTTAACTCGAACTTTGCATGGCCTTCTGGGGATATCAAGTAAGGATTGATGACTAATAATTATGCTAATGAAACGAATCCGTTCATTGACAACACAATGACTTTCATTGACTCATCCATATTCGGTTCCGCCAATAAAAATCATCGACGATATCCTCATTTTCTGCGAACATCAGAAGCTTTCACATACGATATCTCATGACACAGCAAAAATGAACAATTTTTCAAGTGTAGGTACTCATCCGAGAAAAATTCCGATGAAAGTCTCATCTTCCATTGGGCAAAGGGCACGAATTGCATTCGAATTTCCCGCCTTCTTTTCAGATTAACCGCCAAAATTGAAAAAGTATTTTTTGGATGTTTTTATATCAATTTTTGTGAAATAATATCTCACCATAATATCCTCGTACAGAATGGGTTGATATAAAGTAGTTTTTGCTTAAAGTTTTCTCGAAAAAGAAAATAAATACCATTCCGGAAATCACCAAGAAAATTCCAGGCTTTTACTCCGCCAATCAGAATTTCTGAATCAGCAATACTCCTGATCAACTCGGGTTTTTATTGGTCAACGACGTTAACGTCAACTACGTCAAGGCTTTTCTAGAAGATTCTCCAGCCTCGTATAAAACCGGCCATTTCTTCGATTTCTTCGATTTGAATACAGAACTTGCTGTAGCATACACGTAATTTAAGTACCTTTATTCGAAGAATTGTCTGCAACTAACTAGTTTTTAAGGTGAGTGATCTTGTTTTTTGATTAATCAGATTAGGAAAAATGTTCAGATCATTCAACAGGATTATTTTTGCTGCTCGAAATTGAAAAAAGACACCTTGAAGGCGCGGCATGCTTTTCCTCCATTTTTGAAAGATAGCGTCGTTTCTCAAGTTCAATAATTTTTCAGGTTCCAGTTCATGCAGGTTTTCTATCACGAGTGTTTTATAAGTTGCAATAGTGGAATTTGATTCACTTGGATTTTTCAAGGTCGCTGCTTTGTTCATAATTTTCTCTGAAAAAGATATATGCCTGCCTTTTTTCTACTTTCTTGTTTTTCCCAATAGGTCATTAATATACCTTCTCATGAAGAGGTAGATACTAAATTATATACCTTTCATCGTTTTCATTACTCAGTAATCTTCTCTATAAATCGTCTGAAAGAACTGAAAAGATTACCTTAATTTCTATATTTCACATAAACTAATAGAAAAAAATTGCTTTGTCTCTGATGCAAGTGTTTAAGTAGGTTATTGGTCAAGGGGAGCAAAAATAGTATTTTGATGATATTTTCTGTTATATTTGTTTCTACCTGACCCAGATCATTTATATAACCTTTTGTATGTTTTTTTTGGAACCAGATCTATAGCTCCTGGAAAATTTCAATAAACAGGACGTACCCTCAATTCTGTCTAGATACAAGGAACGTTGACTGATATTTTCATATTTGACAAACTGTCTAGTGAAACTTGTACTGTTCGACATTTTCAGTACAACAAACATTCCTTTGTGTTTTCAGATGGCAAAAGCACCAGCAATTGGTATTGATTTGGGAACCACCTACTCCTGCGTGGGTGTATTCCAACATGGGAAAGTTGAGATCATTGCCAACGATCAAGGAAACAGGACCACACCGTCATATGTAGCCTTCACAGATACAGAGCGTCTCATTGGAGATGCCGCTAAGAACCAAGTCGCCATGAACCCCAATAACACAATTTTTGGTGAGTATTCCATGTTCAAGAATTTTTGGAAAGAGCTTTTTGAGAATTTGTCCGTGGTCTGTGATTGCTACTCCAGTATTTAAAGTAATACTGCTATTTACTGACTACTGCTTTTCAAAACGATATATTGATGTAAGTATGGTTTTAACATGACAGAGATAAAGATGCTTCATTATTAGTGACTATTGTATTGTTATGTAGTTTCTTCATGATTAAAAGCCATATTACTTCATGAGGCTGCAAAAACAAGTATTTCAACTCAAGGAATATCTGTCTTGAGCAAAAAATTGATTAAATTCCGATAAAAATGAGAATCAAGTTAATACAGAAATTATTTTTATGTCTTTGGTTTTGTGATAGAATATGCCATATAAATCTTCAAGATTCAAGTTTTCATTTATATCAAAAATATAAAGTGTACTTGTTTCTACACAGCATCACATTGCCATTATACAAATTTGGTGTCCAAAATACTAAATTTGGCAAATAAATAAAAGTATCTTTGATATTTTTACTTATAAGGTCAAGAATATAGTCCAGGTGAAAATTGAACTGATTTAACTTGCTGTCCTGATGCATTTATTTTTCAAATAGATTTTATTTCTTATATCAGTTCCCTGAATGAAATTTTAAATTTCAACTAATTGAAAGAAATGTAATTTTCAATCTGAAATGCAGAATATAAATAATCTTCAGATGAACCAAGAGACATGTTGGTCTAATGTATTTGCTGGTGTCAAATCTTCATTATACTTACTAACATGCCAATTAAATTATTGAGGATTATATTTATAAGCCCAACCCAGGCTAGGAGAAGCTTAATTACTTGAAAAGATTGATGTTCAACAAAAGGAAATTATTTACATCTGAAAATTGGTAGATTAGATTCAGAGAAAGAAGCCTTGAGTTCATTTATTTTAAGCTTTCAAAGATTAATTTATTGTAATGAAAATAATGATTATGGGCAAATAATTAGTCCCAGATAAAGTTAAAATATTTAGTTTGGAATATATTTTGGATTATACATTTCAAAATAAATGACTTTGTTTTTTCATACAACTTGTATTTGAGTGGCATCAAGAATGTGTGCTTCTTTGAAAAATAAAAAGAAAAAATGTTGCTATTTATCACTATTTCTCTTATTTCATTATGTTCTGATAAGTGTTAAGTTGCTGGAAATGAAAAGTTATTACAAGGCAGCAATAGAAATAGATTTTGTATATATTTTTTTACTTCGGTGTTTACCATTTATAATTCGGTATATTTTTGTAGAGAAAATGAAGTTTGAAGAATTGTTTTTCGGCTTTCTTCTTAGAGTCGAAGAATAGAGATGATAAATTCTATGAGACAAGTAAAATCAAAAAATGTACATCTGAATGAATTTACTGGCATTGTATTTTACTTGGACATATCTACCAATTATATTTGCAATTTATTGTCCTTATTATGTAGTGGGTTATATAGGAATCACTTTGCTCAATTTGGATACCAAGCATACGATGCTTAGTATACAAATTGAGCAAGAAAAAGTTATTTCTTTCATCCTTTTTGTGAATGTATCAAACGTCTTTGAAAGATATACATACACGTATCTATCAACAGAGTTTTTTTAAATTTTTTGATTTCACTCCTTTCATAGAAGTTGTAATTTCTACTATTTTGACTCTGATAAGAAAACCGGAAAATAATTCCTCGCCATTTAATATATTTCACTATATAGGAAAAAGGATGCCCACTAATCTGGAGAAGTTTGACAATTCAATAGTGGGTTCAGACAGTCTTGAAACTACACTGAAATATCACAGAATACTCAATTACTATGTACAGAAGTGAAACGCTAACATAACACAAATGTCCCAAAAATATTTGACCTTGATCGAACTTTGGCACCTTCATCGACACCTGAGAAACTGGAAATATATACAATGGGAAAATACACTGAGAAATTCCAAGTGACATGCACCTTCATCGACACCTGAGAAACTGGAAATATATACAATGGGAAAATACACTGAGAAATTCCAAGTGACATGCACCTTCATCGACACCTGAGAAACTGGAAATATATACAATGGGAAAATACACTGAGAAATTCCAAGCGACATACGTCAAATTAATTAGCTATCTGCATCTGACTCACTTGAGAAAAAGCAATTGAATATTTTAGTAGGCTCTTATTGGTGCACTTTGGGAAGGCGTGGCTTTTACCGTGTATGACATTGGATTTGCTTCTGAATAGTAGTTTAATTATTCTGTGAATACATGTTCCAAAGTTTTGTAATAAATTTTTGGGGGCTTGGAGATTGTTGACTCAGTCAATTGTTGAGGTTATTCAGTTTATGATTGAAAATTCGAAATAGATCTGTCAAAATATGAAATTTAGAACCTAATAAATACAAAACATGAAAGAGAACACCCATGTAGATTCAGAAAGTGAGCATCCAGTCAAAAATAAAGTTGAAAAAGAAGACAATAAATTTTATCTTGCTGAAAAAATGAAGTATATTATAGGAAAAGAAATATAATAACAATTAGTTATTTTAGGCATGATTTTCTCGATTTCAATTGATTGAATTCAATGGTAACCTTGAATATTCACATTGATTTCGAACGGAATTTAGTAACTATACTTTTCCAGTGTGCACCCTTGCTGTTTCCAATTTTTTTTGTGGGTTTTTAATTAAACTGAAATTTTGAAGTAAGGATACAGGAAATTACCTAAGATCTCAGGGATTGACAATGAAATTTAACCAAGAAATAAACGTGACGTGATCAGACAAATTCCATACCTTGTATTACTTCTTTTGTTCGGGTTTGAAGGTCGTCGTTTTTTGGAATCAAACTTGAACAAAAGTAGTGATAATGAATTCTCGGCTGCGAAACCCTTAACCATTTTTATACCCTGTATTTACGACTTAGTGCACCAAGGTGGAGACCCTTTTGAATCAAAATAGGATGAAGTAATTACTCTTTGAAAGATTTCTCAGACAAGAACAATATCTTGAATAAGTTTGTTTCTGAATGAAAATGGACTTTTTCCCTTCACATTTTACATGAATTGTTTTTTTTTTTTCTCTGTAGAAATAAAGTATTAGATGATGATATTATATTAAGTCATGCCAGACTGGAGTTTATGAACTACTTCCATGATTAGCTAACCATCTGAAATCCCTACGCAACCCGAACAACTGACCGCTTCTTCCCAATCTCTGTTCAAATCACCCTTCTCTCTCGACAGATGCCAAACGTCTTATTGGGCGTCGCTTCGACGACTCCGCCGTCCAGGGCGACATGAAGCACTGGCCTTTCGAGGTCATCAACGACGGTGGCAAACCAAAAATCAAGATCTCCTACAAGGGCGAAGAGAAGTCTTTCTACCCGGAAGAGGTCAGCTCGATGGTGCTCACCAAGATGAAGGAGACCGCGGAGGCGTATCTGGGCAAGACTGTTTCCAACGCAGTCATTACCGTACCTGCATACTTCAACGATTCGCAGAGGCAAGCTACAAAGGATGCCGGTACCATCGCCGGTCTGCAGGTAATGATGATGAGTCCGGTTGTTTGGTGTTCATTGTTGGAATTATATCTGGCATGAATTGATTTTTTATAAAAATTTTTGTTTTATTGCCGATGTTTCGAATTTGATTAAATTCTTCCTCAGGGATTTTAACCCGGGAGAACTCGCGTACTATTCAACGACGTGAGAACTCGCGCCTATAGATTCTTTCTCACGCTAGCTCGCGCTTGTAGATTTTTTCTAACGCGAGCTCGCGCGTATAGATATCTTCTAACACTGACTTTTCATGATGAAAACTATTTAATATTGATTCTAGTTGATCTATTCTAAATTCTAAAAACAACAAAGAAAAATGTGTAATTATTCAAATTTAATCGTCACTTTCGTTGCAATTATTATCTTCACATTTATAACAAGTGGAAGTTGTTCTAAACTGCTGTTCAGTTTTAGAATCCATTTTTTTTTCTGTAGAAAAGCTCAAATAAATAAAGGAAAAAGCAAAAAAATTAAAAAAGGTACCTGTTAAATAAAATTAAAATTACCAACAATTTGGAGAAAAGCACATATGTGATCGCTCGCGCGTTAGATTATTACTAACTTTAATTTATTTGTAGACACCACAACCCCCCACTCACGCCCCAACAAGCATGAACTGGTAAAGGAATTCTATAGAAGGCATTCCTAAAATATGAAATCAATTTGACAAGAGATAAAAAAAAAGTCTGTAGTGCAACTGAAAATGTTAGATTTTATCTAACAGTGCGAGTCCTGCCGGGTTAACAATGAGATTTGGTGACACACTCGTATGATGCATTTAGCTGTAATATCTCTTTTTTTCTAACTTTATTCTGTGACCCACAAGCTGCGACATTAATAACATATGGACAAAAAAAAGGACACTGATAACAAATTGGATAAAATTAAACCACATGAATATCATGTTATAAAGAAATGGTTTTGGCTTCACGTTAGATTTGTTACAGGTTATCTGTTTTGTTATAAAGAATAACAGTTTCTCCATTAAGAACGTCCTAGTTTCAATAAAATTTCTGGAAGTATAATTCCAGTTATCATTACAATAAGTATTCTTAAATGTACCGAATTTATTTTTGTGTGTAGTTTTGAATCAAAATAAAAGATCAATCTCTAACCTTTATTGATTCCAGGAAACAAATGTTTATAAAAAGCGATCTTGAAACAGAGTTGTAATTATGAATATTCATTCACTAGAATTTTTTTTCAAAATTGAAACAATTTCAAGTTGAAAAAGAATTTATTGCATTTGAGATCCTTCTATTCTAGTTTCTTTAGTGCTTGTCAAAAATATTTGGAGTTGCTTGGTAAAAAGGTCTTGGTAATTAGAATTAATTATAATTAATTATTATAATTAAATAATATATTTTTTGAAACTTGGAAGATACACAGATATTTCAAGCGTGTTCATAAAAAAGCTTCAACTTTTAGGTTATTTATGGTTATTCTAGGAAGTGAATGTATATTTCAAAAATCTCAAAATGCTGGTCAACATGTACAGATTTATCGATACACTAAATATTTCTATTCAAATTTTGATAGACATAGATAATAATACTAGAGAATCAATTTATTTGCAGTAAATCTCAATAATATAATAAATAATAAACAGTGATGATTCACTTTCATATTTCATTCATAGAATATACTCAACTACAATAATGAAAACAAAGTCCAACCAAGAGAATGGAAATTTAAAGTCTGAAAATTGAAATGATACAATTTGAATATAGAAGAATAAATTAAGAAAGCCCTAAAATATAAACATTGAAATAACATTAACCGTTGAATGTTGAAATTATAGAGGCATTAAAAAAATAGAACCAAGCTACAAATTGTGTCTAACAACTTTTCGATTGCTGATAAGGGTGTTTTTTCTTAAATTTATACCTGTAGCAAGATAACGCGATATACCTAATTATACAGACGTGAAAAATAACCATCGACTCGTGCAAAATTAATTCAGTGTTAATGAGGCTACAATTCGAGGATTTGATCGCGACGGAATATCAGCAATCAATTGAACCACCGTGCCATGATTGATAGTCCGTCGCTACCAAATGTATGATGTTAAGCTGGTCGACTGTGATTGCCGGCTGGGTTAACTTTGTATTGAAGTCCCATGAACCAATATTTGTTTTCCACGTTTGTATTTGTATATACAAATGTTAAAAATTAGTAACTGATTTTTTATCTTCTTGATCTTAGAGTGAGCGGAATCACCCTACCATATGTACTAAAATGACTAAACAATTGATGGATATGTAATATTGATAATAGTCGCAGCAAATGTTTCGAATTGGTTTATATTCTATTCTCCTTTTATAAGCTATTGTGATTAAAAAAAAAGATATTCAATAGTAATATTAATATTCTGGATCGTTGATTCTGAATGTGCGTTCTCTAGGTGTTGCGTATCATCAACGAACCCACAGCCGCCGCCATCGCTTACGGTCTCGACAAAAAAGGCCAAGGCGAAAGGAACGTGCTCATCTTCGACTTGGGCGGCGGCACCTTCGACGTGTCCATCCTGACCATCGAGGACGGCATCTTCGAAGTAAAATCCACCGCCGGAGACACGCACTTGGGAGGCGAGGACTTCGACAACCGCATGGTCAACCACTTCGTGCAAGAGTTCAAGCGCAAATACAAGAAAGATCTGACTAGCAACAAGCGCGCACTGCGTCGTCTGAGGACGAGCTGCGAGAGGGCGAAACGTACGCTGTCTTCGTCGACCCAGGCGAGCATCGAGATCGACTCGCTGTTCGAGGGCATTGATTTCTATACCAGCATCACCCGTGCCAGGTAAGGGCGAGGGATGGTTTATTGATATTTTCAATCAATCAATCTTTATTGACCCCAAGAAACATGAATGTTTATAAAGAAGGGATCTTGAAACTAAGTCACTATTACAATCCATGCATCAAAACAAAGATTTCGATCATGAATCAATCCAATGTCAGATGGAAAAAGAGAAGAGTTACTGGATCAAATACTTTTTCAAGTTTTTTTGAAGCGTTTGTCGAAAAAATCTTCGGTTAATTTCTTAGTTTGTTATATATTGACACTCCATTGTATAAAATTGATTTCTTTCCGAAGATTGTTTTGATTCTACTGATTGTACTCAGATTTTTGGACTTCCTAGTTTCATATTTATAAATTGTTTCAATTGTGTTGAAGGTTAGAGAAGAATGTTTATTTTTATTTTTTACAAAATGGATGAAAGAACAAATTTTCAATTTATATAAAGAGGTGATACTTAAAAGCTCATTTTTCAAATATAAATCGGAAGTGGGATATTGAAAAGGTGATTTGAATATGCATTTGATTTTGTTCTGCAGAGATTTTAGGGGACGTATGATCGAGACGTTAGCATTTCCCCATACTGATATCAAGTATTGTAGTTTTGAATGAATAAAGCTGTAAAATATTAATTTGAGATGTTTCAAACAAATATAGTTTCGAATTTTGAACAAAATACCAATTAATGGTGATATTTTTTTAAATATTCAATATGATTTTTCCAAGAGAGTTGTTCATCAATGAATAATCTTAAAAATTTTGTTACTCCCAAGTATTCTATATTTTGCCCATTAAAAATAATGTTATTCCTACTATGATTTGGTTTTCTCTTTCCTAATAACATAAAAGAGGATTTTCCAATATTTAAAGTTAACTTGTGACTATTCAACCATAACGAAATTTTCTTTAAATCATCACTAATGTAACAAATAGTTTCTCCTTCTTTTTTCTCGCAATAAATCATCTGCAAATAATTTTATTCCACCCCTCAAATTCAGCTCTGAAACAATACAGGTCTCAGAATTGAACCTTGTGGGACACCACATTTTACACTTCTAAGTGAACTCATTTTGCCTCCCATACAAACAAACTGTAGTCTATTGCTCAAGTAATTTTCAAACCATTGATGAATCAAACCTCTTATGCCTATATTGAATAATTTTTTCAACAGAATATTATGATCGACTGTGTCAAAAGCCTTCAATAAATCCAGTGACAACAATCCACAATGAAAGTCTTGATCCAATTTCAATTGAATATTTGTTATCAAGTCAATTACAGCAGATTCTGTGTCACTGGATCTTCGGAAACCATATTGTCCACAGTTTAAGAAATTAATTTTTTGTAAATAATCGAAAAGTCTTTGGTTCATAATGTTCTTAAGAATTTTGGACATTATTCAAACTTTCTTTTCCATTTTTGAATACTGGTTCAACTTTTGCTATTTTCATTCTTTTGAATTTTATTTCTATATGTAACCCCAAATTTTACATGAATTTCCCTGTGATACTTCAGACCGCTAACAGTTGTAACTAGCACATATATATAAAATAGTTCATCATAATATTGTAATGTCTCTGAGACATTAACTTTGCTTTAACAATGGATTTGATTGAAATTTGATGTTGTGATTGATTTTTATTTGATAAGTCAGGTTGATATAGGCCAGCTTTAATTGTTAATCTTGCTATTCTGGAGCTGTCATTTTGACATTTCAATAAATCTTCAGAAAATAAGTTTTGTTGTGGAAATTTGTCTCGTTGAAATCAAAAGAAATGTCTTTAGCTCAGCTTAGCATAATAAAAAATCCAAAAATTGAGATTGTTCTCGCGTTGTGGTTTTGTCATAACTTCCACGCGTTTGAGATGGATTTCATTGAACATCCTAGTTGTTTATATGGACTATTGGTAGAGAAGAATATTGTAGGTGAAAATTTCCGTGTATTTCGCCAGATTCGAAGAACTGAACGCCGATCTGTTCCGTTCCACCATGGAGCCCGTCGAAAAATCCATCCGCGACGCCAAAATGGACAAGTCGCAGGTGCATGACATCGTCCTCGTCGGAGGTTCGACGCGTATCCCGAAGGTGCAGAAGCTCCTGCAGGACTTCTTCAACGGCAAGGAGCTGAACAAGTCGATCAATCCCGACGAGGCCGTCGCCTACGGCGCCGCCGTCCAGGCCGCCATCTTGCACGGAGACAAGTCTGAGGAGGTGCAAGATCTACTGCTGCTCGACGTGACTCCTCTGTCGTTGGGTATCGAGACCGCCGGAGGTGTGATGACTGCCCTCATCAAGCGAAACACCACCATTCCCACCAAGCAGACGCAGACGTTCACCACTTACTCTGATAACCAACCCGGAGTGCTCATTCAGGTAGGATTTTCGCGACTTGTAACCGTTTAGTATAACTAGCAATGGTTTTTGGCAACACGTGCCAATTATTAGACTGTCAATTTTTTTAGTTAGGTCTCGATAATTGAATATGGTAATGGTTTTTAGCAAAATTTGCGGCAGTATTTGGCAGGGTTTATCGCAATTATCAGACTCATGATTTTTTGGATGAATCGCGATACTTGAATATAACAGTGTAGTCTCCTCCTTTCATTTAGGTCAAGTAACCGAAGTAGAAACAGGTATCCTGATTGATAGGCTAAGCACGTCCAAGTCGAGAGATATATACGGGCTCAACAGCGATTCTCTGAAATTCGCAAAGGAAGAGTTAATTGGCACCATCACGTTTTTTGTTGATAATTGTTTTGAGGAGGGCACTTTTCCGGATTCCCTTAAACTCTCTAAGAGTAACATCGATTTTCAAAAAGGGTAATAAAGACATTATAAGTGACTACCGCCCCATTTCGCTGATTCCCATTCTTTCAAAAATACTCGAATTGGTATATAAAATCAGACTGAGAAATTATCTCAAAAGAAATAATCTTCTGAACCCCAATCAACATGGTTTCCGAGAGGGAAAATCTACCAAAACTGCCTTAACAGATATGATTATTCATATAACTGATGAATTTGAGAAAAGAAATTCGACTTTGTCACTAATCTTGGATTCATCCAAAGCTTTTGATTGCGTATCACATGCGATTCTTCTAACTAAATTGGAAGGTTATGCTATCTGAGGGAACGCTCTCTCTTTCATTCAAAGCTATCTGACAGGGAGATATAAGTGTATCTCCATGAGATAAATATATCATCCAAAAAGGAATTGACATGCGGGGTGCCCCAAGGATCAATCCTTGGGCCCATACTATTTATTATTTATATTATTTTTTAATCACCTTACGAGACAACATAACTTGTTCCACCTTGATTCCGCAAACTCTGTAATTGGACGGAAAAGGTTCACTCATGAAGCACTTTCAAAATTCAATGAAATACCCGAAGATATAAAAGATTGTAGAAATATCAATGAATTTAAAATCAAAATAAAAAAATATTTTCTCCAAATGAGAAAATAAAATTCGATGGATTCTTTCTTTGTTTCTATATTTTGTTTTATCTTTCTGTTTGTTTGTTTCTTTGTAATTATGAAAAAAAATTGTTCAATGAAATATGTAATCAATATAAAGTTCATGATCAATCTCATACCAGTTTGAAACTGTTTGACCGTTCATGATATTCCTTTATAGAAACTTAGTAATAATTTGAACATATATACCCTATATTATTATTTCATAATTGTTATTGAAAAAAAATATTGTAAAATTATCTAAAAATAATTTTCAAGAAAAGGGATAAGGAATAAATGCTTTGGTGTTTTAAAAAAAAGTAATGGCATATTTGTGAGATTCTTTACAGCTACTATTACTAGCAGAATTTTTATGTGACATATTTTTGGCAGGATTCGTTTGAAATTTTCAGAGACTCGGGAGAGTTTTTGGTTGAGTTGCAATACTCTAATATTCCTTCCAACATTGTTAGGATTTACGAATTACTTCAGTACGACTCGCCATAGTTGCTTTTGACTAAATGATTCATTCCGTTGCAGGTGTACGAAGGTGAGCGTGCCATGACCAAGGACAACAACCTGTTGGGCAAGTTCGAGCTGACCGGCATCCCGCCCGCTCCCCGCGGCGTCCCTCAAATCGAAGTCACCTTCGACATCGACGCGAACGGCATCCTGAACGTGACGGCCGTCGAAAAGTCGACCAACAAGGAGAACAAGATCACGATCACGAACGACAAGGGCCGCCTCAGCAAGGAGGACATCGAGCGCATGGTGAACGACGCGGAAAAGTACCGCGGCGAGGACGAGAAGCAGAAGGCGACCATCACGGCCAAGAACCTGCTCGAGTCTTACTGCTTCAACATCAAGAGCACCATGGAGGACGACAAGATCAAGGACAAGATCAGCGAGAGCGACAAGGCGACTGTTATGGAGAAGTGCAACGAGGTGATCGCCTGGCTGGACGCCAACCAGTTGGCGGAGAAGGAGGAGTACGAGCACAAGCAGAAGGAGCTCGAGAACATCTGCAACCCGATCATCACGAAGCTGTACCAGGGCGCCGGCGGTGCGCCCGGGGGAATGCCAGGCGGATTCCCGGGCGCCGGGGCGGCTCCTGGAGCAGGGGGAGCTGCAGGCGGACCCGGGCCCACCATCGAGGAGGTCGACTAAATCATTCCGTTTCGTTCAGTATTATGCTCGCTTGCTGTTTGCAGACAAAGCTTGCCGACCGACGTGTACTTTTTTACTGTTTATTTCACCAAAGATTTTCTTTTTCCACGGGAAAATGATTGTTGAAATTACTACAGATACCTTTCTTTGAATAAATCAACTTCAAATCCAGACTCGGTTGTTTTCTTTTGAATTTGACATCACATGCCCCAAGTCGACCTTATATTCAGGGTGTTTGTGAACTAAATAATTAATAGTATATTTTGCAACGATCGTGTAATGATGGTTATTAATATGATGCGAACTTTTCCAAGAGCATTCAATAATATAATGTTTATTTTTCATATACATTCACGGGAGTCGCATGAAGTTCTATCAAAATAGGATAATCGCGGAAGCCACAGATATCTATAGCTTGTTTGTGATGAATGTATCTTATTAAATTTGGAGAGATTATTTTTTGAACAAATAGAAGGAAGAACAATTTAATTGATCAGTATTTTATTTGAATAAGAAGGAGAGGAGAATAGGTGAAAATTTTACAAATTTGAAATGAAAAAACAACGATGTATGCCCTCTATGATCCAGAAGAGATATGATGCTTACGTAGTGTATATGATAATGCTTGCCGACTATACCAAGAGATGGCGTCACACCTCTCATTGTACAAGATTGATAATTGAAAATTTCTTATGAAATGAAAATCGCGCCAGAAGGAACAAAATCATTCGTTATGTCGTATCAAAAACTTCATACAACGGTTTCTTCTCATACAACAAAAAATGAATTGTATTTAATAGAAACTAATTGTACGCCATCTTCATTTGAGTTAAGGAAACCTTAAATATTTGAATCGGTCGTTCGCTATATCTGTCATAAAGTTGGGGTTATGAGCTATTTACATGTTCATTGAAATGTGTTATGTTATTATTAAGCTGAGAAAGTGAAACGTGATTGACTATTAATAATAAGGTAACTCTTCATTCATGATAATTAATGTAAATATGAGCCAGTTCGATAGAATCGACACGCTAAACCTTATAGTTTTGACAGTTCAAAGGTAAACAACGTTTTATCGAAACAATCGAAAGGACCAGGCAGCTTTATAGATATAATACCCAATGATTGGCTAGAATAACCATAGAATAACCCGCTACTATTGGTTGAAATGCCAAAAACGTCACATTTTGACAAGGGAAAAAAATAATCATTAATAACCTCATTTTTAGTTCTATGCTCTGTATTGAAATAAAAATCTGCCCGACACAAACGCTCAATTGCTGAAAGAAGTGTGTCAGTGCCTACTAAAACTACCGAGATGTTTGGTGAAAATTGTCTGGCAATAGTAGCTATCAATAAATGTTGATTATAAGGAGGCTGAAGATGCTTGGCCATTGATATATATATTTTTTGAAATAGTTGACAAATGACCCACTCCCTTCTCTTCAGCATTATTTTCAGACAAGTGGCTTGTCATCAATGAAAATTCCATCAGTGGGATGTTATCAACATCGATATAACACTAGATAATTTAAGAAACCATCCACCACTATCAAAATGTAGCAATAATTCAGTGGCTTTCAGATAGTCCGTATTTCCCAGGTGTGCACCCCCAACTGACATCACATTTTCGTTACAGTGGAGAATGTGAAGGGGAATTTGCTAAAGTACGAGGTGTCCTATACAGTAATCTTTTGCAGTTGAAGATTGTACCTCTGCCCTGTTGCCCTATGTTGAAGTTAGTTATACTTTCCTCATTATAATAGTCTTAAGCTGTTGCACCTATAAGGACTGCGCCATCGATGTTCCTAATGATGAATATTCCCTTGATAAATCTTTTTTTTCAGGTGTTGAAGACTGAGACTGAATGGCACTAGTCATCTCAGTTGGAGGTGGTAATGATGGAAAATTCTTACATCGGTTTTCCTAGGTGTGACGAGAAATTGTCCCAATGTCCATTTGACGATTTTTCAAATTATACATGCATGCGTTTTATCCAGAACCATCCTGAGATTTGTTCCACACGTTGGGCGCCAGATGCAAAGGATCTTATTTCAGAGTGTTTCGGGGATATAGGAGCAATAAAAACAAATGTGGATCCGTTGGACGTGGCCAATTTATTTGAGTGGTCGACTGTGTTTATCAGATACCAACGGGTGTGAGAGAATTTGACAGAACTAAAACTATATAAATGCATTAAGATCCAGAAATAAATTTTGGGAAAAAGCTACATTCAAATCATCTTATGAATAATATTCGTTCAGGCCAGTCTCAAACTACATACACAGTAGGTTTTGGCTGGCACCTGACAGAAAACAGCCTCTCTCGGCTAATACCGCGAAGGGATTCAAACCTATCTATATAATGCAGGCACCCCATAGGAAATACAAGCTATCTTATATTATTGGAATAATCCCAAAGACATTCAGGATAACTTTAGCTGTTTTGAAATATAATAAGTGGAAAGTTGATGTCAATGGCAACGAAATCAAAAACCTGAGTTTTATTCCGCATAAAATAAACGATTTTTATTTTTAAATAATCCATTTTCGAAAGTTTTCGTTTATTTTACTTTATTTTCAGTCGAGTTCGGATATACACCGGTTAGTCCAACATCAAAAAAATTACGAAGTAGGGTAAAAATGAATCAACAAGCCCATTTATCTCAGTAACTATATATTTATGACAACTCCTAACGTTAACGTTACAGGAATGGTCGAGCTGAACACAAATACAATTTTTTTTTAAAAGACAAATAATACTCGAGAAACTGACGTTATTCCAATGACAATGCAACTAATGGTGTCAATCCATTACATCTCATGACAGTTTTCCACATAACACAATAGGAAAACAGAGGAAGAAAGTATGTGGAGGACAGAATGATAATTTTATATTTAAATTACTCTATCCTCCATGACCTCTCTTCATGTACTTAATACATTGAAAAGAAATCAAATTTCAAATGAACCACTCCACACATTACTTGAGATTCTCGGAACAATAGCATAATTATAAAACTGAAAAGTATGATTGATAAATCAGTCCAAACGAAGTTGCGGCGAAGTACAAAAAACAACACCACCACGTCGAAAACCCAAACAGGCCTCTGTAAACATCTTTCGTGAATACCTGAAATGAAAAAACTCGAGTATTCAGTAATAAGTCACTGAAATTGTTAATGAAATCACATGGAAGTGGATCCTCATGAACTCTAATAGCCTGTTTCGACGATGCAAGTTGCAGCGACTTAGTTATTTCTATGGTGAATTTGTTGCCGCAAACCACAAATATGTAGTGTCATCATTGTGAAGAATATTGATTTTGAACATTTCAATTATTTTTCGAGACTTGAGGAATCAAGTTGAGTAATAAGGTGGTTTTATCACAATCTTAATTATTAGAAATGAATGAAATTATATATCAGTTGTGATAATGTAGACGTTCATCTTGGTAACATTCAGTGCTATTTTGTAATAAACGGGGTGTCTCTTGGCATTTTCCCTACAGATTTCTGTCAAAGTTGTAAAAATCGCTGTCAAAAAAAGTCTTGGCGGAAATCTTATACCCCGTTTCGACGATGCAATTTTGTCGCTGCAACTTCTCGCGGCGACTTGTCGCTACAACTTGTCGCTGTCAGAAATGTCATGTAGCTGTCAGTTTGCATTGCCAATATTAAAAAATTGCACTGAATGTTACCAAGATGAACGTCTACATTATCACAACTGATATATAATTTCATTCATTCCTAATAATTGATATTGTGATTAAATCACCTTATTACTCAACTTGATTCTTCAAGTCTCGAAAAATAATTGAAATGTTCAAAATCAATATTCTTCACAATGATGCCACCACATATTTGTGGTTTGCGGCAACAAGTTCACCATAGAAATAACTAAGTCGCTGCAACTTATCGCACCAAAAAAGATTCATGCAGCTCGAAAAACTTGCATGAACACATGCAATTTTCTGGAGTTGTAGCGACAAACTTGCATTGTCGAAATAGGCTATTAGAAGTGGATCCTTATGGACTCTAACTTGGCATTTTTTCTACAGATTTCTGTCAAAGTTGTCAAAACCCCTGTCAAAAAAAGTCGTGGCGGAAATCTTTGACTTTTTTCCATCAACAAATAAGTATAATCAATCAGTTAAAATTCAGATGCATGAGCATGACAAAAACGATACGAAAGTAGATATTGCTTAATTTACAAGAAAAAAGCGAAATTTGGATGCATGTTCAGTTTTTACTTGTTTTTCAAGAAGAGAAGGTGAAAAGCTGGTGCGATGCCAATTTACTATCTTTAAATGCATCGAAAACGAATATAATATCATTCAAATGTTTGCTTGAAGAAATTCCAAAACACTCTGCCACATTGCAAAATAAGTTACACACAAAATTTCTCGGTGTATTTATTGACAATAGGCTGAAATTTGATGAACACCTTAAGAGTAAGATTTCCTCCGAGTGCTATGCAGTGAGAGTAGTTTCCAATGAGTTGGGTTTCCATATCGCAAAAACCGTTAACCATGCTCTTATTGAATCTCAGCTACGATATGGAATACCGTTTTGGGGAGCATGCAACTCATCCCTTCTCTCTTCTGTGTTGATATTACAGAAGATGGGACTTAGGTGTCTTTGTAAAGTCAAACCCAGAGTATCATGCAGGAATTTGTTCGCTACCAATAGAATTTTGACAGTCATCGCACTTTTTATCCTTGAGACGGTTTGCTTTATCTATAAACATAAATCGAAGTTCAACTTCGTTTCTACTCCATATGCTACTCCTAATAGCATTTATACCTTCAGACTTCTTATCCCGATTTCGAATCTAATTAGAGACTCTATATACTATAATGGTGGTAAATTGTTCAATCATTTACCATTAGAAATAAGATCTGCAAATCTGAGCAACTTCCATTTCAAAAAGGCGGTAAAACACCTACTTGTTGACAGACCCTATTATAGTTTAGAGTAATATTTTGGTGAATCTTTTTAAGAATAATTTTTATTAATGTATTATTTTTGACTGTTATTTTACATTAAAGTGTTTTATTTATACATTTTCATTACTATTTTATATCTACATTTGTATCTCTTGGACTCTGTCAATAAGATGCAAATCTTCAGACAATAAAGTATATTTTGATTTGGATTGGAGAGTGAAATATCACTATCACCACATAGTATAAAACAAAGTCGCTTCCCGTTGTCTGTCTTTGATGAGTTTTTTTAAATAGATGTATAGATAATATAGTAAAAAAACACTGATAATTTCAGAGGTTTCCAATGTGATGTCGTAAGTCACATTTTTTTTCGCTTACATTGCAAACTCTGCCCGAACCCTACGAGATAGATCAAAGAAATGTTCTACAGTAATGTTCACCTTAAAAAAGTCTACAAAGTCCCCGATGGTATATGTCCATCTCTTAGAAATGACCCAAAATAATCATTTTTTATCCGTGCGAAGCAGGTGCGGATCGCTAGTAATAGAATATAAGCCTTACACTATTTTTCGATTAATAATATTATGAAGTTGTCAACAAAAAATACTTTCGAAAAATGATTTCTCAAAAAATTTACATTTTTCATTAACAAACTGTATTTTTGATATGAGATGAGAATAGTATCGTAGTTTTTTGCAATTTCTCGAAAATGAGTGGATATATTAGACTTTTGTCTATGTTTTTAAAAACTCACGTTCATATTTTAGTTCAGAAAATGAAGCTAAAAAAAAAAAAGGTAAAACCTCGCAATTTTTTCGTCCAGCACCGATTCGTACAAAAATTTGGGATTAGGCTTATCAAACTCTCTAGTTCATTTTCTATATTGTGCCGTTGTACGTTCTTTGTTTTTTAGGGGTGAAAACTACCCCTAATTGTCAAAAATTATAAAATAACATTAAAAACCTAAATATGGGTAAAAATAGTCAAATAATGATTGTTTCATGTTCTAGGATACAATTTCACAATCTTTCAACCTACCCTTGCTATAAACTACCCTTGAAAACATTGAAATTTTTATAATATGTCTTCGAACTTTAGAATACACTGGTGAGAAATCAACGAAATATACACCGACACACGCGAGCAGATTTTTCTTCTTCTCTGTCTTCCAATATGAATGGAAAAAGTGGAACATATAACGTATAACAGCCGAATATACCGGTTATGTAGATTACTACGCTCCGAAGAGGGGAGTTCGAATTTTTCAAAACAAAAATTGATCGTTTTTTCAAGCATAGCTCCTTCATTTTACGTGATAGAAAATTTTTTTCAGTAACGATTTTGTTGAGTTTTTCAAGAGCTATAAGACTATATGAATAAAATCACTTAAGATCCCTTAATTTTTAAATGGGAAGAATTTAAAGCGCTCGACTAAGGTGATGTTCGATCGTAAATGTAGGTGTTAAACGGCTTTATCTCGCCGAATATTCACTTTACAAAAAATCTACGCACAGGGAAATGTTTGCCATTGAAGAAGCAACAATTTAGTATAAATTTATAAGGGATAGGTTAAAAACACGAAATCGTTTTCTCTTCAAACTCCAATTTTTCCAAAACTAGGCATTTTAAATTGGTTAAACTTCGTGGGTGTATATATAAAAAGAATCACAAAAGGGTGGCGATCAACTTTAATTAGGGGGTACTTCGGAGGTTGTTTTCACATATTTTTTTCGTAGAAAAAAGCGGGTACCGATCTTATTTTGATCATAAGGTCAATTTTCATGCTAGGAAGACATTTTTTTAGTTGTTCGAAAGCTGTAATTGAATACTTCAGAACATATTCTATGAGCTTTCTTCGAAAAATGCAATTTTTTCTGGTAATTTCGTTTTAAATCTTCCAATTTATATATTTGACGAAAAAACTAAGCATTACTTAGCTATATCTTAGTTCGTATGTGTTGTAGGAGAATTATAAAAGAAGCGTTGTTTTTGTTTTTCCGAAAGCTACAATTTGCCTATCCACACTTTTTTGATAAAATCCATTGTTTTGGAGTTATTTGCAAAAAACTGTTACTTTCAACTTCGAATAACTCAAAAAATATTACTTTCACGAAAAACACGTATGGAAGATTTTTTTCTTAGAATTACTTTTTTCGTCGATTCCCACAGTTAAAATGTGAAAAAAATTTCCCACCCCCGTGATGGGGTGGCAACCGTCCCCAGGGCTCTAGCGTACAGCGTCATGATATAGAAAATGTATAATTTCTTTACTTACCATTTTCAAGCTCTCGAGAGTGAAATGAAATTCAGCAGCTGCCTGCGTGATGGTTTTCGAGTCTTCCGATTCGGCAAAAGGCTCCAAATGGGGTCGAGAATCTTCAGCATTCAGAGGACACTCATCAGCATTTACGGGATTAGCGAAGAAATTGCCCCAACTGAATTCCCCTAGAGTTTTGTACATCAACGTCATATATACACAAATGACAAGGGGTGCTATGTATTGCAAAGTAACTACGCAGAGGTAATAAAATACCGCTGCTATCTGAAAAAACAATATGTACAAAATAAATAATAACAAAATTTTCGGTGCATCACAAGGGTCAGCTATGGGATTATTCCTCATATAAAATATGAGATCAACAGAAGTAAATGAAAAAATCATTGTCGAAAGATCATGAGGTATCGCTTGATCTTCCATTTACGTTCTTTCATGAAGAATGATAGTATTCAAACAAGTGATAAACGTAAAGTTTGGAAATAAGCCATGGAATCATTTGCTTACACATTTTTTTGGTCGATTATTGATTATTGACCTGAATTTCACTTTTTTCAGTAATGCAGAACATTCGAGAAAGCAAATATTACCTACTAATAACAACTTCACAAGAAAACAGTTTTCATTCTACCCCAAAGGTTTCAATCTTACCGATTAGGTAGATAATAAACTTCAAAATACTGATAAGAGTCAGAAGAGATCATTCCTAATCAAAAACAGTAATATTAGGGGTGCCACAGGGATCTGCTTCCAAACCCTGCGTTTTCAGAATATGAATCTTGAAACACTCATTTTGTAATGCTGAGCATTTTGAAGTGAACTCAAATATAAGTATTCGCACCCTGTATATGAAAGCTTCATATACAATGTATCAAAATTCATTTGAGAATTCCTCTCACGAAACACCCGACGAAAGAAGTCTTTGTTTCAGTCTAGACGAGATATGAGATTTCAATGTGTAAACTTTTTGAGAGACAAAACATCGCCTTCGCGTGTGATCAGCCGATGGACGGCGCTGTGTGGGAGGCAGGCTCTAGAAAATGCATTATCGCAAATTTAGGAAGAATATGATCGTTGTGGCTGGAATTGCGTGGACGATTCGAAAGGTAGTGGAACGTAGGTCGCGCTAGAAAGAAGATCGAGAGATCTCCGCGAGCGGGGAATCGCGGATTCGTAGTCCCTCCCTAAATCATGGGGTCGCGTCTCAAGTCACGGGGGTAGAACTTAATTACAATCAGGAAAAATAAGAATATTAGTAATTCGTGTGAATAAGTGTCGTTTGGCTCTGAAGATATTCGTATTTGGAAACCAAGAAAAAATATGGAATATGGAGACGCCATCATTAATTTTATATCTGTTGTTTGAATCACAAGTTGATAAATCTTTCTGACTCTCTCTGACATCGAGTAGTAATTGAGATGGGCCGTAGGGCGACCTATAATATACATTAAGCCAGTAGGGCAAATTTAGAGGCGTTTATAGATATAAGTACATCAGATTTTTGTGTTCTGAGTACACATTTCTCTGTTTGTGGAATTTTCATTTTTCTTATGCATAGAGAAGACCATCGCCGGTCTCAGTTCATTTTTCAGTATTTTGATTAAACTAAATATTACGGTAAATGTCATTTTTTTATTATAAATTGTTTTCAATGCATATTTCTTTTGTTATATATTCTTTTCACAATCTGTTTTGTAAGTTCCTATTTTCATTTCGTTACTAATATATTGCTTGAAGTTATCAGAGGATTTCTTTTCCTACAACCCGCCCTATTTTCAGATTTCAGAGTATACGAGGAAGCAGAAATCAAACCCTAGGTTTCTCACTAAAGACCTTTTCTTCGTGCAAAGGGCCGAATTCATGTCTCTTTCGGAAATTGCCTTAGCATCCAAAATTCGACGTGGAGAAATCTACGTCTGGTGACAGCCGCTGCCATTAACAAAAATAATACCCTTTCAGAAATTACCACACTAGTAAAAGAGCGGTGGGATTGTAAATTGTAAAGTCTATTCTGTAAACATAAACTGATACAGATAGGTTGAAATAGAGGTACAGTGTTAGAAAGAAAATATTGAGGGAGTATTGTGGGTACGTAGAAGAGCAATAAAGGTAAAACAACAATTACAAACCCTACCGTTCGCGTTACAATTTTGAAATGTATTTTATATTTCATCAACTCCAAACGAGACCAGCTGATTTGTAAAACAAAACTTTTTTAAAAACGTCAATGAATTGTGTCATCTCTAAAGACTTTACCTGTTTCTGCAATTCAATATTGGTGATTCTGCCAGCCTCCTTCTTCTGGTTCTCCAATCTATGGTAAGCCATGTCGAGGTATGCTTGCAGATACCACGGCATTAAAATCGTTTTGAGAAGCATCGTCACGACGATAGCAATCAATCGAATTGATTCAAATGTGCTTTCTGCCAGGCTACAGAACGAAAAAATTCAATCGATTTTCAGATATCAAGGGTATACAAGATATGAAATAAAATTACAATGATGATATCATGAAACTTCATTATGGATTCACTGTTATTAACTATAAATTATTATACACAAGCACAAAAACAAAACTTGGGTTTCATTTTGGAATAGCACAGCAAAAGCGAAAGTGTACTTCTATAACAATTGATTTCCAATCAGTCAGATGACACATAGTATGAAACTTAAAAACAATGATACGTACCAGTACAACATTTACTCTAGTTGAAAACTATTTTATTTGTGTTAGCGTTATGAGAAACGCCATGTGGACTGAGATGATCTTAGTACACATGACGTTTCACATAACGCCATTTCAATTTAAATGATATTTGATATTTATAAATGCTGTACTGATACGAGTGATACGTATCAATGTTTATGAGTTTTATATAAAGATAATGAACATAATTTTATTGCTTCTAAAAACGGTTTACGGCAAGTATGTCTGTGTGAGAATACAAATATATTTATTATCAAATTACAATCCGCTAACAGTGGGTTGTAAAATCTCAAAATTATGATAAACTAACATCATTCACTTAATATAAATGAACGTTTCAACCATTCGTTTGCGGTTTGATTTCCTTACTTGATTTGTATTTTTACCCTTTCATTCTTATAGCAACAGGTTTCAATAGAGGTAATAAGATAGACGATGGAAGTCCGAACCTTTACCATAGTCTACACATCCTCGACCAGGGCGAAAACCAGACTGACATTCTGGCAATGCTTCGCAATCATCGACCCACATCGTAGGTTTGTTAAGTATAAGGGTTGTGAATATTTTGAGACAACAATTTACCAAGGCTGAGCCTCTATAATTTTCCGGATTGTTCGCTGGATCACCTTTGTGCAACATAGTTATTATAATATTATATCAGCTTCTAGGCATCATCATCAGTGAATCAAAAATTTTGTTAAATAGGGTTGTTGAGTGAAGTACCCTATTACTCGGTAAATTCCAATGAATCTCGAATGGTATTCCATCTGATCCTGGGGATTTATTATTTTTACATTTGTAAAGTACTGTATAAAATTCATCAGAGAGAAAGATGTGTCTAAATAAGGGTGGCAAGCTTCTTCAAGATAAAATGGGGATACCAATCTAGGAGGATAGATATTTTCGTAAAAGTTTTGCCATACTTTGACTGGCAAAGATTTATAAACTGAACTGTTTCGGAACTGCTTGAGAACCAACCAAAATTCGGTTCGATTTCTCAGAACGCCAGTCTCCTATTCTGTTTTTTTATTTTTTATTATTTTCTTATACCCGCATTTTAAATCTATATAGTTTGTTTTCAGACTTTCTGGAGAATTAAGTTTTTTACATTGTTTCAACGCTATTTGCATTTTTTTGCAGTGATACAGTCAATATTGAACCACAGCTTATTTTTTCAATCTCCTGTTTTTATAATGTATTTTATCATAAACAAGGCCTACATAAGCGAAAACTCCGCGTATTGCTGCAATCAGATTGAAAAAAAAACTCATCAGGATCAGCAATGAAATGGGCTCGGTTCGACCGATTCATTCCTATTTCATAATTTGAATATATCTCACTTTTCCAGTTTAACATCAGGCACGGATTAACATTATTTGAAAGATCCGAGTATTAAGTTCAAGCAGGCTACTAAAGTTCAAAGGTATATTTATGGTCTGACAAAAAGTCTTCTTCATCAACAAAAAAAAACTATTTTAACATGAAGGTTTTCTCCATGAGCCCTCCTTTGTTCAATTTCTTTATACATACACGTGATCTCGGTGTGTTGTCATTGTTGAACTCCACATTGGAAAACTCTTTCACATAAATTTTGGTCGTTTGACTGAAATTGAAAGGGCTTCCTGTCGAGACGAAAAATCTACAGAGGGCGTATTTTGGACAGATGTTGTTTGCCAAGTCTGTGCATCCTGATAGGGTTCGGTGAGATGGGATGAAACCAAAGGATGCAGTTTTGCCAGGATCACCTTGGGCGACCCTGAGAAGCTGGATCCGAATAAATATTTGGCGATGACCAGGAAGAACCTACGTTTAACAGTGGGATTTCTGACTGGACACTGTTAACTAAGGAAACACCTCCATATTATGGGGCTAGTGGACACACCTCTATGCAGGATGTGTGAACAAGAAGATGAAACTGTCAGGCATGTCTTATGTGAATGTCTGGAGCTATCGTCGATAAGAGAGTAGAGAGTGTGTGTTCGGTGAGTCTTGGCCTACACCTGCCGATATTAAGGAGATGTCCCCTGGTGACATGTCCTGCTTCCTGGATAAGGCAGGTTGTCCTAGGGGGGCGACTCCTTGGGAGGATGTACAATGGGCCATATTGTGGCCTGAATGCTGTGGGTCTATACTCGCCCTCTCAACTCTACAGATACAGGGTTCGGTGGTTTGGGTAAATTTAGCTCAATAAAAATATCTGACACTGCCTTAGTGTCATCTACAGATTCATCGTATATTATTACATTGTTTTCTCGATCCAATCTCGAAGTTACCTCTACATATATTGTTGGGACTGAGGTAGCATCCAATTTTGTACATGTATATTATACCAAAGTCACATGCCATACTCATTGAATATTTTATATTATGTGTCATCTGCCTCTGTTCCATAAAATCTCATTCAGCGACCAATCTCACTAACATACATTCTCCCTGATCATTTGTCGAAATGTTGACAGAGACTTGTCTAGCAAGGGTGATTTCTACTTTTCAATAGAGTGGTTGTCATTTGAACGTGTTCAAATTCAATCACACAGGCTAAAATTTCCAGGGACGAAATTTATGTGTCAACTTTCATTTTCAATGATGTATTGTAGAATTTGCAAAAGCATCAGTATAAATCCAATATTTGATCAACTGCTGTCAATTGGCAACACACAAGATACTATTGCACTTCATGATATATTAATATGGATAAGATATTATCCATTTATTTCATAATTTACTAGGTGACCCGTGCCCACTTCGTTGGGGGTTGATCATTTTTGTGATGCTATTATATTGTGTATTTCTTAGTACTTAGTTTTATTGGGTTCATAACAGCTCTGAGTTCTAGGCGCACTCGAAAGAGCTTTTGAAAGAAGTCGGAAATGTTGAATCCTTTTTTATCCGATAGACAATGAATTTCAATAGAATATGAAATATGTCTTCTATCAAATCTGTTGAAGAATATTTTTGCAAACTTTGAAGTAAAGTGAAGTACGTTGTCCCATACAAACTATGATCCCGTTTTTCACCCCTTTAGGCTTGGATTTTGGAAAAACTTTCCACATCGGATGCCTACATCACATAAAGGATACACCCTCTAAGTTTCAGACCTCTACAATCAGTGGTATAGACCGTGCGTTGATTAACCCCTAAAATATCTTTCTACCCCGTTAGGCGATTTATTTCAATAAAATACGAAACACGACTTCCATCTTTTCTGTTGAAGAATTTTTATGCAAAATTTGAAATAGATTGGACCTATGAATCATGTTGTCCTATATAAACTTTGAACCCGTATTTCACCCTCTTCGAAGTGGAATTTCTGGAAAATATTTCTTATCGGATACCTACGTCACACAAAGAAGACACCCTCCAAGTTTCAGAACTATACAATCAGTGGTTTAGGCTGTGCCTTGATTAACCCCTAAAATAATTTTCAACTCCGTTAGACGATGAATTTCAATAAAATACGAAACATGTCTTCCATCAATTCTGTGAAAGAATTTCAATGTACAATTTGAAGTAGATTAGACCAAGGCATCACGTTGTTCACCAGTAAAGGCGCGGCAAATTTTAAGAATCTAAGATTGGTTACACTAAGCATGTATCAGGATTAAACTTTAATAATGAAAATAAATGTTTATTTTCTAAAAAAAAAATAGATTTTTAATCGAAGTAGTTGAAAACACTATAATTGATCAGTTATCGAGCGGGATGAAAAATGATTAAATTACTAAAATGGTCATAAAAAAATAGGGGTTGGTGATAAAAAAGTAAAAATTTAGGGTTGTATGTATTTTTCAATGCCATATGATAAAAAAATGAAAACAAAAGATTTCGTCAAAAAATAAAAAAAAATTCAAGGGTGAACAACCCTTATCACTTAGGGGTAAGGAAAATAGATAGTAGCTGATTCTCAGACCTACTGAATACGCATATGAAATTTGGTAAAAATCGGTAAAGTTTCTGAGGAGTATGTTAACTAACATTGTGACATGGAAATTATTAGATTATACTCACAGTGGTTCTGTTCTGCCAGAAAATATCCTCACTGTTAAATAATCCCTTGTAATTGGCTTGATCCATAGGAGAACTAGAATGAACGGAAGAGCAAATGATGCATTCAAAATAATTTGCTTTGTCTTATTCTCTCTGAAATACCTGCAAGCCAATTGAAATTTCAATAAACATTGAAGAATGATAATATAGGTATGTAGTGATTTGGATAAATTTACAAATCTGAGATACTCAAAAACTTTGAAATTTTGTAAAACACTGCGAAATTACTTGAGAGAATCACATGATCAACTTCTTTTTTTGAACTCAGGATTGATTTTCAATATCAACTTTGCATAGAAATATAAAGTAATCGTTGTTATACCCTACCTGAGTAAATCCCAATGCATTTTGGCCATTCTTAGGCCTGGAAACGTGAATAAAGCTCCTAACAAAGCACACCAAACTGCTATGAAAAATTTGAGAACTATTTTTGATGCTGGTCCACTGAAAAAAAAGATACTTAATTTATTTTCCGACAAATATTCACTTCGCTGTGTAACTAAATCAAGGAAAAATATTCAAACATTGTTGAATTACTCATATAAGTGTTTCAAACTGACCTTCTGAATGTAGAATTGAATGGTTGAATGGTTCAACATAGATGTTTTCATATATGGTTCAAAATATTCTGAAGTGTGAGAACTTCTATGGAAGCGCAACGCATTATTTGTCTCCAATTTAAGTTATTGAGAATTATTCAACTTTGTATTCACGAAAATTGAAATATTTATCAGAGAAAAATCAATCTTTATTAATTTCATCTAAATCACTGTCTGTGTAATTTCATCAATATAAATGCCTATCCGTTTATTACACGAGCTTTTAATGATCTTCAGGTAGTAAAAAAACGAATACCTATTTAATTGACAAGTGATGAAAGTGCAATTTCTATATCGAGAGTGTCTATTTTAAGTTCAATAATAGTATATTATGAACAATCATGTAAAAAAATAAAGAACTATAAATATTATATTTATATTTGTATCGAACACAGTAAAGTCTACAAAATTGTAATTAATGGTATAACCATGGATATAGGAAAACTATATGAACATTCTTCTTCAATTTATATTGAACAAAATAATTGTAATTGATCCGATTTCTTAAAAATATTGAGATTATTTAGTGTGCAGTTTGAAAACTCCATTCTTGGCCCCAGTGCTCTGGAAGAGGAAGGAATATTTACATTTTCTTCATTATTGCTACTTTCAATAGAGTTCACAATCGTATTGGAAATGCTGATTTTATTCTGAACCTGATTTTCAATGCAGCATTCCGCCACTGAATTGGATTTCCATTGTATCGTTATGGAAAATCTGAATTATATAAGCATATAAGAGTATTATTATAGTACAGATATGTAAAAAAATTACATTATGCTCTAAAAAAAATGTTCGAGGGGTTGTTTTAGGAGATACTAGGCATTTTCTGCGCCCAACCACACTATATTTTTGATATTATGGGATTATAATAATAATTTATCATTTTTTTATTTATATCTTGATGCTGAAATTTAATATGCTGTCTGGAATTTCCGGGTGAAGCGCGTCTGGAATTGTTCTTCTCTCGACGTTTCGGCTTCCACTTTGGAGCCATTCTCAAAACTTCTTGACTTGGTGGCGTGGCCTAAGTCTCCTCAACCCCAAGCACTCATCTTGACAGAGTGAAGATTGTGGTTCTGTGGATAGAGGGATGGTATTTATAGCTGTACCATCCCTCTATTCACAAAAGTAACATTTGATTATTCATATTCTCCAACAGAAATTATATTATTAATCCAGTCAAAGAATATTTATGAATTAATGAATAATGAATAATATTTATGTTCCTTCAGGTCGGATCCAAACACTTTGATTCACCTATATTTATATAATTTCAAAAAACAGTCTTTCAATCATTAATGGCATGAAATGACCATGCAAGAAAGAAAATATACCAGTCCACTATAGAGACAATGTGAAAGATATTACTGACGCCAAATTCTAAGCTGTTTTTTTTTCATTAACGCTCAGAGTTGTGTAATTGCAATCTTTTAATATTCTGGGGCCTGTTTTATTATATCTCAGTTGAAATTTTGAATCAAGTTTTTTCATTGTTGTAGTTACCCCAAAATATATTCTGTATCAGTGGTTCCAAAAGTTGTCTGGACCCGAAACCCACCTTTAGGAAATTGACCGTTACCAATATGAATAAAGAGATTCTTCAAGTGAAAAAAAGGTTGAATACAATTTTTGATACTTGATCGAAAAACTACATCAAAAAATTATTCCAATGAAAATAATGAAATTGTTTCCTATGTTTCGCCATTACAGTTCTGACATCAACTTCAACTCGAGTTACTTTTAATGTCAGTGCGTTTGATACGTTCACTTTTTTCGGTATTTAGGGTCCACTAAAAATTCTATCGCGACCCACCAGTGGGTCGCGACCCATAGATTGGGAAACCCTGTTCTATATCATGATTTGCGATATACACAATCAATAACAATTTTGCACATGATAAGGCCTTATTTCAGTACGTGCTGAGATAAAAACACAATGAAAGATTGTTGTGATTCGAATAATCTATCAATCAACAAACAAACCTGATATGAAATATATCGATACCCATATTATCAATGACATAACTTCGCGAAACGTTATCATATTCATGAGAAAATAATTAACGGAAATACTTGACTTCACATAAATACTCTGTTGCGAAATGTGACGCAAAAAAGATATAATTTTTTTTTATAACACAAAACTGCTCTATCTCAACTGTTCTTGGTATAACAATTAGGTACATTGTATATCATCAATTCAATGTCCTTACCAGATAACCCAATGATTTAATTGTGTTAAAGTTGAAATTACTACAGAATAAATCAGGTTTTCCTTGGAATGTTATATTTCAAGCAGTGATAGCTACAAAATCTCTATTTTTACTCACGTGGAAGAAAGTCCTTGTTTTTCCAGAAACAGTGACGCACTTTGGTTGAAGCTGCTGTAGGCACTTTCAAGTCCCACTTCAAGATTCCTTTCGTCCACAATCATTACCATCATTGATATCAATAAATAGATGAATCCCATAACGATACACGTCGATCTCTCTCCCACTGATTCTTCCCCTTTGAAATATTGTACAGTCAAGCTCAACAAGAGTTTTCTAACAGATAGTTGAGGAAAAATCTTGGGAAAATGATTCTCCGGGCATTAACTTTTTCATTCAATTATATATTTTGCCATTATCATAGAAAATATTTTTTGAGCGTGCTTTCAACATATTAGGATGAGTAATGACATTCTGTAATTACAAAATTGAAAATACATATGATGGGAACCTTTTGGTGTGATAGTGAAACGGTTTTTGACAGATCTTGATTATAAAATAAACGATGAGTTTGGAACTTTTCATGTAAAAGTTGGAACTTTTTAAGAGATCAATTACCCTAACACCAAACTGATATTTTTGCACTCGACGCGCGTTTCGCTAACAAGTTTAGAATCTTCAGAAGAAAATTGACACTCAATATCAATTGTCTTCTCCTGAAGATGCTAACCTTGTTAGCGAAAAGCGCGTCGAGTGCAAAAATATCAGCTTGGTGTTAGGGTATTTGATATCTAGGAAAAGTTTCAGATCTCAATTATCCAAATACCAAATCGAAAGTACTCGAAATGTGTTTTGTGAATCAATTTGGCATCTTCAGAAGTATTTATTTGTCTGAAGTATCAATTCGGAATATGAAAAGTTGTGCATAAAAGTAAATTTATACCATTGATTGTTGGCTCCTTGATTCGTGCTGTTTAGAAATGAGAAAAAGTTTTATTTTAGGTGGGTTCTGTAACGTCATTTGATGATATGCAATGTCTTCTCCATGCCTTTTATGCATAAGACTATGTGGTTCATGTTGAGGTGAAATGTATTGAATGAAATGGTGTGCAAGAATCACGAATTATTGCATTCTAAACATTTCTTGCAGAACCCTTCTTCTGAAGGACAAAATCATTATCAACTAACTGTTTAGAGTCCAAAAAGCACGCACTATAAATAATATACAGACTACACAAGAGTAAAATAAACCTTTCTTGCTGAGATATAGCAGATAGATTCAGTAATGTAATTCCCAAACTTCAATTTACGACCATTGAATATTTTTGACAATATTTTTTGTAGCAAATCGAATTCTTTCCAACTCTGTTACCTCTACTCTTCATGCTAAAATAGAAAATAAAGTTATTAACGAAAATATTCTAAAATTTTGTAACAAATGTTTTTTGGGCGGAATAATTTTTTCTCTAGTAATTTTACAATAAAATGACGTCAGAAGATTTTTAAAGAGGGGGTTTTAGCGAATAATTTCCACTATTTTTCTTTATAATTTCGTTCATTCATTAGTTTTACAGCGCTCCGAAGTTGATCGTACTCTCAGATACTCCTCAGGACGACGTTTCGTCTGCATCTGCGGCATACAATCTCAAAGACGATCAGTTACCGGCCGCGGAAGTTCACAATCTTTGATAAAACCTTTTTATTATCCATATAATTTATAATTTTTCTAACATTGCTATGTTATTATAAATTAGTTATTGACCCTTTTGTGCAGGCAAGAAATGCACAGGTAACCGTTTGGGGACTAAAAAAACATCTGCCTCTGCTATCACTATTATTATTATTATTATCATTATTGGTTCTAGGAGGCGCAGCTGTTTTTTTCCTCTACTCATTGTTCCAGTTCTGCCACGTGCAGAGGTATTTGATTGTGAAAAGTATTATGAGTTTTGCAGGTACGGTTTTGAGTTCTGTGGGAAAGATTTTTAATTTTGTGATAAGCATAAGCTTATTTAAGCGTGCACATTGTAATATTGAATCATGAGTGATTAATCCCTTTGTAAGAAACCCATAGGGAAAATAAAATAAGTGTAAAGACGAAAGCAGTAAAAACCTAGCTTAATCGAGTAATCGCAAAAAACGATGTCGATAATGAACAGTTATTACGAACTGTTCCGGTGGTTACTGTACATATTGCATGTTACCATTATTATAGTGATAGTGAAACGGATAATGCTGTTTTAATTCCTGAGCAGTTGCTTGGGCCTTTCCTACCTGCATATATAGGAAAACCAAGAAAACAAATCAAAAGTTTTATGGTGGGGGAAAGGGTCGATAACTAATCAATATGAAATAACAATGTTAATTTGACATTACGGTCAACTTCGTCAACTTCGGAGCGCTGTAAAACTCTAATAAATGAACGAAATTTAAAAATCTCTAGTGAACTATTCGTTGCAACCCCTTCTAAAAAAAATGTGATGACGTCATTTTATTGTAAAATGACTAGAAAAAAATATTCCGCCGAAAAGAAAATTTGACACAAAATTTTTAAATCTTTTAGTTCATAACCTGTTGTTATTTCCGATAAAAAGTAATTGAGACAAAAGTTGTAGAAGATTCAATTTGCATAAAAAAATATTGCCATAAATTTTCTGTAGAATAAATTGATAAAGCGCGAACACCATTTGCACACATATGTATTTGAGAATAAGGTCAATAAGAATTAGAAAAATTCAGTGAAATTTTTTTTTTTCAAAACCCCCTCTAAAAATTTTTTTGATATCTTTTTATTGTAAAATGACTGGAGAAAAAATGACTGCGCCGAAAAGAAAATTTGTTCCAAAATTTTCTATTTTCGATCATAACGTTTTTATTACCGATTTCAAGATAAAAGTAATGAGACTAAAGTTGTACAAAATTCAATTTACAACGAGAGATGCCCCCATGAATTTTCTCTAGGACTGATAGTTTGGCAGATAAAGCGCGAAAACCATTTGCACAATTATTATGTTTCCTAAGGAGTATTTTTAGCTGTAAAACTCCAATAATTGAACAAAATTAAAAAAATCCTATTGGAAATTATTCTTTGAAACCGCCTATATAAAAATATTCTGATGTCCTTTTATTGTAAAATGACTAGAGAAAAAATTATTGCGCCGAAAAGAAAATTTGTTCCAAAATTTTAAACTATTTTTGTTCTTAACTTTCTTATTTTCGATTTGACGATAAAAATTAAAGTTGTAGCAAATTCAACTTTCAATAAAAGATGCCCCCATAAATTTCCTAGTGGATGGTTATTTAGGCAGATAATGCGTAAAAACTATTTGCACCATTCTTTAGATATGGCGGCCGCGGGACAAGGGTTGCAACTCCAAAAACTTAGATTTGAGCTAACCCAAACCCTCCACACATCATAAAATAAAATTGCTTCCTCTGTCACTTTTCAATGGACTATTTATGACTCTGAATTGGATTTTAAAGTACTCATATTGACTTTTTATATATATATATATATATATTTATATATCACATCTTTTCTCCAAAGTATCCATAATTATCAATGTGTGCCATAGTTTGATAATGTTATTTTCGAGCATTTTGAGTTCTTCCCTATTGGCAGTAGTCTTTCGCCTAATTTTATAGATAATACAATCCCCAAATTTCAATTTACAGTCAAAAGACAACACAAAAATTCCTTCTCATGCTGAGAATCCATGATTACCTTACAAAATGTGATTTAAATTATATTCAGGAGTAACCATAATGCTGTAAGATATTTCATGACACCGCATGGATCATTATTTCAACAAGGTCTTTAGAGTTTTGTAATGAATGCAGATTTTTACTGTGCCACAGTATAAATTATTTATATGATGACAAAGATCATTGCATCAAGAACAGACCCCTGTGGAACACCAAATTTTCGTCCGAGGTTTCACTTTTGAAAGATTAGAATTGTTAATGGTTCAATTAAAAAAAGGATACATGGCAAAAAGTATCACCAATAGGCACCAAATCATGCTCAAATTGATTTCATCTTTTAGGGGAAACCAAGTTTGATAGACCTGAAAAATTGAGTAATAATGATCATATAATTAATTTCTAATTATGTACCTCTGTCATAATGTACACAATCATTGCATACAAGGAAAAATCTACCAGCCACTGGTACTCCAAGTAGTATCGTAAGTGAATGACATCCAAATTTGAAATTTTAACTGTATCCAGCTTGATATCCAACGACCGGGGAATGTGGAACGTGTCTGCCGTGCTTTTTCCATTCGTTTGTGCTCTGGGATTCTTTTTCACTTTGGATTTGTCTTTTGGAATGTTAGCTAGCTGCCTCAGTTCACTGTCTGTAGGGTAAAGATACCGAACAAGGCCAGTGGAACAGAGCAGCCATCTCGCTAACGAGAAATGGGGACCCAGTTTTTGAATTACGCTGATCATGACCAGGGTAATGACCAATTGCGCCCCCAAGAGAGCCTAAAATATGAATTTAGTGCTGAATGGAACTTGGCATCCTGATACACTTACCATTTCGATCTGAAATATGTGCACAAATTGCTAATTACTACCTTATGAAACCCATAGTTTTGTAAGTATTTATAGAATTTTCAGAGCCTCATTTTAGAAATGCCATAACCTAAAAATGGGTACTCTGGTATCACCTCATTTAAACCTTTGCTTGTGTGCTTTCGGTTTTAACTCATGTAATCTAATTTTTACGTACAGCACACCTCAATAGTTTTAAATAAACTTTGATGAATGATGTTGAGAGAGCAATCTACATTCCTTATTCCTTGACCAAAGCCAAAAAGTGACAGTTTTCAAATTGCGATCGTTGGTTTACCGGTCGTAAGAACGCGTTTAATATTTTAATTGGGCAATTCGGTGTTTATTCAAGCTCTTTAATACGTAGAATAACAACTCTCCAATTAAGATAAGATGTAATTTATCTAAGTGGACCAGAATTTCACGAAATCTCGTCCGAAACGTGCGATCCCTTTAAGTGAGGTTAAGATGTCGTTGAGGGCCATCAAGTACGAAAATAACTCTTTGGAAATACTGGACCAGCTCCTTTTGCCCGCACAGTCCAAATACATACAGGTAAAGGGTGTCGAGGATGGCTGGAAAGTCATCAACAAGATGCAAGTGAGTAGTTCCTAGCCTTTACTTTCAACACAGAACTCATATATTCTTGTTGCACTTAGGTCAGAGGAGCCCCAGCGATAGCCATCGTGGGGTGCCTCAGTCTTGCCATGGAGCTGCGCAACGAAATGTACGAAACCAAGAAACAGATGCGACAAGACATCGAAGGGAAGTTGAACTACTTGGTGTCCTCTAGACCAACAGCTGTTAACATGAAAATAGCAGCAGAAGAGTTGATCGATCTGGCCAATGAGCTCAGCAAAGACTCCACTGTGAGTCTGGATGATATGAAAGCAAAGTAAGCATTTGCCTGTAGACAGGGTGTAATATAGGCAGATTTACTGAGATATTGTGAATTTTAGGTTCCTACAAACTATAGAAGACATGCTAGCGAAAGATATAGCTGATAATAAGGCGATTGGTGATAATGGGGCCAAAGAAATACTCTCTCGTGTTGCAGGTGATAGCCTCGTGAGGATCATGACCCATTGCAATACTGGGTCTTTGGCGACAGCTAATTATGGTACAGCTTTGGGTGTTATCAGAACCCTTCATGCCATGAAGAGATTGGGTAAGTTTGGATGACCGTATTCTTTGAAAGGCATGTATGTACCACTTTATTTGGAATTATTTTATATAAATTGGGTCCATTTTGAAAAATACATCATTTTTCAGAAGTCATGTTTATAACAGTTTATTTGGAATTATTTCATATAAATTGGGTCCATTTTGACAAATACATCATTTTTCAGTGGATTTGTGTAGTTGAAAAATTCAATTTTGTACTTTTACTGCTTCCTCAATAAGCCTCAACTGTCCCAAATTGAATTCCAGGTATACACCAAGAAAAATAAAAACTCGAATTTTTTTATTTTCAAAAGGCTCCTCTAGATGAACTACAATAATCGGTTTTGGCAAAACTGGAATGTTAGTTGGTTACACACTGCAAAAAATTATTACCTGAGTATTTTTGTTAATTTCACAAAATATTCTTTGTGAAATTGTACTGTAAATCAATAAATGAGAAAAATGAACTGAACAAAAGCAATACCATTCATTGTTAGTCATTTACTTACTATGACAATTTTCAAAATGATTCATTACCATTTTTGTACTCAAAGATTTGAAACGTTTCCCTAGAAGTTCAAGAACATTTCGTGTTCATATTGTTATTATTCTACTAAACTAAACGTGACATAGTACCTATTTAATTTTAACTTGAATTTTTTTTGTCCAGCGACCTATTTCGGGGAGAGGGGGGGGCAAGTGCTTCCTTTTGTAAAAAGGTAAAAATGAACAAACTACAGATTTTTGTTATTTGAAAATTATTTCAAAAATGGTAATATCTATTTCATTATTGGCTTTATTTTCAAACGTGAAAGACAAATATATTAGTTTACAGTAATTCATCTATTTCATAGAAAGTAAGATGTTTTATTATTTTATGACAATAGTAATTGATTTATTCCATAGTACTTTTCAATGTGAACCAGTACAATATGTACAGTGTCACACATAAAGTTTAAAGTTTTTTTTTTATTAGTAGATATAATGAGAATTTTACTTCTCAGTTAGTTTGTGCTTGAAACATAAGTGAAAAGCAGCCTCTTTCCTTTTGTCATGTGCTACTCTAAACCTGTCAAAGGAGGGTATGCTTTAGATAGGAAAATTTGGGCCTTTTCTGAAAATATTTTTAAACGTTTTTGAATGCTTATAAATGAGTCATGTAGTAGTACTTTTCTTTTTTTTTCAATCTAGTATAATTTATCTTATGTACAGAAAAAATAATAACTTCTCATCAATTATTTTCAAAAAATGCGAAGTGGAAATATTGCTTTTCAATGATTATTTGGATGATTAATTGTCAGAACTGACATTTTCTTATTAGTGATGTTGATAACAAATAAATGCATTCATCAAAGATTGAAGACTTTCACGGCCGGCAACTAATGAATTGTTAGGTGCTTCCGGGCTTCTGAGCCGTGGTCCACAGGTTTTAAGGCCTGACGTTTCGTCTGCATCTGCGGCAGACATTCTCAAAGGCGATGCGGCAATGGTCGAAGTATCCTTCTCTGCTGCGAGGCTTTGATCTGATGTGGTTCAGATAATGAGTCACCCTTTATCGAATCTGGGTTCAGACAGTCAATTGATCCTAATTGATTATTCGATAGCGCCTTTTCCCTCATTGGCATCCATGTTCTATGAATGTTCAGGTTCTCTTCTTTGCGGTTGAAGTTGTTTTTATGTTTATGAATTTCTATGGCTTCCCTATAGAGCCTGGAGTAATAGCTCCTACTTGTGTCCAGCACGGTAGAAATTATGAAAATATGGATGATTTCAAAGATGATGAAATCAAATCATTAACATCGATTTCAAAAAATAATTTCTCTGAATTGTGAAAAACCTGTAATTTATTTGAGTGTGACAGAAATTGTATAGTTATTATCAGCTATTATTATCATCAGATAATTCTTTGAAAATAATATTTCATTTTCCTTTCGACAAACTAGCTGGTTCGATTATAAATAAGGTACGCTTTGTTAAATGCAACGGTTTGAACCAAATAATATAGGATTTGATTCAATCACCAGAGAAAACTTTATAGAAAGACATGACAGTTTCAGCCATCTGATAATATTCCTTTATATTAGCAACATTGAGTATGGAAATTGTATTTTTCAAGAATTCACAAATTTACTTTGAGTGTCCATTATGAGATTCCACTATCCAACTTGTAGTTCTTATATATCGTACAAAATTCGCATCGCAAGAAGAGGAGGCATGAGACAGTTGATCCAATAACGGAACCGAATCTCGATCCCCTCTGCCCGTGATTGCAATGTCTCTCTTTACAAAGTAATTCCTCATACCATTCATATCTTTGTTCGTCTTAAACTGTAGAATAGTGCTATCATTATTTCGGACGTCGGAAAAATATGGTCCATTAATTGCTAGGATGTATTCATCGGGAGCGACTACCAATTCGTGTTTTACCATATGCTGCATTTTATAATAACAGTACGATTGTCTTAGTACTCAAAAAAAATATTTTTTTCTATTTTGTTATATACACAGTCTATATATACTATAGCTTTGGGAACGCCAGGCTGCGAATTATTAAAGTTGTTGGTAAATCCTAAGACACTTCTTCCCAGAAAGTTTTCTCTGGTGATTGCATCAAATCCTATATTATATGGTACAAACTGTTGCATCAAACACAACCCTACCTTATTTATAATCAAACTAGTTTTCTGTCAGAAGAATAATGAACTAATATTTTCAAAAAATTATCTGATATGCCATGTCGCATTTGCAGGAGGAAAGTCGAGTGTTTTTTCCTAATAACTATACGATTTTCGTCATGTTCAAATAAATTACAGGTTTCGCACAATTTATTGAAATTATTTTTTGGAATTGATGTGAAATCATCCACATTTTCATAGTTTCGACCGTGATTCGTGGTTGCAGCTGTTCGAAGGCATCGGAGAAATTGAAACAGATCTTTTATCACATATTGTCGGTTGAGAGAAGGGATAATGATTAGCTTGTCATCATATTATCGGGATAAAAAACTGATCATAGCAAGTCGACAAAACTTCTACATTCAAACCAACAAACTCCAAGTTAAGGTAATATAGAAGTATTACAGAAATTATCCGAGGAAATATATAATTACAGGGTGATTTCCAAAAAAAAAACTATTCTCGGATTTTCTTTCATACATATCTTTAATATAGCCCTGTATATCATATATGAATTATATATATTTCAAAATGACTTAATATCACCTACTAACATGCAGTACAAAGTATATAAAATTTTATTGAATATAGGATACAGGGGCGATCAACTTTCTGACTTGCCCTGTGAAAAATGTTTGCTTATATTTTTATAATAAACCAACCAAAAGCAAATACAGCCAGATATTGAAACTCCTGAAAGTTGAATTATATTTCAAGTCGACGTTATTTTTTTTTTGGATATTCCTTTAGGTAATGAAATTTTTCTCATGAGGGCCTGATAATTAGTGTCATCAGAACCCTATCACAGAAAAAATACTTGATATATTGAAGAAAATAAGAAATACATGCTATCAAAACCATTTTTCAACTTCAACACCCTGTATATCTGGAGCTAGTCATAGGATTGCGAGTAGGATTGAGTTGGGCCCATAGACACTATTGTTCAGGAAGTCGTCAACTACAAAATACTAACAATTCAGGAAATTTCACCGAAGCTCATATCACCATAAGCCGGCTGCCTGGTCCTTTGGACTCTCTACTGTCACTTCAACTTCTTTTTTTTTTTTTTTTTGCACATGACAAATGGAAAGAGGCTGTTTTTCTAATTTTCAATTCTAAGCATAACTAACTGTGGACTGTGGAGTCAAATTTTCATAACTATCAATAAAAAAAACTTCCATATGTCGTGAACTTCATGTGTGACACTATATGTGTATATAACAGAAAACCTGAAAATCAATGATGAAAATCTAAAACACAATATAATGCTTTTCCCAATAAGTATTACTCGAATTTGAGTTTGAATTGTTTTTTGTCAGTTTTCTGATATCATTCAATGATACATTATTTCATTTATGTGTATCTGTACATTGAGTAATACATTATATACACTAGGAAATATCAAAATAAAATGTGTTAAATCAGTAATTTTCTTTTTTCTGGAGTTGATGATAATGGTCCTGAAAACTCGTTTCAATAATAGAAAATTTGAACTTTTGCTATAAAGAAAGAATAATGCATGCATTGAATGCAAAACATTGTTCTCACTAGAAGTTACAACAACCAAGTTGACATGAACACGAGATGTTTTCAATCAATCAATCATTCAAATCAAATTCTGTTGTTCAAAATGATTTTTTTAGTAATCCGGTTACAAAAGTCGATAACCATCAAGTTATAACCCACACTTCACGAAATTTCGAAACTGGTAACACAAACTTCATTTCGCAGAAACGTGCTTTAAAGATCTGCTTACCTATATTTTAATTTTGAATGAAAAACAGTGAGGTTATGTTGTTATTGTTTACTATTCATTTTGAAAGTTTTATAGATATGGAAATATTAAAATATCAAGTTGTTTTCGAATATTTCTTCTGAAGTGACAATAATTTATATTTCCACATTTTGAACTTGATTAATGATTGAGATTCACGATTACCAATAGGAAAAACATGTGAAACTCATTTAAGGATGCCAATAGATCATAATATTAAGTTGAACCAGTATCATGAAAATACGTTTTTCGTTTTTGCAACTATTTCGAATGAAAAAAAAAACACTTTCAGCCAGTTGCATGATAAATGCACTGTGAACTGTCTGCAATTGTGTGTTTCTCTTCCTCGGTCTCTGTCGCTTTTATATAACCGCCTATATAACCCTGCTGACTCTGCTGACGAACAAGGTTACGTTTTCAATAACACGGTAATAAATAGTGACATCATTAATGACGTCACATCAACTTCCCCTCTATTATCGCATATCGCTAAAATGCAACCGGTTACTGAAAATCGTTACCATTTGTAACCCGGTTACTCGCAAAAAAATCATTCAAATTGAACTCCTTTTGTTACAGAACACGTCTATTGCACCGAAACGAGGCCTTACAATCAAGGCGCACGATTGACTGCTTACGAACTTGTGCATGACAAGATACCTGCAACGCTGATTGTTGACAGCATGGTTGCCGCCCTCCTGAAGCACAGGAACATCACTGCAGTGGTTGTGGGAGCTGACAGGGTGAGTTTGCTTTTCAGGAGTGGGACTAACCGCCGTACCTTTTTTTTATATATAATGTTTATTGCTCCCAAGAAATAACATGTATTTATTATGGGGAACATCTTGATTTCAAGCAGTTAAATTCAGTGCTTCTTTAAGAAAAACAAGAAAAAAAACTTATTCATGATATAGTCATGGGTAGGATATAATGAAATGATGAAGAAAAAAGTGAATTAAGTTCAAGATAATAAGTATTTTTTAAAGTTTTTCTCAAATGTATTAGTATTTTTTGTATTTTTCAATGTTCTCGGCAAGTTGTTATAAAAGATGACGCCTTCATACATACCAGATTTTTTACAATAATTTGTTCTGAATTTAGCCAGAGAAAAGTAATTTGCTTTTCCTGTTGAATAGTCATGGGCATTCGTTTTTACACAGCACATTTATAATATTTTACACTTAATACATTGCAACTATGGTTGTGGTGTTTTCTGAGACTCTCAACCACAGATTACAGAAACAAGCGTAAACAGGCAACAGCATACTTGTAAAAACCAAAAAGTAATGCGCTTCATTCTTGTGGCGCTTGTTGACCCTTACTATTCAACAAAATTGGGTGGATGGAAAAAAATTGTAGAAACTACGTATACATATACAGAATACGAGCTGGTGACAGATTTTCCATACTTTGAGGACAATTGTACATACTCCAGTTAACTGTGGTTCAAATTAACCGAGTTCAGTTGTCAAACAACAAAAGATTCTATTGGCTAATGCTTAGCAACTGATCTCGATTCACTTGAACCAAAGTTAACTGGAGTACGTACAACTGGCCATAAATCGTTCGATACAAACGAATCAACATTAAAAATCTACTTCTTCACCAATTACAACACATCTCCTGTGTGAGAAGCAGTTTTCTTCAGAATACTTAATGCCACATACCCTACGACGACATTCATTATATAATGCAGTTGGAAAGAATACATTATGTTCTGTAACTCACGTGGAACTTTAAGGGAAATGAGAGCATAATGTAAGTCTTCTTTCAACAGTGGCAGCTTGAATTCCGAAAAAAACTACTTTGAACACAAAATATGGGTTAAAAATTGGATTGCGAATATATTTTTTAAGTTTGCAGGTTTGACTCACTCGATCAGAGTTTAGAAAATCCCATGAGTCGTTCTTGGAATAAACGATGACTTTCCCGCACATGTTTTAGAAAACATGGTGTTCATTTACTATTGAATAAAAAACACCCAAAAACTATTTGTATTAGTCGAAATAAATTCGAAAGTTATGAGAAGAGGAAGTGAAGAAATTAATTGAATTTCTGAAATTCTAGTCACGATGGAGACGGAGAAATCTAAGAGAACTGCATAACTGGACGTATGGGTTGGAAGGTGGGAAAATAGAAAACTAGGGCATAGGGTACAAAAACCCACTCACACAGATCGATACCTGCACAGGAGTTCCAACCATAGCCTGCGACAAAAAAAAAAGGCGTGATAAAAACCTTGGTAGAAAGAGCGAGTCGCAGTTCTGAGCCAGAATATTTTGAGAAAGAAATACGTCATTTAGAAAACATCTTTTCAAACAATGGGTACCGCAAGGACGAAATTCACCGATCCTAACGACCCAAACAGGGTGGTTCAAAGCTAACACCAATTGATCATCACTACAATACAAGATTATGTCAAAAAACATCTAGGATCCCTAGAGTAACAACAACGCGAAGCCAAAGGTTCCTTACATATTTGTGCCCAATAATATATGCAGAAGTACCTACTGCTATCGCGTCAATCAACATAAAAAATAGAATAAGATTCAAAAAAGAACTGAAAAGGTGGCTCGTGAAAATACCACTGAGAGAACTGAATGATTTGTTGAATTGAAAAAAAATGTAGTAACACCTAAAATGCGAATTACTCAAAGATAATGAACTTACGTATACACGGGTATAACAGTTTTCTTTGTTTATATTTTAAAAGTTGACACTAAATGTTTCATCCAAATTTTTATACTTTATATCTGTAATCTAGTTATAGTTTTTTTACTGACATTTTAATTTTCATTCGCACTCACACTCATTTACCAAAAATTTCGTTAAGATTCGCCAATGAGTTGCGCTTTGTGGAATCTAAAACCTTTCTGTACAAGGTGTTACCTTTCAGATTGGTTGACAATTCCTTTTGCACGATCATTTGTGATATTATCCACCCAGTACAAATGTGTGAATGTAAATTCGAATGACTACAATGTATAGATGATCTGATCCCTAACTTTTGAAGATCTCTATATCATCTAAGAAAAATTTTACTCCTCCACGGACGAGGCTCAGCTTCTTGTGGATCCCCTTTATTTATTTACTTTGATATTCTATATCATAATATTGTACTAACTGTTGATGGTGAATAAATAAATAAATAAAAAAAAATGGTCTGGGACCAGCCGTTAATGGACGGCCCGGCCCGTTCCTACCCTCCTGCGAGTGTACCTGATTACCGTGCAGTTGTGGTTCTGCCTATATCGGAACGACAAAAAAAGCATGAAAACGCGGTTAATGGAACACAAAAGAAGTTGTCGATATGGAAAATCACGAAAATCGGCCGTGACCGAACACTCTCTGTTGGAGGGTCATTGACTTTGACAGAAACAAGTACTGGATACAACCAAGAGCTATTACCCACCAGCAATATAAGAACAAATTCAACCGCAAAGAAAAGAGTCTAAACATCCACAGAACATGGATGCCAGCGGTTCGAATTACACAGACCCTCCCAATGAGAGATTCTAGGTTTGAAATAATGACACGTCATGTGAACCACATCAAATCAAAGCCTCGCAGCAGAGATGGATACTTCGACAATTGCCGCATCGCCTTTCAGAATATCTGCCGCAGATGCAGAAAAAACGTCAGGCCCAAAATCCTGCGGGCCACGGCTCTGAAAAACCCAACAATTCATGCTTCAGAGAATACATGTTAGGTAGACGTCAAAGTCGATTGACACCATCACCATTGAGAAGTCAGCAATCCAGTATCTTTACTTCCAACTGAAAGAAAATAAACGCATCAGCGCCTCCGGTAGTTGTTGACCCTAAGCTTCCAAATTTCACGTGGAAAGGCGGCTGTTACATTTCTAAATTCATTAATGTGTTTTCTGCTCATAACCTTGAAAAATTCAAAGTGAATACTAATTTATCTATATCCTTGCTTTTGCTTTTATATGAATGTAACGATTGAAAATTGATACTTCACACGAATATGGTGTACCGCAAGAATATCAATCTGAGTCATTCATGATATCAAGATATTTCAATCTTTTGTTTCTACTTGTAGATTAATATTTACCTGAATTTGAGTCATACATTCCACAGAATACATCGGCCCAGTGGCACACGAACTATAAGGAACGATTCGGAAACTTCGAGACTCTTTTCATCTTCCAGTTTTTACTAGTATAAGGAAAGTTCGTGAACAGGACGGGTTTATTCAAAAAATTATTTGTCCTCTTAACATGAATATATCCCGGTAAGAAAGAGGAATTACAGAATCCGGTCTTTTTTTTATTTCATCTTGCCATACGGAACTTTTTGCGGTTTATCACATATCATTTCTCATGAATGCTTCAATTTATGGCCAAAGAAGGCAATGAAGTAAAAAGCTACATCTATTTATGTTTGTGAATAGGACTTCGAGTTCTATTCAGTGAAATAGAAGATTTATTGCATTTCAGGTGGCTTCTAATGGCGACACGGCCAACAAAATAGGAACATATCAAATTGCAGTACTTGCCAAGTATCATGGAGTGCCTTTCTATGTCGCTGCCCCCTTCACTTCCGTGGACATGAAAGTCCCCAATGGGGATCATATCGTCATCGAAGAACGCCCTGATAGAGAAATGACTCATGTTGGAGAACACAGGATCGCAGCCAAAGGTATTCATTTAATTCCTCTCGCCTGAAATATGTCTCTTGAGTTTTTGTTGGCAAAATATTCTCAGCAGAGAGTGTCTTAATAACATGGGACAAATATGGAAGGTAATTTGCAAGACTAATATAGCTATTGTTGGAATAATCTGAATATTCATCATTATTAACAATGCTATTTTTGGAAACACGTTAGAACTGTTGAAGATGTTGGTTGAATTCCGACTATTGCATTTCAGCTTGGGTTGACAAAAAAGATTACAATACATAAGAATTGAAGATATATCACCAAAAATTCAATTTCTAATTATACTTGTATTCCCTACATAAGTGAATAGTACGACATTTGCTTTCATTTATTATAATTATGTAGTCCTTCAGTAGAAACAAAAAGGGTTGGAATTTATTAACAATGATATTTCAGGTATTGCTTGTTGGAACCCAGCTTTTGACGTAACTCCGGCGTCTCTAATAGCAGGTATCATAACCGAAAAAGGTGTTTTTAGACCTGAACAGTTGAAGGAACAATTTGGTCAGATCACCGGTCTGTAAGACACGCCAATAGTGAGATTAACTTAGACAAGCGCTGTTGAAATCAAAGATTGTACACATTTGACAAGAAAACCACTCGATATTGTTGAATTTTGAAACTCCAATTGATGCTACTTTTGTTTTAACGATTTTTTTATGATAATTTGTTTCAGTGATCCTCTTGATACTTGAAGAAATGAATCCATCCAGCATTATATAAATATTAAAATGAGTTGAAACATTACTTCTTATAATACATATCATATCACAATAATATACTTTTCCTGAGTTACATATAAATATATAAATGAAACCCAAAATTCAAATTTCCTATTGTTTTAAACATAACCTATTTTATCACAAATTGGAAAGTAATTACAGGATTTTTTATACTACATAATATATAATTCGGATCAACTAATGAAATTTGACTGTGGTTGAATTCGGGAAGGCAAATGCCTGTGAACACTTTGCTGAAGAGTTAGAGAGGAATTATAATTGTTTTGAAAATTCATAGGTACTTAATTCAAATTAGTTCCTAATCCAAGCTGTACTTACGTATAGTAGCATTTTTTAATTGGACAAAAACAAGAACACACAAGTGGTATTCTTGCTGGCCTTATATTTCAAAATGTGTATTATCTTTGCTCATATATTTTTGGAAGGTTTTTACAATTTTTTTCAGTCTTAGCATTTACTGTAGCGTACCCTCTAAGTCCATTTGCTTTTTCTTCAAGAAACTCTCGAATAACATAATAGTAAGAGTGAACGTTTTTTTAATTATATCGTTGAAATTGCGATCTTTATGTGCCATCTTTTATTGGGGAACTTTTGAACCAACCGGAATTCCGATTCGGCTATAGCCATGAAAGACAAAATTGCCGTTCTAAGTTTCTCAGTCAGAATTTTACGAAATATGACTTGTATATTCAAGGTTAGATTGGCAGGTCAAAATTCTTATTCGAGATTAGCTTTTGGCTTGGCATCTCTCACTAAAACTTTAGGGTGGGTTGTCAAATCGTTATGGTGAAGTCGGCTTTGACTCTAAATTATTTATTTGTGATTCACTGAGTGAAATCATGTCTGGAAAAATAGAATTCGTTGTTTCCTTAGTATTGAGTTGATATCAATATTTGGTTAGGAATTTTGGTAGTTCTTGAAAAAGCGTTATAGTTCAGAGTGAGAACGAAATATGTGTTCGAATGAAAAAATGAAATATATCTATTTCAAATAAATTCGGCTCTGTATTTTGGAATTGACTGATTCAAAATATCAGATTGGGATAAGGGCTTAGTGGGAAAGAATCATGCTGTTCATTGAAAGAGTCTTAGCCATGAGAAACTATATATGGGAATATAATTTTGAGCAAAATACAAATCCCAACTGAATATTTTTCTTGGCTTTCGTTTCCCAATCATTGAATGAAGCATAATAAAATTAGATGAGACATACAGTTATCTAATGATGTTTTCATTGCTGTTTTATCTCTGATCTTGGGGAACGTGCTTTCTATTTCCTTCATTTTATATGAATATCCTTCATGAAATCCTGGGATTCTTTGAGAACACCATAATTTTTTTTGTTTTTTATCCCCTAAAATCTATTGCGTTTTTATCCCAGATTTTTCATTTGGATCTTTGAATTGAAAAACAAGTGCTCACACACTAAAATAATTACTTCTTATTCATTGTCATTTAGGAATTGTTGTTTCAAATTCAGTTGAAAAGTAGGAAAATTTGTTTGTAAAAAAGATACAAAATTACCTGTTGAATAATTTGTTATCAATTTATTTTCCAGAGTTGGTTCAAGGGTTTCACTTTTAGTCTTAGATGATATATATCATTACTCCACTTGTTATGGGAGCTGGTAATATGAAAAACGATTGCTGGTTTCACGAAGTCTGATTATGGAATTGTCTGTATACCCATAAAGTTTTCTATATGATGAATTTGTTTCATTTCATTCATCACAATGTTTTCATTTCAAGTCATATCTAACTGAAAAACATGGTTTTTCGCTGTGAGGACCTGCATATTCTGTCGAAATTCATAAGAAAAATTTTCGTGAAGAGAATTTTCAACTTATATCCGGATTTTGAATTTCCACATTGTAAAAAAACACGGTAAGTTGATATCAATTTATCAGTGTTCGGTGTATTTTGTGAAAATATCCATTTATTTATTTATTTATTTAGTTATTCAATATACAGCTTCCAGACAGAACAGGGTTCCGGTTTGAGGAAGTCAAAAAAAAAACATAAAATTATGTACTATAAATAATAAATTGGAGTATAATATTCATTTGATAATTTGGTGAACATCATTATGCAAGCAAATATTTTTTAAGTTCTTTTGAAAAAATATGAATGGATTTGGATGATTTTATTTTTTCTGGTAGTTCATTGAAAGTTATTAATGCTGTTGAAATGGGGTTATTTTTTCCTTTATTGAAATGAATCATATTTGAATGAAAGTTATTTGATATTCTGGTATCGTGGACACGTAAATAAATGTTATATATTAATTCAACCCTAGTAGAATCGAACGGAAGTAATATGGTACCATTGAAACTAGACGGTTTAAATATAAATTTACATACTTTTTTCTAAGAGAAAAAATGGCCCATGTGATAAAATCACAATTATCCAAGTATTTCCTTCAATGAGAAATAAAAATTTTGTCAACATAGGTCAATAATGATAAAGAAATTTTACCTAGGTGAATATTGAAAAACCGTCCATAGTCGCATCAATATTGTTATTGTTCTAAAATTGTTCGTTCCGTTAACCAGCTGACGAACGTCAACCCTCAGAAGTCGAAACTTGTGCGAGCAATGGATCAACGAGGCCTTACCTTTTAACGTGCGATTACCCAGCACGGTGGCCCGGCGAGGATTCGAACCCCGGCCTTCCGCTTGATAGGCAGATATGCTACCCACTACACTACCGAGACCACTTTGAAGGCAACAATCGCAACTATTGCCACCTTACTAACTTCAGGCGGGATACATTTTTGCAGATCATCACTATATCATTCAAATTCTCAATTTTAGTTTTCGTTTACAATTTCATCTCTAATGCCTCTATCTTCTGAGAGTCAAGTCGGATTTCGTTTCAGATTGTTTGAGTACTAGACTTAGTATATCGAAATTTTAGTAGTATGCCTAATGTACACCATGAATGGCACTGTTCGTTCTGTGGATTTTTTTTTATTTCAATACGTCGCATTTCAAATCTCACAATCGCAACAATACAATATCCTTGGTGTCGCTCCATTGGAAAAGCATTAACAATCAAACAGTATTTGTACCATTAGAAAATTTTTTCAACGTCATAAATAAATACAAGAAAAAAAACATACATTTTTAAACAAGAAATCATTTTATAAGAAAACGGATAAGCAAAGGAATTGTCAAATACCTAAAGAAGATCAATTTAATTTGAATTTCTATGAGGTGAAGGAATTTTTCAAATCGAAATTTGAATTGGGTGATATTTCTGATATTTTTTAAATCGTCGGCTAATTCATCATTCCTCGGTAATTATTCATAAATAATTTTTTTGTCCAACCACTGAGTTAGCCGTATCGAGATGAAACAAGTAATGTTGCCTAGCGGATAATTATGAATTTCTGAATACCTAGTTAATATAAAGTTTGACTTTATTAATTTCTTAACAATAGAAATCCCGAATGAAAGCAGTATTACATCTATCAATATTGGACCAGGAGGTAGTGACAGGTGACGTTCTCCTATTTCACACTGCTTTTTAAGGCTTGATAATTAACCTTAAAATATGAAAAATAGACAGGTTTTAGGCAGCCGAGCGTGTGCACTTCATAAGGAAAAACGCTTTTCTTTTTGTGGGGAATTTTCGTGTTTTTCCATTTATCATTTTAGCTTAAAATAATATTCACTAATACAATACAAAGGGGCCGTTCATAAAATATGTCACACTAAAATCAGCTTTTTTTGACCCCCTCCCCCCCATTGTCACGCTGTGTCACACTTTTTGTGACCCCTCCTGGAAATATTTCGTCACAAAAACTAAGACCCCATCCTGCTGAGTATGATTAATTCTAAATGATAGTACACAAATTCTGAAAATTAAAAATATTTATTTAGTTATTATAACAAAATTTAAATAAATTAATAAATAACTTTCATAACGAACATATAAATAATAAATAATATTTCTATTATTCAGAAGTCCAAGGAATTTGTGAATGGGCCGAAATATGTACAATCGGATGGCTACAAATAAGATACATATTTTATCTACACCCGTACTCTAATAATACACTTATATGCCAACAACCCGTTTTATAATGAAATCCATTACGATACAGATTTTCATTACGATACAGATTTTCAACCAATAGAAACCCATTATTTTTCAATCAAGCATGATGTGCAAGCTTTGCATTTTGACGTTTGTCAAGTCAAAATCAGTAGGTATTGAATTCTTGAAGAATTTAGTCAATTTTCGATAATAGTATGAAAATGTCTTATAGCAGGGATATAGAAGAATTACCAGCGACCCTCCACAGATGTCTCAGACAAGAAAAATACAATCGAAAGGATTATATTTTTCATTTGACAAATGCAAGACATATGTTTTTATTTTCAACATAATTATATGAGCTCTCATGTCCGAATGGTCAAAGGCGCCGTTAGTGAATAATTACGTCCGGGTTCAATTCCTGACGTCGGCAGAAGTTTTTTTTCATTTTTTCTTTTTATTTCTCATTGTTGTATTTTCCGTGGTTATACCATTAATTATAATTTTGTAGAATTTTTCAAAGAAATACGATTGATTACCTTCTATTATTGTGTTCAATATAAATACCTAATAATATAATATTTTTAGTTCTTCATTATTTATTGGGTGTAGATAAAATAACGTATGCAACTCTCATGTAATGGTTATTAATACACTCGCATAAACCATACGAAACTCACCTTCAGCTCGTTTCGTATCCCGGTTTATGCTCATGTATTAATAACCATCATTACACGATCGTTGCATAATATACTATTACATATAATCAGAAGATTCAATGCTCAAAAACATAATGAAACAGTAAAAAATAGCTTTATTTTGTTTCATTTGTATATACATGAGTTCATTGACAATGAAGGGAACAATGCCTATTGTCATCAATAAATAATATAATAATAATAATATAAGTTTATTTATGAATAGATAATAATAATTACAATTCGAAAATTTAATGAATATACATTCTTATGAATAAACTGAAAAACAAACCTTACGAAGAGAACTTGTTGTAAGGTTAACTGAAGGTGATAACAATTTACAATCATACATTTGAAGTTACATACCTAGATAATCATCAATTTAAAGAAACCAATTTCATAAACTATTAAAAAATGTGTCAAAATAAATTCGAGAGGTCTTGATAATCCATATTTTACTTTTTTGTTCAAATGATGATAATGATTTAATTTTTTTTATTTCATGTGGTATTATGTCATAAAGATATGGTATCATAAACTTGTAGTTTCTTTGTGCAATTTTTAGATGTAATAACAGTTCTTTTTCAAGTTTCATATTTATGTTCATTATAATTTATATTTTTTTTATTTTTATGAATGTAAATCATCATTCTATAAATATAAAATTGATTGATATCCATTTTTTCACTTTCTTGGAATAATAATTCAGTTGAATATTTCCAGTCCTTATTGTAAATTCTTTTCAGAAATCTTTTTGTATTATTTCCAGTTTATGTTTATATATTTTAGACACCCTGCCCCAGCCTAATATTCCATGACTTATTTGGGATTGTATTAAGGTAAAATATAGAATTTCAAGTTGTGGTATTGTTAAAAATCTTCTCAATTGTCGAAATTTGGGAAGATGAATTCGAAGTTTTTTTACTATAAAATATATTTGCTGATCCCATTTAAGATGTCTATCTATCATTATGCCAAGGTATTTGATACAGTCACTATCCATGATTTGTACAGTATTACTAATTTTAACAGGGCCCCAATTTGGTAGTGAATTTTCGTAAGAAGAAAAGGGAAGATATTTTGTTTTATTGAAATTTATTAATAATAAATTGTTATCGAACCATTTTTTAAATTTTTTAAAATCTTGTACTATTTTTTTTAACTATTTCCAACTATTTCCAACTTTTAGCAGTGTGAAATATAACAGTGTCATCCGCGAAATTGCTGAAGACATTCATGAATTTATTGCTAAATGTAAAATAGAAAAATTGATGGTTAGTGTGGGCTTGAAAAATATAGAATTTATTGTGCAATCAATTGTTAGGTGTAAAACAGCTTCAAGGGAATCAAAACTTTCAAAGAAGACGTTTTTTTGGCTTTATTTCACTGAAATTTCCAAAACATTTAAGCCAAACACTCTCTTTGGTCCAGGTATTCAATGTTAAAAAGTGTAATTGGAGTCAGAAAAAATACGTCGATTCAATTGGGTTCACTTCTGGATTATTTCCTTACGCTAGTGATAGTAGTTTGTAAAATGTGGCTATTATTAATTCGAGTTATACAGTTAAATTTTTCTTTGACCAGGTAAATATTTCAAAACTCTCTTCCAAGTATCATATCATTAATCAATTTTAGATATATAGAGTATTTTTTCGATATTCATGAAAAACTCAAAGGTAAGAACTTTGTAGACTTCAACATTGAACGATACAAATTCAATTAGTAAAGTGGGCCATCTCATAGGGTGTGGAAAGTAAATGTAAGTCCCTCAATTTCATAAATTAATTAGGACCACTAATACTTCATGATAATACTAGCATTGAAAAAACTGATAGTATCAAGTACTTAGGAGTTATAATTGATAAACATCTGAAATGGGACAAACACATAGCGTTCCTTTTGAAGAAGAAATTACGAAGTTTATTATCAAAATTCAAGTATCTCAAAACATTTACGAGCGTAAAAACCCTTAACATTCTTTATTTTTCATTAATACAGTCCCAATTGAATTATTGGATTCTTTCAAACGGTTTTGAAAATAATATAAAATGAGTCTTATTTGTATCCAAGTGAAAATCTGTACATAGAAACACATAAAATGGACATAAGACAATTATTTGGATATAACGTCATGATTTATATCCATAAACACAAATTGAATGTAAACTTCAATAACCATATTTATAATACAAGGAATAAAAATAATATCACATTGAAAAATAGAGTTAATACAACAATGTCTCAGAAAAATTTTAAATATTTATTGCCATTCTACTATGATTCGATTTCAAATCATAAAAAAATGATCAAGTCATCAGTATCTTTCGAAATACAGATTAAAAAATGGATTCAAGAATCACGTCGAAATTTATTTCATGAAATCTCTCAATTCAGTTAAGAAAATAAGTTAATTTTTCAATTATTTTGTTGAATTCTATAATTTTATCAAATAAATTATACATAAATGTAATTCGTATCTCTCGCAACAAGTTTTTAACTTATCGCGGGTATAATTATTGAACTGTTTATTCACCTTTTTACAAATTGATGTATATATGCTCTTTTTATGAATTTTGAATAAACTTTAGTATTACTATTATTATTATAAAAAAACATCATTTGTGACAATTCAAATTTGAGTCAATAAACTAGATAATATTTCAGATATAAGTACAGGGTGGAGTGAGTCGCTGGAGTCATTTTTTTGTGAAATAGTGTACAAGAGTGTGAAAAAATTCTTTCCTCAACATTCAGCCAACCAATGTCTTTCATGCAGCGGGACAGATATGTGATCCCGTCTGTGCCCCTCAGATCAGAAGATCACATGAATTTTGATCCAGCTGTAACCGAGACGCGTTTTTCTTAATATTGGCGGAGCCAAAGATAATATCCGCATAATTCAAATGTGAGAGAACTACCGAATCGCATAGCAAGATTTTCCTTCGTTTATCAAGTATTTTACGATTGGTATCAGTTTCAAATTACAGTATGCACTTCTTATAATCAAGTTAATGTGGCCATTGAACATAATAGACTAAGAGCAGGCCACGACACTGGACCTATAATGATAGGGCTCCTAAAAGTCATACATATAATTCGCCATTTTATTTATAGGAGAACACAAAATGACATTGCTGCCATGTCTTGGACCGGTCAACGCTGAAAAAAAAATTAACAAGTAATTTTTTTTTCGGTTTCTGTTATGGTGAGTCTCTCATCGTATTGTGATTGTTTCCCCAAACAGGGGAGGGGTGGGATTATATGAAAAACAGTGGACAATGACGGCAGCAGCGTTTGAAAGTTGCCCTCCGCGCAACAGATCTTGTGTTTCAAATCGGTTTTATCAGCATCGGCCGGTTCTTTTCAATTTGTATTATTGGAATACGTCAGCCACTACCACGACCAATGGATTTTACGTGTCGTTGATTGAGTATAAAACAACAGGTAAGATTGCTGAAAACTCGAAAAACGTCGCAAAAAAGAATACGATTTCATCTGTTTCAACAGATAGCACATTTTGCATCAAATCTCGATTTCAAATGAGCAGAGATCGAAGGAGTGAAAGATGCAAGGTAATTATTTTGTTATACAGCGTGACTCACGGTCGATGGTAGGTTAGACGTTTCTGGATAATGCAACGCATGATTTTTCTGAAAATCTCACCTCTCACATTTCCTTACCTGTTCTATCGATCTAAAATATTTTCAGCAATTTGGCATTCCATCTGAAAGTCCTAGCAACTTTATTTTTTTTTAATATGGAACACCCCGTATATTAATACATTTTTAGAATCGCTCTCGTATTTCAATACTTTTTTGTTAATAATGTCCTATACCTATATCTCTATCTGTTTTCGAGATAAAAAATAAATTGTGCTAAATATGGTTCAAAACATAGCCTAAATTGAGCTTAAGTACATCAGTACTCTCAATTCATGAAAAGTTGATATTTTGATGATAGTTTGGACAAACTCGAAATATTCAAATAACACCAAGAAAGCGACTCCATATCATAGAGGGCGTGCTAAAATTACTATTACTACCATCGTGCATAAGACTGGTTCAAAGTTCATTTTTTCAAATGAAACCCCCTGTATATTACTCGATAAATTGAAGGATGGTGAAAAATGCTTCAAGATGATACCTATATCATGTCCCTATGCCTAAATCATCAAGTTTTCTTAATAACGTCGCTTCTTCTAGGAACATTATTTTTTTTAGAATTTGGATTTAGGTAGCAGTGGAATTATCAAGCTTATAACAGTTCGGTTACTTTTATAAGTAATTTACAAATAGTTATCGACGGTGTTTCAAATAATCTTCCAAAATGAATGCAAATATCGATTATTCACACGAAGTTCTTATGGAATTATTCATTACACGTGAACAAAGTGATCAAATCATTGTCAGAACTTGTAAAAAAATCCACCAAATGTATCCTGAATTAACACCAATGAACGAGAGGAGGTTTGTAAGGTCACAAAATAATTTTCTTGACTATGACTAAAAAGTAGGATTTTGTGGGCTAAAACATGTGAAAGTACAGACAATAACAGAATAGGATGATTCAAAATAACAAGATTATGAACAAAATAACACATTTTCACAATAAATGCTGGAAATGTTGTCCATTACATTCTGAAGGAACAAATAAAATGCTTTTTGGACGAGAATTGTGGTTGCTTTTTCAATTTCATGGGGATCCAGATCTTCAATACTCCGCACTATTCGCCGTCGCAGTTCTTCTTTTGTAAGCACTGGAGTACTGTACACCCTTTCTATTGAAAAAGTCAAGTGGCGTGAGATCGGGTGATCTCAGTGGCCAATCCCACGTCCCTGAACGCCTAAATCAACGATCCTCAAATAAGTGTTCGTCAAGTTTCCTGGAAACTTCCTGAGTGGAATGAGCTGGCGCTTCGTCCACTTGAAACCACGAATTGCTATATTCCTCTAAAGGCAAAATTTCGAGAAAATCTGTTACAGTCATCCTTAATATTTGGAGATATCTCTCTGCATTCAGTGTGTCTTCATAAATAAAAAAAGCTAATTTTATTGTTCTTCAAAATACAGAAAACATTCGGGTCAAATTTTTCTTGAAAACCCATTTCTTTTGTAACATGAGGATTATGATCAGCCCAAAAATGTTCATTCCTTCTATTGAAAATACCATCCCTCGTAAATTTTGATTCGACGCTCCAAATTCCCGATCTTCCTGTGTATGAATCAAAAGGGATTCACAAAAATGCACTCTACGTCAAAAAAAGGAATCTAAAGCACGTCTACGGGCAACTTTCCTACCGAAAAGAATTTCAGATGATTTGGAGGGGTTTGTAGAGAGACAAAACTTAGTAGATATAGATAATTTGAGATAGCTTCCAGATCTGCGTTCAGTTGAAGATTGGCTTCAGCTAAACTTTTTCTGGAAATTGTTCTAAAATTGTTATATATGGAATATAAATCTGGGTATCGTCAGCATACTAGTGGTGATTACTGAATTGAATGTACCTAATTTCAGAATTCGTGGGTGTATAAACAGTGAATATTATTGGACCGAATAAAGAACCCTGATGCACTCCATTTTCAATATTCAGAAAATTGGAACAGTTACTTTCCAGTGAAACCGCTTGCGATCTGCTCAGTGAATATATGATGGAAGTGGGTACTGACCTGGGTGAGATTTTTTTCAAATGCCTCAGGTAAGGTACAGAGAATATTGATAGGTCTCAACGATTGAGGATATACTGAATTAGAGATTTCGAGAAGAGGACTGACGATTTTTTTTCCATAACGACAATTATGATTTTGCACTCCGTAGGTTATAGATTTCACTGCAAGAAGTATGTTATAGATGTCAGCTCGGTGGTGGGCAGAAAAGTGAGGTGGAATACTCCCGGCCTAAAATTGTTCAAATAAACAGTAGGCATTGCTTCGTCTGGAGAGAGGTCACTATTAGAGGTCACTATTAGAGAAACTATTAGAGAGGCGATAGTAGGTTACATCCTGAAAGATGTGCCCTGAGTAACCATGTTTACAAAGATGGACATATCATGGATTATAATTCAACAAAAATTCTTAGTATTGAACAAAATGAGTCTAAGCGGTTGTTCTTGGAAATGGCGTTTATCTCTCAATCACATCTTGCCTTAACAGAAGAACTGATATTAAACACCTCAGTGGAATCTATGCATATCTACTTGATATTGATAAAAATTTTCGACATTTTACATACAACAATAATAATTCTACTAATCTAAATTAAAAATTATTATATTTTTATATTTTTTAAATTTGTTTCAATTATAGTTTTCACATAATAATTACAATTTTTTCTCAATTCATTCTGATTTAATGTTAACATCCCTCGATTTCAAAAAAATCAATAATATTGATTACTATAAATTCAATTCCGAACAGATGGTAGCAGTGTTCTCGCACTCTGGCGTCGTTCCATCCTGGCAGATGTCTCTTCACATACCTGTTTCTAGATGTTCCATACTTCATGTCAACTCTGTCATTTCAAACTTCATTGTCAATGTCATTCATAAACTCATCATAATTCATATTCAACCGTTAACGTTCGACTTTCATGTGTATTCACCTGTTGAATATGCAACTATATTTTTTTAATCCTGTTACTATTTTAATGGCGTTTTCAACAATTTACTTGGTGTAAAATTTTAATATTGGACTGTGAGCATATTTTTCGTCTGGGACATGTTATTTCACTTAACCAACGTTTTTAATACGACTAACCTCAAATACAGTAAGGTTCTTGTTACTGTTATTTGATGTGATAACTTAAAATGATAATTTGTAGCTTTTCCCTGAAGATGGTAATAAACATTATCGAAATATTGGAAAAACTGGTGTTATAAGAGTACACTTCCGTTCTGCTGTTCACCCAAAAAAACTACAGTTTTGTTCTTATTCTTAACTGGTCAGCAAAGACTTCCCCTCTTATATATATATATATATATATATATATATATATATATATATATATATATATATATATATATATATATATACTTGTAACAGGGGACTTCAATATAGACATGATAGCTCGCGACACATTCTCTACACGAGAACTCAAATATATCTCAACTCATATGCTCTTTATCAGATCATTAAAGAACCCACGAGGATATGCGAGTCGAGTGTTAAAACCTTAGAATTAATCATTTTGTCTGAGAAGATTATAACCGATATGGTATTGCCATGACCATGACGAAAGGAGAAACACCTTCTAGGAATAAATTTCAACACAGTGAACACATATAATAAGTATTTTTAATCTTAGTATGCTTCACAGAGATTGCTGGGCATATACATTATCAGTTTTGTGCCAAGATGGATTGGATAAGCTGTACCAGTGTCGTGGATCACGGTATCTCAGAACACTGCTTGATCTCTTATTCTGCCGGAAACATGACACAACACGTTCAACCTTTTCTACATACTTTCCGCAATTTCTTCAATTTGAGCTCATTCTCTGTAGATCTCATGCTCCTAGTCTTCTCTATTTTCTCATTAGAAAATATCGATGACGATGCAAGGTAATGAGGAATCAAACAAAGAATGCCATATTACGTGTAAAAAACATACAACATACTTGAGTTACAAAAGTGAAAATAATAAAAATAATGAACAATATAGGAAGGAATTAAAAAATCTGAATACACAACCGAAGAAATCATCCAATGTTCTTCCTGACCACTCAAGGAACTTATTCAACATCAATAAATATTTCAAGAGTTCCTCTAATACTGACCTCTCTCCAGACGAAGCAATCCTTACTCTTTATTTGAACAATTCTAGGCCGGGAGTATTCCACCTCACTTTTCTGCCCACCACCGAGTCTGACATCTATAACATACTCCTTACAATGAAATCTATTATAACCTATGGAGTGGTCAAAATCATAATTGTCATTATGGAAGGAAAAAACATTCGTCATTCCTCTATATATATATATATATATATATATATATATATATATATATATATATATATATATATGATGAGTTGTGTTTTCGGGTTTCATTCCGTGTTCTGTGATTTCGATCCTCTGAAGGATAATTGGCGAGTCGAGTATATATATATATATATATATATATATATATATATATATACATTCAGTTGACAAAATATCAATAATTTTTGAATCAACAAATAAAATATTGTTAACCTAAGAAGTGAATTTCGAAAAGACGAAAATATCCAAAATTCTTCGATAGTAAATTTGTTTTAGGGAAAATCTGATGATATATAAGAGAAAATGCTCGAGTCCAGATCAGTCTATCCTTCATCGACCATACATGAAACGACACTTTTATCAGGATATACGACCTTCCCCGTGGAAATTCAGATGTAGTAATAAGGCGTTGGAGCTGACATCGAATTGTTATGTATGGACATTGGATTTCCATTAGCATCTTTTTTCACATATCCAACACCTGCTAATCAAATAAGAGAACTTTATCATGAGTTTTTACCATATGCATAATATAGGTGTCGTTTCATGTATAATCGAAGGTAAGATTTATTTCACTTGGAGTTACTGCTTGGGCATGTATCAGTAAGTGAGGATCTATCAGTTTATATATTACTATTTCAACGGCATATAGACGCTCGTAGTAAATGTCAGCGACTCCTTCGGTATGTAGGTATAGGCCTTGCTGTTATACTCGCCCCTTCGCCATTTCTCAGGAGCATCATGGCTATTCGCGAACCCGTTGATTTCGAAACGTGGCAGTCTTTCCCCAATAGGACGGAGAAAATAACTTGGGAAAAAAGTATCTGCCCAGTTGGTGGATCGACCCCAGGTCAATGTGCTAACTGAAAAGCAATATTTTTGCCTTCATTTATGAAGAAGTATTTTTAATTGAATTTTTGGGTGGAAAAGATAAAGGAAATCCTCTAAATTTTCGTTCTCTCTTCAGAAATAATCATATTTCTGAATTATTTTTTTACTTTCACCACATTATTATTTGTTTTTGATCTTTAGATGGAGTCATGTCAAGTTGAAACCTATCTACTTTGAAAATTTTCATTGGTTATTGAAACAATAATCTATCGAAAATTCAATCTTTATTGTGAGGTAAAGTTTCTAGGTTTGTTCGTTTGTTAGGGGTAATCTTCGTAAATACTGATCCGATCATTAAAATTCCTTCACTAACAAAAAGCTACACTGTTCAAGAGTTGTTATATATAGGCTATATGAAACATGAATTGCAAGCGTCATCTGAACTAATTTAATGGTGACGCCAATTTTTCCCCAAACTTTTACAGGTACATGATTTCCAACATCAGGGTTTCGAGACATCTTATTTGTACCACTTTGACAATGGATTAAACCTCTCAACCAGAGGGCGTTCATCGCTTCTCCTGAAATCTCGATAGATTGTGTCTGTGTCGTTGGAGTCATCCAGTTTTATAATTTGCTTTCTGGAAAGATACCGATCATCCTTCGCAATTTGCTCCATCGACCAACCAATTTAATAGGCATTCCTTCCTCGCATGGCCAAGAGATCGCTGGACAAATGAACACAATCCTGAATGAACATCTTGTCAGAAATGTCAGTATTTTCAATCGTTTTGCGGAAAATGTCTTCACTTTTACACCAAAGGTTTCATGATATCTTATCATTTATGGTTGAATATTAACGGCTATTTCAAGTGTGTGTATAAGAGTGTTTCATTCTTGGAATTCCTTAGTGATATTTTCCTCTCACCTGATGTTAATACATTCAAATTTCGCTGTAACAGCTACATTCATTCAACACTGAGTGTACAGGTATACTTTATATTCCTGAGCTAGATTGGGATTATTTCCTCAGCTCTTTCCTATAATGATAATTATAATAACAACTGAACCATCAGTAAATATGTAACTTTTTGTATCAAGGTCTCCTGCTGTATATATCTCTCAGAAACTGGACTCATTTCATTTCCTAGTACAAAAACAAAGCAAATTTTTGCTTTATTGATAACCTAAGATATCAAGACGATAGCTTTAATGTGTTGAATGCGGTAGGGGTATCATATTGAGTTTATATTTCAACAGAATCCACACGGAGACGACTTTTCTCAGTTGAAAAAATAGATAAAAAATTACGGAAAAAGCAATCAATATGAAGCCTATGAAATCTCTGGGGAAATCAGGATTAACAATAATATATTGTGTGCTTTCTCAAACAGTTTCTTGTCTGATAGGTTTCTCTATGTGGTTTTTGCTTAGACATCATAACTGATGGACTGACCTTTTTGACAGTTTTCCATGTAACACGATGCGGAATACAATAGACAGAGAAAGGATATGCACATTGAAGTGATATTGTGAAGGACAGAATGATAATTTAGACTTGAATCACTCTATCCTCCTCAACCTCTCTTTATCTGCTACATTGAGGAAGGAATTTGCTTAGAGGTTACACGGGTTATACTTGAAGTATCTTGCTCACTCTGCAGTCCTCTTTCTCTTAGGGCCAGTCCATAAGAACATCATCTTTGGGTTTTTGATGGAGTACATCGTTTGATATTCTCTCAATCAATGCAGGGGTTTTACATGGTTCAGTTCTGGCGCCCACTTTGTTTCTGTTTCACATTAATGACTTACTGGAAAAAATATCTTCTTCAGTGTATAGTTTTGCGGACGACAGTATTCTTCATAGTAGTTTCTTTTCCAGAGTCTCATACCTACACGAGAAAAAAATCAGAGACGCATTAGCGTCAATAGTGGAATTTAATGCTGGGAAATCCCAGGCATGTCTCTTCTCAAACGAAGCCGATCTATCTTTATGTAATATTCGGATGTTGGGAGTAACCCTCCCTACAAAGTCAAGTGTGTCGAAGCTAAGAATTATGATCAGTAATAATCTCTCATGGGAAAACCAGGTGAGATCGATCACTAAAGTTGATTCGCAGAAGCTTGCGTGTCAATTTTCTGCGAAGGAATACTCCACATCTCGTCAGCTTCTAATGATCTTAAAGATACAGATACGATAGTTATCGCATGTATAGAGCTCGATTCCTAGAAAGTTCATCTTGTTGGTGATTCTTCGCTCAAGGACTCTCTTACTTCGTTGGAGCATCGTAGGGGCGTCGGAGACTTCTCTTCTATAAATATTTTCACGGTCGGTGCTCATCTGAATTGTCGTCAATCGTTCCACCCTTGGAGTATTTACATGGATGACTCGACGAGTGCGGAATTCTCACCCCTTTGTTGTGAGCTTGGAGACCTGTCAAACCTTTCTTGCTCGGGGATCTTTTTTCAATAGAACAGCTGAACTTCAGAACTCCGTATCGAAGTAGGTTTTTCCTGAGGCTTACAAACTTCAAAAATTCAAAGTTAATATCAATTCGTATCCCATGTTCATTGATTCAAGCGGTGTTTTGCGTAAACATCTACAGGGCTTTCGCTTCGTGTGAATCTGTATATAAAGAAAACAACACCCTTCCACACTCTTTTATAAATTCCAATATTAATGCTTCATATTTTGATATTGTGGTAGGTTAACAACCAAAAAACTACGAAGAAATAATTCAATTCTATAATTTGCTTGCTGGAAAAATACCGATAAGCTTCCGCAACTTGCTCGCTCCATCAACCAACCAATCTAGCAGGCCTTACCTCGCACGGCCGAGCCGAGCGATCGTCAGACAAATGAACAACACAATCGAGAACGGACATCTAGTAGGCCGCGGCGTACTCTCTACTTCCGTTCCCCGACTCGCTCGAAGACAAGTAAATTTAGCTCGCGCTTGCGGCTGCAACAGTGACTTTAGTCTTACCCGCGTGAGCCAGGCGACTGGACGAATCGGCATCGATATACAGTGTGTGGGTTTGCCGAAGACATGGCCGAGACCATCGAGGAGAGCTACGAGACGGAGGTCCGCAGGAAGATCGTCCGGACCAAGCTCAACATTGAGGAAGTAAGCGGACATTTTTGAATTTTACGGTGACGTAACGACAACTGTCAATCGCATGTTTTCGTTCGGGGTTTCGAGCAGTTCGACGGATTCTCTGTCGCGCTCTTTATTTAGAACTGTTACATAAAAAAAGATGTACGAGGGTGTGTGACAGGCGGGATTTGTGTGTCTGGAGACGGAAAACTTTGTCTTTTTGTCTCAGAAGTAGGAAGAATATTCCTGTTGGGAAGTTCCATTGAGGTTAAGAGTGCCTGAATCGGTGCACTCAAGTCGTAAAAACAAGGTATCGAATTTGTCCAATCATGCCACTACTAGTTTTTTTATTGGTCAACCTCCAAGATGAAAGTTAGTTGCGTGTCTTTATAAAACCACATTTCGAAAAACGGCAAAAGCGGCAATGAAAGACGGGTTCAACCTTACCAACGCCGAGATCAAAAGAATGAACTGCTCAACAAAACACTAACATGCCGTGTATAACCCATAAACCATGTAATACATGGTACACGCTTACCAGAATCAGAACCCAACACGGCAGATGTGCATAGTCCTCACAAAAATGGGCAAGCAACCATCTTTTTTTCGTGATTGCTGAAGAATCCAAACCACCAGATATATCATAGGGGCCGTTCATAAAATACGTCACACTAAAATCAGCTTTTTTTGACCCCCTCCCCCCCCCATTGTCACGCTGTGTCACACTTTTTGTGACCCCCCCTAGAAATATTTCGTCACTAAAACTAAGACCCCCCCTGCTGAGTATGATAAATTCTAAATGATAGTACACAAATTCTGAGAATTAAAAATATTTATTTAGTTATTATAATAAAATTTAAATAAATTAAATATCTTTCATAACGAAAATATAAATAATAAATAATATCTCTATTATTCAGAAGTCCAAGGATTTTCCAAATGGGCCGAAATATCTACAATCGGTATTGCACCAATAATATACATATTTTACATAATCAGAAGATTCAATGCTCAATAACACAATGAAACAGTAAAAAATCTCTTTATTTTGTTCCATTTGTATAGTGAAATACAGTGTACTATAACAAGATTAATTCGCATTCTCAATTGAAAATTCATTCGCAAAGATTGAGTCACCATAGATTTGATTAAAAAATCTGACGAGTTTAGGAATTCGTTAGAAGATGTCGCACAGGTAGATTTCTACCAAAATCTACTGAAGATTTCTTTCATACCAAAATTTTTCAACTTTCGTCAGAAATCCACTAAAAAAGTAGATTTCATCAGAAGTGGTCACGCTGGCTTGCGCTCATGTCAAAAAATAATAACGGCGAACGTCACGTTGCCGTATACCCCCCGTCCCCCCTTGTCACATCTTGTCACACTCAGCCAGACCCCTCCCCTCCCCTTGTATGTGAACGTATTTTATGAACGGCCCCATAGAAGAATATACTTACTTATATGATCACATAATGGAGGACCCGAAGACTTCTGATAGCTACTCCAAAGTCGATTGATTTCATGAATAGATAAGATGTTCGTTTGTAACCTCTCAAAGTACGATGTAATGTTGTTTCATGTCGTATAAGTTGTGTTATGTACAAATATATGTAATGTTTTCTTTGTTCTGGTGTCGTTTTGTATCCCAGCCCTTCGTTTTCTTCTATTGAATGTGTCAAAAAGGAATTCAATTGAAATGAAAGTAAAAAAGAAATGACTTTGAATTTTACCAAAAAAAATACTGGTTCTGACGTAATTGGACAAATTCAATACCTCGTTTTTCGAATTCAGTGAGAGCAGAGAACACTTTTACTTTTCAATTCAAATGTAAATTTCATGTTCGGGTAATACGCAAACATTTATTCAATCCCTAGTCACAACTTGAGATGTCATATTCTACACTTTGTTCGGTGCACCGGTATATACCCGAGTAAATACCCTCTGAAGCTGTAACGCAGTCGTTTACTCGCGTGGTTCAACTGAACTTTTAAACCACGTGTGAAAAGTATTACACTTATGAGTAATTTGCAAAAATGTTCATGGAGTTTGTTCACCTGATAATCATAACTTCATTTCCTCAAGAGAGCAACCAATAACAGGATACAATAAAATCGACTTTTTCTTTATCGGATAACTGTTGAGAATTTTTGTAGAGATCAATTATTATCAATACCTAATGATATATTTGCACTCAAGCGCGTTTCGGTAAGACGGGAGCATACTCAGAAGAAAACTATGATATCTTTATATTTTACAATCCAAATAGTTCAGGCAGACACTACCTGCAGAGGTGTTACCCGGTTCGGCCAGAACATCATCTTTGAATTATACTAACTAATTTCTCAATATTCAACTAAAAAGCGGGCTAAATGGGATAGGACCTTCGTCATAATTTATAAGACTTTACATTTTGCTATTTCTGGACTCTTAAATACATCGAGCAGCCTCGTATCATGCGCATCCTTGATCAGTCTCAAGATTAATTCAATTCACACTGAACTTTTCTACCCTTCCGTACCTAATGAGTGTTCACACGTTGCACGTTGACTCTTGTACTCTTGACAACTAATTTCATATATCCCTAACTTTTTTTTTCCAATTTATTTTTTGGATTACCAAGGATTTATTGTAATTTATGAGATCTTATGCAGGCAACTTTTATATATACCTTTTTGAAAATCTTTTCTCTAGTGATGAGGTTCATATGGGATTTCTATAAACTTTTTAGGAATCTCTTGTTTTCGAATAATCGAAAATTCAGTTAGGAATGAAACTGAAAGTGTTCGTGTCTTTTCTGTGAATGTTAAATTCTACACCGTTCTATTCCTTCCTCATCACCAATAGTACCAATACGTTGAAAAATGGCAATTGTTGTTCTTTTTCTACTCCGAAAACATATCATATCATAGCATCAACATATGTGATCCAAACCTTAGGGAAGTGACTCCGTTCTTCGAAGAACATTATTCACACATAAAATACGGAAGGGTAGAAAAGTCCATTGTCTAGAAAATGTGCCTCCTTTTTTTCCTATAAAAAAAAAATAGTTAGATATTCGTTACTTATATGCTGAAATTTTTGGTAGCATCTACTCGGTTTGAAGGAAGATAATCGTTGAATCTTCCAAAATTTACATTGCGTGTAATCAATTTATCATTCCATTAATCGAATTGGCACAAAGTTAATTGAAACTTTGCCAATTTCGCTTCGTAAATACTGAGTTTGGCAATCGTCAGATTCAACTAAATATTTCCAAATTCCAATGACGTTCTGAGATTGTAAACTTCAAACCACCAAGAAATTTATTCAGTGACTGTGGGGGATAAAATACAATAAAATAGATTTGCTTCATTTTTTTCCTTTCACCGAAATACAAATGTTCACAGTTATAAAAATTGGTGGATATCAAATGAGGTGGCTAATATGTATGCATATGAATGTTAACTTATAGTTCTTGCCCCAAATTCTATATGAATCAAACGGGATAATTCTTCACCAGAAGAATGAAAATATGAAAAAACCAATTCAACATTTGCTAATCATCCTCTGACAGAAAGACATGGGTTTAATTTTGACTATGATATATTGCTTTTGGAGAAGAAAGGTCTAAATCTCAATCTTATTTTTGAATCCTTAGGAATCAATAGAGTCAAGAAGTCGATTCATTTTCTCAATGACCAGATAGATCTGAATAATTCTCTCTTATTCAAGTTGGTTCCTTGTGATGAAATTGGTGATTAGGACCGGTTTATATAAGCAGGTGAATCCAGACACCTTAGTATTTAATAATTCTTCAATATGTATGACTTATTTCATAGGAAGTGAATCCAGGCACCTTAGTATTTAAAAATATTTCAATATGACTTATTTCATAGGAGGTGAATCCAGGCACCTTAGTATTTAGTAATTTTTCAATATGACTTATTCCATAGGAGTTTTTCATACCTTTTTTCATTCGGAGAAAAAAATCAAAAAAACAGTTCCTCAATAGTAGAAGAGAATTGACAAGTCAATGATAATCTTTAGATAAGACAATATCAGTGACAATTATCACATGAAGTTGATACAGAACTGGAGGAATGAAAATAACAATGAAAAAATCGTATTTGGCAAAAAAACAATTCAGTTCAGTTCACACGTTGTCGTTATTGTCAAGCAATCGATTCGTCAGATGTAGCCATATCAAATGTATTTCTGTTTCCAATAATATTAGCGACGAGATTAATAGTGCATATTGTAAGTATATTATGTGAGTATATTATTGTGCCTTCACTTTCATTTTGTCTCCTATTTTGTTCAAACCTGCGGTGGTGTATAGAGTGGTTCAAAGAAAAGTATTCCCCCATCTTTTCTCCTTTATTTGGAATTTGAAGCCAAAAGGCTCGTACATTCACTGAAATCTACCCAAACATCAAAATTTTATTATCAATGACGTCAAAATCCTTCAGACCCCGGCTCAAAAACCCGGAAACACCTAACAACTCATTATCAATAATGTCGATTTGCTCAATAAACACACTGTATGACGTCTGAACACGAAATATTGCTGCATATTGTTTAGCAGTTATGTATTATATTTTGGGAATGAGTGATTGGACAGAAATAGAACCGCGTAAATTTCGTATAGCCAGTTACCAAACATTATGTTTTTACAGTTCGAAATTAAATTACCTCTATTTCCAGTTCGACGTATAAACAAAATCATTTTGCAATATCGGAGTAAATAGTTCAGCATGGAAGTTTCGGCAGTTCCGAGAACTCGGAATACGATTCTTGTGCTTGGAATAACAATGCACAAAGCGTTTGCCACAATCCAAGAAGTATTCTCAAGCTGTGAGCAGAGTGTTTTGACGGCGTGCCAAAGTTTATGGATGATATCAGATCAAGATTTTTTCAGAGATTGTTACCTGTTATTTATATTTAAGTGTGATCAACACCAAGTTGTGTTCTGGCAACGTAATATCTGCCTACATTCAAGTTCAATATTATGTTGGAGATGTACAATCCAAGGCTATTAGATTATGGCTAGGTTGAGGAACTAATTTTTCGCTGTCTTCAAAATTTTCTACATTTACTCTCTTCTGATGGGTACGTGTTTTATAGAGACGTTCGAACCATTCACAAATACGAAGAAACAGTTTATCTGAAACAGCCACTTTCCTGTTTATAGGGCACAACGGGTACTTGATCACATATAAATTGATTTTTTGCTCAATTTGTATACCAAGCTTACGAATATATATATATATATATATATATATATATATATATATATAGAATAACGATTTCGTGACTGGTTCGAGTATAGAGTACTGATCATATTCAAATCCCATTTTTATTAGCTGATCTCGAATTCATTATAGAAAGTGTTGATTCAGTGAAGAGGAATTTATTCAGATCTCAATTCACCAACATAATAACAAACTTTGTCCATAAAAATCATAACAACAAACACGTTTTTAATGAATTATTCTATAAATCCAATAAATATCTGAAAGATCATCCAGAAATCATTTTGATAAATAGTGACAAAGGTAATGTATCTGTAGTTATGTATAAAAAAGATTACATTGATAAATGTCAAACACTACTTGATGATAAGAAATATTACACTGAAATAAAATCTGATCCAACTTGCACACTACAACAGAAAGCAAACAAATGGGTTTCTAATTCAAAGAATTCTGAGAATATCGATATTCCTACAGCTAAATCACTTACGATTTACAATTCCGTAGCACCCCGTTTCTATTCACTTCCCAAAATTCACAAACCGAATTTAGCAATGAGACCAATAGTAGCATCTATTGATGCCCCTAACAGTAGATTGGCTAGTTTTTTAACCAATATACTTACACAGGCTTATGAAACTGATAATAATCCCTATTTCATCAGAGACTCTTTTTCATTCAGTGAATTCATTAATGAATATCAACTACCATTTATAGACCGGGAGGTCATGACAGGTGACGTTCCACCATTTTTTCGTGCATGCCTTTTTAAGGCTTGATAAATAACCCTAAAATATCAAAGATAGTCGGGTTTTTAGCCCCCCCGCGCGTCCTCTTCATAAGGAAAAACGTTTTTCTTTCTGTAGCGAATTTTCGTGTTTTTCCGTGATATGTTACTGCATGCCATTGTAATATACGGAAGTTCAAACTAATTGAAGCTCTAATAATTGATGGCATGCACTCCGCAGCGGCCCAAGATGATCAAAGGGTTGTGAAAACCTGAAAAAAAATTTTGGAAAATTCCGTGTTTTCAAATTGCATGCCGATGTGAAGAATTGAAGTTTTTGTAATAAAAATACTATGGGAAAATTGGCATGCACCCCCCGTAGGACCAACGGTGAAAAATTTCCGGAAAATTCTGTCAAATTCTAACACCGATTTTCCGTGATTCCAAATCACTCCTAATAAGGATGAATATTAATTTTATAACGGAATAATTATCTAATTCAAATGGCATGCATGTTGAATAAGCCCATCGTATTATAAATCATAATAAAAGTTGCAAAAAAACAGTGCAAATTTAGGTGACTTGTTTTCGCATGCCGTTTTGTATTTGATGAATTTACCTTATTTCAAGTCATGAATGTAAATGGCATGCATGTAGCTACAGCCCAATACACAAAAATTGTCAAAAAATTGAATAAACATCAATTTTTGGATTGAAAAAAAAATCTAAAAAACGCCGTGACTTCTTCTTGCATGCCACTTTGTATTTCGTTTGTAGATATTATTTTAAGTTGAAATACGAAATGGCATGCACGTAGCTCCATGAAAATTGTTTGAATAAACATTATTTCAAGTTGATGGCTGAAATAACATACATGTTATCACAGTCCAACATTCAAGAATTGTAAAAAGAATAAATTCAAATGACTCGAATCTCCCGGTCTCTAGTCTAAACGTGGCCTATCATACGTCGACTAGCACGAGAGGTTACTACTACCCTATTGTTACGATCTTTCTTCTGGAAAATATTAATTCTGACACCACTGTTACGATATATCCTTTCAAAATCCAACTTCTGACACTACTGTTACGATTTATCCCTGGGTCCGTCGATTGAAACACCGAACAACACTGAACTTCTTTTATTATAACTCTCTATCACAATGCAATACAACACAATCACTTAAATCGCTCCGATAACTTTCCAATGCTCGGTACCAAAACTCTCTGTACTAAAAATTCTACTTCCGCACAAAGCTCTGCTCCACTTAGCTCCCAATAACTTTCACCACATAGCTCTGAATAAAATTTGTCACTTAACTAACTCTGTCAATAACTTAATCTCCGAATAAAAACTTCTCTCCGCCGCGATATCACGATGCTTATATACCTGCGTATCTATCGAGAATCCTCGAGAGAAGCCCCGATGACGTGTCTCGAATTCTCCAGGCGGCAATCAACAGTTCTTGGAAAATGACGACGCGATCCCTCATCTGCGTTTACGATCTCGTCAGGGCCGGCGCTAGCACGTAACACTATGATAGACGCTACACGCTACGCCATTGCCTATACCACCGTATAGAAGTAAACAACAAGTTCGCTACCAGTCGGCATGATGTATCAGGTCAAGATTTTATATTTAGCTGGGCTCTGGCAGCATGTGGTGCGGTAGGAGGGTGTCGGCTGAGAGCATTCTTGGCTCACTTGCACTCACGCCTCAGATACATCGGCTGAGCGTTAAGTGAGAGATGGGAATATTAACCCAAATAGGGCGGCGAGTGAATTCGATGAAAATACTTCATGTATAAAATAATGATCCTGAAAATGATTTTCTACTTTCATTTTTCATAAAAAATTTGAAAAATAATAAAATTATTAAATCGGACGATTTTTTTGTTTATTTAACCAATTGTCATAAAGCTACATGCATGCTATTTTGCATTTCGGCTCAAAAAAGTACATAGCAGCATGCCAAAAGAAGTCACGCCATTTTTTAGATTTTTTTCAATTAAAAAATTGATGTTTATTCAATTTTTTCACAATTTTTGTGTATTGGGCTGTAGCTACATGCATGCCATTTACATTCATGACTTGAAATAAGGTAAATTCATGAATTTCAAAAAGGCATGCAAAAACAAGTCACCTAAATTTGCTCAGTGTTTTTTGCAACTTTCGTCACGCATGCCTCTATTTTGCAACACCCTGGTGTGCATGCCAAATTTCCTTCTATTGGATAATGGTACGAATTAAGTATTTTTTCAATGGCATGCAATTTGGAATCACGGAAAATCGGTGTTAAAATTTTACAGAATTTTCCGGAAATTTTTCACCGTTGGTCCTACGAGGGGTGCATGCCAATTTTTCCATAGTGTTTTTATTACAAAAACTTCAATTCTTCACATCGGCATGCAATTTGAAAACACGGAATTTTCCAAAATTTTTTTTCAGGTTTTCACAACCATTTGATCATCTTGGGCCGCTGCGGGGTGCATGCCATCAATTATTAGAGCTTCAATTAGTTTGAACTTCCGTATATTACAATGGCATGCAGTAACATATCACGGAAAAACACGAAAATTCGCTACAGAAAGAAAAGCGTTTTTCCTTATGAAGAGGACGCGCGGGGGGGCTAAAAACCCGACTATCTTTGATATTTTAGGGTTATTTATCAAGCCTTAAAAAGGCATGCACGAAAAAATGGTGGAACGTCACCTGTCATGACCTCCCGGTCTATTAATTATGTCATCATCAGCTTAGATGTGGTTTCCTTATTTACAAATTTACCTCTCGCAACTGTTAAAAATTGTATCGAAAAAAAGTGGGTATTTGTGAAAAACTTTTGTAATTTAGACAAATCAACTTTTTTCAAATTATTAGATTTCATTTTTGATTCTACTTATTTCGTTTTCGAAAACAAATTTTATAAACAAATATTTGGCACACCTATGGGTTCAAAAATATCTCCGATTTTAGCCGACTATGCTTTAGACGATCTTCTTGATAACTGCTTACCTTTACTTCCTTTCAATGTTCCTTTTGTGAAAAGATATGTGGATGATTTGATTCTTTCAGTACCTTCCGATAGAATAAACGATGTTTTGAGTTTGTTCAATTCTCATGATGACAATATTCAATTCACTGTCGAAGAAGAAGTAGACAATTGTATACCATACTTAGATATGAAACTGATTAGAACTGAGGAAAACAAAATAATCACCAGATGGTATCGAAAACCGATATGTAGTAATCGTTTTCTTAATTTTCATTCATATCATCCCTATAAAATGAAAATAAATATGGTCACTTCACTCAAAAGTAGAGTCGTTAAATTAAGTCATCTCAGCATACGCCAAAATTGTTTTATAGAATACTAGAAAATTCGTATCCCAAATATCTCATTAATAATTTACTATTTTCCAATGATAATCAATCACGTCTCACGAACATAATTCCTAACCCGTCACAAACCACCATATTCAGATCTCTACCATTCATTCATGAACTCACTCCAAAATTAATCAATGTTCTGAAGAACGAAAACATTAAAATCACGAAAAAATTCATAAGTACTATTTCTATCTTACATTCCAAAGTTAAATCTTCAATTTTAAAAAAACAGAAATCTAATATTGTTTATAAAATTCCCTGTCTAGATTGTAATCAGACGCATATTGGTCAAACAGCTAGAAATCTCAATAGTCGCATAATTTCACACAAAAGCGACTGTAGAAGAAACATTAATTCGTGTGCCTTATCGGAACATGTGAATCGTAATGATCATCGAATGGATTATGAGAATACTGAAATTTTGGACACAGAGAAGAATCTTTCGAAAAGAATATTTCTAGAAATGGTTCATATTCATAAAGAACGACATTCTATGAATAAACGAACCGACTTGAACAACCTCAGTCAGATATATACTCATTTATTACTTTTCAACGAAAAAACTATAACACCCGTTAACCAAAATTTTCCGCCTTGATCGAGTAAACTTGTCATTGTCATTTCATTTCATTCATGTATTTTCTGTTTGTTCTGATCCAGTTTCATTTCAATCTCACGTTAGTAAGTACTCCATTTATACAATAACTTATATATATTGTAATAAACCATTTTATAGTTGTCCCGAAGAAGGTAATGAACATTACCGAAAGCTCGACGTATAACAAAGAGTTTTCTTTGTAAATTTAGCCCCTTTTTTGACTGCAACCTCACTACAGCAAGACCTATATATATATATATATATATATATATATATATATATATATATATATATATATAAATATGAAGGAAATTTCTAGACAATAAAGCAAAAACAGAGTAGTTTATAGAAAAATCTTACTCACTAGGATAAGGTGTAATTCACGCCCAGACAAAATCTTGTTTCGCTCAGAGAAAATCCTCTACTGAGCTCCTAAAATTGCTCTAAAAAAATTGTAGTAGAGGAAGTCAGTTAGTGGGCAAACATTTATTGTTGCAATTTTCAGGCATTGAAATTCACTGAATTTTGATATTCTAGTTTTCAATAGCCACATTTTTTAGTAATGATAGATATCAATATTGCATCACCAATATAATTGAGATCACAGTTTTAACATGATATGATATAACTCTACCATTCATACTTTGGTGTGAATGCAATATTCAAGCATTAAAGAAAATGGCATATCTACATTGCAATATCATCCCAATATGCTACAACAATTGATTATCCAATATTGCAATATGATACTGAGATTTCAATATTGAAAATTGAGTTAAAAAAAGCGAATAATATTGAAATCTCCATATTGCTGATCTGATATTATTAAATAATACCTGGGTGACCGAGCTTTACTCGGTATTTTTGCTGGAAATTCGTGCTTTTTGGAAGTTATATCAAGATACGAATAACAACTAATGAAATAAGAATAATATTCTTTGAACTCACCGATCTAATAATAAAAATTTATATGAAATGTCGATTGGTGTAACGAAGCTGTCTTAGTCTCGGTCCTTCCGTACGATTTGGCTACTTCACTGCTGGTCGAACCCTGGTGAGGGCAGAATTTTTCTGACCAGGTCAGTGCAATGAGAAATTGTTAGTTACCTAGATATCAATTCTGGTAGGTGGAATAATATCTGGATTGAATATACCAACTTTGCAGCCATTCTCAAGACTTTTTCGCGAGTTGGTGCCGAGGTCTAAGTCTCCTTAACCCCCAGCTCTCATCTTGACAAAGTACTGCTAGTTCGTGCTCGTAGCTTTAGGACCTGTCCGATTCTCGTCGGTTCGTCTGTCCTATGTATGTTCTCAGGCAGTCGTGACCAGAAATTCATTAGTTCAGAACAACCATCACCTGAAAATATAATAAAAGTTTTCAAATCCCTATCATACAAGAATCAACACCAAAATTGATTACTGTTTTCCAGAATGATAATATCAAAGTCTCCAAGAAAAATATCACAACAGTTGCAGAATTACATAATATTGTAAGCAAAAATCGAATATAGTTTATGAAATTTCATGTTCAGATTGTCCACAAACTGGTCAGACTCCGAGAACACTCAATAGTCTTGTGCCTTGACAGAATGATAATAGAGAACATAGAATGAACTATGATGATACACCAATTTTGGATAGTGAAGTTAATATTACGAAGAGATCATTTCAAGATATGGTCCGAATCAATAGTAATGACCATTCTATGAATAAAAGAACTGATCTGAACAATCTTAGTCAAATTTATACTTATTTATGTGAAAGATAAAATGAAATCATCCCTTACTCAGATTTTCCTTCCTGATTGATGAATGACCAATCAAAATATATCACTGTCATCCATTCCATAACGTCACTTCATCTTAATGTGTTTCATTCCATATTTTACCGATTTCATCATTATTCTCACGTTAGTAAGTGTTCCATCATATCATTACTTATACATTATTGTATAATATTATTTCATATTTTAGTTGTCCTGAAGAAGGTATTGAATAGTACCGAAAGTTTGACAAATATCAAAGAGGTTTCTCATTTGACTACTTATTTGACTGCAACCCTACAAGCGCGTTGTAAATTTTGGACTTGCATGGCACTTGCATTGCATGAAAATTGACTAATTTCCTGTCTTCAATGAGCTATCAAGCTCATAAATTATCAATATTGCACCTTACGATGTGCAGTTCGAATTTATTATCACTATTGAACCAATATTCATATTATTTTTCAATATTTATTCATATTAGTTCAACATCAGTTTTTCCACTTTCCAAATAAGTGAAGAACAGGTCCGAAAAGTGCTAAGAGGTCGGTAATACTATATGCGAAAGGTGAATCATTTCTCTCGACAAAAAAATTTTGCTTATCGAGGTGGAAGCCGAGGTAAGCTGTTTCTCTACTTGAAACAGTACTTTGAAATTTCATCTTTTGTTTGTATACTATTTTATTCACGATCGTCCGAGATAATTTCATAGAATAACCAAGTAATAAAAATTTGCAAGATTAATTTAAAAACATTTTGTGTCTGGAGTTTTGCCAACAGCAAAAGGAAAAACAGCAGCATCCCTTCAGAACTTTTTTATGATGGGAAAACCAGCTCTTCAGGAGAAGAAATAGCGAACATGTTTACTGATTATTTTTCTACTGTCTACAGTAACAAATTCGGTGACCTACCATCCAACACATACTTAAATACCATTTTTAAATCTATCATCGTGTTTCCTGTCCATTTCAGATGTGTACCAGAAACTGTGTACCTTGAGTCCATTCAAAAGTGCTGGTCCTGATAGCATACCCCCTAGTATACTGAAATATTGTAGCTTTAACCTGGCTCGATCACTGTTCTTCATCTTTAATCTTTCTTTAGCTAGCGGCTGCTTTCCAGAATTCTGGAAAGTTAGTTTCTTAATACCCCTGTTCAAATCTGGAGTCAAAAATTATGTCAAAAACTACAGACCCATAAGCATTGTGAATTCAATACCGAAAGTATTTGAATCATTAGTGTGTGACTTCATAACACCATCAACAAGAGGATTTTTGATCGACGAACAATTCGGATTCCAGACGCATAAGTCTACAGAACTGAACCTGTTGACATACGATAATTTTCTTTCAAATGCCCTGGATCAAGGAATGCAGGTTGATTCTATTTATACCGATTTCTCAAAGGCATTTGATAAAGTGAACCACAATCCACTTCTATTCAAACTCGAGAAGCTCGGATTTAATGGCCCACTTCTCAGCTGGATCGAAAGCTATCTCTCAAACAGGAGACAAATCGTTAAGGTTTGCGGATTCCAGTCGAAGGAAGTTGTTGTACCTCCCGGGGTTCCCCAAGGTTCACACCTTGGACCACTTTTATTCAATGTGTTCATTAATGATATTCAGGAATCTTTCAGCCACTCAAAGTTCCTTTTATTAGCCGACGACCTAAAGCTTTATTCTATTGTCACTAACATCACCGACTGTCGGAATCTCCAGTCAGATCTGACCAACTTAACCGATTGGTGCACCAAGAACTATATGGATCTGAACGCTGCTAAATGCTTCAAAATATCCTTTAGCCGCTCCAGAAACCAAATAACACATCCTTATACAATAAACGATACCTGTGTTCAAACAGTACAAAGCATCAAAGACCTGGGCATCCTTTTGACTTCTGACCTCAACTATAGCCTCGTATAGCCTTCACATTTCTAACATAACGTCTGAAGCACTCAAGATGCTTGGCTTCATCAAAAGATGTTCTGGAGACTTCACTTCGATTACTACCATTAAACTACTCTATTGCACGTTAGTCCGTCCTCACTTAGAATATGCAGCTTGCGTATGGTCTCCTCAATATAATACCCATATACAAAAAATCGAAAGAGTTCAACATGCCTTCTTACGTTACATAGCTTTAAGGATGCATCGTACTGATTTCCTCTACAAGGATATAGAAATGGAGTTGAATATTAAAAGTTTATGTTCTCGGCGCAGCGAGAGAGACCTATTGATGTTATACAATATTACAAATTCGGTCCACTCATGCCCCGAGCTTATTGGAAATATTTGCTTTCATGTCCCGTGTAGACAGACTCGCTCCACTAATTTATTTCAAATTCCCCTACACAAATCAAGTGCAGCTAACAATTCTTTTATCCCAAGAGCATCTAGGCTCGCTAATACCCATTCTCTCACCCTGAACTTTTCTGCAAACCACACTCAATTCAGGTTGTGCATGAGAATCTGTGATATTTGATGCTTCATGTAATATTGTGATATTTTTTTCGGTCATATTGTTTTATTTTATTATGTAAAAACGTCATGACCTATACCTATTACCTTTTGTTTCTGATTCCATATACTTTTGAATGTTTGACACTCGAATTTAATGTATTATTAGGTTGAGTGTTGACTTGTGATTATATATTATTTCTATTTTGTATAAGTCAATGGGCATACGCTCGTAAATAAATAAATAAATAAATAGTAGTCATTGGAATCGAACGAATTTCATAAAGCTCCCAACAAATTTCATTATTTGTAAATGCCATTATCTACTCAGAGGTTGAAAATATAATATGTACTCCAGTCTATGACGGTAAAAAAAGTGTAAACTGTGTATTCATCCCATACAGCACCGATTCATATGAAAATTTGGATATAGGTTCTACTTACCCTCTATTTCAAAATCTACCCTGTGCCGAGGGTTGCTTTTTTGGAGGGAGGGTAAAATCCACCCCTATTCGAAAAAAAATACCAAAATTTTAGATTGGAGCATGTAATAAACTGAAATCATATTTATATCAGTAAAATCAATCAATTGATAATTTTAAATATAATTTATGATTCAGTAATCAGTGTTAGCCCTTAACAACCCCCCCTTATGACAGAATATCATCAGAAAATAATAATTTACATGTTATGCAGTTATACAACTTATTAAGTATCTATTTGCATTTAATAAGAGATTCAGCGTCTGTCTACCATCTACTTAAAAGTTGAGGTTGGGCCTGGGGTTGATTTTTATTCATCAGAGGTGAAAACTACCCCTATTCAAAAAAAATTACAAAATACTAGTTTCAAGCGTGCAGTCATCTGTAAATACGTTGAATTAACCTTGATAGAAAATTTCTGATCTATTAAACAGTTTCGACCCCTGAAAACCACCCTTATGATAGTTTTCATTAAAAAATTATATCGAAATTGTTTTTAAGTAACCGGGAAACCCAACTGTATGAAAATTCAGATTGAGACTCTACTTTAAAGTCACCTCTGTACTCGGGGTTGCTTTTGATTTTTTAAGGGTGAAAATTACCCCATTAAAAAAAGATTCAGTCTAGATTTGGATGTGTGATCGATTGAAATCATCTTCAATTGTATTTGAAATATTTTTCAACAACTTTTTATTACTCCACTTCAAAATACAAGTACCGACTGGCTAAGAAAAAATTTAGACTTTTCAATTGTCTCATCGAATTCATATTATATATATATATATATATATATATATATATATATAATATATATATATATATATATATATATATATGTGTATTCTTCCACATACTAATGTACACACTCTAATTTCTACAAAAATTTTTTTTGGTTTTTTCCCATAACTTGCTTAGTCTTCAAGCAATCAAATCCACCAAAAAAGTATTTTGTAGCTTTTTTTAAGAGCTATAAGCTCATTCACATGATTTTTTGCTTCATATTATATTTTTGAAAAGGTTCATGCTGAAAGGGCTCAAAAAAGATACTTTGCGCAAACCCTCACATTATTTAACTGGCCATATCTTACTCTATTTTTATCCTGCAGAAAAAAATGAAACACCAACATTTTCAGAGAAGAATAACCTTCAATTGTGTACTCAAGAAAATTTCGCATGTGATCAATACTTTTCGAGTTATTTCGAAGAAATGGTAATTTTTCGCTGAATTACGTATATGATTTTTTCTCTTCAATCTCAATTTTTTCCAAAACTACGTACTTTCAATTGATGAAAAACTCAGAACTCATTGTAAGAACATGAATGAAGGGAATTATTGAATAACAACGATTTTTTTCAAAGAGAGGGGGGAAGAGAGGATGAGTTATTCACATTTTTTTTTAAGAAAAAATAGGATTCAACATTATTTCCTTCATACCTCGGTCAGTTTTGATGCTAGAAACTTTTATGAATGACAAAAATGAAGGATTTTTGAAGGACTTCAAAAAAGGTCCAATGAGTTTTTCCCGAAAAATGCATTAGTTTTTGGTTATTGTACGTAGAAACTTTCCATTTTGGCGTTTGGAAACACCAATCAACTTTCAACAAGCAATTATTCAGTTTGTAGTAGGTTTGCATACATCACAAATGAACGATCGCCTTTGTTTTTTCAAAAGCTATAATTTTGCGATCCACAGAATTTTCGATTAGATGCATATTTTTTCAGTTATTCGCGAAAAAGGATCTGAAAATGTGTATTTTTTGCCTGAAAACCGACAATTTCACTCGCTAATAAGTCGAAAAGTATTGCTTTTCAGAAAAAACTTCATTGAACAAAAAGTGCTTAGAATTAGTCAATCTATTGATTTCTGCACTTATTTCCAATAAAAATTTTTTCACCCCTAAGGAGGGGTGGCATCCACCCCCAGGGAGAAAGCAACCCTCAGCACAGGGTAGATTTTGAAAAAGAGGGTATGAAGATCCTGAATATACATTTTCATGCGAATCGGTGCTGTATGGGATGAATACACGGGAAAATGGTCATAGACTGGACTAATGATCATTCTGGTTAATGCGTTTGGCATAACGACACTATATCACAAATCTCATTTGTATCACGAGGCGAGTAGGCAATGCCTGGGTTACTTACTGAAATTTTGGCGGCATTTTGAATAAAAATGGACTTTTCCCGATGAGCTGATGCAGATGCTGCACTTGGGAAATTGTCTGATGAAGTGGAAAAAATTCATTTCTGAAAATTGATTGAGGCTTTGTTTATAATAACATTGGGGTTCTGAAAAAGAGGGTGAGAAACTTTATTTTTTTGTACGTTCGGTGTGGTAGCTTTAATATTTTGGACGGGTTAGCTTGGTTTGTAAACTACACATGTTTACACGTTAATGGGGATCCAACAAGTCGTGAATTCCGGTTGGTTGAATGACGTTTAGAATGATAGACGAAGAGGTTGGAAAGTTTTTAAAGAGGCCAGGAAAATCATATCCTACCTCGCCTTCGTCTGAGTGAACAATGGGTCACTTTCCCACCTGAAAGTAGATTCGAAATAGTCACACACACACACCTTATATCCTTATATTTGTCAGTGGTAATTGAGCCACTTGAGATCTAATAATATTTCCAGAGAAAGTCGCTTGCACCGAAAGCATCGGTTACATTTTATGGCGAGCCGTGATAAATAATTTTTGGCACTCGTTACAATAAATACGATATAAATTAAGTGTGCGTCCGTTTTATTTGGCGCATTTTGAGTAAACTTGACAAAATTTTCACCGTGATAAACGGGACCTATTCATTTTAGCGTTCCCATTTCGTCGGATGATCCACTGCTGGGGATTAAAATTCCCCCCGAATAGTTGTAGGCATGTAGTAGTTGTTACTTGTCACTTGATGTTTTTTTTTTGTTCTAATTGGCTCGCAATTGTCGAGAGACGTTTCAAACCGGACAACCATCAATTAGTTAGCAAGCAGTTTTTGCAGGTGATTCTGTGGGATTTAAGGTTTATGTGTGGACAGGACATTGCCCGCTTTATCTGCTTGATACGAGGTGAACATTGGAAGTTTATTTATTATTATATATAATTTATTATTATTATCTGTCGTCTAAACAAATCTAGTCGGGTCCGTACTCCCCACTGCTCCGACCCAGTGGGCGAACGCGCTAGTAAAATTAACCAATGACCACTCCCCGCACCGCGGGGTAAGTGGTCACTGGCTCCGAGAATCGTGAGTCCTGAGCAGACGCAACGAACCGAGAATAACGGCCTTCTGCATGCGGCCGGCCAAGTTCTCTGCCGCATTACGGCATGCCGGTATGATCTTGAGCTCCGAGAGTAGCGTTGGTCTGGAACCACCGAGAACACCTATAATCAGAACCACTAACTTGACAGAATAGTCCGGGTGGAGCCTGCGGAGTTCGTAAAGTAAGTCCTGGTACTTTGTCCGTTTTTCCTCCTCTTTTCGGACGATATTCGTTTCGGCAGGGGCCGAAAACTCAATAACGAATATCGTCTTACTTCGGTGGTCGAAGAGGACTATATCAGGCTTATTGGCCTGTATTTGCCTGAGGGTGGGGAATGAAAAGTTCCAAAAAATTCGACACCTTTCATTCTCCACTACGGACTCAATATCCCCTGGAGCGTAAGGCAGCACCGGTGTCCTGTCTATTTCATACGAGTGCCGAAGAAAATAGTACAGCACTCGTAGGGCCGCGTTATGGCGATGGATATAGGCCGAGACCGCATAAACTGCACAAGATGACAGCAAATGCATCAAAGTCTCGGGCGCCTGTCGGCAGGCCCTGCATCTAGTATCAGGGACCTCTATACCCATCACGCGGCTCCGGTAGACTAGGGTGTTGAAGACACCGTCTTGGCACGCCATGATAAACCCTTCAGTCTCCGACTTCAGCTCACCTGACCTGAGGAAGGCAAATGTCAGCTTAACAGACAAGCCATGGTCCTCGATGTTCTTAAAGAAGACTCCATGCATGGGCTTGTCTGTATGCAGCTGCAGCATTTTAGCATTCTCTGCAGCCTTGATGTGAGCTTTTCTCCGAGCGGGCTCCAACTCGGTGACAGAGAGTTGGTTTACCTGCTCGGTGTCGAAGACTATATCAAGTTCATCAGCAGCGCGCCTTGCTGCCTTGAATAAAAAGGCTCCGATTCCTGCATGTTCATGATCTCGGACCATGCAGTTTAGGGGATCCGAACTCCTGATGACTCTACAGGCTCCATCCAGCACCATTCTGTTGTGGAGACACTCCAAACTCAAAAGTCCACGGCCCCCTTGTTGTCGGAGGAGATATAACCGTGGAACGGACGATTTGGGATGCATGCTTCTGTGCATATGCATCATTTTGCGAGTCTTCACGTCAAGTTGCCGCAACTCTTCCTGAGTCCTTTTGACTACTCCGAAGGAGTAGAGTAGAATCGGAATGGCAAGCTTGTTGGTGGCAGAAACTTTGTTCTTGCCCGACAGCTCTGAGGACCAGATCTGCCGTAGTTTCTGCCTATACTTGCCACGGAGAGCATTTTTCACCGAGTCCACCTCTTGGGTGTGGCGTTGTTCCACACCCAAATAGGTGTATGTCTCTCCGGCATTCAAATGATGTAGAATGCTTCCGTCTACGAGTTGGGCATCCTCAGCGAAATCCTCGCATCGTCCTCTTTTGAGATGAACCAGTGCACATTTGTCGATCCCGAATTCCATACCGACAGCATGCGTGAACTCCTGCACCACCCTGAGGGACTGCTGTAGATCCCTTTCTCCAGAAGCATAGAGCTCAAGGTCATCCATATAGAAAAGATGGGTGACCTTATGCCTCCGGTTTCCAGGGGTGCCGCAGTTATATCCCCGGGTTTTCCTGAGCGCAACGGACAATGGCATTAGTGAGATGCAGAAGAGAAGAGGGCTGAGGGAATCTCCCTGAAAAACACCTCTTCTTATGATGACCGGCTCTGTTTGGATCCTGCTTTCACCTGATGTTATGGTGAAGCGGGTCCTCCAGAGCGGCATCAGTTGTTCGATGCATCTCACTATTTGATCGGGTACCGCAAGGCACTCGAGTAAGTACAACAACAACTCATGTGATGTTGTATCGAATGCCTTGCGATAGTCGATCCAGGCCATAGAAAGATTCCGCTTATACTGCACGGAGTCCTGCGTGATACATCTATCGATCGGCAGGTTCTCCTTACAGCCCGCGGAACCCCTCTTCGACCCTTTTTGCTCATATATCCGTTCGAACACCGGGTCAACTGCTTGGAGAGTACGCATATACAAGATGCGCGTAAACATCTTGTAACACGTATTCAAGCATGCTATCGGTCTGTAATTCTTAGGATCCGACAAATCTCCGTTCTTCGGGATTAGCACGGTTCGCCCCTCGACAAACCATTCCGGAATCAGCTGCTCTCCGTTCAGCCAAGAACTGAATATTCTGGCCAAATGGTGGTGGGTGCTCGGTAACTTTTTCCACCAATAGTTATTGAGGCCATCAGGGCCTGGAGCAGCAAAGTTCTTGGAACCCTCAAGGGCTCTCCGAACTTCATCCGTGGTTATCGGTTGACGCAGTATTTCGGGCTCAGGCTGTTGAAGCCTCCTAGAGAAAGCTTCAAACTGCGTCAGGGCTGGAGTGTCTCGGTTGAGTGGTTGCGGATGCTCGTAGATACCTTTCCAGAAGGATTCCACCCGATCAGCGGCCGGCGGATTATCCACAACACGCGGAGGCAATTGGAATAGGCGAGAGGGTTTCTCGCGGAACTGTTTGTTCTCTGAGAAAGCCCTCGCCCGCCTCACTAGTGACTTTTTTGCAGTCACCAGCATTCGTATCCTCTCAAGGCAATGCTGCTTGATGGTGAGCAGCACTCCTCGATTCAATGTGTGATGGGATCTTCGCAGTTTTGCAGCGATTTGCCGCACTGCGTGCGTAAATGGTCTATTAGCCGCTAAGTAGTCCATCACACATTGGATACGAGACGCGTGTTGTCTCGCCGACTTGATCTTAGCCTCCATCTTGTGTATGCGCTGTTCATGCTTCCTAGAGGGGTCGAAGGATCTGTCACCTCCCTCTCTCCCAGAAAGAGCCTGAACTGCGTCATACACGGCACAGTTGATCTGCCAGATGTCGGCCTCTTCTGTAAGCGCACTACGAACCTCTGCATCCACTAGGGCCAGTTGTTCTGGCCTGAGGGGCTTCACTCTGTGAAGCATCCTCCTGGTCCCGATGTTGTGGGTTCTCGGTGCTTCCAGGCGCACCCTCTCCTCCACCAATCGCACTGGCGGTATTTCTACCGCCTGCTCAACCGGCCTCGGTGGGGCACGCACATAGCCACGGCCACGAAGATGGGATACATAATCCCTGAGATTTTGGACGGAAAAGGCGGCATGCTCCGGGTGTGCCACGCACCACAGTGCATGCATTCTTGCCATGTATCCCCTTCGGGCGGGCTCACTACTCTCGTAGCACCGCATCAGGTCGTCTCTCAGTCCGTCGGTCCACTCAAAACGTTGTCCATGTCCATTGCCAGAGTCGTCATTGGGCTGTCTATCGGTTTGGGCCCCTCCACCTTGCCCTTGACCCCTATCCGAATGGGGTCGGTTGTGGGGGCCCTGTCCTCTAGTGACAGGAACCAGAGTTGAGGGCCTGCAAGGTGGTTAGCCCAGCAGGCCCACGGCCGGCACCAGAGAGAAAAAGCTTTTCTCTCCCGGATGCGCATTAGCTGCCGGTCCGATTTTGCATCCTAAGCTCAGGAAAGTGGTGGCGCTACTCACCAGAGACTGTTCAGATGTTGTTTAGTCTCCCCTGCTAATTTATTATTATTATTATATATTATTATTATATATTATTCATTATATTATATTATTATATATTAGATACAAGAAGTATCCACTTCCCGGACGCTTTTTCGGCGCAGTCCGTAAAATACGTAATTCACGGACTTAGGCGGGAAGAATCACACCGTTTTTGTCATTGTGAAGCATTTTAAATAAATTGAATCCCTTCAATATTAGCAATTGCTCGAATTTTCATATAAGTATTAATATAAAGAAGAATAAGAATGTTTCTGTTACTAACGTTCGAATTATGATATTTGATTACAAATGAAAAATGAAATTCTGTCCTTCAAAGAAATATAATAAAGAAATGTGACTCATTGATTTCTTAATCTATACGGTTGCCGAAGAATTAATGTACGTACAGTTTTTTTCTGGACTTGTTGCATAAATTACTATTCTCTGGGACTTTTTCCTCCGTATTAACAGAAAAAAAAACTAAAAGACTGGTTTGGTCGTACTGTCATCAATCAGATTTGGCCATTTTACTGCGAAGTTCGTGAGATAGTGCAAAAATCGAATTATTTCTTTATTCATTCGAATTCATTTTTAAAATTTCACTCACAGAATTACCTGTACCCTTCATTTCTGTTACTTGAATTTTTATTTCAGATGTGTTTCGTTTAAATCGAATATTTCCATCGTATGTTAAAAATCCCATTTGAAGCGGGACATTTTCGATCAATTACAGCGAATATTCCCATCGTATGTTAAAAACCCCTTATGAAGCGGGACAGCGATTACAGCGATAAATTCCCGCCGGGACATTTTCGGGCTGGTAAATACCCGGTAGGTATCGAAAAATACCCCCTTGGTCCGTGTATCTATAGTAAAGATTGTTAAAATGTACATTTGTCATCTTGACAGGCATAAATACTGAATTTTAAACGTCGTTGTTTTGACTCCGGAAATATTCTACCGAATTACACTCGTGCATCAAAATAAACCTGACAATTTTCCATTCAAGCATGTTGTCAGTTGAAAAACTGGATTCGGTTATTTCATATTCTGCTGAGAGAGCCCTTCTCCTTCGGAGTCGGGCTCTTTCGACAAAATATGAAAATAAACTCATGCAGTTTTTAGACAACATGCTTTAATGAAAAATTATCGGTAATTTTGGAGCACTCGTGTAATTTTACTTTTTTATTTTGGGTCAAAAGCATTTAAACAAACCGAATTAGATAAAATCACTCGTCCTACGGACTCGTGATTTTATCAATCGGTTTGTTTTCATACTTTTGCCAAATGAAAAAGTTTTTGTGGAAATTAAAATTCATTGATTAAATTTGAGGGACTCGTGGTATTACCTTTGATAATTTTTTTACTTGTCAAAATGTGATGTTTTTGGCATTCCAACCAATAGTAGGTTATTCCAACCAATCATTCAGTTTTGTAGTGATAAAACTGGCTGGTCCCTGATAAAACTTTTTTTAGCTTCGAACTATCAAAACTATAAGGTCGATTCTATTGAACTGGCTTATATACGAGGTTGAAATATAAATTATCATGAATGAAAAGTTACCTAATTATCAATAGTAATTCACTTTTCACTTTGTCGGCATAATGATAACATAAAAGACACATTTCAATGAACACTCAAATTTCACACACGTGAATAGCTCATGAACATAACCAAATTGATGGAAGGAAGATATTGCAAATTGTAAACGTCAAACGTCGTGGTCAAATTTGTAGCCGCTTTTAGTGCGGGTTGTAACACGACAGGTTAACTGTGGTTCAAGTGAACCGGGGTCAGTTGCTAAGCAACAAATGGTTGCTTGACAACTGAACCCAATTCTCTTGAACCACAGGTAATCTGTCGTGCTACAACTCGCCCTCAGACCGATTCAAATGTTTAAGAATTTCTGAACTCAAATGAAGATGACTTGCGATTAATTTTTTGTTACATTCAATTTGTTTTTTCATGTGTTGATGAAATATTAATGAATTAAATTGTTCTTTCTGATTTGTTCAATAAATAATCTCTCCAAATACAACTCGTTCTTCAAATTTGATTAGATGAATTTTTAATTTCAAAAAACTAAACTTTTCTATTTTGAGGCGAAGGCATTCAAACAAACCGAATTAGATAAAATCACTCGTCCTACATACTTTTACGAAATAAACATTTTTTTCTTGATATTATTACCTTTGATAATTTCCTTAATGCGGATAAGCAATTAAAAATTTGAAGGGCTAGACTCCTAGCAGCGATTGATTGCCCTAGACCTGTTCAAAATAAACCTTGATTTCAGCTCACTTTTCAGGTACTATATTGTTCCTGTTTTCGAATTTGAATTTTTCAGAATTTACATTTTTTCTGAAAATAATCTCAACATATGTCACTCCTACACCAAGCTCATCCAACCAAAATGCGTGCATTTCCTTAATTTTTAAAATTTTGCTCTCAAGTAAATTCTTTCGTGTATAATAATTTAGGATGGATTCCCAAGACCACAGGATAGAATTATAATACACTCAAGTCATTTGCTAAGCAAAATTTCGAAAATCAGGCATGTGCACACACCATTGAACTTGGTGCACTCGGGATATAATTTATGATTATAAAAAGTAAGTTGTTTTGACATTTCCATCAATTCTGAAAAGTGCCTTTCTATACGTGAAAATTAGAAATCGTTTTACATTAATGTTTCATACTGTCGGGAAGTAAGGTAGGAATTTGGTCCTTCCTTGGGGTTAAATATGTAGCTCAAATGGTCTTTGTGATAACCAGGATGAAATCAGTTGGAAAAAACACAAATACAAACTTTATTGATTTACACATTCACTAAAAACGACAATCATTCATTATAATAATAATAATATAATAATAATATTTTATTTACTCAAAGGTACATTAATTAAAACAATACAGAATAAGAGGGAAGGTACATAACGGTAAATAAATACATCCTACCCAACAAGGCAAGCCTTGGTAGTAGGAGTTAAAACTAATCTATATCTAACTTAGTATCCTTAGGTGATGAGAAAGGTATTTTTAGATCAGGTCAGAGATTGAAAGTTTGTATTAACATGATCAGAGATCTGGTCGAAGCAGGCAAAGTACCAAAAGGCGGACCTTGTGAACAGTGACAATTGTCTACGTAGATCCAAAGTCTCGATATCAAGTTAATGCTAAAAAATATTCAATATAAAGTGTAGTATAAAATATACCAAAATATAAAATATCACGATATAAAAATTGGTGTAGTAAACTCAAAGAAATAAAAGATATATAAAGTACCACAATATAAAAACCATTGTAGTTGCAAATATAAAAATATAAAATATATAATACATGGAGTACTTAATAGCAATACATGGAGAAATAACACCTATGTACAAATGCGATAAACAATCTCTTGGCAATAGTTTTTTTTATGTTTCCCATTTAAATTTAATTTTTACTGTAATATACATTTTTCATGTCAATATATTGTGGGATTGCAAGGCGTGATTGGTAGCATATCCATTTTTTCAATTTTGATTTGAATGGATAACGTGAATTGAATTGTTTCATTTCCTGAGGAATCAAGCTGGATAATTTAGGTCCCAAATAGGCGTAACTTCTCTGTAGGGTATTTTTTTCGGGTCTTGGTATAACAGAGGAATTGATTCTATAACGTGTGTTGTAGTTGTGGTTTATAGCTATCAAAACATTTCTGTGGGCGTGTTGCCGCATTACAGCTGATAAAAAATATAATTGTCTAGTATCAAATAATTGCGTTTCCGGAAAAATTCGTTAGTGGGGAAGGTGTATGGTTTCTTATAAATTATCTTTATGGTCCACTTTTGTATTTTTTCTAAATTTTTTGTAAAATTGTTCGTTGCCGCTCCCCATGCTAAAATTCCATAGAGATTTGCGAAATATCTGAATTTTGATAATGTACTCCGTAGTTTTTTTATGACGAAGTTGATATGGATGTCCCATTTTGAATTACAATCTATGAAGACTCCCAAATATTTGATATGCCGGGACATCGATATCGTTCGGTTGTCATCTATTTTAAGAGTGTCGTAATCAGGTAAGTTCTTTGCATATGAAGTGAAGGGTATGTAGTGAGTTTTGCCGATGTTCATTGTCAAGAGCCGATTTTTAAACCAATCTGTAATTATTTTCATATCTCTTTCAGCTTTTTCTTTCAAAGATTTCCAATCTTCATCTTCATATATAATTGCTGTATCGCCAGCAAATCTCACCACATCTCCTTCTAGGTCTAATTTCAGTAGATCGTTGAGATAAATATTGAAAAGTATATTATAAACCTATATTTACAAAATAAACACTCAACATCACTGAAAATACATGCCCGAGGGCAGAATGGCTTTACTGACTACATTTTTGTTTATCTCTTGATGTCTCAATCGTTCGAAGACCTATTTACTAATCCCCCGTCAGAGCCACGACACTCATTATATAACACATTCGATTTGCTGAATATGATGTTTGCCAAAACAATTGAACGTGCATCAACCCATGGCAATGAATATGTATATGTATGTCAATGCGACCTGATCAAGAAGAAGGTTTTTCATAACAGCCTTTCATATGACAATACAACGCAACGTACAGATTTTCTTCACGGCTTTCTTTCAAAACGGAACGAATATAGAACCGGAACAGATGCAACAGGCTTCAACTGCCTCAAATCTATCAATCGACCAACTGGAAGAATCTCTAGAAATTAAAAATCTAAAAATACTCCCAAATTTTCAATGATTCGAACGGTTAGTTCAGGAATCATAACATTTATCTTTGAATGTAGTTTCTACGTTCGACTTCATGAGGTGCTAATCACGAAAAGATGAGTTTTGAGACATTTCCTTTGTTTATAATATTTCATTGAGCCAGAAATACAAAAATAATCCGCGATAAAGAATCTCAGTAAGTAAAAATAAAGCAAAGTATTTGGCAGGGGTTTTTATTTATTTATATCGTTTAGCACTGAAAAATAGGATTTGGGATGGAAATTGGCTATTACTGAATGTGTGGAATATTCAGATAAGTGAATGGTATGAATCTAAGAATGATTAGGATCAAAAATCGTTCAGAAGGATGGGAAAGATGATTCTGGTAGTGTTTGGGTTATTTTCGTAACCTAAGTGAAGCACTAACTTGAATGAATACGAAAGATACGAAGAGGGCGGAAATAAAACTTCTCATGTTTTTTCCACTTAAGAAGCCTCATATATACATTTGAATATCTCTCAAGATTTCTGTGAAAAAAGCAAATGAAAATGATTAATCAAGCATTGATGGAGTCAAGAATAACGTACGGTATAATCGGTCGGGAAAGTGCACTCAAACAGCATATCAAACATGTTGAATTTCTGCAGAAAAACATTTCTGAAAGTGATCTTATGAAAAGGCATTATTCATCAGATCTTTTCTGCAACGAAGAATTATTTTTTCACGACAACCTTATTTGAATTCAAACGAAAATCGAATCTGAAAATATTTAAACATACTTCTCAAACCAGAAAAAACATAGACTTCTACAGGGCACCTCTTGCAATGAAGACAATCAAGATTCATATTTAGCAGCACGATTCTTCAATCTTCTACCACCTGAAATCAGAAATATTAGTTACTATCAATCATTCAAAAACAAACTGAAATACTACTTACTCAGTTCAGGTAGGCATCAAATACTTCCTTTGTTCTGAAAACATTTGGAGTGGTCTCGATGAAGAAAATCTCTCACAAAGAATCAACTCTCATACATTTAATATTTTCTCGTATTGTATGCCATACGCCATACTGAAGAAGCCTCAGGCCAGAGGCGAAACCTTCATAATGATTACAGAGCTCAAAATGTATAACACATGAAACAGTTGAACACTAAATAGCTTTCACGGTTTCACAGTAATCATTAGTAATCAATAACGGTAAGCATATTTTACCAATCGAAGACAATTATTGTCTCATATTGTTTCGCTCTTGATTCAAATTAATTTCCACCTAAAAACTAACATTTTTCGATATCCAAATTGCAATTGTTATTATCTGTTGTTGTTTTCAACGTTTAATATATTGGTAGACGTCGGTATGGAATATAGGCGTTATATACCGGTCATTTACTAAGAAACATTTTCAAAATCAATGGTTGTGAACACATATTGACCGATTGAACTTGGTGCCTTCAGGATATACTTAACCCCCTGTTGAATTTGGTGAATATTAATATTTTGTCTAGACCTCAGTTCGAATTGAATTGGCATGCCAGTGATCACATAGGAAAAATCAGTATCGAAACTCCAATAAACCAGTTTAAAATTAAATGAAACGAAAATAGTCTTCTAAAATTAGATGATTTTAACATTTTCTAATTATCTGGACACCACTAGTGCGAGCTTCCTGTTATTACAGTATCCAATGAGTACCTATTTCGAGGAAATTGCTGTTTTTCAGACAGGTTGTCAATTATGAAAGATGAACGGGTTATTGAAATGATCTCTTTATTACAATAATTTCATAAAATTTGGCGGATAATATGCAATACATTATTTATTTCGGTCTCGATGTTGAGAATGGACTCGATTCTTCGGACAGAACAGGTTTAACAAGAGTTTTTTTTTTGACTCAACCCAGTCATTCTGGAAATCCTTGAACATTTTTATCCCTTTAAAAAAGATGATTGGAAACATTTGTTCGAAGTCATGTATTTTATAAGGGGCAGAGTTGTATATGCAATTAAGTTTTCCCATTCTCAAAACTTTTTCTCTTTCAATATTTTTGAATATTTTTTTCCAGATTGATATTCTTGAAAGTTAGGCACAGTTCAATAAATCCAGATCTATCTAACACCCAATTTTTGTTCTTGTCAAATCTGATACACGAATTGTTAATAAATGTATACCGGATGGAGAGAATTTAATTGCACACTTGAGCTATATCGGTAACGGCAGGAGATGGAATGTTGGTTCTATTGGACAAAAGTTGTATTCGCTATAATGCAATTCTATAATACAATGAATTCATGTCGAGAGGTACAGACTATCTCGAGCCGTTTATGGATTATTCTAAAAAAGTTGAAATCATTGATTTAAATTTTCATGCTCTGGTATCTTTATTAGAAGGCTTACAGCATGAACTGATAATATTTTAGGTCTAGCCTCAGCATTATTTTTTCAAATATGGACCTGTATTTCTCAATGCAAATTCCTGACGTTATTGTACCAATGAATATCACTGTTTACAAAAAAAGAGGAATGAAATTACCATTGTATCAGTATACTGGCTACATTTGAAATTCAAAAAATATTTGATTGAATTCGACAGACTTTTTGAATTTCACAGAAATGTAGCCAGTATACTGATAAAAAAGTAATTTTATTCCTCTTTTGTGTAAAAAAGTGATATTTATAAGTGGAAAAACGTCAGGATAAAGTTGAGTGCTATGAATTGATGAATGCATAATTGAAAGGAGCATTCGAATTCGCATTGAAAAATACAGGTGTATATTTGGAAAGAGGTAGCTGATGGTGGCCCTAATCAAACGAAACGTCGTATTGAGAATATAATTTGTTAATGTTGTATCCTTCATGGAGTTTGATCAAACACTTATACACTTTTTTTATATCATGTATGATAAATATAACGGACCCATAATAATGAAAACTAACGATTTCAATTTTTTTTGGATTATGTCAAGAACAGCTCACAGAAGTCTGGATTCGCGATATCAATTTATTTTATTATGGAAAATACAAATTTTGTCACAGTCAACATTTTATCTTTTAACGTTACCGATAAAGCTATAGTAAGCAATTGAAATTTTGCCACCCTGTATCAATATTTTCATGTCTGGAGACACTTAACAAATTATCTCCTGATACAATGTCGTAAGTGATGTATAAGTGAATTTAATTAGTGTTTTGTAGCGAATATAGAATATACCGAATGTTATCATTCATCCTAGGAAGATAATAAATACATTGCTAAAAGCCCCCCACACACCTCGTGACTGTTTGTCGGTTATCGGTGAACGCGACAGGCCATCGTGATCGACCGTCGCACTCGATGAAGCCCCAGACCTCGTGATTGGTAGGAGCTTTCGTGATGAACAAGTTACAACTTCTGGCAGAGGCGGCGGCAGCCGCGGTTTTGAGTGAAAGCAAAACAAAAAAAAGACGTCGGACTTGGACGAAGGAATAGTTGCTCAAAAGAAGAACATTTTCACACATAAATTTATTGACCGACTTGAGACTTCGAGTTTTTTTTTCTTTGTTTCTGTCTTAATATTCACTTGATTTTATGCGCCACAAACAAGGATATCCCCTGTAAGCCTGGATTAATTGTATAAGAAACTCCTTATGGATGTGTTCAATATTATCCATTTCTTTACCTTAATTCGAGAATGTGTGATTATCATTAAGTTAAAACGTTATGTGAAACGACAATGAATTTACCCATACAGCACCCGACATCCTATGGACGTCCAATTCATGTCCATTTTTTGTCGGAATAGCCTTGGACCAATTTTGGATATCCATAGGATATCCAAATTTTGGATATCCAAAGTATTCCCAGTTAAAAATATCCATACGATGTACAAAATGGATATCCTTTCGGATATCCACGATGGATATCTTATGGACTTCCATTTCGTACGTTTATTGTACAAATAATTAATGTTTCTTCCGCCGTGGCACCCTACGAATTGGCAACGTGATTGGGCCTTTTACATGGACATTCCAGCAAAAGAGGTGATATATTTAACTTTTTATCCTTTTAAATAATATTTGAAGCGTCACCTCAGAAGACGTGACGCGCGACGCGAAATGCAAAAGCGCTGCATTGTGAACTCATCTTGACTCGGTTTCCTGACGTGCAACCGTCTATGGCGTCTGTCAAATGTCGTAATTTTGAGAGTTGAGGTGAGCGTTGTGGTGTGCATTGTGCAATAATTGTGTTTATGAAGAAACGAAAAATAGTGGTGTGTTTGTTAATAATTGTAAACTGTGATCATTAGCATTTACCGTGAACGTGAACTTTTGGAAGGAAGCAAGTGAATTGTCGAGTACTATATTCATATGTTATTCAAATTGAGAACTATTTAAATTCATCAATAACTTTTCTGCTGAGAACTCTTGGCAAACTATTTTTCAAATTTAAACTATATCAAGTATTTTGTTTGAAAAGTAAAGAAGAAATTAAAAATTATTATTAACGACATAAGTTTTTTGATCGTACGTCTACCACTCTCCAGTTTACCTTAGTTTGTTTAAATTTTTTGAATACAGCGAAACCAATCTAGCAGAACATTTTAAATTGCACATACGGTCACGTTGAGTGCCTTATCACAGGATATATTACTGACTATAATCCGTTGTCCAAGAAGTGTGCAGCTTTTTTTCACATCTCAAGCTAGGTTGGTTTCTCTGTAACGAATTGCACAAATAATTATGTAGAATTATGAACTATATCTTATGGACATTCTTGATGGATATCTCATGGATGTCCATAAAGTATATCTTGTAGATATCCATGATGGATATCTTATGGGTATCCATGAAGGAAATCTCATGGATATCCATAATGGATATCTCATGGATGTCCATGAAGGATATTTTATGGACGTACAGGTTGGTGGCCTAAGAATGTCCACTGGACGTCCATTGAATATCCTTTGGATAAAAACTGTACGTCCATCGGATGTCCAAAATATCCTTAATGGATATCCATTAGATATCCATGTGTTGTGTGGGTAAACTGTCACGTTGGAACGAAATTACGAAATACCCACACACCTCGGTTTTTCGCGTCAACCGACGAACCGTCGCGAAGAAAATCAAGCGTCGACAGATATCCATCGTGACAATTCGACGTGACAGTTCTTCTCTGGCCCCACAGACACAATGGCCTGTCGCGTTCACCGATAACCGACAAGAAATCACGAGGTCTGTGGGGGCTAAACACAATTACTTTACAATACCGATTCTGTCTCGACGCTATGAGTGATACTTGTCAACCATTTTTTCGGTCTGCTTTTGAAAGAGGCATATATTTCTGAACCTAATAGTCGTTCTTTCCGCCACAGAAAAAACATTGAAAACATATTATATTTTAGCTCTCTGAAATCTATAACTGGGTATCATTTTCTGGGACTAATTGAGGGTTGAATAACCGAACATTCTTGTTTCTGCACCAACCATGAATTCTGAAAAAAAAAAAACGATAACAATCGAATCATCTATTACACTGTGGGCGGCTAAAAATAGTTCGACAAACTGCAAGTACGTATTACTGCCACGCAGCGAGCTGCTCCGAGGAGAATATTATTTTCGAATGTTTTCTTTGTAAATCGTGTTAACGTAGCAATTCATACACTAATGTTCAGAAATACACTTCCGAATGACATCTACTAATGAACTTTCAGTTTACATCGCCGTAGTATCTACGTCATGCTTTTGACGCTCAGAAATGAATGTATTTGCCACATGAATTGTTTCTTTGATCACTCAGTCAGTGCAGAGTGGATTGATTTCATTTGGATGAAAAACATATTATATTATTGAATAATTCTTTTCATATAGATTCACACGAAAGGAAGCCCTGTGATGTTCAAAGAACACCCCGTGAATCAAGGGACAGTAGATACGAATTATTAACATTCACTTTGAATTTTTGAATTTTGTAAGCCTCAGGAAAAACCCTCTTTGTGCCGCCATTTTTCGCTGTCCAAATTGCACTTAATCAAAAATAAATCTGACTCTCGCAGACGTTGTCATGACATCGTTGAGTGTTATTGACAGACTTAATCAGTTGTTCTTTTTCATATTATGAAGAGGTTGGTAAGTAATTTAGGCGTCGGTAAGTGAATTACTTACCGACACCTTTGTCCTAGCAACCAATAAACAAGACATATCTGTTTCGAAAACAGATACCATAAGTGATCAAGAAAGCTGGGTCGTCCAAAAATTATTATATTATGCAACGATCGTGTAATGATGGTTATTAATACATGAGCGTAAACCGGGATACGAAACGAGCCGGTGGTGAGTTTCGTATGGTTTATGCGAGTGTATTAATAACCATTACATGAGGGTTGCATGCGCTATTTTATGTACACCCTATAAATAATGAGGAACTAAAAATATTATATTATTAGGTATTTATATTGAACACAATAATAGTAAGTAATCAATCATATTTCTTTGAAAAACTCTACAAAATTATAATTAATGGTATAACCACGGAAAATAAAACAATGAGAAATGAAAAGAAAAAAAAAGAAAGAATAATCTTTGCCGAGGTCTGGAATTGAACCCGAACCTCCGGACACTGCCGGCGCCTTCGACCACTCGGCCATATAGCTCATGAGATTTGGTCGAAAATGAAAACATATCTGTTGCATTTTTCAAATGAAAAATATAATCCTTTCGATTGTATTTTTTTCTTGTCTAAGACATCTATGGAGGAGTCGCTGGTAATTCTTCTATATCACTGCTATAAGACATTTTCATTCTATTATCGAAAATTGACTAAACTCTTCAAAAATTCAATACATACTGATTTTTACTTGACAAACGTCAAAATGCGAAGCTTGCACATCATGCTTGATTGAAAAATAATGGGATTGGGTGAAAATCTGTATCGTAATGGATTTCATTATAAAACGAGTTGATGGCATACAGGGTGTCCCAAACTCAATGGCCTATTAGACATTTCTAGAAAACGGGACATAAGATTATTCTGAAAATTTGAATTCTTGGGTAATTAGTTCTGTTCTATCGATCTAAAATATTTTCAGCGCTGCGACGTTGCCGCTTATATTGAAAAGTAGCAACAACTTTGATATTTTAAATGGGACACCCTATATATTATTGCCTTTCTCGCTTTGTTATTGCTTTCCGATTATTTTTGTATAATACTTCCCTATACCTATCTTTAGTGGTTTTCTATAAATTCATTGATTTCCTTATTTTTTGTGCGAAACGTAGCTTTAATCAAATGCTTATTACTGTGGTATTTGGATTCGAAGACAGCTGAAATTTTGAATGTAGTTTGACAATGCCCTGTATATTAGTTGTGTCTAAGGAAATTTTTTCTCCATTATACAGAGTCGTTCAAAATTTGTGATTTTACCGATACAGACAAAAGTGGTGAAAAGTGCATTTTTTCAAATGGAACATCCTGTATATTACCGAAAATCCTGAAAGACAATTGAAGTTCCGTTCAAATGATGTGTCATGTTCCTATACCTAAATAGTCAGGTTTCCGAAATAAATACAAGTTTATAAAATTGTATTATTTCGACATAATTTGTATTAGGTGGCTATGAAATGTCATGGAACATGTCATTATGAAAATTCGACAATTAATGCATCAATAATAAAACGTTTGCGCTTTCAATAACGTGAATTTGATTAGAAAATAATAAAAATGGAAATTGTTTATTCTTCATGGTCAATGTGATCGAATTATAGCAAGAACATGCAAAATGTTCTGTTTCATTTACTTCGTCTCCAGTTATCGGCATGATTTGATTTCTTGGTGCTTCAATATTCCCAAACACAGCATAATTCCGTTCAATTCTTCTGAATTCTCCTCTATTCATATGCGGTAAATTTGGATAAAGTTCATTGAATTTTCTGATGCATATTCTCGAAACAATACTTTGGCACTCACCGTGAATATAAAACAAATATGAAATATCTACATTTGAATATGCATTATAATCCGTTTTCAATACTTTCTTCTGACAGAAACACTATAATAATCACTGCCTGTCTAACTTAAAGTTTGTTTTTTACGTTTTTTTTACGTTAATGACGTTTCATTATTGATGCATTAATTGTCGAATTTTCATAATGACATGTTCCATGACATTTTATAGCTACCTAATACAAAATATGTCAAAATAATACAATTTTTATAGAAACTTGCATTTATTTCGGAAACCTGACTATTTAGGTATAGGAACATAACACATCATTTGAACGGAACTTCAATTGTCTTTCAGGATTTTCAATAATATACAGGATGTTCCATTTGAAAAAAATGCACTTTTCACCACTTTTGTATGTGTCGGTGAATTCACAAATTTTGAACGACCCTTAGATACAACTAATACACAGGGCATTGTCAAACTACATTCAAAATTTCAGCTCTCTTCGAATCCAAATACCACAGTAATAAGCATTTGATTAAAGCTACGTTTCGCACAAAAAATAAGAAAATCAATGAATTTTTCGAAAACCACTAAAGATAGGTATAGGGAAGTATTTTACAAAAATAATCGGAAAGCAATAACTAAGTGAGAAATGCAATAATATATAGGGTGTCCCATTTAAAATATCAAAGTTGTTGCTACTTTTCAATATAAGCGGCAACGTCGCAGCGCTGAAAATATTTTAGATCGAAAGAACAGAACTAATTACCCAAGAATTCAAATTTTCAAAATAATCCCATGTCCCGTGTTCCAGAAATGTCTAATAGGCCATTGAGTTTGGGATACCCTGTATAAGTGTATTATTAGAGTACGGGTGTAGATGAAATTTAGTTTTAAAATGGAAACTCATGCATAACATTTTGAGGTGTTTTGGTGTTTTACTGTCGATAATCTAAGTATTTTCTCAGTTTCAAACATATATCTGTCCTCTTCCCAAGTAGACACCAGCTCCAGGAAACATCCAGTAAACAATCACTTCTCACGGCAGAAAAAAATGTTTGACACTTCCAGTTCATACGGACCTAACGCAGATTTTGGCATAACTAACATTACCGATATAAATTTCCTCTTGGAATTCTGCGCTCCAACCGACCATCAGAAACAAACAAATAACGGTAATGTAGGAAGTGAATCGTGCTTAATGCACTAAATTTATGTTATGACGTTAATGGACATAACGGCCTTGGTAGTAAATGTACGTTTAAATTGAACATACCGGCATAATATCGCCACAACACATGTTGGAACGAGTGTATTCGATAAATATCGCGGAGCGCAGCAAATTTATAGCTGAAGACCTGGTGTAATGTTACTTTGGTGATTCCGAAATTTGTTTTCGATAGATAATTGAGTATTTTATGGTCACTGTGGCAACAGTAGTCGGCATCGAGGAGAACCGATTGAACACGATGAAAAAATATGTCCCATGCATTATTCTTGATCGATGTATTTTCAGTCTTTATTGAGGTTATTGAACTCCAGATGTTCTATCAATAGACATGTGATTCGAACTATAAAAATTGCAATCTTTTGAGCGGTTGGATCGAGCCAGATCAACGGAAGTATTGGGCTATATTCTATTTCAAGAATAAGGTAGAGTAAAGTAAGCTGAAATATTTGCCGTTGTATATATGAATTAACACGTTATTCTTGAAATTGACTATAATACTGCATGAATAAGATGGCCAAAAACTCTGGTATGGGGACTTGAAACTGTAAAAGTTTGGAGTAACATTGGAGAAAATAAATAAAGCTTATTATTCAACTTATTTTCAATAGATAAAATGATAATATATCACCTTCATGAACTCTTTGTTGAAAACAATCGAAAAATTTTCACCATAAACATTTATTATAATGAATGTGATTGTTGAAATAACCTTAAACTCACGATTTCTATTCATTATTCAATTTCACCTCTGTGATCATAACCATGAAGCTTTTTAGATTATGTGGGATGGGATATTAGACAATCTGCTGAATTCTTTGAATCGCAGCCAATTTATTTGCCAAATCTGAATCCAATAATAATGAAATAAGCAGCAGGAAAAAAAAGTCAGATATTTTTTATACGAAATTTAATAAAATTATTTCAAGTCAAAGTAGCCTTCCTCCATATGGTTTACGATAGAATCTAAATATTCTCAATGCATGTCACTGTATGATTTGGAATGAGCAGGAGACAACAAACATAACAAAATTAAATGTTGGTACCAAGGATAGATTTACATAAGAGTAAAAACTTTTCGAATTAAAGTTTTCTGGAATTCTCATTTTTTGTGCTCTTCTCTTTTTGAAGCGTTCACCAGTAATATTTCAATATACAATGAATAATTTTGAGGTTATCAGATACTTTGAAGAGTGATTTGTGTGATATATGGAAGGATACACTAGAAATACTAGGACAAATCCTCTTTTGGTGTAATACCCATAAAAAATTCATTTTTTTATAAAAATCTGTTCTTAATAGTTCCATATGGTTGTAGATAAATGCCAATTTTTACAATTCAGTATTTGCTCTAGTCCTATATTTCCAATCTCAAAACGAAGTTTTTTAAAGAACAAAAATGTGCCTGGTCTATTGATTTATGTAAGATACCTCGAAATCCGCATCTTAGATTTTGTGGCAAGAGTAAAAACACTCATTTGTAACTTTTTCTGCATTATCTTTCCACATCTGTTATATTTTTAAAATGGTATTCGATTCAACTTATTTCGATTTTCCAAGAATGGCTTCATCAATAATTGGTAAGATTGAAAACCTTAATTAATTATAGATATCCTAGTAAAATCGGCTAGGAAGCATGTGTACTCAATCTCATAGCGATTTTTTTGACCTCACTCCAGTATTTGACAGTCTAAAGTTTAACTCGCACACTAAGAGGGTATAAGGGGTGAAATTTTGAATTTGTTGGGCTCATATATGTTTGTAAACAGTTCTTATGTGCAAATTCCTAATGAATGATTGCACGCATTTGAGAAAGATTGTTACGTAATTTTTAGCTTGACCAGTAGGCGATCGAACAGTTTAGGTGTATGCACCGACTAATATCTCAGTGGAGTCGGGTGTGGGTATTACTGATATGTGCAAAAAATTAAGGGCGCCAAGTGATTTACATAAACATAAAACATACACCTCCCTTGGAACTAAAATCACTAAAATGAAATGGCTTACTCGTCACACTATGCTAGTTGAAGTAAATGAAAGAGTTGAATTGTATAAATATACCTATATATTATAAGCAAATATAGTATAAAAAATAAATTCATAAGGTTAGCCAAAAAAGGGGACTCTCGAGAGTGAGGTTCTGGGATAAAGTATATTCAAAACACGTCTTTATCTCAGACCGAAAGTATACCTCAAAGGCAATAACAACAGCAATATAAAACTTGTATAAAACACTTCAAATAAATATGAAAAAAATACAAGGCTTTTCCATAACACTGCACGTAAAATCGGTAAATGGGTACGCTCGTAATATATAAATGATAAAAAATATCATCCACTAGGTGGTACTTATCGGTATCTCCAAGAGCTGAAGAAATCCGGGAAGGCAATGCAAGATCCAAACGTCCCGTTCCCGTATCGGATGATGAATATCTGCAGATCGGATACCACAAAAAAATATCGAACTTGTTCCAATTCAAAAAAATGCTCCGTTCTAATATCTCCAAGATTGCCACAAACTCCGGTGTCTCGAAATAATTGGAAATGTAGTTATTCGGGACGGTACCAAACAAAGGCCTAAAAAGTCATGAATTGTTTCAGGGTTCGATCGAGAAAAAAATACGGCACGAAAATAAGTACGCTCGAAAAACTTACCTCTTGTGCAAAATCCCTACGCAACTGAGGCCTATTGTATACGATTATACCAAAGACTAATCCTCTATATCAAAGAAAACTCGGCGATTCCATGAAAATACCATAACCCAATGAAATTCGCCTCTCAAGCGTGAAATGGTGAAAAATCCCTCAACGGTAAAAACATAAATACACCATTCACCCAGTCTTTCGGATATCTCGGCCCATACTGCCCATCGATCGAACGATAAGATTTTATCATGAATCTTTTTTCCATAAATTCCACTAACCCAGCCAACAATCGGAATCGCGTATTTCAGCCGGAGAACGACACAATTGGATTTGCATGCGAACGAATATAAAATTCATATACAGAGTGCTCTGTCGCTCTGAGCATTATATTTCGAAACATTGCCGGATTTTACTAAAACCCGTTACAAACTCCCCCTTTCCTTCCACAAAAAAAAATATACATATATTTTTTTTTTAATCTATCTTGATATCTTTAATATGCCAATTACCTAGAACATCACCCGAATCGAAATCAGTAAGCGAATACACATTGGGAGAAATTTTTTTGGCTACCTTGCACTTGACGAACTTAGGTGCTAACTTAGACGCGAAATAGGAAGCTTTATCGGACAATTGATAATTCTTTTTCCACACCGTTTGACCAACTTCTAGAGTAAGCGGTCGTCTCCTCAGATTATAACGGTTTGCACTATTTTCGTAGGAACTAGCTAATCTAGACTTAACAAAATCATTAACTTCTCTCAAACCTTTGAGGTGTTCAGCTAAACCTTCTCTACTGCTAAATTGGAATTCTGGATTCTGGATATCAGGCCCTAGTTTGGTATGGACTTTACCTGAAGGATATAACTCACGGCCGAAATTGAGATAAGCAGGACTGTATTTTGTAACTTCGTGAACCGATGTTCGTAAAGCAAAACCAAATTTATGAAGATTTTCGTCCCAGGTACGATGATTATCTTTTATGAATGACCGTATCATAGTTTTCACTACGCGGTTAACCCTTTCAGTTGGATTTGCTTGCGGATGATAATGTGCATTAAACTGAATACGAGAATCGTACGAAGAAACTAACTTTTTAAAATTATTGCTCGCGTATTGGCGACCGTTATCGCAAATAATTCGCTCAGGCACTCCGTAAATCATAAAAATGTCTTTCTCCATATGGTTTACTATAGCTTGACTTGTAGCTGACTTAATAGGAAAAAGTAAAACATATTTGGTGAATAAATCCGCAACAACAAAAATGAAACGATTTTTCTTCGTACTGAGAGGAAGAGGACCTATCAGATCAGTACAAATTACTTCCCAGGGGCGAGATATTATTCGTGCACTCATTTGACCGAATGGTAGTTTTTGCTCCGGCTTTTGAGATTTGCAAACCTGACAATTCCTTACGTATTTGGCGATATCTACGTTCATCTTTGGCCAGTAATATAAAGATGCAACACGATTTCTTGTCTTGAAATAACCCAAGTGTCCTGAAGTTGGAGCATCATGACTTTCCCTGCAAATGATCTCTCTTAGGGACTTAGGAACCACTAGTTTCCAATCATGATCGGGATCCGAAGTTGAAGTTGTCTTAACAAGTTTGTAAACTTTCTCTTCGCGCTCACACCACTTTGGATATTTTTCAGGGCTGGAACGGATTTTCTCTAGAAGTTTTTCATACCAGGCATCGTAATCATTCCTAGTAACATCAATATATCCTACCGCTCTTGACAAAGCATCAGGTACTACATTATATTTGCCCTTGCGATGAAGAATTTCAAAATCAAAATTTTGAAGTTGGAGCGCCCACCTAGCTAAGCGACCTGAAGGGTTTTGAAGCTTGTGGAGCCAGAGAAGGGAAAAGTGGTCCGTGATAACCTTGAATTTAACGCCTTCAATATAACACCGATACTTCTGAATTCCCCACAAAACCGCCAAACATTCCAATTCCGTTGTAGAAAATTTAGTTTCCGAAGAAGTCAAGGATCTGCTGGCATAAGCAATTACATGTTCTCCATCTTCAAAGTTTTGTGTCAAAACACAACCTATCCCCACTTGCGAAGCATCACACTGAAGAACAAATTCTCTCGAGAAGTCCGGACGTGTCAGTATGGGTGCTGAAATCAGCATCTCCTTCACTTTCCGAAAAGCGTCTTCTGCTTCATCAGACCATATGAATTTCTGATGTTTTCGTGTGAGTTTACTGATGGGTGACACTAAAGAGGCAAAATTGGGAATAAACCGCCTATACCAACTGACCATTCCAATAAAACGACGAACTTCTTTGACACTCCGCGGGATCGGATAGTTCACCATCGATTCGACTTTCTGTGGATCCGTCCTAAGGCCATTCTCATCGACAATATAACCCAAAAATCTCAGCTCACTCTTCACAAACTCACATTTGTTTTTATTTACGGTCAATCCAGCTTCCAATAACCTATCAAAAACTTTCTGCAACACCTCGAGATGTGACGGGAAATCCTTAGTAGCTATGATTATATCATCCAAATACACGAAAACAGAGTTTTCCAATTCAGCACCAAAAATAGTATCCACAAAACGCTGCATAGTGGCGGGAGCATTATGAAGGCCAAACGGCATCCTATTGAAGTGAAATAAGCCCTTTCCTGGAATTGTGAACGCAGTCTTTTCTTTACTGGAAGGATCCAATGGAATTTGGTGATAAGCACTGTTGAGGTCAATGGAACTCAGGACTCTGACATCTCGTAGCCTATCAAGTATACTGTTGATGTATGGTAATGGATAAGCATCTTTTTTCGATACTTGGTTGACCTTTCTAAAGTCTATACAGAAACGGTATTCATTATTCGGTTTTTTCACCATCACCACCGGACTAGACCAAGCGGATTTTGAGGGCTCAATGACTCCAAGCTGTAATAATTTATCTACTTCCCTATTGATCATCTCTTGAATATAAGGAGAAACTGGATAGTATCGCTGTTTTATGGGTAAGGCATCACCTGTATCTATTATATGACAAACTCCTTTAGCACAACCTAAATCGCTTTTCATTTTATCAAAAAAATCTGTAACTATTTTATCCAACTTAGATCTATCCTCCACATCAACCAGACATAATCCTACTTGATTATTATTGTCCCGAAATTGCCATGAATTGCTTGAAAAGTAACTAACAATGTCCATATGTCTACAGAAATCTATTCCCAAAATGATATCAACATCAATATCATCTACGACTAAAGCCTTGATAATTCTTACTTTACCATCTAATTCTATTGGAAGTTGAACAGAACCAAAAACTTTACATTCACACCCGTTCGCAACGCTTACCTTATAATTATTTTTTTCTAAGCCAATATTTCCTAATTTTAATAACTTAGGCCACCCTTTCTTACCAATAATAGTTTGTGCTGCCCCTGTATCTAGGAGACCATAAAAATCAATTCCGTGAATTTTTACGTACATGTAAGGGCGAGGATCATTTTGAGATTTACAAAATATTGCATCAATTTTAGTTTTTTGGTATTGAATATTTATAAAATTCAACCATGCACCCCAGGAATCATCGACCGGTTTATTCAAAGAGGAGATGTTAGACCGGGCACTTAACGATCTCCTGACCCGTTTCCCCGAGAATTGCAACTGCACTGAAATTTAGTAACATTCGGTTTTCCACAGCGGAAGCAAAATTTTCGCGAACGAGCTCTGGAACATTTTGAAAAACTATGCCCTACTTCTTTGCAATTCCAACACGTCAAGCTAGCAACATCAGTGCTTGAAATATTATTAACAGAAAGCAATGGTTTAGTTAGGTTAGGACCGGCTAAATCTGTTTCGAGCACACATAACCTTCTATTCGGTATCGGGCGACTTTCAGCTAAGTGTTTTGTTTTTTCCAATTTCTTACACTCTTGTAATAAAGAACCTATAGTAGTAATATCGTGGAGACGTGAACCTAAACCATGAATATAATAAAAATCAATATTTTGGCGCAAAATTTCCAATCTTTCCGATTCGCGTGGAGAATGTGGCAATCTATTGAACAAATTTGTCATTCGAGCAAAATAAGTACCAACACCTTCGTTTGCACCCTGTATACTATTACGGATCTCTTCTTTAAGATCCCTTTCATATGTAAATGGCAAAAATTCCTCCTTTAAAAGTTTAACAAATTCAGACCAAGATTTAATGCTATCTCTCACTAAACGATACCAAATCAATGCGTCACCAACAAGTAAATCTGTGAGAGAATTTTTCAATTCATCATCCGACACCCCTCGTGAAAGTTTGTTTTCTTCAACTCTCTCTATAAAAGCATTGACTCCCAACCCAGATTTATCTCTAGGGTTTCCACTGAACTGAATACCCCATTTGTGTACAGGGACATATGCTCTGTAAGTCGGCTGAGTAGAACTTGAACTGGTTGTTGGAGATGACGTAACCGCCAAAGAACTAGCAGCACTTGAACTATTACCAACCCCATGAGAATCATTATTCAAAATATTTTCATCTAACTTTGTTTCAAAATCATTCAATTGTTCAAACAAATTAGTGATGGAAGCTTTAATAGTATCATTAGTTCCTTGTAAATCAGTTAATCTAGTTAGCCTGCCATACAAATGAAGCAACTTCGTATTGACGTATTTGTGTTCTGTACTACCAACCGAAATATTTTTCTCCTCAAAATATTCCCCTAAACTTACAACTTTTTTATTACACGCATCTACCTCAGTAACAACATCCAAGCTCAAGCTCTCATCAGTGACCAAGTCTCCACAAGTTTCGGCATTTAAATACTCTTTAAGTTTTTTTCTCATAACCTCGACTGTGAGAGACTGTGTATTCTTAAAGCCCCTTACTTTGAGTTCATATATCAACTCATCTCTAACTAAACGATAAGGATCCATCATTTGAGCTGAATATTGAAAATATCAAATATGAATATCACTTACAGGTATTATTATGAATCTTCACATATATGATTGATAAAAATTTCAATACCCCGATGACCAAAAACAAACTAAAAATAAATGTGCAGAATAGAATACATTCAACAAGGTAAATGTTGAAAAATTTACAGAAAAACCAAATTTTCAACTAAAGCCAAGTATTTTTTCCTTAACATACACACAAGCAATCTATGTTCTAAATACAGTAATAACAAACAAGAATTATATCAAACCTAGAATAAAATAAATCAAGTAACAAATAACAATCGAGCCCCACGTTGGGCGCCAATAAAACTGTTACGTAATTTTTAGCTTGACCAGTAGGCGATCGAACAGTTTAGGTGTATGCACCGACTAATATCTCAGTGGAGTCGGGTGTGGGTATTACTGATATGTGCAAAAAATTAAGGGCGCCAAGTGATTTACATAAACATAAAACATACACCTCCCTTGGAACTAAAATCACTAAAATGAAATGGCTTACTCGTCACACTATGCTAGTTGAAGTAAATGAAAGAGTTGAATTGTATAAATATACCTATATATTATAAGCAAATATAGTATAAAAAATAAATTCATAAGGTTAGCCAAAAAAGGGGACTCTCGAGAGTGAGGTTCTGGGATAAAGTATATTCAAAACACGTCTTTATCTCAGACCGAAAGTATACCTCAAAGGCAATAACAACAGCAATATAAAACTTGTATAAAACACTTCAAATAAATATGAAAAAAATACAAGGCTTTTCCATAACACTGCACGTAAAATCGGTAAATGGGTACGCTCGTAATATATAAATGATAAAAAATATCATCCACTAGGTGGTACTTATCGGTATCTCCAAGAGCTGAAGAAATCCGGGAAGGCAATGCAAGATCCAAACGTCCCGTTCCCGTATCGGATGATGAATATCTGCAGATCGGATACCACAAAAAAATATCGAACTTGTTCCAATTCAAAAAAATGCTCCGTTCTAATATCTCCAAGATTGCCACAAACTCCGGTGTCTCGAAATAATTGGAAATGTAGTTATTCGGGACGGTACCAAACAAAGGCCTAAAAAGTCATGAATTGTTTCAGGGTTCGATCGAGAAAAAAATACGGCACGAAAATAAGTACGCTCGAAAAACTTACCTCTTGTGCAAAATCCCTACGCAACTGAGGCCTATTGTATACGATTATACCAAAGACTAATCCTCTATATCAAAGAAAACTCGGCGATTCCATGAAAATACCATAACCCAATGAAATTCGCCTCTCAAGCGTGAAATGGTGAAAAATCCCTCAACGGTAAAAACATAAATACACCATTCACCCAGTCTTTCGGATATCTCGGCCCATACTGCCCATCGATCGAACGATAAGATTTTATCATGAATCTTTTTTCCATAAATTCCACTAACCCAGCCAACAATCGGAATCGCGTATTTCAGCCGGAGAACGACACAATTGGATTTGCATGCGAACGAATATAAAATTCATATACAGAGTGCTCTGTCGCTCTGAGCATTATATTTCGAAACATTGCCGGATTTTACTAAAACCCGTTACAAGATTCTGGAATTCCGTACAATATTCATGAACATTCAATAATGGGGCCTAGTTTTTTCATCGATTTGTGTATGGTCCATACAAATTCAATCCAGGTCTGATAAATTTGCTAAATACCATATTAAACCTCCCACATAAAAATAATAATTGTCAAAAACAATTATACCAAGACGTTTTTTATACCTATTCAGTTTTTATGCCGTTGGATATACTATAGCCACTGTTACAACATATTCAGCTATGCTTCACACTTCACAATAAATTTGCTTGATTATTGAGTTTCTTCTGTTTATTACTTGGTATATTCCATTTCCTTCCAATATATGGAGTATATTTGAGTTCCGGATCCAAAAAATATTGATCCCTACCTATTGACCATACAGTGATGATGAGAGAAAAGCTATATAACTATAAACTGGTGATCATGACCAACTTGTATAATTGAGTGTAATTTATAAGTGTGGTTTTGGTCATGTTTGTTTCTACTATGTATCCTTCGATTAAACAGGGTGTAACTGAATAAGGTCCAGTTTCATCAACGACTTTAATCTGGATTATGTTGATAACTGGAATTTCTGAACGCATAAATGCGTACAAATGTTCCAGTTAGTAATTGATAGTCGTTGGTGAAACCGGGCCTAAGTGTAAAACATTTAAGGAGGTTTTTCCTCATCGAAAAAAAAAAGGATCTTTCATATATATAGAAACTCCATTGGAGCATCTCTTGTTAAGATACAGTCCCTTAAATGGGGTACATAACATTTGAAGTAACAAATTAAGAACAGAACAACAACACACAATTTGTATTGATTCAATTTCGAAAATTCACAAACTGACAGCGTTATACCGATGTAGTCACTATCGCTAATAGCGACCTACTAGATAGATTAGTTTGGATTTTTCGCATTTATGACGATGTATCTCTGTAGTTGTTCGTAAAATAATTTTTTGCTGCGAACTGGTTTATTTTGGACAAAAACCCAAGAGGCATTTTTTGTTTAAAATGAAACAGGCTATCGGAAATAAGTTTTTAAATGGTAAACAAATAATAAGAAAAAATTTACATTGGAAATAAATTTTAGGGGTTGCGTTTTTCACCCCCCTTACAACCATGGGGTAAACCAAATAAATAACTGGCTAAGTTTCTTTTTGTTAGTACAAAACGTCAGGTTGATTTCAATATTATACCATTTTCAGTGCTTGTGAAAAAAATTGTTATACAAATTTTATGTACCTCCTTCCAGGGGCTGTATCTTAACAAGGGATGCTCTAATGAAGTTTCTTTATATGAAAGATCTTTTTTTCGATGAGGAATCACCTCCTTAAATGTTTTACACTTATTCAGTTACACCCTGTATTTAGGTTTGATTGTATAATCATCCATGATGCAATACAAATGAATAGACTAATACTAAATACACCCACCACGCCCGACAACCTGCTGAAATTCAGCCGGCAGTTTCCAGCAGCAGCGTATTGCGAATCGGAAAGTCCCGCTGCTAGATAGCGCTAGCCGTACCAAAAGCGTATGCCGAATCAATTCAATCCAACCAACTGAATGAAAATTTTTCCAGGCCGAAAATAAACCGAGGGGGCACCGACTACTCCTCAGTTCACTCGAAAACAAGCCATCTTCAAGGTGATTTTTCATTACGTGTTTTATACGAACACATCTCGAAAATAAACCGGATACGCCAAGAGCCAGAGCAAAAAAAGTAGGTTCATAATGCAATCTTCTACAGAATTGATTTTCTTGTTGGAAAATATTTGGGGGTGTCCCCTGAATGTAAATTCAAGTTGGCGGAACGGGGGGGGTTGAGCTTCAGCCGCCATCTTGGAAAACACGTTTTATCAAATATCTCGTGAACCGTGCATCGTACGACAAAAACAGTAGGGATCATTTTCGTAGATAATAAAATTCTCTTCAACTTTTATTCGAAACTTTTTTCCGTATAGTGCATAGGTTTTCATTTATAGCGCGCCAAACTGTTCCCAGCATGGTTATTGCTAAATATATAGTGAACGGTTGATGAAACAGTATAAATGGCAGTATTTTGGCGCGCCATAAATAAAAACCTATGCTTTATACAAAAAAAAGTTTCAAATAGAAGTTGCAGAGAATTTCATTATCTACAAAAACGATCCTCACTGTTTTTATCGTACGATGCACGGTTCACGAGATATTCGATAAAACGTGTTTTCCAAGATGGCGGCTGAACCTCAACCCCCCCCGTTCCGCCAACTTGAATTTACATTCAGGGGACACCCCCGAACATTTTCCAACAAGAATATCAATTCTGTAGACGATTGCAGAAAAAAAGTACCTGGCTCTTGGACTAGGACTCCTATCAAGTTAATGCAGCTGCATCTTGTTGATTTCCCATCGCGAAAACATTCCGTGTTTACAATAGAGGCTGCAAGCAGCGACCTACCTCAAAGCGTACTGAAAATCGAACCAATTATTGCAAAATATTCGCAGCTTTTAGCTTCGGGAGGACGTATTTATCCGAATTTTATTGTGTTTGCGGGAATTTTTAGAAAGATTTTTCTGGCAAGCGCCTTTGGACGCCGGCCAAACGGTTAGCCTTACGTCGTTGTCTTTGTGTGCGAAATCGAGTAATATAGAAAAAATATTTTATTCAGTTTTGCTTCGAGGATCCCACAAAGATTCTCATTTCTTGCAGGAGTCATCAGATTTGTCAGACTAATCGAATTCTGAAGTTGTTTTTTGAATACAGCTGTTGGAATTGAAATTTCACTCACCCTGAATTGGTGAGTTTACCTCTTAAATCCCAAACAAGCTTTATTCTGTCCAGAGACAATTATCTTTTGAATAGATACGGATAGTTTATAGAATATCTTCATGATATAACTAAATAGCATCTATTGATCGTTTTCTCTGTCACTAATTCGATTCAAGATACCATTTTGAGGAACAATTTTTCCTTTTCCGAATCAAAAGGTGAGCTAGAAAATTTATCGAAACGGTTAAGGCTTTCGCGGCCGAGGTTATCAGTATAACTACTTTTCTTCGGGCTTGAAGGCCGTCGATCTTTGGAATTTCTTCCTGACGTTTCGCTAGCGCGAGTGGCCAGCTTTTCAGAGGCTTACTCATTTCCGATGACTAAACGTTTCCATTTCTTGTATTTATATTGATGCAGGTAGTCTGGAGTGTTAATTACTTCTGTCGGGTTCGGGGAATAATCATCATTATTAGTTGCCGCACTACCTGCTGTGATTTCATTGGTGATTCTTGATTTCCTCAGAATGGGATTCCTAATTCTGTTTAGACTCAACGCTTCTTCTTTTCTGTTGAAATTGTCCGCATGTTTTTGGATCTCTATCGCCTCCCGTACCAGTCGGCTATGGTAACCCTGGTTGGGGGCAATCAGTTTAGCATTTTCAAACAGAATCCTGTGGTCCCCCTCACTCAGTGCGTGTTCCGCCACCGCCGATTTGTCGGTTTGCCCCAGCCTGCAGTTCCTTTGATGCTCTTTGAGCCTTGTACCCATGGATCTTTTCGTGGTACCGATGTAAACCTTCCCACAGGTGCACGGTATGCGATAAACCCCTGCCGCTGACAGTGGGTCTCTTTTGTCTTTAGCCGACCTGAGGCTTTGTTGGATCTTCTTGGTCGGCTTGAAAACCTTTTTAATGTTATATTTTCCCAAAAGTTTTTCAATTCTGTCAGTGACCCTCGGGATATATGGCAGATATGCATTCGCAACTATCTGAGAGTCCTCCCTGTTATGAACCGTGGGACTTTTCGGTTTCATGGCCCTGTTGATCTCAGATACACTGTATCCATTTGACCTCAAGGTCACTCGAAGATGTTCCAGTTCCTGCTCTAGATGTTCTGGTTCACAAATTCTTCGAGCACGTTCAGTTAGGGTGGATATGACTCCTCTCTTTTGACTGGGATGGTGGTTCGAAGAATTTGTGAACCAGAACATCTAGAGCAGGAACTGGAACATCTTCAAGTGACCTTGAGGTCAAATGGATACAGTGTATCTGAGATCAACAGGGCCATGAAACCGAAGACTCCCACGGCTCATAACAGGGAGGACTCTCAGGTAGTTGCGAATGCATATTTGCCATATATCCCGATGGTCACTGACAGAATTGAAAAACTTTCGGGAAAATATAACATAAAAACGGTTTTCAAGCCGACCAATAAGATCCAACAGAGCCTCAGGTCGGTTAAAGACAAAAGAGACCCACTGTCAGCGGCAGGGGTTTATCGCATACCGTGCACCTGTGGGAAGGTTTACATCGGTACCACGAAAAGATCCATGGGTACAAGGCTCGAAGAGCATCAAGGAACTGCAGGCTGGGGCAAACCGACAAATCGGCTGTGGCGGAACACGCACTGAGTGAGGGTGACCATAGGATTCTGTTCGAAAACGCAAAACTGATTGCCCCCAACCAGGGTTACCATAGCCGACTGGTACGGGAGGAAATAGAGATCCAAAAACATGAGGACAATTTTAACAGAAAGGAAGAAGCGTTGAATCTAAACAGAATTTGGAATCCCATTCTGAGGAAATCAAGAATAACCAATAAAATCACAGCAGGTAGTGCGGCAACTAATAATGATGATTATTCCCCGAACCCGACAGAAGTAATTAACACTCCAGACTACCTGCATCGATATAAATACGCCTTGAGAAATCGAAACGTTTAGTCATCGGAGATGAGTAAGCCTCTGAAGAAGCTGGCCACTCGCGCTAGCGAAACGTCAGGAAGAAATTCCAAAGAACGACAGCCTTCAAGCCCGAAGAGAAGTAGTTATACTACTAACCTCGACCGCGAAAGCCTTCACCATTTTGTTTACCAGATGTATGAAGCGCGCCTCTGTTGGCAATCTCTCGAAGTAGTCCTCTCGATTAAATTTATCATTTCATTCAAATCCAGACAAGATCTTGTTTAGCACAGGTAATAACTATATCTTCAGCTCCTCAGAGGGCAAATGGGTGAATTATGGAATTAATCATATCAATATATTAACAAAGGATGGTTTACTATTTTTTCATGTCTTTTGTGAAAGTTTCGTTTTCTTTTTGCATTGTTTTAGAAAAGAAAAATCCAAAAATCCCACCCTAGAGTTTTTATGATTTTCTCGAAATGCATATTATGTAATACACGATTCTTAATGTAACAAATGACCTTGACGGCAAATGCATAAAAACACAATAGGGCCACTTGTTTCAACAAATTTTTCACATAAAGTTTCTACAAATCAACAATACCATCTTTGTAATACAGGGATTCAATCACAGTAGGAGATTGTGGCTACAGTTTTTTTATATGTTCCCCGCATATAAGTCTCGCACGAGTCGGATAGTACTTGAGTACGGTAGTACCGTAGGGATACCCAAGAAATGTACAGTTATTCCGGGTTGGTATAATGCATCGATTGAAGAATAAAATAGGCCTTTTATACTTCACATTTTTCTAGATGAGAGCCTGACCTTCAACACAGTATTAACTGTATTCGAAAACGATCTACGTGGACCTTGGAAACTGCAATCGGACACTTAACGGCCATTAACTAATGCACAAAAACAAATTCCTGTCACCTCCTATATAATATTAATTAACTTTCAGGGAGTATGTTCTGCCTGCTTTGTGTAATGCTCGATCACTGTTTTATACAATTTGCCAAAATACTTCTCGGTATTTTGGCCGTGACACAATAATATGTATTTTTGATATCCCGCAGTATAAACAATATTATTTTGAAAAACGCACGATTTAGTACAAAAACATTCCTTCGCACTCTGATATTGCTTTTCGTTTTCTGAATTGAGGTCAGCCGTATAAAAAAGATGGTGTTGAAATATTCATAGATGTCGTCCAAAAATATGCGGCATAACACGATTATTCGTGATCCCAATTCATGCCCATAATGAAAAGAAAAAATATGGACGCGTACCTTAACGGACCTCTGCATATTAACGAAAGTTAACGTATCCGTTGACCTTTTTCTAAAAGTTAACTCAAAAGTTTATCCGTTAATCAAAATGTTAACTTTGTTAATTAACGATTAACGGATTAACGAGTTAATGCCCAGCTATGTGTAGAGCTATGTACCAAATCCAGAAAAATGACCTATGGAGAAACACAGAAACAAGAAAACATCAGGTATTTTCTTGACTTGCTATCAAAAGAGACTCGGGAAGAAGTGTTTAATTCTGAAGGAAATGTAGACAATAAATATAATGTTAATAATTATCAGTTAGGTTCTAGGAAAGACCCTCTACAGACATATGAAAGTCTTGATAGAGTTAATAAAACATTGGGTATTTTTTCAGACCTTAGTAAGACTTTTGATCTGGTAACTCACAAATTACTTCTGTACAAATTGAAGAGGTATGGTCTGAGGGAAATACCCTTGAAATGGTTTGAGAGCTATCTAAGCAACCGAATGCATTAAATTGAAATTGAAAACCAAACACCGCAAAGACTACATTGTGCAATAGGTGTCTCGCAAGGGTCAGTATTAGGCCCCCTGTTGTATATAATTTACGACAATCATTTTGACAGCAAAAACTCCATTATGTAATCGGATGATACTTCCCTATTAGTGGCATAGGAGACTGTCAATTCAACTTCAGATAAAGCCCATCATGTTCTCAACGATGCGATCCAAAATAATCACCTAATCATACATAAAAAAAAAAATCACTCTTCATTCGTTTTCATCTTCCTCGTAAAAATTTTGACCATAGCCTGCTAAAGAAAATTAGAAACGAGTCCCTTTAAAAAGTAAGAATAAAATTTTTGGGAATACACCTATCTGAAAACTGTAGTTGGAAATTTCAAATTTATGATGATGATGCAAAAACCCTTTAGAAAAACATCCTATAAGGAGTTCTTTCGTTGTGAAGATCATTTTAACGTAAATGCTATATTTCTATGCAGCTCTCAGTGTGAAATAATCAGAAGTGGGTGTTGCATTCGGTTTTAAACTAATCTTACCTAACATCGGAATATAGATTCATAACATACATCTCTCCTGTGGGCATTTATGAATTCCAATCTATAAATTAGCGGGTTGATATTCTTAACGCCGTTTTCGCATCAATTCTTCAATTACAATACAATAAATAGGGTATCATCAGGATATATTTTTCTGCCTTTTCACATGATGTATCATCCGAACCCATTTCCATTTGAAATTTGATAATGTATCCCCTTCGAAACCAAACTCAACGTGTCCTAGCCTTTTTGCTTAAAATCCCTAATGAAGGAGAGAAGCTGGATGCATACTTTTCGTTTGAACACTCTGTATAACGGCCACTCCACGGCTTACTTTCGACATGCTTGTGCATGAACGTACAACGAGTACGATTCCCATATTTCATTGAAATTCTAGTGGTGGCCAGAACATGCCCTGTTTCACGATCAGGAGGGCATTCATTTCACATGAATTTGATGTCCACATTTTCCACATTTTTGATATTATCAATATACCAGGAACCATGCAAATTGTCCCAACACTTTCAATCAGAATCTCAATGTACATCATCAGACCCCATTCATCTCGAGGAAATGAGTTGTTGTGGCAACCACATGCCTCTCCAATTAAACCAGTATTTGATAGAGCATAGAACATTTGAGAAAATCGTGTGACAGCTTTTTAATTGATTAGGGACAGTTTCAAAAGAAAAAATACATAAATCGCCTGATGCCGTCTAAATATACACGCGATTTAAAACCATTCCTATGCCTTGGTGTAAGTCTAGCGTATCATATGTTTGTTGAAGTGTATAATGTAATGATCCGAAAATAAAGTGGAAGTGGAAAAACGAAGATGAACATCCATTTATCTACACTGCTGGGAAAATCCTTTATTTCTACTCGAGGAATTAGTGGAAACCGAGGTTTGTGTTCGTTTGACAGCAGCCAGAAATAGAATCATAAGAAATGATGTATGGAGATCATGTCCACCTGCTGCAGTAGTCGAGACTATTCTCAAATGAGCGCATGATGGATATATTCATACTGTTAAGGACAAAGAAGTTTCCGCAAATTGAATAAAGAATTATCATTTTGGAACGTGCAAAATCCTTCATTCCCAGTCATTCGGAAATGAGCCCAGGTTGGAAAGCGACCAATTGTTTACTCAGAAGAAGACGAGGTAGGAAATGACTCTCTTGACATGAAACTTCCCAACCTCCTTCTCTATTATTCAAACGTCATTTTGCTCATAGGAATTTCCGAAGTGTTCGGATCCCATCCAACGTGTACACATCAATCTTATTATACAATGGCACGATATTATAGCTACCACACACACACACTATCTCAGTACAAAAAAGATATAGGTACTCATCATCCACGAAACACTAATACGGTTCAATAACTAAAGCCTCACTCAGTTTTCAAAAATAAAACGTCACCTTCTCATCAGTCACTTTTTTACGAACGGCATCTGTCTCGCAGTCGCTCATCAAGGTCCGTCTTTGTCAGCCGAAGCATCGACCAGGGCCCTAATTCTTGAGACCCTATGTTCGACGAACGAATGGTTCAGAATAATGTAGAGCGATATGGAATGCGTATGCTGAACTGCGATAGAACATCACGATCGTATACGTTCGGCCTGCGAGACTTGGGCCTCTGTTTTTCATGACGTCGGTCTCTCTCGCTCAGAGCACTTACTCGCTCGTTGTAGGAATATTTCATTCGCTCCTTGTCTTGAATGCTGATATCATTTCAGGAACTATCCCTAGCATAGGTTATTTGTAGTAATCCCCGAGATACATACTTGGTGTTCATGATCATGATTCGTTGGCGAATGACAATAATGACATTTATTGGAAGCCGTTTATTTGCAATGCTTACTTGAAATACACAATTAATTGTAATTAACCTTACAAATAATTATTCCTTGTTCATTACGAAATATTTTATATTTTTCTGAATAGTTGTTAATTAAATAGTACACAAGGAAATAGAAAAACTTTTTCCTCGAGAAGTTGTAACATTATTTATTTTTCGAGATGAAGAATACACTTTTCGTCTTGGTATGCAATATGATCTTCTTATCTTATTGATACTTTCAAACAAGTGCTAGGACATATTGTATCATATGCATTTACTTCCTATCTACTGATTGATTTACAGTACAATTTGGTAACCACTGAATTCGAGGACATAGGGTCTCACGTGGGTCTTCCACGAGACAGTTTTGATAATTGTGATTCTGAGCAGAACTATAGACGATTTTATTAAAATGATGATACTGATCATAAATGATAAGCTTTCTCCGAGAAGGGCTGTGCTGGGTTTTGAAGCACTGAACCCTATAAAATTATTCAAACTCTAAAAGCTTGCAAAGTATGTTTAACAAAATTTGCATTCATCGGGATCACATTTCATTGTCAAACTCAGACAAGCTTGTTCGTGAATTTTAGAACTTTCCCACACCAAACATTTTCAAAGAAGTCGATTTTGGGCTAATCTTTTTAACAAATAAATCCATTAGTGTAGAAAAATGATAAATGATATCTGTTTGATTGAAGTTTCGAGTACGTGGTATAGAAATTATGCAAGAAAAAGAGACTTCTATGTGATTCAGCGCCTGTCATGCCATAAAGGTAGGGGAGTAGCGGTTTTAGAAAGACTCTTTCTTCCTTTTTCTAAACGATTCGAATCTCCATGAATAATATGCAAAGTGTATTTGCTAAATATTTGATGTTACTTTCATTGTAAGAGTTTTGCATTTTTTTGCATAGACTTCTCTTAACAAAAATTATCATATTCATCATATTAGATACTTCAAGAATTCAAAGCTCTTTCTTCTCCATTCTCAAGGAGCAACTTCTCGGCATAGATCAGAAATCTGCCCTCCTACACGTATGCATTTCAATATTAATTAATACTAATCCGAAAAAAATTTATTTCTGTTGCTCATTTCAATCATTCATCTCGAGACAAATAATTCGTAACCTCAAGTCCCTTTCAAAATGAGGAACGTCAATGCGTTTGCTCATACAACGTTGCCTACAGAATTCGTTGAATAAATAAATATACTTGAGCACACACTCCAGGAGGCACGAGGATACGGTTCGTGAACACCTATCATTTCCGCCTTCAATTAATGAAATACGCACCTGTGCCAGGGCAATGGATCTCTTACTACTCTTTAGCAATGATAATATATTCGCAGGAAATGTAGGAGTTATACAATCGGATATTAGCATACGAACATAACAAAGGCTTCTTCTGTGGGGTATCTAGAGCGTGTGATATGGGAAAAATGAAAGTATTTGAGGCAAACATATTTTATTTCATCATCATACATATCTTCATTTGCATGTGTTTCAACATGATATCAAAGGATGAGTTTTATTGAACGGTAAATGACCATTTTTCTATTCAGACCGGAACATAATGAATTTCTTCGTGGTGCTTTTTCATTTTTATGTTTTTATAAACGATGAGACTAGTACCTTTGGAGTGAAAGTTGATACTTTTTGTCAATAATTGCCATAACACCAAACTGCTATTATTTGCACTGTACGTGCTTTTCGCTTAAAAGTTTTGCATCTTCGGGAGAGGAAAACTGTTACTGAATCTGAAGACTACGGTGTTTACATACTTACCATAACAATCTGAAGCAGTGCAAAACTAGCTGCAGTTTTTTGGTCCGATATGGACTTCGTCTGTTGACAACTAATAATTCTGATTAATTCCTAACAATTAATTAGAAAGCGCGTTAAGAAGAAAAGGCCCTTCGTCATCATTCATACTATTTTTACATTTTGCTGTTTCTAGACTCTCGAATGCATTGTCACGAACATCTTAAATCAGTCTCAGATTGCTTCCATCAATTCTGTATTCATCGTCTAGACTGCAGGGGTGCTCAAACTTGAACTGTTGGCGATCTACCTCAATATTGTTAGACTACGATCGATCGACACTGAGTGTAGGTGTACTCTAAAATGTCAATAAAAAAATTATACAAAATTGCGAGTTTAATAGTTCTTGAAAACAAACGAGTTGTACTGTCTGAACTTAACTAAAGGGTGACTTTGGATATTGAAGCGTGGCACTGCGTGTCCTCAGCATAATTTCCATAAGGGGGTACGCAATTACCGAGTGCAAATCATGTTCGTCAGTTAGTCGATTGCGATATTTTGACTTGATTACCTTCATATCGGAAAATGCAGACTCTCACAAATAAATTGACCCAATCGCGGCTTTTCTTTGACAAGTACCGCCGCCTTTTCCTGCTAGCAGGGGTTCATTACGATGAGAGCAAGTGGTGAGGGTGTTATTCTGGCCTAATTGTGGATCGAATAAATTTTGGTAGTTTATTCATTTCATATTGTTCTAGTGACCTATCTTCTAACAAAATCTGAGAATGGTTCTATATCGTAAATTTCTCATCAAGATCGACTCAAAAAGCACTCGCGATCGACTATTATAGTCGGGCTGTTCAAAAGATAGAAAAGGACGCGTGAACAGTAAATGCCTGCATAGCCACGCCTTCCAAACTGAAATAAATGAAGAACTGTTTACACTGTACTGTACTCATTTAAGCTTTGTATTTACGTGTGTTACGTTAATTAAATAATATGGATGGAAACACTCTTTCACCTCCAAGAAAAAGATAAAAAAAAGACATTCAGGGCTATTCACTAAGCAGAGTTGTTATGGATAGCGACTAAAAATTGTCGTTATGTTCAAGGTCAGTTGCTAAGCGCGAAATTGGTATTCACTTTTCAAGTTAAGTTGCTACTATAATGACCAGTTGCTGTGAGTAGTGGTTCACAGGCAACTGCTTCAGATATCTTGTTAAGGAAAAACAGCTTACCACCGTCATTATGGCAAGTTATTATCAGAGTTGCTACGACGGTTAGCAACTGCGATAACCACTTTACTTAGTGAATAGCCCTGATTTAACTGTAGAGGAAAAAAGTGTAATAATGAACACTTATTAAAAAGCATCCCAAGAGTTGATGGGAGGACGACGCGGCGACGTTTTTGTTGAGTGGTGTAAATCGGACTTGTAACATTGGGGAGAGGAACATTCAAAGAGTGCGTGTCGTTCACGTGATCATTCTATCTTTTCAGCGGCTACACTATAGTCGATCGCGATCGACTGTTTGAGCACCCCTGATCTAGAGCATGTTGGGAGACACTGGACTTTTCTATCCTTCCGTATCTTATGTGTGCATATTTCCCTCTGAAACAGGTTTTAATAGCTCGTTGACACTGGTCAATGTATTGAATGCTGTAATCTTGACAACTGATTTCGCAGATTCCCGACTTTTATGTGTTGTCTAATTCATCTTCTGAATCACCAAGGAGCTGTTGTAATTTATATGAGGTTTTATATACACATTTTAGCGAATATTTTCGTAAGTCCTCGAGTGTAGGTACTGAGCTTCATATGGGATTTTTTACTACTCTCACCTTTTCGAAAAATCGAAGATTTACGAAGTGTGTCCCTCAATTCAAATTTTCTAATTATCTTATCAACTGTCTCTATGTTGAAACCGTTCACTTGAGCTGTGTACCTAATGTTTCTCTTTTCATTGTCGTACTTATTTTTTTTTTAAGCAAATGCTGGTAACTTTTGGTCGAGAAATTGCATTACTGCCATTTTATGTTGTGGACAATGAGTTGAGTTGTCAGGAATGTACCTAAACGTGTTCCTTTCCTTCCTATGAATGTCAAACTATATTCCATTCTGTTAGTTCGTTACGACCAATACATCCAAAAACTGGAAACTGTTGTTTTTTTCTACTCCTTACGTATTTTTTTCTGGTGAAAATCTTATAGGAAACTGCGTAGTAGTATTTTTCATTATGGAAATATTGTCAATAATGGATTTTCCATCATGTTCTCTCTAGTGAACTACTAGGGGGATGCTAAAACACATTCATAAGCATGTGCATAGAACAAAAATCGCATCACGCATCACGAATGAATTTGTTATGAATATCACAGGGTGTAATTACTGAAAAAGACTTTTTGACATAGGTACACATTTTTGTGTAAGAGGTTAATGGCGAGGTGAGCAATTTTTTGAGAGAGAAATGTTATCTTTTTTGTGTTTTGTATACTATTTCATTCATAATCTTCCGAATCAATATCATGAAATGAACAAGAAATAATTATTCGTAACATTCATTTCAAAAATATTTGTAAGTCTAGTAGGCTTTGCACATGAACGAATTTCATGGCGCTCTCACAAATGTCCATATTGCCTTTCATTGTAAATGCCTCTTGCCTCTGTAGAGGTTAAAATGTTTCACAATTCTTCTCCTTTAGTTTTAGTAATGCGTTGGGCTTGCCAATCATATCTCATAAATTTCCGTCATTTTTCACGAGCATGTTGCAACAGTCAATATTTGGATAAATTACTGAAATATCGGCGGCATTTTCGACCATAAAAAAATGAACTGACCTTGAGTACTGTACTTGAGAAAATGGTTAATCAAACGGTAACGGAAACTAGTGTGTTAGTCATTGAAGATGTTTGTGGTTTTTAGGGGAGAAATTGAATAAGTACCTATATTTTTTCAGTCCCTTTGATACTGATATAATTATCATAATGATAATAATCTTTATTCAATCCTTTCAGATCACATACATGATATAGGATACGTCACAAATGAAAATTGTTAAAAATATCGACATGATAGACACATTGAAAATCAACAGAAAATAAATAATACACTATGAAACAAATTTGTACATATATACATAAACATTAATTTCAATACCATACATATCGAGAAACATCTTGATTTTGCATCGAGAAATCCGTTGATACTATAATTAGTTATTTGTTTTACTAGGCATAAAAGCACAAGATTCAATGCCGCGGCTGGTGTTTCATAGCCGAGCGTAGCGAGGTTATGAAACCAGCCAAGGCATTAAATCTGCTTTTCTGCCGTGTGAAACATATAATTTTTTCTTCAAATTTGTTCCAATTCCACGCGAAATCGCCTTTTTCATATTCAAATTGCGTTCCATTATCAATATCCAAATAACTAAATTATTTTATCAAAGGTAACTGGGCCCTGCGTTACTATGTTTACCGCTGATGACGTTTGTTGAATATGTTTGTTTACTATTTACTTTGTCATCGTCAATTTTGAAAAGTTGTCATGTTAGAAATGGATTTACTGCAAAGTGAGGATGAATTGATGCAATTAACACCACCTGAGATAAGAGACCAGGCGCGAGATGTGGAATTTAACCTTTTACCGGAAAATCAAGAACTGTATATGCAGCAGATTCAAGGAATATAGACAGAAGAAAAATTTAGGATCTTTCTCTGAAGATGTGCTGATTGTCTATTTCGTGCTGTAGTTTGTATTTTTGATGCAATAAAACCAGTTTATTATCATCAGCATCATTTTGAGTTTTCCTTAATTCATTTTCAATTTTAATAACCAGTTTGATTTAAATTATTACTTGGAAGGTTGCCTAGCAACGAACTTTTTCTGCCTAGGCATTGAAAGTACAACTTCTAAGCCAAGTGTTATTAAAAGGCCGCTTTAAATGTCATTTGGAGAAAAAACACTTTTTCTGCAAATATCCTTGCAATTTTGATTTGAAGGAGTTTTTATTTCGCAGCTCTCCCAGGTTTGCGGGGAGATGATTGAAAAACTTTATACCTCTTTTGAAGGGGCTTTTTTCATAAAAGGATGAAATATGTGTAGGAAGTCTGATGAGGTTTCCATTTCTAGTGGGGTAATCATGATATTGAGAAACTGTTTGGTGCATTTCAATATGTTGCATAAATAACACTATACACTTGAAAATATAAATACATAGAAGTGAAACGCTATAAGGTAGACACGATTAAAGGACCCCGCACTTCTCTTATGGAAAATGGCGTTCCGTCAAATTTTCTGAAATTTTGTGAAATTATACTACTCAACTTTCTGATCAAAAGTGTCTATGGGCTCACTTGAATCCTATGACTAGTTTTCGAGCTACAGGGTGTTGTAGTTGAGGAATGCTCACTTTTTTCAAGTTATATTTCTAAAACAGGATGAGATACTTCCAATTGAATGAAAAAAATATTTTCGCCTGCCTCTTGACAGTACACATGCATATATTGAACATCAAAATCGACCAAACCTACAGGGTGATCCACTATTGGAAGTGAGGCGATTTCTTATAAACATGGAATTGGAAAAATCGAAACTTTAACTAGTGTTAAATGAAAAATATTACCAAATTATCTTACAGTTGTATCAAATATCGTACACAATACTACATCCATCAAAGTTCGTCGAAAAATACACCGTCAGACAGGAACCGTTTCCTATGGAATACAATAGCGCATTTGTTACAATTCAATGTATTCAAACTATTTATTATTTTTCTAGAATATGTTTTATAATCCAGTTCATGCCATTTAGGAGGAAAAATTAAAAAAAAAATAATTTTATTCACAGTGTAATTCAAACTGAACTAATTTTTAACAACATTCTGTAAATTGCTATTATCACCGTTGAGGTGTAATTTTTTCATCATTATCTGAATTTTTGTAACTACTCAGATCTACTGACGTCAATAGTTCTATGCCAAGTTGGATTGGATAAGCTAGCTGTACGTAAATACTGAAAAGATGCATCGAGGATTTTACTGATTTATTATATATATATTTAACGAATTAACGATAAGCATCTAGCATGCCTTTTCAAAAAATTCATAGTGCGCTTTGAAAACAATAAATGTTTGAGAATTGTCAACAAACTTCAAACTTTTTCGTGGTATTTTGCTGCACAATCTTTCGACTCCATAGATTATTTGTTTTCATTAGTAGAGAAATGGCTTTTGCAAATAGGGTGCAGTGTTACTTTTGTGAAAAGAATTTTGTCGTGAGACTTACAGTGAATATGAATCAAAATGATCATGTTGATCTGCTTCAGATGGCATTATATAAAAGACGAACTGCTGATCATCTGCCCATTGATGTCATTGATGATATAAGGGTATGTTTGAATTGTTTCAATGCTTTGAGAAATGAACTTATCCAAAATGAAAATAATCCGAATTGTCTTCGTCTCGATGTCCTGTCTCCCACTCCGAGCCGTAGCTGCATAGTATGTAATGCTCGTCAGAATATCCATAGAATATCTTTGGAGTGCAGAATAAAAGTGTTTGTAGATTCTGGAATCTATATTCCAGACTTTCTGCGAATTTGTTTGGACCATCTTGACAATCGCGGTATTATACTACCTCACCTGATCGGGGGTTTTACATTTGTTAATAAACCGTATATGATATCAAATCTTCAGCAGTTTCTACAAGGATTGAGATCGGTAGCTCGAGAGAATAGAAGCAAAAAAAATTGGGAAGATATTAGTAGTTTCCAGAATGAAGAACTGAAAGCTCTCACCTCATTGTCCGGGCAAGAATTTCAACAATTATTTGAATTTTGTGACCCAATTGTACAGTATGGGAATAGAAGAAGGGTGACTGAGAAGCATTCATTGACATTCCCCATAAAAATTCGACATGGTGTTTCGGATGAATTTCTACGAATACTATTGAATTATCCCTCACGACCAACTGTCGGTTTGATAATATCTAATGTGAGGTTATCTTTATTAGAGAGATTTGTACCAAATAATATTGGTTTTAACTCCATTCCTAGAGAAACTTACATTTGTATAACCCTCATCCCAACATTCCCAAAGCGATTGTGTATATATATTGTACATAAACCAAGATAAAAAAAAGCAGCAACTTCCGTGTGTTGAGACAATCGTACTGTTCTCACAAGCATGAACATGTCATCAAACCAGAAATGATTGTTGCTTCTGATGGTTACATCTAAGCAATCAATGGGCCATATTTTTCTGATGCTAAAAACAGTGATGCGTCCATTTTAGCAAGAGAGCTTCATGATGACATGGAGGGAATGAGGAATTGGTTTGAAGAAGGTGATATTATGATAGCTGACAGAGGTTACAGAGATTCTGTACCACTTTTACAGGAACTCGGTCTTCATGTCCACATGCCACCCTTCCTGCCACCGAATCAGAGGCAACTAACAACTGCAGAAGCTGATAGAGCACGCATCATAACGACCAGTAGGTGAATTATAGAAGCAAGAAATGGACATTTCAAAAGCATTTTCAAATTATTTCGAGGCATGATTTCAACAACGCATGCTGCAAATCTCAGGAACTTTCATTTGATTGCCGTGGCTTTATTGAACACATTCCATCCTTAAATAAGTTTGGAGGGACGGCCAGAGATAACTACTCAAATGTTGAATGCTTGTGACGAAGTAAATGTCGTCCAAGCACGTGTTGAAGCGCACAATCTTCATTTGAGGAATGGCGTTTGGGTTCGCCTGAACTTTAGGCACGCAGTTTCTTTTCCACGTTTAGATTCAGAATACCCGAAGTCCTTCACTGGATCATATCACATTTATCTAGCTGCCTCTTATATTCAGGATACTCTACAAAGAGAGGAAGGAAATATTCTGGAAATCGATGAATTGATTGAAGAAACGAATTTTCTGAGATTGAGGATATACTCAAGATTTCGCAATGCCACGAAATACATGCTGTGGATTGTGTTCAATGAGAATGAAAACGAGAATCCAGAAGATCCCCCTGTTCAAGGATATTATTGTACATGCCGATCAGGAGCAAGGACCTTGGGGAGTTGTGCACACGTGGCCAGTGTAGTGTGGTTTTTGGGATTTGCCAGGTATCAGGAAAACATCAAATTTCCGTCGGATAGGCTTTCGAACTACATCATTGATGCTGCAGATCGAAGATGGAATGAGGATGCAGATATTGGTCCGATAGTTATTTGAAAAAAAAACATATTGTTTGGTTCTTCTAAACGCATATTTCTTTCTGGATCCTATGTTTAAGTGACAAGAGCGTTTTTTTGAAATCACTACAAATCGAAATTATTGGAGTCTCTATTAGCTACAAAAGATATAACTCCATTAAAATATTTCTTTGAATACATGAACTGCTTCTGTTTTTCGAAATATCTCAATTTTTGTGTCCATCACTCAGAATCTAGTCGTAGCAGAAGGGTGATAATTGGGAGGTGAATCTGAGTAGGTAGAAAATTTAAGTTAATAAAGAAAAAATTGCACCTCAACGGTGATAATAGCAAATTACAGGGTGTTGTGAAAAAATTAGTTCAGTTTGAATTTTGTGAATAAAATAATTTTTTTACAACTTTTTTCTCCTGAATGGCATGAACTGGATCATAAAACATATTCTAGAAAAATAATAAATAGTTTGAATACATCGAATTCTAACAATTGCTCTATTGTATTCCATAGGAAATGGTTCCTGTCTGACGGATTATTTTTCGACGAACTTTGATGAATGTAGTATTGTGTACGATGTTTGATACAACTGTAAGATAAATCGGTAATATTTTTCATTTAACACTAGTTGAAGTTTCGACTTATCCAATTCCATGTTTATAAGAAATCACCTCACTTTCAATAGTGGATCACCCTGTAGGTTTGGTCGATTTTGATGTTCAATATATGCATGTGTACTGTCAAGAGGCAGGCGAAAACATTTTTTTTATTCAATTGGAAGTATCTCATCCTGTTTTAGAAATATAACTTGAAAAAAAGTGAGCATTCCTCAACAACAACACCCTGTAGCTCGAAAACTAGTCATAGGATTCAAGTGAGCCCAGGGACACTTTTGATCAGAAAGTTGAGTAGTACAATCTCACAAAATTTCAGACAATTTGACGGAACGCCATTTTGCATAAGAGAAGTGCGGGGTCCTTTCCACAAAATTTATTGTCTTCGCGACATGTTTCGATACACTGTATCTTTATCAAGCGATGTCTTTAGAGTGTTTAAAGACATCGCTTGATAAAGATACAGTGTATCGAAACATGTCGCGAAGACAATAAATTTTGTGGAAATTTAATCGTGTCTACCTTATAGCGTAATAACTATGGATTTCCATCAAGTAAAGGCCACCTCAATCCAAAAAATAGAAGTGAAAATTTCGAAGTTTTGAAAGTTCGACATGATTCGTCTAGTTTCAGGTTGGAGATGAGTCGAATAATTCTTTCTTGGGAAACAAATATTCTTCTTTTATTACTGGAGCATCCCCAGATGCTATGTTATATGCTATGTGGGAGTAGATCAGAGCATTCCTTTTTATCTAGCGAGTCGTAGATATATTTGAAAAAATTGTTCGAAGAACTTTAGGTTGACCTACCTTGAGAGAAACCAATCATCGAAGCAACAAATATGTAATAACTGTAATATCGTGTCAGGAAATGTTTTTTGTAACTGGCCCAAATGCTCATTTTCAATCTTCTTGTAGGCTGGAAAGTGACCAATTGTGCAAACAGAAGACGAAATTGTCAACACTTTACTAACTCCACGGCACTTTCTCGATTTTGTCTTCTTGTAGCTCAAATCGGTTTTCAGCCTTGGTAAGCTATATTTTTCTCTGGAGGGAAATTATTCACTTGTCGCCTCGGTACGTAATATACTATTGCCGAGTTCGTATTTTTTTGAGTGAACAATTGTTCACTTTGATTGTGTGATAAAACAGTTTCAATCTGACAGAGAAAAGTTTTTCCAAATCTTATGTCTCTTCAATGTATTTTGTGCTTGAAAACTGCAATTTTTTTACAAATCAGAAGACTAGCAGCTGGAAGATATGAAAAATACCGGATATGTGGTTGTAGTTTTTGTTGAGAAGTTCAATGTGTTTTTGTTTTATTTTTGGTGTACTCTCGCACCGCATGGTATATACTCTTGAAACCCCATATTTTTATTTAATTCTCTCCAACAGTGGTTCACACATGAAAATAATATAGAGTTAAATGTTTTCTTACCGAATTATTATTCGATAACGAGAAACATACACTTAAAACGACTAACAAGACTTTCCAAATGAGTTTCTGTTGAAAACGGGACTGTTGAATTCGATTGCTTTTTCACAATATTTTAAACATCAAGACTAAATCGTCTGATACATACTCATAAAATAATATATTTCTTTCAGTGATATTATCAAGATGAATCCGATTAAAGAAAGCAACATATTTGTTCCATTTTCCGATACGCCGAGCTTCTAATCAGTACTCTGTATATTGTTGAATCATTTTAAAATTTTCAATACAAAACATTTTTACACAATTCCTCTACTTTACCTCAGAGTTCTCACGGAAGTTCGATGTGACGAACCCTTTGAGTAGGATTGTTTGTGAACCTAGAAAAAATGAGAGAACACAACAGATTCTTTCATGAAGAACTCTTCATGGGTGCTTATACCATTGCATTCAATGCCCGTCGCGGTATAAATCAGTGGAGTAATCGATGTAACAGGTTGATTCTTCGGACAAGCATTTTCGATTGTAGTGAACCCGATTCACCCCCGCCCATGAGCGATACCTGCGCCTCATTACTTTGAAGTATGAAGAGATGATGCGCTCGTGTATGAATACACTGTCTGCAAAACCGCGAACCGTAACATTTGTCTCGTAAATTGGAACAAGCCAGGCGTGGATGAAGAATGAATGACTGCGGAGTCTAATAATACTGCTTTCGCGAAACGGGCACTCGATTTTTGCAATTATTCGCGTTTCCTTGCTTCCCTCAATGAGGATAACGAGGTCGTTCTCAAGCTTTCCGAAAAGCTTTCAATTCCATTCAATTCTAGAGTTCGAGCCTTTCAGAAAGTATGGTAGTGACTTTTTTCAATATTTACTCCAGTCTATGACGGTAAAAAAAAAAAAAGTGTAAACTGTGTATTTAGCCCATACAGCACCGATTCTTATGAAAATTTGGATATAGGTTCTACTTACCCTCTATTTCAAAATCTACCCTGTACCGAGGGTTGCTTTTTTGGAGGGGGGGTAAAAACCACCCCTATTCGAAAAAAAATATCAAAATTTTTGATTGGAGCATGTAATAAACTGAATTCATATTTATATCAGTGAAATCAATCAATTGATAATTTTTGATATAATTCATGGTTCAGTAATCAGCGTCAGCCCTCAACACCCCCCCTTGTGACAGAATATCATCAGAAAATAATAATTACCATGTTATTTGGCAGTTATTCAACTTATTCAGTATCTATTTGCATTTAATTTGAGATTAGCTTCTATCTACTATCTACTTCAAAGTTGAGGTTGTGCCTGGGGTTGATTTTCATTCATCAGAGGTGAAAACTACCCCTATTCAAAAAAAAATACAAAATAGTAGTTATGAGCGTGCAGTCATCTGTAAATACGTTGAATTAACCTTGATAGACGAATTCTGATCTATTAAGAAGTTTCGACCCCTAAAAACCAACCTTATGATAGTTTTCACCAAAAAGTTATATCGAAATTGTTATTGAGTAACCGGGAAACCCAACTGTATGAAAATTCAGATTGAAACTCTACTTTAAAGTTATCTCTGTACACGGAGATGCTTTTGATTTTTTAAACGTGAAAACTACCCCATTAAAAAAAGTTGAGTCTGGATTTGGATGTGTGATCGATTGAAATCATCTTCAAATGTATTTATTATGTGTATTCATCAATATACTAATGTACATACTCTAATTTCTACAAAAATTGTTTTGGTTTTTTTCCCATAACTCGCTTAGTCTTTAAGCAATCAAATCCACCAGAAAAGTATTTTGTAGAGTTTTTCAAGAGCTATAAGCTCATCCACATGAGTTTTTGTTTCAGATTATATTTTCGAAAAGGTTAATGCTGGAAGGTCTCAAAAAAGGTACTTTGCGCGAACCCGCACAATATTTATCTGGCCATATCTTACTCTATTTTCATCCTACAGAAAAAAAATGAAACACCAAAATTTCAGAGAAGAATAACCTTCAATTTTGTACTCTATGAAATTTTGCATGTGATCAATACTTTTCGAGTTATTTCGAAGGAATGGTGATTTTTCGCTGAATTACGTATATGCTTTTTTCTCTTCAATCTCAATTTTTTCCAAAACTACGTACTTTCAATTGATGAAAAACTCATAACTCATTATGAGAACATGAATGAAGTGAATTATGGAGTAACAACGATTTTTTGCAAAGGGGGGAGGGAAGAGAAGATGAGTTATTCACAATTTTTTTTCAACGAAAAAATAGGATTCAACATAATTTCCTTCATACCTCGGTCAGTTTTGATGCTAGAAACTTTTATAAATAACAAGAATGAAGTATTTTTGAAGGACTTCAAAAAAGATCCAATGAGTTTTTTCCGAAAAATGCATTGGTTTTTGGTTATTGTACGTAGAAACTTTCCATTTTGGCGTTTGAAAATACCAATCAACTTTCAACAAGCAATTATTTAGTTTGTAGTGGGTTTGCATACATCACAAATGAACGATCGCCTTTGTTTTTTCAAAAGCAATAATTTTTCTCTCTGCAGGTTTTTCGATAAGATACATATTTTTCCAGTTATTCGCGAAAAGGATCTGAAAACGTGTTTTTTTTTTTACTGAAAACCGACAATTTCACTCGCGAATAAGTCGAAAAGTATTGCTTTTCAGAAAAAACTTCATAGAACAAAAATTGCTTAGAATTAGTCAGTTTATTGATTTCCGCATTTATTTCCAATAACAAATTTTTCACCCCCAAAAAGGGGTGGCATCCACCCCCAGGGAGAAAGCAACCCTCGGCACAGGGTAGATTTTGAAAAAGAGGGTATGTAGATCCTGAATCCAAATTTTCATTCGAATCGGTGCTGTATGGGATAAATACACGGAAAAATGGTCATAGACTGGACTAATTATGGTGTTCAACAAACAAGGAATGATATATTCATTTCCCACGAGTATGAAGTTTGCAGCAAGAGCAGCTACGAATCATACAGGTGTGTGTCAGCTTTCGAAGCGAGTTATACACCATACTTTTTCTACGTCTGAAACAGATAATAGCGAAAGATTCAACAAATAACATAAACTTCAAATTAAATGTTAGTGAAAATGTCCATTTATGTTCAATGTACAATTGAATAGATGAATAGAGCTGTCATTGCTTGAAATTCGAAATTCCATAGGAGACCTGATTTATTGTGTAATAATATGTACAACTGTAACACAATGACATAATATTATTTTATCAGGTAAGGAAATGAAATTGAAGACATACGATATACCTCTGTGTTCTACCATGAACAGTTAGAATACAGCAGTTTTGTGTTAGTGTTTGTGTAGAAAATGGATTAACAAAGAGTACATATATGTACTTTGTAGAACATTTATCTTAGGAATTACGTATACTTGGTCCATATTTTTCCAAGACCTGGAGGACAGCAAGAGTTCAGGCAGTTCCTAAAAAAGGGAAGAAACCTTTACCTTGTAATTATAGACCAATTGCATTGCTTTCTATCATTTCCAAAGTCATGGAAAAAGCAATCAATAAGAAGCTCATCAAATATCTAGAGAAATCAGGAATAATTAATGATCGACAATACGGATTTCGCACTCAGAGATCAACCAGTGACTTATTGGCATATGTTTTTCATATTTGGCAGCATTCAATCGAGAAATTCGGAGAAACGATAGCTGTTGCACTCGATATTTCAAAAGCGTTTGATCGAGTTTGGCATCGGGGTCTCATTTCTAAGCTGCCGTCTTATGGTTTGCCCCCTCAGTTGTGTGCTTTTGTGAAGAGTTTCTTGTATGATAGGTCTCTGTATGTGGTTGTGGATGGAGTATCATCTGATATTCTCCCAATAAATGCAGGTGTTCCACATGGTTCAGTTCTGGCGCCCACTTTGTTTCTGCTTCATATCAATAATTTGCTCGAGAAAACATCTTGTTCAATACATAATTTTGCGGACGACAGTACTCCTCATACCAGTTTCTCTTCCAGAGTCCCCATACCAGCTCGAGAAACAAAAATTCAAAGAAACATTCACGTCAATAAAATTAACGGCGACTTAGCAAAAATAATAGAATGGGGTAACATGAACTTGGTGGAATTTAATGCCACGAAGACCCAGGCATGTCTCTTCTCAAGAAAAGCCGATCTATCATCATCCAATATTCAGATGTCAGGAGTAACTATTCCTACAAAATCAAGTATCTCGATGATAGGAATTACGATCAGTGATAATCTCTCATGGAAAAACCATGTGAGATCGATCGCTAAAAGTGCTTCCCACAAACTTGGATTTCTATTTCGTGCGAAGAAATATTTCACTTCTCGTCAGCTTCTAATGATCTACAAGGCTCAGATACGACCTGTCATGGAATACAGTTCTCATGTGTGGAGTTCGGCACCAAAACATTCATTGAGGCTTTTCGATTCTATTCAGAGAAAGGCAATTCCGTCTTGTTTGTGATTCTTCACCCACAGACTCGCTCACTTCATTGGAACATCGTAGAAGGGTCGGAGACTTGTCTCTCTTCTATGGATACTTTCACGGTCAATGCTCTTCCGAATTGTTATCAATCGTTCCCCCCTTGGCAATATCTACACGGATGACTCGACGAGTACAGAATTCTCATCCCTTTGTTATGAATTGGGAAACCTGTCGAACCTCTCTTGCTCAGGGATCTTTTTTCAATAGAACAGCTGAGCTTTGAAACTACTTGCCAAAAGAGGTTTTTTCTTAGGCTTACAAACTTCAGAAATTCAAAGTAAATGTTAATTCGTATCTGTCTCTTGATTCACGTGGTGTTCTTTGAACATTACAGGTCTTTCCTTTCGTGTGAATCTGCATTTAAAAAAAATTGCACTAGATCACTATTCAAAACCAGTTCAAATAAAGGGTGAACCAAGAAGGTCATTCACCATCTCCAGAAGAATTTGGTTAGGGAAACTCGCCTCGAGTGCTAGTGATTTAGTGATTTTTTTGTTAGAGTGATTGGTTTTCGTTTGAAGCTTTCAGATTAATTTTCGTTAGTGATTGGCGGGAAATTCGTATCATAACCATATATTGTATGATATGACATGATGACAATCAGAATGTTTTTGTAGCATACAAATATCTGTAGTTGTATACGAGGCAGTAGTACACATCGACATCAAGAAAGTGTTTCTTTTTGAATTACTTGAACTTCTGAAAAGCAACAAAGGGCGGGTTTATTTTTTCAAGTAGTTCGTGTGACTATTCCAAGACACGTCTTCATCTGAGTGAACTAATAATCTGGTAGATTTTGAAATATATTCCAGAGGTACTCCAGCACTTGAACTGGATGAATTCAGTTTCTTCTCATAAAGGATGAAATCATTCGTACTACAACTTTAACCTGATATATTCAGGGTGTTTCAACGAAAAATATGTACCTAACTCTCTGCTGCAAAAATACTCGGTCACCAAGAGTTTGTTTAGAGATTGTGAGGGGAACACATTTCGGACATATCCTTCAACATATGCATCCAACTCCCTTGCGAGGAGTTATCACACCCCTCAAATTTCAAATGAAGAGTGGGGTCGAATGATGACAAAATTATCGGGAGTAATTACACATGTGCTTCAAAATTACCGATAATTTTCCATGAAAGCATGTTCTCTAAAAACTGCATGAGATCATTTTCATATGAGTCCGACTCCGAAGGAGGAGGGCTCTTTTAGCAAAATATGAAAATAACCGAATGCAGTTTTTTTACTGACAACATGCTTGAATGGAAAATTATCAGGTTTATTTTGATGCACGAGTGTAATTCGGTAGAATATTTCCGGACTTAAAATAACGACGTTTAAAATTCAGTATTTATGCCTGTCAAGATGACAAATGTACATTTCAACAATAGTTACTATAGAAACACGGACCGAGCGGGTATTTTTCGATACCTACCGGGTATTTACCAGCCCGAAAATGTCCCGCCGGGAATTTATCGCTGTGATTGATCGAAAATCTCCCGCTTCATATGGGATTTTTAACATACGATGGAAATATTCTTTCTAATGGTACTTTTTTTATGAATACAAATATGTTTCAGGTATTAGGAATCAAAAAATCCACAATTGTAGGTTTCAATGTTTGTTATTTGTAGCGGTGTTTTATAAAAAAGTGAACAAGTTCTTGAATTGCTTTCTTGAAACGTTAATTCAACAAGAGTTGAGAATGTGATCCATTTGAAATATTCAGATTTTGCTGAAATTCTTTTCTGAAATTTCTGCGGTTGGTGTTTCATATTACAGACGGATCAGATATCGACAAACTTTTTGAATTACTTGGTAACATACGAATCATTTTATCGGGATGAATGACCTCAAACAAGCGAGTGGTGAGTCTAGCAAAACTGAAAATGAAAGTTAACATTTCAATTCGTTTTGGAATGGAATAAACCAGATTTTATGGTTGAGTTGAAAGAATATTCAAAGAAACCCAACCGAATCAGTGACACGACAAATAAACGTTGCCTTCATTATTTTCCTATACTCATCTGCAGTTTTTTTCTCACAAAAAAAGCAAAAGATGAATAGGGAATTTGATTGTAATGAAAAATTTCTTTCTTTCGTTAGAATGAAGAAATTCAGAAATGTTTGTAGTTATTCCGTTTCTCGTATCTCAAAATAACGCCGATTTCGCATAGAATGTTTGGGTAAATTTCAATGAATAGGGTATAATTGGATAGATAATTTCGTATCTTTACACATGATGTATCACTCGACCCAACTTCCCTGTTGATATTTTAGGGTTATGACACCCCCTAGGTACGGGTTCAAAAACAGAGAGGTTAGAAAATATGAGTGAAATGTGTCTCCTTCGAAAGCAACATTCACGTGTCCGAACCTTTTTGCTTCAAATTCCGAATGAAGTAGAGAAGCTAGGTCGTCGGACTACTCACCTAACCTTGTAATTTCCGTTGGACAGTGCTTAGACCATTACTAAAGAATAATGTACGAAATCAGCCACCGATCTCTCTCTTACCTAACCTAGCATATTGTTGAAACAATCTATGAAATGTAAGAGTCCCTACATAAAACCCAAAGAACCACCTATATCAGAGATTATGGTTCCGAGCAAGAATCTTTTATATGCACGTATGAATTCCTTGAAAAATGTCAAGGGACTTACATCTCATTCTATATGACCGAAATCCTTGAATTGGTCAAATTTTGAATTAAACCTGTTGTATGCAAGGTGAAACATATCAGTGCATCCATTGCCAGTCAATCTTTGAAATGATCAAATTAGTACCAATTTCAAATCTGTTTCACACATATGTGATGGAATTGGAAAAATTACATCTAAAATGATCTCAAACATATTTCGAGATTTTTTTTACCGCCCTGGCTATTGTATTATTATCTTATCGTTTGTTCGGAAAATGACAGACAATTTGTCCTTTCAATTCAATAATTTAAACTATATTGGAAAAAGCATTCTTGGTGTAGCATTCGAAAATATATTACTCAGGCCCTTATCGATACGTATCACCCTGTATAATGGAAGTATTTTCGTTGACACCACGAATTGAATTTGCAATAATTCGGAAAAATATCACATCATCTTAGTATTTTTCTGACCTCTATAATAATTTAGCTTTCAGAACACAAATTTCCAGCAACACAAGACAGACTTCCTGTAAATTTTCCAAATCAACAATCCCACCATTCAAACCAACGCCAGTACACTATAAATACGAATTCAGAATTATGAATTGGCCGTTTTATGCAACGGCAAATACCCGCTTAGAGAATTACTTATGTTTTCGATGACACAAACGAAAGTATTACGGATATGTTTATTTCTTTCGAAAATTCGACTGCGTATCACGGGGAAAACATTATTCCAATATATTTAACACGTGTGCATCTATTTAAAACGGAAGGTAACGTTCTCCAGACCCATAGTCTGTATTTTGAATACGAGTGTACTGGTGCTTTTCGTTTCATATAAATCCGAAGATTTCCTTTGGAAACCATGGTGAATATTGTTTGTTTGTACACCACCGAAGAGGCCCCCAAGAAAGTCAGGAAGAGAATGGTTGCTAGAATAACCGAGGTATTCATAAAATGGAGTATTTTGGGTCTATTAGCGATTTTCTTGAAAGTAGTCGATCCCCGATATTCCGCTAAGGATTAAGAGATATCGAAAAAAGTTAGACAAAGTTGTTCAGAAAATTTTAAATGCATTTCAAATATCTCCAAAGTTCTGGTCTACATATAATATATGGTATTCAAAATAAGCATTTGAAACATCATCAATTTATTAGTGTCATGCAATAATATTTGGGAAAAAAATTCCAAATTTTTTCGTTGGATACCTCTAACGCGAACTAAAAATATATTGAGAAGTGACATTATATATGAATCCGTAGTAGGCTAGATTCTAGTAGAAAATTAAAAAAACAAATGACACAACACCAAGAAAGGTTAATGCAGAGAAAATTGGTGAACATCCCTATAATTCAATGTATATTTGCTTTCTGTGCATAGAGACAGAGTTTTTCGATATTTATGGTGCTACTTTTTATTTGAAATTGGTGTAGAAATTGTTTTTTTATGATGATTTGAGGAAATCAAATATGTTCATCCGCTCTACAATTCTTCAAACCAAGTTTGTGTTACGACTTGTTGCATACTTTTTTTATGTTCATGTAAAAAAAACTTTATTGAACGCCGATAGATTAGTACATTTGAGACTGTATTGCAATGAATTAATCTGCTACTAAGCTGAGAATTCGCCATTGGCATTTCCTCTGATGAGACGTAACACTTTTTCAACCGAGGTAAATAAAAATGAAAAAAAAATGGTTTTTGGTCAATAATTAAAACAGTCGATAGGGTAGCTAGTCGCATCGATTTGGATGACAACAAATCTCTACTTACATCGATTTCCGACTTCCTAACTTCAGGCAGGGTACATGCACCCATATTGAAATCACTCTCACTTCAATTCTCGCTCATTTTTCGTTTTAATTTGCAATTTAGTGTGGAATTTCCAGACAGCGTGTACTTTCCCGATGGCCAAATCGATTTTTTTCAGTAGAATATTTGGCTAAATATATAAATTTTTCATTACTTACTATGGAATCTTGTAAAATCCAGGTGCCTTCCTCAGATAATTTATTTTCCGTTTAACATTCTCTGTGACTCCCAGACAATAAAGATATATAAGAACCATTCTGTTAGTATTCACCCATCAAGAACAATAATTTTTCTAAAAAAAAAATGCCAAAATCAAAAAACTCAAAAACCCTCATTGATATAATGTATCGATAGATAATGCAACAAGCAAAATATAAATATTTCGTTATATGTAGTTTTCCCAACAAACATTAATAAAACTCCATCCAACCATCCATGTAATGAAACATTCGGAATTTGAACGATAGATAAACGAAATTCGAATAGAAATGAATTAATCATAGAAAATGGGCCAGTATCGTTGTCTAGTACATCATTGCAGTGAAAATAAACAACATTAACGACACTGAGTAATGATACAGCAGCTGCTGCAAAAGATACGACAGTTTTATTCTCTTTGACCAAACTGGAAATTTATTGCAAACATCCTCGAATATTTCTCTGGCGGGTCTCGTTCAAATTCTATTGAATATTTCCCTCATATATAAAATGTCCCATAAGAGCAATGCAATTATTGAAAACCTTCAGCGGTAATTGCATTGTATCAAGTCACCATAACAACACATTTGAAACCGTATCGCTAGACGTCAGTAAACAACACAAATAAATGTCAGATAGACTTCAAAAATAGAAAAACATTTCGCGTTTTGGTGAGTACTCCATACAATCTATAGAGGAAAGTATAAATGAACAAAAAATAACATTTCCTTGAGAATTTCTTTATTCGTGATATATTCCAATGAATTACATTCGTGCATAAAAATCACCAGATGATTTTGCATTCAAGCGTGATATCTTCTACAAATTGCGTTCGGTTATTTTCATATTTTTGTCACTTTTGTTCACTTTCGCCAAAATATGAAAATAAACTTGCAATTTTTAGATACCTATCACGCTTTCTTGCACAATTATCGGTAATTTTTATGCACTCGTGCAATTATAACCGATAATTAATCAGGAGAAAGTTTGTTTTCAGTAGGTAGTAATAACCCGAGGACATTGATAATTGTGCGAAAAAATTTAATGACGGATTTCAAAAGCTTGTTGCTTGTTGTTATTACCTCAAAATACTTTTCTTGTAAAAGCTTACTTGTTACATTCCACATAGTTTTGACCGTAGCTTCTCTAAAATGCGTACCATCTTTTCTTCTCATATTCACGACCCAATCTTTCAAAATTGACGCTATTTCTTCTACCGTTTGGCTTCCATCTAATTCATAATATCTAATACTGCAAAAGTCAATAAAAGCTTTTCAAACAAATTTCTTACTGTACACAGTATTGCTGGGTGTATTTGACTTGATAATTTCGTTTATCTTCTCATCATTATCACGACCAAACCGTGACATGTTGAATTTATATGAATTTATCTGATGGCATGTCATAATGACAACGTTATGTCACTCGATTTTGATGACATAAGGAAGCTCATTATGGGACTAAGTACCATAATGAATTCATTATGGTACTAAGTACCATAATGAAATTCTATAAGGAAAAGACTAAGTACCATAATGAATTCATTATGGTACTAAGTACCATAATGAAATTCTATAAGGAAAACATGTTGTCAAGGAAATGGCAAAGCACAGCTCACTCACCTACTAATATTTGAAACTACACAATACTTACTCCTTTAAAAATAGTTGTCATTGTGACATGTCGAAAATGCAGTTTTTAATTTTTCGAAAATGTATTGATATAAATGCCATCAGATAAAATTTTGTATGTAATACGAATCATAAACAATCATTATGGCTACGCCTCGCCCGATAACATTCACGACTTGTACCATAATGATCGTCTTTATGATCCTTATTACATAAATAACTATTATGAAAAACTTCAAAATTGACATTCATGCGTATCTGTAGCAACGAAGTTAAAACAGCCCATGGGATACGAATGATTTTTTTGCGAGTAACCGGGTTACAAATGGTAACGATTTTCAGTAACCGGTTGCATTTTAGCGATATGCGGTAATAGAGGAGAAGTTGATGTTACGTCATTAATGATGTCACTATTTATTACCGTGTTATTGAAAACGTAACCTTGCTCGACAGCAGGGTTATAGGCTATACGAGAAGATGATAAAAACGACAGAGACAGAGGAAGAGAAACACACAATTGTAGACAGTTCACAGTGCATTTAGCATGCAACTGGCTGGAAGTGTATTTTTTTTATTCGAAATAGTTGGAAAAACGAAAAACGTATTTTCATGATACTGGTTCAACTTAATATTATGATCTATTGGCTTCCTTGAATGAGTTTCACATGTTTTTCCTAATGGTAATCGTGAATCTCAATCATTAATCAAGTTCAAAATGTGGAAATATAAATTATTGTCACTTGAGAAGAAATCTTCGAAAACAACTTGATATTTCAATATTTCCATATCTATAAAACTTTTTACTAATAGTAAACAATAACAAAATAACCTCACTGTTTTTCATTCAAAATTAAAATATAACCAGATCTTTCACGCACGTTTTTGCGAAATCAAGTTTTTGTTACCAGTTTTGAAATTTCGTGAAGTGGGGGTTATAACTTGACGATTACCGACTTTTGTAACCGGGTTACTCGCAAAAAAACCATTCTGTTATCAGTGTAATGTTGCTCTAATTTGTTATTTTCATTAACATGACCTCAAATATATAAATTTCATTGGATTTATGAGTAAGCAAAAAATTTTCTGATAAATTCATTTATTATAATAATATATAATAATATAATATATATAATAATAATAAACGATGGAATTGGAACCTTTTGTGTAAAGTTGAGACTTCTTGTATAGATCAATTACACTAACACCAAACTGATATTATTGGCACTCGGCCCGGTTTCGCTCACAAGATTCTTCTCATAAAGATGCTTATCTTCTTATCTAAACGGGGTCGAGTGCAAATAGGTAAAGTTTGGTGTTAGGGTAATTGATCTCTACAAAAATCTCAATTCGAAAAGAAGTTCCTATTTTTTCCTAGAATGGGATATTTTGAATTAACGAAAAGTTCACAAAAAAGATGTTTTTTTTTTGGAGAGATGTGAATACAGTAAACTAGTGAAGAGTATGAAATTACGAGGAATTTTCTTTGCTCAGTTATCAAAAATCAAAATAGGATAACGAAATCTCATGAAATGAAAAAAAATACTCTTTCGCACTTGAGAGAGGATCATTACCCATTAGAAATAAGATTTATCCACTCGACATAAATTTTATTATTATTTTTATACGTTCATGTGATAAAATATATTTAATGAAAAACTGCTTCTATTTTGCACTAGTGTTATTGCACTGATTTATCAATGCTGTTCAATGAAGTTTCAGTCATTTACTTAGGAACAAGGAAAAACATATGCAACTGGTGCAGTGAACACTTACATTTTGCACTTGCCACATAAATATTAATTGAGGACATCTTGATATTATACGCACTCCGCATTGTATCTCTAGTGTAATGCTTTTTTTATATATATTTTTTATTCTTCATTTAACGTCGGCCTATTTTTGCTACCAAGGCTAATCACCAACGCCAGGAAGCAACCGGAAATTTTTACCGAATCCTTTGGTATTCCAACCAGAGGTAGGGATATTTTACGAGACCAACATCTTTGGACTCGAGACCGCCGGCTTTACATACCTTCCTAAGGACTTCATATCTTTAATATATCTTGTGCTCATCGATATATTGCCTGCGAGCTATGATATGCTATTTTGCTGCGGTTGTATGGGCTTTCGACTTGGTCTTTCCCTGCTGAGTAGTTACCGCGCTCGGCGCTGCTTAACTTCAGATGTTGAATGACTGTCAGTCAACCTGAAGGGCTGTGCCGTGCTCCTTTTTCATATTTGGAATGAATGAACGATAATGAACGTAGTCAAATCAATACTCTTCCGATATGCCATGAACTCTTCCGACCTTTGCAGTTTAATTAAGTTGAACCTGACAATTGCTACCCTCCCACCATTCACCTTATAAAAAGCTAACAAATTTGGTACTTTGATTTGACGTATTTGTTATTTGAAAGCGTTTGGAAGTTTCGATAAACTCAATTCAATATTCTAAATATTCTATTCACTTTTATTTCCACGTTTTCATTCATAGTGTTGCTCTTGTTGAGTGATTTTCACCTCTAGTTACTCTTTCGCACTTGAAAGATTATTTCTTCTACTATTATTATATTTTTGCGTTGTTCATGTTGTTGATAGTGCAGAATATAATGTCCATGATATAAAAAGTAGCTACCGAAGGTAAATGATTTTTCGGTGATGGAAAATACTTATTCTCTTCAACACATGTTTCACGACTAGATAAACTCAGGACCAAAATTGATGTTGATCAATTATACATTCTTCGATATTGTTCATGAATCTTCAGAATTCATAGTAAAAAAATATATAATCAAGATGAATTACGTAACAGGACTTGCAAATTATTGAAAATGATGTGACAAATTTATGAACATAACCTATAATCCACAAAGCTGCCGTCGGGCGCACAGGAAATGTGACATTCCAAATTCATGGCAATCACCCAGTTGGCAATCTGAAAATCAAGAATGCAAGATATCGAGAATTCGGACTGGCGATTTTTCACGTATATGAGTTGTTACACCAGGGTTTTTCATCCACCAGGGTTTTCATCATTATTATTATCTCGGTTACAACATCTACCGGGACTATTCGCTCCTGTCGAATCCTAACCCTCTCTTTCTCGTTACTCGCGATTCTCTTTGAATGTAACAAGATTTCAAAGGACTGATTCCATTGATTTTACCACGAGCAGTAAGTAAGCTGTCTCCACTCGACATCGCCGCCTATGTTTTCGCCCAATCAAAATAAACTAAACAAAACACTACACTGTAGCATAGAGTCTATTTCGAGAAATTTACAGTCTCAGTTAAGATTCAATGTCGTCTCCGCCACTAATTTCCTATTTCTATTTTCGTTCCGGTGAGCACAATGAGAGCCTTCACTGAAAGTTATTGTTACTTTCCATTTTTTAACTTCGTTAGATGTCCAGGTTGAGTGAACTGTTTTTTTCAAAAATGGCGAATGCGCAAGTTTAGAACGAAGACTATCGATTCTTGGTTGTTTATGATTCAACCATTTACCAACAGTAATGATTCCGTTTCTATTTTAGCGGTGGTAATACATGATGATTTCGAAACGTAGGTAGGTACCTATGAAAAATAATAAAAGAAACACAATATTGAATATCTGTCTTTCTCTTGTAAATACAAGACCTGTAGTGTTATAAAACAGTCCGCTGGTCATAGATAACACGTCTTTGAAACAATTGCTTCATTATTATATTTGATATTCAGACTATTCCAAAAATCAATAAGAAGTGAAAAGTTGGCAGCAATTCCACAGGTATTGAGTTTAATATTCACGAAAATGGATGCTACCGGTGACAAATAATCGCTGGCCATGATGCTGAATGTCCACCGAAATCTATTCAATCCAAAAATATATTTTCGGGAACTGTAGTACGAAGTTAAATCGACCCAGATTCTGATTAAACGATACAAGCTTAGGTAACTGTTGCAATCAATAGGTATTCCAATACAATGGCAAATTAATGAATTTGGAATACTGAGTTTTCAGAATTATCAATGCATAACAAAATACCCTATAAAATGAGACATTGAATATTGCTTGAATCATTATTCAGGGCAACTATAATAGTAGATTATACCATGGGCCAATAATAGCCTTTATTGCGAGTAGTATCATCATCATCATCGTTTATTTACACAAAATATAGTATCATATACAAAAGTATTCATTACATGTCGTGAATAAACATCAGAAAAAAACCACAGAAGCAACACATGCTGCTTGTACGTGGTGGAAATTCGAATGCATAAGAAATATATATATATATATTGAAACAATCACAAAATATTGTTAATACTAAAACAACTTTTCAACAATACTAAACTAATACTAGAATATGCGTTTCAAATATGCATTTGTATATCCAAAATATTAAAATTCCAAGGTGAAAAAAAACGTTAAAAAAAACATATTAATATGAAACAGTCGCGAGTAAAACAATACATTGTGGTGCTTGTGGTGAAAATTCATGTGCTTAAGAAATGTAGAATTGAAACAATCACAAAACATTGTCGATACTAAAACAACTGTTTAACAACACTAAAATAATACTATAGAAATAGACTTTACGTTTAAAATATGCATTTGTATATCCAAAATATTAAAATTTTCGAATTTCAAGGCAAAAAACGTTAAAAAAACACAAATTATCTCTATACGAAACAGTCGAAAAAAAATATTGGGGTGTTTGTGGTGAAAATTCGAGTGCTTAAGAGATGTATAAATTGAATTAATCACAAAATATTGTCAACACTACTAAAATAACTGTATATTAATACTCAAATAATACTCCACTATGTGTTTGGAATATGCATTCATTTGTATAAACAAACTATTAAAATATTAATGTATAAACGTTAAAAAAATTCAAATTATCTTAAAACGAAACAGTCATAAAACAAAACATTGGGGGGTTAGTGCTATAGTTGAACATGAAAACATTTATAATTGATAGGCTATCCTACTGCCTGATTGAATGTGTTTTACTCGTAGTAAGAATATATGCACACATCTATACATATACACACACATACACACATACACAGAGCCGCACTCAATTTTGGTCGAACATTTTTCCAATTTCCTTACGAGGTTTACTTTTAATTAATTTTTCGAGTGACTTTTTCATTTGTGGAAGAGATTTTGAGAATTGTATGCTTTCTGGAAGAGAATTGAATACTGTTGGTCCAAGAAAATGATAGGATCTCTGCCCTACATTCTTGGGTGCATGTGGTATCATATAGTTATTTTTATTTCGTGTATTATAATCATGACTTGGTCGAGTGAGATTTCTTCTATCTTTGAATTGATTTATCGCAATTATCTTATAAAATAATTGCCTCATGTCGAATATTCCAGATTCTTTATACAACTTATCACTTTCATAGCAGTAGTGTCTATGTAACATGAGTTTTAAAAATTTTTTCTGTATCACTTCTAATGGACGCAGGTGAGTTTTGGAAACTCCACCCCATCCTAATATGCAATATGTTAAGTGGCTTTTCACAAGACTATAATAAATAATTTTTTGTTGTTTTAGACCCAGTATACTCTTGAGCTGACGAAATTTATAAAGAATTTTCCTCAATTTTTGCACTAAATAATTTATATGAATGTCCCATCTCAGATGTGAATCTATTAAAACTCCTAAATATTTTATACTAGTTGTCGAGGATATTCTAAATGTATTTTTAATCGTTATGAATTGATAGGGTGGTAAAACTAGTTATGTTTCCAGTTGTTCCTATAGAAAATAGTGCATTCACATATATGCAAAATAGTACTGGACCTAAGACCGTCCCCTGTGGCACACCACATTCAATTGTCCTCTCAGTACTCTTTATATCTTCAATTCTCACAACTTGCCTTCGATCTGTCAGATATGATTATAGTAACTTGAATGCATTTCCTCTTATTCCAATATTCTCTAATTTACTCTACTTTATTTACTAATATCAATTCAATTATCATAAATAAATGATTCTTTAGTTATATTCATCTCAATACAAATAGACAAACGCTACCTACGCATTTGACACTGACACTTTGGAGTTTGGTTATATCGTTTCTATGGTAATACTCAATTCAAGAGGAAATAAAGACTATTACTTTTAATCCCCGGCCATTATTTCCTAAAGAAATAATATATGGGATTATACTGCAGAAACCATTACATTATGTGTTAGTCGTGAATGAATGCAATAATAGGATTCTTATTATAATATCGACACCAATAATCAAGCAATTTGAAAATATATCCAATATTTTGCACTGGAGAGCATTCTTGAAATACATTACTCCAATATCTTTTGACAAAATGATTCCACTGCCCAGAAAACGCATCCAAAAATAAAAAACAGCTCATTATTTTGTGAATTGTTGTGATCCGAAAATGTTCAAGCCACAATAACAACTCCATCAGAAACAGTTGAAAATACATTAAATGCATCGTAAACCTGTCCCAAGTTCGATGAACAACAAATTCGTAACAATTCATTTGACATTTTCATGACTGCACTTCAAATATACGAACATATGCAATAGATGAAAGTTAATTTTGTCTTTTATGAATCAATTTTAGAACTCATCGATGATAATAATAGTCTTTTCTGTTGTCTAGAGGGGGCTGATGATTTTCGAACAGATCAGAAATAGCTTATCTACAAATAGTATATTAAATATCGAAAAAAAAATTATTGCCCAGGTAAGCTATTTCTTGAGAGAGGAATTTTATCTGGTTCTATTTTATCTACAATAATTTGAAATGATTCCATGAAATGAAGAAGAAATGTATTCGAAAGATGAATTGAAATAAATTGTGTTTCAAGTAGGCATTCCAAATGGACGAACTTCATAAAACTCCCTGAAAATATCATTTTTGGTAAATGTCTCTTACCTACGTAAAGGTTGAAAATATAATAATGTATAGGTATGTGTGTACATTTTGGTTTCCTTTTAATAAATTGGCATACCAATAAGATTTCACAAATATCAGTCGTGTTACGAGGATTGCTGCAAATAGGCAGGATTACTCACTGAAATATTGGTGGCATTTTGAACAATAAAAATGGATTGGCCCTGATGAACGACAGTCCGACTGAGGAGGATCAGAGTTTTGGGAAAGGAAGTTGATGCCTATAAATTTTTTATACGTTCAGTACTGAGATAGTGTATGATAAATATAATATTAAAATTACGTTTCGAATGAAAGACAAAGAGGTTGGAAAGTTTCAGAAGAGGTCGGACAAGTTTTTCCTATCTCGTATTCTTCTGGGTTAACAATTGGTCACTTTCAAACCTGAAAGCAGGTTAGAAACATGCACATTCCCGACTGATTGGGAATACAACCCTTTTCACCGAAATAATTTTGAAGGTTACCGTGTTATGTAGTGATTCAATTCGTACATTGGCCTCTATAAATTCGAAATTATTACCGCTAATTTTTTCGTCGTAAACTTGCATTCAGCACGCTCTAAGGATATTTAAAAATACCCGGCATCCTTGATGTCGAATCGTGGACATGGGCTTCTGTGTGTAGCCAACCACATGGGCGTACTTCCGTAGGAGGTATATGTGAAAAAAACATAAGGTCTCTTTAGTAACTGAAGTGAAATGATCTGCTATTTTCCTAAAGGAAGAATACTATCACTATCTTGAAAGATGAGATGAGTACTAAGCAAGTACTGAGTAAATGCAAAAAGTATACAAAACTTGAAAAAGCCAATGAGCACAGTTCCAAAATAGATTTCTTAGATATTTCAGAGATGTGAATAAATTATAGTTCATTTTCACTCATTTTTTCTGTAGTATATATATATATATATATATATATATATATATATATATATATATATATAGAAAACTAGGAAAATAGTTGGGTAAGCAGCATGCAGGAAGTATACTCTTATAACACGAATTCCAATATTTCGACAATGTTTATTGTCATCCTCAGGGAAAGCTACAATATTATATAATTTGTCAATTTGCAAGGTAAAAGTGCGAAAAAACTACTTACAGTGTCCACGAGATTGAGTGAAAAAGGTTGTTAACAATTTAAAACATGAATGAAACATATGTCACAAACATTGAAACTTTCATTCAGAATATTCGATTTGGTCAACATTACACAATTTGAAATTTATATAAAAAATATTATGACTAGACATCCATTTGCATGTCGAACGCCGGCATGGAATGATAGAAAATGTTAGGTTAAAAGTTCCATCCTGCATAGATGTCCGGAACTACGTAATGAATGCGGAAATGTCGGTAGGTCGACGCATCCTCAGAGTGAGCCCGCGAATTTTTGAAATTTATAGATGAGTAGTTTCCTAGTTTTGTTCTTAACTAGTCAGCAAAGACTACTCATCTCCTATATATATATATATATATATATATATATATATATATATATATATATATATATATATATATATATATATATGTCAAGCGGCAGAAGCATGAAGATTCTCACGGACGAAGTATGATACGTTGTTTTTTTCGGGTTTCATTTCGTGTTCTGTGGTTTTGATCCTCTGAAGGATAATTCTCACAATGTTTCGGCAAAGTCTCATTTGCCATCTTCTAGGTGATGTCTAGAGTTTCGAGTCGAGTTCGGAGATCGAAACTCTAGACATCACCTAGAAGATGGCAAATGAGACTTTGCCGAAACGTTGTGAGAATTATCCTCCTTCAGAAGATCAAAACCACAGAACACGGAATGAAACCCGAAAAAACAACGCATCATATATATATATATATATATATATATATATGCACCCCCGTCACTTCTGTGACTATCAAGGTAGAAATGAAACTCCCACTAAATGGCTAAATGGGGTTGGCCTAAGTGATATACACTGCCCTCCAGTCGCGATGGAACGACCCATTTTTACGGTAAATCATACTAGAAGGCAAAATAGGCTCAAAATTCTTTAGAAGAAAAATCCAAATTTGTCTCACTTTTTATGGAATCACCCCCGTACCTTCCATAATTATCAAGGTAGAACGATGAAACTCGCAAGATTGATGAAAATGCTGAAAATATACTTACTGACTGATTTGTGTTTGGCTAAGTGATATACAATGCCCTCCAGTCGCTATTTTTACAGTAAATCATAGTAGAAGGCAAAAAAAGCTGAAAATTCCTTCAGATTCGTGATGAAAACCCCCAAATTACCACGGGTATACCTTCTTCCTGAATAAATATCAGTATTGAAAATTCCAAATTTGTTTCACATTTATTGAAAGCACCCCCGTAACTTCCGTAATTATCAAGCTAGAACGATGAATTTCGCAAGATTGATGAATATGTTGAAAATATATGGTGTTGGGCTAAGTGATATACATTGCCTGCCAGTTGCGATAGAACAACCCATCTTCACGGTAAATCATACTAGGGGGCAAAATAAGCTCCAAATTGCTTTAGATTCGTGATCAGGGCCCCCAAATAACAACAAATGCACCTCTCTCCTGAAAAAATGTCAATCCTGAAAAGTCCAAATTTGTCTTACTTTTTATGGAAGCACTCCCTAACTTTCGTAATCATCAAGGTAGAATGATGAAACTTGCAAGATTCATGAAAATGCTGAAAATACACATACCGACTGAATGGTGTTGGCCTAAGTGGTATAATTTGCCCGCCAGTCGCGATGGAAGAATCCCGTTTCCCAGTATATCATACTAGAGGGCACAAAAAGCTGAAATTTCCTTCAGATTCATGATCGAAGCCCCCAAATTACTACAGATTCACCTTCGTACTGAGTAAATGCAAAAAGAATATAAAACTTCTCTCTAAAAAATGTAACATCAAATAGTTAGCGAACAATCTCTGTCGATATGTGTATATCATTTATAGACATTCAATTCATTCACAAAAAGGATGAAAGTCTTTCTAAAACAGTTACTTTCCTGCCTATAGGGCACAGTGGGTGCTGAATCACCTAGAATGCAGTTTTTCTTGCCCAATTGGTAAACCAATCACTTGAGTTTTTGAACTTGAATTTATAGTATTCTTTTGGTAATTTACGTATAGAGAATTTCTGCAGTAGCGTCAGTTACAGAAAAAAAATAATATAACTGTTATAAAACATGGGAACTTTTATTACTCAATTTTCAACAAGTTTTATTTATAATCTGGGTAACTAGTTGGGAATTACGTTATAAATGAGACATTCATAGTGAGGCCGATAAGGAAATTATAATCTGATACACTGTTTGATGAAGCGGTTGAAAGGAATCCTCCTTTTGGAACCTTTCTGCAGGAGAGGTGAATATTGATGAAAATCAACCTGGTGGCTAGGAAGAATACTATCATTATTTCGAAAGATGGGATGAGTACCAAGCGAGTACTAAGTAACTGCAAAAAGAATATAAAACTTCAAATCATTCATAAAAGGATGAGTCTTTCTAAAACAGCTACTTTCCTGCCTATAGGGCGCAACTGGCGATGAGTCACCTAGAAGTCAATTTTTCTTGCTCAATTGGTAAACCAATCACTCAATCAAACAGAAATCATTTCATTTATAGGATACTAATTATCTACTCTCTATTTGTGTCGTAGAATTTTATTTCACATTCATTGATTCCAGTCTAAATTGATTGAATACATGCAATTCTAGTAACAGAAGCCTATCGGAGCACACACACAAACACACACACACATATATATATATATATATATATATATATATATATATATATATATATATATATATATATATATATATATATATATATATGTGTGTGAGTGTGTTTGTGTGTGTGCTCCGATAGGCTTCTGCGGTCGGATATGTGGATATTAGGATGAGTATCCTTAACTCCCAGCTCTCATATTGAAGTAGTGAAGACTTTGGTTTTGTGGATAGAGGGATGGTATTTATAGCTTATATGAGAATCCGACATTGTTGAAACTGTCGGACCCCATGCAGGTCTGGTTTGAAAATGATTAATTAAGGGATTTGTTCGATGGGATAGTAATGGTTACTAGGAATTGGAAATCCTTTGTGAGTGGTCTTGTTTGTTGAGGCATTGAGGGCGTTTTTCAATTTCTATTGCTTCTCGAATTATTCTGGAGTGGAGTGGTTTTGCTGTGGCAATGGTCTTCGTGTTGTTGAAGTCAATTTTGTGTCCGGTTTCGTGGTGATGTTTGAAGAGAATCGAGATCATGTCCGAATTACGTAGTACTAGTTCGTACTCGTTGGGTTCGTTTTATACTCGTCGGTTCGTCTGTCCTGTGTATGTTCTCGGACAATCTAAAAGGAATTTCATATATTCCCTGTGATTCGTGGGGTATTATATCTTTAGGTGAGCGTAGGAAAGAGGATATTTCACAGCAAACAATCAAATATCCTCTTTCCTGCGCTTACCTGAAGATATAAGACCCAACGAATCATTAGTTATATATGAAATTCCAAAGTGGGAGTCGAAACGTCGGCAGAATGGATGTTAACATTAATTGTAATATCATGATCTTCACTACATTCTTTCAGCTCAAATATAAATTTTTTCAGAGCAGATGAGCTCAAAATAGAGTTTTCGATAATGTTGGTGTGGTGAGGAAGTTCTATAATCCATTCATATGCCTCTGATGAGCTCGAGAGATATTTTTTGCTTAGCGAAACAAGCTTGTTTTGGTTTGAAAATGAAATGTTATCCTGATGAATGAATTTATTGCAAACTAATTTCTTTTCGTGTAGGAATGTCCTATAAGTAAATGGTACCTGTTTGATTCGAATTTTAAAAGCTTGGTTTACAAAGTGAGCAAAAGAAAAATTAACTTATATGATTCAGCGCCCGTTGCGCCATATAGGCTGGGGAGTAGCTGTTTTCGACTCTTTCTTCGTTTTTGTGAAAGACTGAAACGTCTATGAATGATTTACACATTTCAATAGAGCGTTTGCTTAATATGATGTTACTTTTTTCTGAGAAGTTATGTATTTTTTACCTTGTCTCTACGATGAAAAACACAAAAATCACTTCCTCAGAACCTACTTCTACAACAATAATCATGTTCCTTCTCAATTATACAATTCGATCAGAATTCTATGATCCGTGATGCAGACATCTTCGCGGGCCAAAAATACCGGAGCCGGCCCTGCGTATCGCGATGCCCGATCGCGAATCTATCTCAATCTACCTCAAAGTGCGTCTCCCGAAATAAGGAGCCCACTGAATCACGGCTTCAAGATTTAGTTGCTCTATCGCAATACGCCGATGAATGCTATTTTCGTGAGTGTCGACGAGACGAATTTTCGAAAATTCTGCGGCGTACCGAGTGAGTTTTGAGTGAATCGTCGTTCCATAGGAGGCTATGGGCCATGGAGTACTTCCAAGAATGGTCGTCCGTCAAAGAGGTACGTTCCGGATCGAGGTACACCTCACAGCTGTTGTTTACGTTACGATTTGCCAAACGCTCTCACAACGGTATTCATTTGCAGACGATGTATAAATAATCGACTTTCGATCGTAATTCATGCTCGCATATTTCACTTCTACATTTATTGGAGCTCGTAAATGAGACGTCAAATTTTACTATCGACCAGGGGTACCAACTCTTACAAGTTCCTTCGAAAGCATCACCCACATTCAAGACGTTGTGTGTTATGTAATCATTCCGAAAAGTACTGGGTCTTTGTGTTGCATTTTGTAATCGCAATTAGTAGCAGGCATTGCTACCAACACTACTGCAACAGAATTGAATAGGTACACTTTGATATTCTAAATTTGGAACTTGAACGTCAGCACTACAATATATCGGAATGGAAGGCCAGAAGTATAAGCATTCCAGAATCGAGAAACATTTATTTTTTTCAGTCAAAGAGTCTATCATCATATCCATTTTCTTATAGCTTCATTACCTATATCCTTCTCGATGTACTCATACTGTATCTTTCCCTTTTCTTTCTTCACTCCTTTCTACTACCAATATCTTCCAAACCTATATCATACAGAGATATACCCACTCTCTTGTACCTTCAGTACATTCTTCCAGCAGAAAACCTTCATGTTTCTTAGGGAATATGTTTATTATTGTTGGGAGAAAGAAGTTTTGAAGGACTTTTGGCTTTTTCTTATCCAAGTTAATGAAAAAAGAATACGAGGCTTCTGTAAAAGAGGTAACGTCAGATATTTAGCAAACTTTATCTGTTTATATTTGTTAATCATTTATAGACGTTGGAATCATTCACAAAAAAGAAGAAAGGATCTATATAAAACAGCTATATGCCATGGCCTATATGTGCCATGGGCGCTAGGTCATATGGAAGTAACTATTTCTTTCTCAATTCTTATTCCAATCACTCGAATATTGGATCAAACAGATAGCATTTACAACATATTTCTACACAAGAGAGTAGTTCTAGATGTATCAACAAACAGTTTATGCTTGATATTTGATGTTACTTATGTAATGGAATTTTCGTAGGTATTATTTTTGCATTGGATAAAAAAAAACTAAAAATCACTTCCTCAAAATCCATAATGTTTCTTTTCTTATTTTCCCCATTTATGTGATAAGTGTTTGAATGATGTAGGAAGATCTCTCTAACTTCAACTATACATACAAAGAATTTAAAAGGAAGATCAATTGTTTGTATCTACTCAGATCTTACTTATATCAATACACAAAAAACATTAGGGGTTCGAAAACTCGAAACATATTCCGGTTGAAGATATGTAGCCATCACCATAAACTCATATAAAGTTCATAGTATTCAAAGTTCATCACTCAATATTCAACAACTTGTATTTATAACCTGGGTTATAATTTCGTATGTTAAAATCACCTACAAATACATAGCATTGGGATAAATCGATATTGTCTAAATAGTTCTCTAAAAATGACCAAAATTCTGTACAACTTGACTTACTATTTGGTGAGCGGTAGATACAACTAAGGTTTCACATTTTTGAATTCATTCTGACTTTAACCATTAGAAACCAGTAATTTCCTTGCACTGATATATTGTCAACTACCTGGAAATTGAGTTGGTTGGAGATATATATTATAACTCCTCCCGTATACCTGTTGAAAGAATTACATCTGACACAGTTATATACATCGATAACAATTTCCTTATCCAAAATATCATCAGTTATTCTAGTTTCACTCAGACATAGTGTAGCAGGCTTCATTCTATAAACAAGATTACAAACCTCATCAAATCGTGCTAAGAGAATTTCCGCAATTTTTCAAATTGATTGATTCCAACATATTTCGGCCATATTTATGGATTTGTGAAATTATTCTTATACTCAGATGATATTGACACTTTGAATGATTTATATAAGTCCGGGTATTTCGACTGCATATTCTCACACTCCGCATTCCGTATACCTTTGGAGGATAAGAACTTCTGTAGTTCATCACATGTTAAATCTAATGGACACCTCTCTCTCTATACCCTGAAATGTATTTGCCTCACTCGAATTGCCATAGATAATATTTCTCCTATTTTGTTTACGTTGAAATTTCCATTGGTTTTCATTGTTTTCAGTTTTAAATTCACTTGTTTGACTGGAATTTGGTTCATTTCCTTTGCTGGTATCACCTTGTTCAAGATTTGCAGGTGCATTACTTTTTATTTGGCGTTTTCCTGAGGAACTTTTTGGTGGTTCTACTTTTCGTCGAATACCTTTATCTTCTATTATAATTGGTTTGCTGTTGTTTTGGGAATATTTTTCTCGATGTCGCAAATTATAAATTTGATTATGATTGTTAGAACTTTTCCAGTCATTTGATCTTTAGAATGATCCAATAATTTTACCAGATCGATGTTACTATCTCTGATATCTTTTACTTCCCGTCTCAGAGAGATTATTTCTTCTTGAAGTTTTTAGGTTTCTTCATTCACACATGCCTTGATTATTTTTGCAAACTCCTCACTTTTTAAGAATGTGATCATCTCAGCGATATTTTTCGTCATATTGAGTGTCGATTATTCACAACTAAACAGAACATTTAATTCTGAGATCTATTTATTACATGTCTATACTGTTCCACTGACTAGACTGAGAACACCAAAACTCTAGCGATAAGTTGCATCGTCGAAACAGGGTGTTAGCGGTGCCTTTGGCCTAACAACCAGTAAACAAGATTTTCTCTTTTGACTATAGTTACGGTAAGAAACCAAGAAGGATCGTGCAAAAATTTCCTCGCACACTCGATCTAGAAAACATGCTGAAACATATACGTAGTAAATCAGTTGTACAGTAAATTTTTGTTTATGTGTGCTTTCATTATTTTTAACACTCCAAATATGTGTGTAATTAGTACAACAGAAGCTGTTTCACACAGTTGAACACGTTAAAACCCTTTGTGAACCCTTTTCATGTGAAATTATTTCAGCAAACTATTCCAGTTTCATACGATGCCATAGGAATCTTGGGTGTAAAAGTTCGGTTGTATTCGAGTTATAATAGTGAAATGAAAATATTTCTTATACTTGAAAATTGCTTAGGTACTAATCATTCTTAATATTTTTCGATGATATAATAGAAGATCGCAAGTATTTATCGTTTTTGTTCTGGTTCCCACATCCAGACATGAAAAATTATCTTGTCTGAAATTCCCATTAATAAAAGTTTGTCTTGCCAACGCTATATCGACTTGATGACAGCTACCACAAAACTCAAAAGCAAAGGACAAGTATTCAATTCACATCTATTTTTCAGCACAGTTTTGAAACACTGTTGAATACAAATATATAATTAATCCTGGCACCTGAACAGTCGATGCCTTTCACACCGTATTTCAGAAAATTAACTGTACGGAAGTTTCATACAACTTTTTATATCGACGATTCTGACTAGAAGTGGTGGAAATGAAAAGAACAGAAGCGTTCTGATTTTTTCAAAATCTTTACGATTTCAAATTTTATCCTCTCATTGAGAGAAACCAATAATTCTCTAATTTATCCATTGTTCCACTCAAGAACTCAAGAGATAATTTTCTCTGAGCGAAACGAGATCTTGTTTGGGCTTAAAATTTTTCAAGAAATCTATTCAATTCAATTCTCATATGCTTAGTATACAAATTGAACAACAAAAAGTGATAACTACTTCTCTTCGGTCTTGAAGGCCGTCGTTCTTGGGAATTTCTTCCTAACGTTTCGCTAGCGCGAGTGGCCAGCTTCTTCAGAGGCTTACTCATTTCCGATGACTGAACGTTTCGATTTCTCAAGGTGTATTTATATTGATGCAGGTAGTCTGGAGTGTTAATTCCTTCTGTCGGGTTCGGGGAATAATCATCATTATTAGTTGCCGCACTACTTGCCGTGATTTCATTGATTATTCTTGATTTCCTCAGAATGGGATTCCAAATTCTGTTTAGACTCAACGCTTCCTCTTTTCTGTTGAAATTGTCCGCATCTTTTTTGGTCTCTATTGCCTCCCGTACCAGTCGGCTATGGTAACCCTGGTTGGGTGCAATCAGTTTAGCATTTTCGAACAGAATCCTGTGGTCACCCTCACTCAGTGCCTGTTCTGCCACCGCCGATTTGTCGGTTTGCCCCAGCCTGCAGTTCCTTTCATGCTCTTTGAGCCTTGTTCCCATGGATCTTTTCGTGGTACCGATGTTAACCTTCCCACAAGTGCACGGTATGCGGTAAACCCCTGCCGCTGACAGTGGGTCTCTTTTGTCTTTAGCCGACCTGAGGCTTTGTTGGATCTTCTTGGTCGGCTTGAAAACCGTTTTTATGTTATATTTCCCTAAGAGTTTCCCAATTCTGTCAGTGACCCTCGGGATATATGGCAGATATGCATTTGCAACTACCTCCATTTGACCTCAAGGTCACTTGAAGATGTTCCAGTTCCTGCTGACCTTGAGGTCGAATGGATACAGTGTATCTGAGATCAATAGGGCCATGAAACTGAAGAGTTCCACGGTCTGTCACTGCAGTTCCTTTCATGCTCTTTGAGCCTTGTTCCCATGGATCTTTTCGTGGTACCGATGTAAACCTTCCCACAGGTGCACGGTATGCGGTAAACCCCTGCCGCTGACAGTGGGTCTCTTTTGTCTTTAGCCCACCTGAGGCTTTGTTGGATCTTCTTGGTCGGCTTGGAAACCGTTTTTATGTTATATTTCCCCAAGAGTTTCCCAATTCTGCCAGTGACCCTCGGGATATATGGCAGATATGCATTTGCAAGTACCTGAGAGTCCTCCCTGTTATGAACCGTGGAACTCTTCAGTTTCATGGCCCTGTTGATCTTAGACACACTGTATCCATTTGACCTCAAGGTCACTTGAAGATGTTCCAGTTCCTGCTGACCTTGAGGTCAGTAAGTAACTAATAATGATGATTATTCCCCGAACCCGACAGAAGTAATTAACACTCCAGACTACCTGCATCAATATGAATAAGCCTTAAGAAATCGAAATGTTTAGTCATCGGAAATGAGTAAGCCTCTGAAGAAGCTGGCCACTCGCGCTAGCCAAACGTTAGGAAGAAATTCCAAAGAACGACGGCCTTCAAGCCCGAAGAGAAGTAGTTATACTAACAACCTCGGCCGCGAAGGCCTTAACCATTTTGTCAACAAAAAGTTATTTTCATATAACCCTCTGCCCGTCGTACCATACAGGCAGAGGAGAAAGTGTTTCAGATGGACTCTTTCTTCCTGTTTGTGAATGAATCAAACAACTTTGAATGATATACACATACCTAGCAACAGAGCGTGTTGTAATTTCTATTTTGTGATTTAGACAAGAAAAAAGCCAAAAAATAATCCCTTGCTTTCCTCCATTGAGCATGAAAAAACAATCGTTAAATGTAGATGATTAAACGACTCATCATATGATTCGTGAAGTTGGGTCATTGACATCGAATCAGCAGATGCTGTTTGATAGGGAAACATGCCAAAAAATCAATTAGGTGTGCTATGAATCAGTTACACCTTCCCTGGTTGGGTCATTTTTTATAATGGTTATTTCTGTGAGCTCGGTTCAGACATACATAGGCTAACTTTTGGAGGACCTTTTCGGTATATCTTTAATGATATTATCGGGCCGTTGTGACTTCCATTAAGTTGAAAACTTCTTGTTCAGAGTGAAGTCACAGCTCAAACCAAGCTGGATTTGTCAAAAAATTGTAACAGAAAACAATAATTTCATTTCGAGGATGGTTTTCTGTTTTTTACAAAGTTCGTGATGGGACCTGAAATTTGTGAATTCATTGATTATCTATTACAGGGTGCGTTAACGAAAACCAAAATGATCGAATGTATTCAAAACACGTTTGGCCTGAAAAAATGCAAAAATACGTCGAAAACCTTGCCTAACATCAACTTCTATCATTTCAAATTACATTATTTATCAGTAGACGCTCGAAGTTTCCATTAACTGTTAATTTCGTAAATATTACAAAATCCAAGAATGATATTATTTCAATAAATCAATCTATTTTGCCTCAATGATCATCTGAATACGCTCCATATTTGTTTTTTAGTGCTTATTTCGTATAGAGATTATTTGATAATCCCATGAATTGACTGAAAGTGAACTGAAAAAATCTGCATTTCCAGTATTAGTTTCATTCAATTTTGCTGTTGATACACGTCAGTTGCCTTTGGGTTGTTTGGTCCCACGTCGGGCGCCAAATCGTAAGAGATGGTTCTACCAAATGAAAAATCTTTTTTCACAAAACAGTAGTGAATACTGAATACGTTCCGCTCTGTATCTGTTTTTTAGTGCTTATTTCGTATAGAGATTATTTGATAATCCCATGAACGATTGAAATTGAACTGAAATAATCTGCATTTCCAGTATTAGTTTTATTCAATTTGGCTGTTGATACACACGTCAGTTGCCTTCGGGTATTTTGGTCCCACGTTGGTCGCCAAATCGTAAAAGATATTTCTATCAAAAATCTATTTTCACAAAACAGCAGTACAGTGGCAAAGAATCACCACCAACCATTATCCCACCTAGTGTAGTGGTTATAGGTTCGACAGCAATTATTATTATTGAGATTATTATTATTTAATGCACCACGTATTTCCGGCCAGCAAAAAGAGAAACGTCTTCAAGACAATCAGTTGCAGGAGTTTTGTATATACACGGACGCAAAACAGGCAGTCATAATCGATATTGTTTTTTGGATGGTCGAATTGTAAGGGGTTTTGAATAATCGAGATACTATGGTAGTTAATCATTTCTTGAAAACTACTTCTGCTTGGGGGTCGATGCATTGGGCAACAAAAACATCTTGTACACCAATTAATTCCTGAAAACCTTATCATCAATTATCTCGGACAATTAAATCAACCATCAAGGAGCTTGACATGAAAGTTATTATTTTAATCTTGGTGGCGGTAAAAGTTAGTAATTCTAGCGTTATTTTATATGAATATTTCGAAGATTTGTAATTTTACGTTTTGAAAAAAAAGGATATCTGATTCGATTTCTTTTTCTGTGGTCACATAATTTCGATCGATTGTGATTGCTATTGTCTGAATTCTAAAGAAGGCAATCGATGAACTCTTGAAAAACATCGCTAAGGGAAACAAAAAGATAGGTCAGTAAATGAAAGAAAAAAGAAATCAACAACAGAAAATTGAAAAAAGTATGTAGGGACCAAGAAAACACGACTCAATAAATATGAGGATTATAAAGAAAGGTTTTTTAGAGATAAATCACCCTATCACCAAACCGATAGTACTCGTTTTCGATGCGAGTTGCGCTTCCAAGCTTAGCATATCCAGGAGAAATAAAATTGTAATAAATATTGGGCGAGGGTCGATTTCATGTATATATACAGGGGGTCCAGAATTTTCTGAACAAGCGATATCTCCGTTACTGGACAAGTTAGAAAAATCGAAAAATCATTTTTTCGAACATCGAATAACGCACTCAAAATGATCAGTTCGTGTTCATACCCCCAAAACTTCACCCACATCCTCATTTTCTCAAATGGCACCATCCATTTTTTTTCGCTTGAATATAATCGTTGCATCATTGTTTATCTGGCGACAAAATTATTCCGAACATTTATTACTCGCTTATTGTTCTTATGAAGTCGGTATTTGTTGGTATTGCACTGTTCGTTATAATACGCCTTATGAAAATTGTTCTTGTAGATATCCCTTATGATTCACTCAACATATTTTTTCACTTTTTGAAAAGACCAATTATCCTAGCACCAAACTGATAGTATTGTCACTCGACGAGAATTTCGCTACAAAGATAGCATTATCAGAAGAAGAAAACTAATACTGTGCCACTATCAGTTTTCATCTCCTGAAGATTCTAACCTTGTGGCGAAACGCGCTTCGAGTGAAAATGATATCAGTTCAGTGTTAGGATAATTGATCTTAACAAAAAGTGAAAAAATATGTTGAGTTAATCATTAGGGATATCATGAAGAACAATTTTCATAAGGCGAATTCTACTAACGAAAATTGCAATACCGATTTCAAAAGAACAATAAGCGAGGAATAAATGTTCAAAATGAGTTTTTCGCCAGATGAAAATGAGGTAACGATTATATATATATTTATATATGTATATATATATATATATATATATATATATATATATATATATATATATATATCTTACAATTTAAAATAGTTACAGGCAAGCACTACCTGTTGAGGTTTTTCGTCTTTTAATTATTCCAATTAATTTCTCAAGATTGATCTAAATAGCAGGCCAAAATGGGCAAGTAATTTAATATAGACTAATTAATTTAACAAGAAAATTTTTCGAGAGGAAGTTGGGAAAAAAAATGAATGAGAAGAACACTACGAGAAGAATGCGTACCTACCGGTAAATTTGGATCAATGAATAAATAAACATAAAAATTGTTGAAATGAAAACAATCGAATTGAATGAAATATAAAAATAAAGAATTTTATATCACGACTTTTTGATCGTTTCAATAATGATAATTGATAACCACTAGCACTCAACAGAAAACATTTTCAACAAGATTCGAACCTTAATTTTTTTGTTTTTTCTTGTTGACATTGAGGAAAAAATAATTTTGGAACCCTTTCTCAGTTTGCTCGCCACCAAAATAAATAGTCGGCGTGAAAGATGTGGCAACCGCAGACTCTGGAGCCAAACATTCGTATTTTGGCGGACGCTTCATTAACCGCAACGCTCTGTCCATCGGCCGACATTAATTAGTGGTGACAAAAAGACCCCCGCAACGGGCGCTCGTCAAATGCAT